>OZ022230.1:25696752-26313612 GCA_963978835.1 Tenthredo scrophulariae | reverse complement strand
CAATTATTATCTCTCTCTTTTCTTGTTCGTTTTTTCCTTCTTTCCTTCCTTCTTTCTATATATATATAGCTATATTCGAAAACCACGGCTATCAATTACATAGAGTATTTTACGGTGCTTGATTAGCTGCCAGATTCGACCTGAGGCGCAGTATTCCTAAAGATCTTCTCGGCGTTTCAGAGTCGAAAATTCATCTGACAAGTTTCGCATATTTTTTTCATTTTTTTGTCCACAGCAAAAAAGAAAAGCAGAAATAAAATGAGAATTTGTTTTTTTTTTTTTTTTTTAAGCTAGTTTTTCCTCATTCGATTCTATTGTACGGAGGGAATTAGGGTGATAAACGCCTAGGCAAGGGCAGCAAATAGCTAGTTGTATTTTTAAAATCGTTAAATTTCAATAACCTAGTGGTCAGTTTTCGATTTTTTTATAAATTAAATTTATAAAAAACTGCGTATATTTTAATAAACACAGTCTTCTTTTCTTTTTTTTTTTTAGAAACTTTGGCGATCCGCTATGCACGACGTAATCTATAACCAAGTCTCCTGAGATCGTTGCATATGTACCTATACTTAGATAGTGGTTAAATTATATCTACACATATGCATATGAGTGAACGGTATACGCTATCCTCCTAAATCAGTAATTATTATCAGAATAAGAATTAGTTATCAGATTTCCCTGAAAAATCTGAGCTTTATAAATCCGTTGCAGAGATTAATGAATCGAAAATCTCTTAATCATACTTCGGAAAAAAATAATGACGACCTTCGATTTTGTAGGTGACTCAACAACCGTCTCTATATCTAACCTGCGTATAGATTATGTATATAGAAATACATATAATTGTATATGTAAATGTTATAACGTTGAGTTAGCAATTAACGAGTCGAGGTCGTGTTCGTTATATACGAACTAAACTTTCCCTTACGAATGGTAGCTGTACGCGGGTACATACGTACATACGTACATACGTTTATACTATAAGCGATATATTACACCATTCAACTTATTATTATAATAATATTTCATTTTTTTTCTTTCTGTTTCTTTTTCCTAATATTTTATATAATTTCGACGTAATCTAATACATAGTCGAATTTCTTTATAAATAAAATAATAAAATTTTCAAACTACATATGTATTGAGGTAAGAAAAGAAAAAAAAAAAAAAAAAGAAAAAGAATTCTCTAAAATTTGGGATTTTGTTAATAAAAAAAAAAAAGGAAAGGATAGGTGGAGATTATAAACTGCGATGTGACGTTCCAGCGACAGGCTAGTAGGATGCGTTAACTGACCATAGGCAAGAGTTATATTCGTCCTAACGTAAGCTTATTCAGTAGAAATTGTGTAAACAATGAAAACTAAGAAAAGTCTGACGAGGCGAGGTTTTTGACGTAAACGATTATGTAAACGCACATGACCGCGACGCTGTTCAACAAGCATATAAAAATAATATAAAGTATAAGAAGGAAAGTGAGGAAAGAAGGAGAGAGAAAAGAGAAGAAAAATAAAAAAATAATGGAACAGATATATGATTTTCTCAAGCGCCAGACGCATACGTATATCATTCCCCATTTGTTTTTCGTGCTAAAAAATAAAAAATGAAAAAAAAAAAAAGAAATTGTTCAACAAAAAAAAAATTCCAGAATGAAATATAAGCGCGATTCTCACTCAGTTTTTTCTTCCTCTCTAATTGTATCGATTTATTTTACTCAGAAATGATAAAAAGATAATGAACAAAAAAAGGATTCAAAAATCTAGAAAATATTAGAAAACCGTTCAAGCGCGTATAAGAAGGGTATATATGGCAATTAGTTTTCCACCGGAAAACCTCTGACCATCGCTCTTCTTCGTTCTTTCTATAAGTCAGAATCGCGTCCGCCATGAGCACCTGGACTATACCCGTATACCTAACGAGTGGTACATAGGTAGGTTTTTCTATATTTTTTAATATTTTCTTTTTTGTTAATCTCACCGTTGGTATTATTTTTTTAATTTTTTTTCTTCTTCTTCTCCTTCCCTCAACTAGAGCTTTTATTTTACCTCTCGCACCCTGTACTATATACTATATATACAGCCGAAGTAATTGAGCGAGTGAACGCGCGCCTCACTAGTTTCACTCTTTCATACAGATACGACGAAAATTTATTAATAGTATAAGACCGATTGGTGCACGTATGTAGTTAAGAGGTAAAGAGGTATTACGGAATAGAAACCAAACAACATCCGTAAATACATATACTATACTATACATACGTGTGAATACCTTAGTCCCGAATGAAAATTTATAAGAAAATTCCTATTCGATCGCACATACAAGAAATGAAAAAAAAATTAAAAAAAAAAAAAATAAGAATCAAGAAAAGTTGGAAAATTAAAGAAATTTAAATTCCAAAAAATGTAAAAAAAAAAAAAAAAATACAACAACGCTTCTAGGAATGCGAAATTCAACATCCCTCATCAGGTCGCGGCTATTCAGTTGAGGGATTTTCTCTGAAGTATAAATTTTCTTAGCGCATAAGTAAAATGGCGGGTGTCTAACGGGGTCCTAACTATTTGACATCGTTGGGCTCTCACAGCTGCTCTCTGTTTGTCACTTGCGATGTCACATTAGCTGTCCAAGGCTGCACGCTCTACCACATGTTATTTACCGTTTGTAAAATCCCCCCCCACTTCTGCACACACTCCCCTATATAACACTAGAGATAATAGGTTTTGTGCTTTGAATTTCCTGCCACACCAGCAGTGACGTAATAAATATTAACCACATACAAAAAAATAGATTTTTCATTAATAAATTTCGATGTGAATAATTTTTTTTTTTTATAGAAATCTAATCGAATCTGAATGATAATTTCTTTTTTAAATTTTTGTTGAAAATTGGCGAAAAACTATAAGAAGAAAATTGCTTCAATTTTTGAATTCGTTTGATAAGGATTCTGAATTTGTATATAAAACGTTTTTATAAGTTTAGAAAATAAAAATTCCGGAAAATCAGTCAGAAATATACTCAATATACTCGTCATAAATAACTGATAAGGATTTTAAGAACTTTTTAAAAAAAATTTTTTTTCAAAAAGTATATTTCAAGGCATTGATCCGAAAGTCGCAAAATCGTAGTACGATATAGGTAACGCGTAAGTGTGTATCTAAGAGATTTAGAAATCGGTTAAAATCACCCCTGTAAAAAAAAAAAATAATAATAATAATAATATTTTTTAAAAGTAGTATTAGTAGTAAGAGCAGTAGCAGCAGCAGCGATTTATTTCGAGTCTTAAACCGCCCTTAAAACGATCGATACGTAGGTACATAGGGGTTTTATAATATGATCGCAGTGCACGCTGCTCAATATAGGTATAATTGTATTAGCTGCGGCATAGGTAGGTATATAACTCCGTTATAACTCGAAGTTAAACAATAAGTTATTCGAAACCCCGAAGAGGTGTAGGTACTATACTATAGATATACACTTATGCTTACATACACGGAAATAGATAAAGATATACTAGTGGTAAGAATTCTGAAACGTTAAAATAGTATGGTTAATGCTCGCCCTAGAAAGAATAAAGAACTCTACCATTTCTCACGAGAGGTATACAGGTAAAGTCTGCGAAAAAAAAAAAAAAAAAAAAAGTTAACAGGTTGACTATAGAATATAAAGTCAGGTTGCCTGCCAGACGCTGATATGAACCTAGATAATATACGCGTTTGTAAATGGGTATATATATGACCTACCTGTGCACATAGACGTTATACATAGGTATATACCGACGTATAGTACGTCTCAAATTTTCCACATTAAATTTACAAACGAAAAATAGATTCCAAAATTCATTTCAGTACAAATCATGACGATTCAATAAGAATTTTTTTTTTTTTACCAAAAAAAAAAAATTTTTCAAAAATGTGTAAAATTTTTTCAGACAAAAATTGAATTGCATATTAGAACCGATTTAATTTTTAACAACCGTCACCCTGTAGATATGTTTTTCTTATATCGTATATATATATATATATATATATATATATACATATTTATGTACGCCTAAGGTATGTAAAAATGTATATATTTATGTGACGACGAAGGGGTATGAAGCAAAGGATATGCTGCTGTAAGTTGGTGCACTGCACTGATGGGGAGCATATGGTTAAGTAAAGAGGGTAGGTAAAAGAAAGTGAAATATGATGCTACGGCAAAGGCTAAACATGCGACGGTAGTTTGCCCGGTTGTTTTACTGCATTGCAGAACATTCAATTTCACGAATAGATGCAAAACTTGGTAAACTAAACCTCTGCACCGACGAGTGAACCGTGAATTCTGACTCTTGCCGATGCGCACCCTATGCGTTGAGGAATTAAATGAATAAAATAAGACTGATTTTTCCTATCGTTTAAATGTTAAAAAATTTGATTCATTAGTTTCGTTGTAAAATTAAATTTTTAGGTATCAAATTCAAATATCGAAGAAGCAGAAGCAGGAGAAGAAGAAGAAGAAGAAGAAGATGTTTATAGTTATAAATTTCGCGAGGTTCTTGAACCGTTGAGTTCAAAGGCCTTTTTACAATAAAATATTGAGAGAGTATGAATTTTGTATATACAATCATTCGCCGAATTCATATATATATATCCTCGTGCATTACCATAATTAGCATTAGCCTCGTAATAAAATGTCAAACTCTGAACTCACTACCCGAACGAACGTGTGATTATACAGTCTCAAAAATTACCATTGACGTCTAGACCCCCCCCCCCCCTAAAATAAAAAAAAATAAAAAAAAAAATGGAGAAATCTCGGAATTTTTATCGTATATTTTGTTTTCCCCCCTTATAAAGGTATACGTAGATATATTATTTTCTATAATAAATGTTAGCGTTAATATAGTATACGTTGATATGAAAATTGTCTATGAATTCTGAATCTAGACGACAGACAAGAGACTGTGAAGATTATATTTAGTCGATGAGCACGTGGTCGCCCGGGCAGCTGCAGACGACTACGGAGTAAACTTGGTAGATATAAGGAACCTGTTGCCCCGGCACGAAGCTCACAATCGCCGGTGCCAACCTGGAGAGTAACGTTTGAAGAACGCGTAAGAGTAAGACGGATATAGAAACAAAGTTAAAGAGAAAGCGAAAGAGAAGTATAAGAGAAGAGAAGCGAAAAGAAGAGAAGATATACCGAAGACCGAGGACCGAGAGGACCTAGGTCGACCAACAAAAGATGCTGGTTGGCTTGGTATAGCATAGCTGCTGGCTTTGAGCCTGACTGACTGGCTGGCCATGTTCCAATTTAAACTGGATCGCGTGAAAATGATAACTGGTTGGTTGTTTGCGAGCGTCCGTTTGCTCCAGGCGATATCTGGGCAATTGGCGAAATATGATTTTTGGCGAACGTAAGGAGATAATAATCTCCGCAAATTAGGAGTGATAGATTTTTCAACGAGAAGAAAGAAACAGAAACAGAGAGAGAGAGAGAGAGAGAGAGAGTCGGCGAAAAAAAAAATAGGATTTTTTTCTTTTTATAAATTTCAACTTTCTGGTTCAAGGCCGCGATCGCGTCGAGCATTGTACCCGATACTTAGTCCGGTCTCTGTAGAGTCGAGAGTATAACAGCAGGATGGATTACGTAATATACCTATACAGCTAGAATAAGTTACTTGACTTTGGTTGCGTAACGATCGGGTCCAGAGTGCACGCGCAGACTCTTGTATTCATTAAATCGCGGGATCCCGATGGTGTGGATGTTCGGACTTTTCATTGTTTTTTTTTTTTTTTTTTTTTTTTAACCTCATTAGATCGATTTTTATTTAGAATCTCTAAGTCGCGTTTTGTTATAACTATAGTTTAGTTAAAGACCTATGAGCTTTGTACCTATTCTGTTATACTGTGTTGAAAAAATTAGAGCTGTTTTTTTTTTTTCTTTTTCGGCCCCGATGGAAGAAATAGTAATATTAATTGGCGCGCGGAGAGAGACAAGATTCATTGTTTCGTCGCGACCAAGAGACCTTTAATTTTAAATCACTTAAATCAAAGCTAATTGCCGCGACGAGGGATCGCATTGTTTAATTAACGCAGGAAATCGAGTTTCTATGTTTAATCCAATTTATACATTACATATATATAAGATATATGTAATACATTATTTATTTATTTTTTTACTTCTTTCTTTCTTTCTTTCTTTCTTTCTTTCTTTCCTTCTTTCTTTATTTTATACCAAACGAATATAAATTCAACAACCTGTTATAATCAAGGACTTTCACTAGTCGTCGATGACGAGACGACAAGGTCGATGTATATGGGTATACTTTCATATATATATATATATATATATTATTTTATACATATGTATAGTTGAATGAATTGAAAATTTCGCCAAATATATTTTTTGAGTTAATAATTTATCGCCTAAACGGTATTTAAAAAATAAAAAAAAATTTAATTAAAATAACTTATTTCCAAATTTTCGTTTTCATAATCTCCTACACCACATATAGACGTGTGACACACCGCTTGTTAATATTAGTATACAAGATAGAGGATGATGTTATATATTGTATATTATTTATACAGGTATATTATATATTATATAAATATATATATGAGTGTGTATGTACAGTAAGTCTGCAACCGTGACCATCTACTGCAGATACGGACGATGAACGACGATTTTATATATATAGTAACGAGTCTTGCATTAAACGTCGCAAGCGTGTTACCTAATTAATGAATAATTAACCTCGATTAATGTACATAATATACGGGTCAAGGAAAATCAAAAGATTATTCGCGAAAGTAGCGTTTCTTATTTTATTTTTATCTTTTTTTTTTTCTACATTTTTTTTTTTTTTCATCTAGGATGAAAACGAAATTCCGAAAGTAAAATTGAATACACTACATGCATATATACATAGACCTTTAATATATACACGTTTTCACGCGAGTTAAGAAACTACTTTTTTTTTTTTTTTTTTCTTTTTCTTTCTTTCTTTATTTTACTTATTTTTCTTGTTTTAACTACTTCAAACCTATACCATCTTATTTAATTGTCTTTTCTAACCGCGTTGAGTGTCGCCTTTAAATCGCCTGTAAAATTTATGAATTTAAGTGAGTACCTAAACCACCTATTGTTATAGAGTGACACCTGTTACTCCACAACTCACTGTGTTTTACTGAAAAAAAAAAAAAAAAAAAAAAAAAATCTGATAGTTTTTTTATTTTATTTTTTTTTTGTTTCCTATTTTTTTTTTTTTTTCTCCTTGCTTTGTCCCAATTTGTTTTTTGGTTGTTTTTTCTCTCCCTCTCTCTCTCTCTCTCTTCTTTTTCTAACAAATGAATTCAAGAAAAAATATGTTTAAAGAATTTTCCTCTATTTTTGCTTTATCTTTATTTCTTCCTTTTTTTTTTTTTTTTTTTTCTTATATTTTTTCGTGTATAACAGACGCAATTATTATTTAATTTGGAAACGAACAAATTACATAGTAGGTATATCGACACGCGTGTGACCATGACTGCGTTCTATCTAGATCTCGGAAAGAATAGCAAACTATGTATAGTTTTAAACCGGGGATAAATAAATAAATGAAGGAAGAAATGAAATTTTCGTTTCCTCGAAACGAAAAAACAAAAAAAGAATTACTAAATCCTGTTGCTCAAATAATATACCAGTTGTCGCTGATATTTCCCGAATTCTGATAGAATGAATAAACATAGGTATATATATATATATATATTTAACGTATAATTATATACCCTCGCATGTTTAATCGAACGGTCATATTCCCCTCTCTCTTTCTCTCTCGATCTACTATATTAAAGAATGAATAAAATTCTATATTTTATTTATCTTTTCATTTTTTTTTATGGTGAAAATATTTAATATTTGATAAGAAATAATCGCGTAAAAAATTATGAAGAAAAGAAAAAATAAAAATAAGAAGAAGAAGAAGAAGAAGAAGAAGAAGAAGAAGAATAGAAGACGAATCTGTTTCTCTCAAACCGTATAAATATTATACGGTCGCATTTTTAACACCGTATAATGCGAGATCCAGACAACGAGATATAAAATATTTCACGAAATTGTCGCATTTATGCGAAAATTTCACGAAATTGTCGCATTTATGCGAAGTATGTATATATATATATATACATATACATATGTAAAAATAAATTTTTAAAAAATTTTTTAAAAAATTAAAAAAAAAAAAAAAAATCGCAGCAAAAAACGTCGCGTTATTTTCCGGAAATATAAGAATGAAAAGAAAAATGTTGATAAATAAATATAGGTATAAGCGCAAGCAAGCAGAGGGTCGCATTGTTGAGTATAGGCAATGCGGTTCACTATACGCTTACGAATCTAGATGTTTAAAATTATCCCAAAGTTGGCCTCGTCGAACCAGCTTAGCTTAGCTTAGCTTAGCTTAGCCACCGATAGTCTCGTCATAGGTATAACCTATACACACATCTTCGGTTATAGTATGTATCCTAGAGGTAGAATAGCGACTCGCAAACACGTGGGTTATAATACGAAGCTCGCGCGAGAACATAGCGCAGCATCCCAGCAACGAAATCCCCACGGATTTATATTGCGCCATACGCGATGATCATAGCTTACGCGTTGCTGCAACTATTTTAAGTATCCTATCAAACCGCAGTAACGCGAGTTATTGTCATGGAAAAGGTGAAAAATAATACGTAAGCATTTCCCTCCGAGGAATCGTTTCGATTTAAATCGACGAGGAGGTGATGACAATAAAGAAAAAAAAAAAAAAAACGAGGAGAAAATGAAAATTGAAAAAAAAATAAAATAAAATAAAATAATTTTGTCTCTTTTCTTTCCTTGTCATCCACTCCTCGTTGATCGAAATCTCGAACGATTCTTCGAAGTAAAATTCGTATTTTCGAAGATATTCATCTCGCTACGTGATTTTGAAATTTTTATATTGAAAAAGCACGTGCGACAGCCTTAATAACTGACGTCTATGCCCGCCTGGTGCGTTTGTCCTGTCTGACAAGCAGCACAGCCTCTTGAAGATGGTCCATATCTTACTCCATGCCAAGATGACGTTAATATGAATATCGGTGTATATGTAGTATAGATATTTATATGTATGTATAATGTATATAGTATATGAATTTTACCCGGCGTGTCGGCGGCTTCCTGGTTGTCAGTCAGTGTCTGGTGCATTGCCTAGTGTCGTATATATATACGTATACGTACGTAATGTAGAAACTTTTGATATTCAAAGGAAGCGGACTCTACCTACCCAGGAGAACGTCGTCTGGTTTCAGAATTTCTAACTTGTTATATTTGTGATTTTGACGTATAGAGGAGGGTGGTGCTGTGAATTAGTTTCACCGTATCGAATATGCGGCTTCGGATTCAAACGCGTTTCATTAAGTATTCAAACTTTCGTTAATATATGTATATACTCTGTTATTATTATTATTATTATTATAACCAAACAGACCGCAGGGTTGAATTTCGGAATTTGAATATCACCGATTCACAGTTTTTAGAAAGGGTATTTTCCCGATAATAGTCTATATAGCCGATCGTAAAAACTTCCAAACGAAGAAGACCACAGGTTTAAAATCCCGAAAAGTCAAGCCTCCGGAATCGTCTTGCGGAGATTAACTTTTTTGAAAATCTTCTTTTTTTCTAATTTTGTAAATTCGGAACCAATTAAAAGCGATTGATTTGCAGCGTGATGAAAGAGACAAGAATAAAATTTAAAAAAAAGGAAATAAATCATCAAAAGCCCACACGGTTTAACATGCTTTTGATTAACGGCTCAGAACGGAAGTGTTCAAGTTCTAGATTCGAGGATTTAAATTAGTACCTAGATAGATGCAAGGTGCGGCTGTAATATACCGAAGTGGGTAGGGTAGGTAGGTGTATCTACAATATGTAATTTATTGGAAATTTTCGATCAAGGATCATTTCAAATGTTTTTTCTTTTCTTTTTTTTTTTTTTTTTTTTTTTTTTTTAACGTCTTGTTTTCGAATATCAAAAAGCTGGAAATAACCAAGATAATATTATTCCCAATATACACCAACTGCTGCGATTAAAAATTCATTAACCTCGTGCTGCTTGAACCTTGTCAAGTTGAAATATCCGGTTTTTTCGACTATATATGTAATTCTAACGATATAATTCGTCAGCTTTATTTTACATAGTTATTTATCAATCCCAATATATATATATTCATACATATACTAATATCTGCGTATGTGTATATCTATTAATTAATTTCCGCTCCTCTATGACTTTCCCGCGTTTTTTTTTATACTTGGTTAAAAAAAGAAAAAAAAAACAGAAAAAAGAACGAAGTATAAAAGATACAATGGTAAGACGAGAATTTTGTTCTTCTTAGTCTCTTTTTCTTTACAACGATTTTCGCACTTTGGATAAAACAGCATTTTGAAATCGTATACGAGCTGCTAATTTTTACATATTGCACACCCATAATTCCGACGAAAAAAATTCGTGTAATATACTATAGCAAAGTGTGAAAAATTGCCTCTGAAGGACTGTCAAATTATAGGGTAAAGCCAATCCCATACCGGAAATAACAAGTGGGTCGGAAGTTGGATTACAATGCAGCTGATAATGTACCTATACTCGAAAATATACGTATAGCTGTATAATACCGTAGCTATATTTAGGGATATGCCTAAGCTACATACCTATATCGTCCATCGAGGACCTTTTCTTTGCGAACTTCGTATACCTATAAAGGTGTCGTCAAATTTATAGAGCAGGACTAACTAAGGTATGAGAGTACGTGATCATAAACTGAATATAATAAGATATTAATAAAATTAAAAATAAAAAAAATTAAAAAATTAAAAATGGGATATTCCGAAGGGATTTATGATACCTACATATTTTTTCTGACTTCACTATGGAGGATTTCTCGAAATATACATACAAGACAAAGCAGTAGTAGGGGACAGAAACAGATGAGCGGAAGACCTCGGATTAGGGATTAGGACTAGTTATACTATACTAAAAATAGAGATTTAGTGTTTTTTGGAGTAATACATGTCGTCATTTAAGAATAATATCGGTAGTCAAAAAATTCATTTTTCATTTGCCATTTTTAAGTTTTTTTAATTTTTTCTTTTATGTAATATGGGTCACTCAGAGATTATAGCTCGCGTTATTTCAGAATTGAAACGCTTCGGACTATATAGGTATACGTATAATTGAGTAATTACTCAAATTCGTCAAAATATTGTAATCTATAAAGATCTGCGAATTTATGACAAACGGTTATAATTAAATAAAACGACTAGTTAATGCCAATACGTATACTGCGATGTCAAAGATATTTTGAAAAAAATTTTATTCCCCATTTTCCCAAATTTTTTAATTTTTTAATTTTATTTTCTTCAATTATTTCGAGCCTAAAATTTACAAATTTTCTTCCGTTACAAATTTTTCTATAAGTTCTAGAAGAAAGAAACGAAAATTTTTTATTTTTCGTTCTTGTTTTTTTTCGTTATTGTAACGCGATTTCAATTTTCTATATTATGTATATAGATTGATATCATAGTTCGAGAAACTTGAATTTCAAATTTGTCCAAATCGATAATAATCCGCGCGCGTCCTCTAAAGAACCAGCGTGTAACGTGATTGATAGTTTGCGCGACGGTTGACTATTCCAGCTGTGGTTTATTTCAGGCGTCGCGACGGCATGGCATAGCATGGCATTGTGGCTAAAACCCGAGAGGCGTCGGGGGCGTCGTATAGGTGAAGATTGAGACGGGGGAGTAGAGGATAGAGAGAGAGAGAGAGAGAGAGAGAGGAGTAGAAAACCCCCGCTACCCTGCTACGTTCCGTTCCTAAGAATCGGAAGAGGTCTGGGACGTTACACGCGGTCTAATCGTGGCCAACCGCAAAAAACGACGTTGTATCTTCGGCTATCCACCTTCCTCGTGTGTTCTCTCACACGCGTTTATAAATTCAAAACCGGACGATCAACGTCACAGCGGTGAAAAAGATGGAAAGGAAGAAACGAAAAGAAAAAAAAAAAAAAAAAAAAAAAATGGAAAAAAATAAATAAACGACGATTTACAAAGAATATAGAGGTGTACATGAAACACGCGGATCTATACGATAAATAAATTAGGAGTATAGAGGTAAACTAACACTCAATTATTAATTCAGAAAAAAAATAAATAAAAATAAAAATAATAATTGAAAATTGAAAATTAAAAATTACAAATTAAAAATTAAGAAAAGATGATCGACGGATTATATTTTTAGACACACACCTAGATATTGAAAATTGAATTTAAGAAAGAAAATTAAAAAAAAAAAATTGAACAGATTTTTATTTCGGTTTTTTTCTTTTCTTTTCTTCTCTTTTCTTTTTTTTTTTTATATGTTAAGCTTGTTTTCGAGTGTAGCTCGGTAGTGTAGCAATTTGTTTAACCACATATGCATATAGGTATTGGATATATATATATATATATACGTATAGACGGTTTACAAAGGACGATGCTCTCTCGAAATAATTTCTATGAATATTCATTAGCAGGGTCGATATAGTCACTTTTTAAATTCTTTAAACTGCGTACTTGACCTCTGTATATAGCTCTGACGTAACATAGTATATAACCCATTCCACGCGAGATATGCGAACTACGAGTTGCGAGTTGCGAGTTCCGAGAGAGAGAGAGTCGTTCATCTGATCATATCTATTTCTACTAATTATAATAAAATATACGAATTATATATATATATATATATATATACATAATATACCTATATAGGTATATATTTATATCTTAAAACCGTATAAATTATACTCTGAATTTAAACCCGAATTATAGGACCAATATAATATATAAGGAAGGCTGGGTAAAAATGGGATATATAATTTCAAGAAATTCTATGCAATATATAAGATCGTCATACAAATCTATATACATTTTTACAAATTATACACGCGACTATTTTTAGTTTATCTGTTATCTGTTTCCCTGATTAATTTTATTTTATTTCAGTTTTTCTTTGATAAATCACAGTTTCGAAACAAGTGGAACAAAATTTACGCGTTTTTTTTTTTTTTTTTTTTTACTATTGCCTCGTTTAGTCTAGTCTAGTCAATCACGAGTTTGTTATAAGGTTATACAAGCAGCTAAAGTACTACACGCGTATACACGTGGTATGAAAATACGGTATTCGTCGTGGCATATAGGTAGGTACGTATACTATATATGTATAGAGGTAAAAGATAAATGAGTGTTGTATAGAAGATTTAGGAAAAAATGTTAAAAAGAAAAATGCCGGTTCGTCCAGTGAAACGACCTCTCCAAGATTGAATACGTAAGTTTGTATAACACTGCAGTATGCAAGAGCTGCTATATACTACACCGTAGTATGCCGAGGTGTAGTATATACATATCTAGGAGTAAGACAACCTTCATCATATTTATAGGTATACACTATATAAACATATACTATTGTCTGTACATACGTACGTAATTATAACTGAAAACCATTTTGACGATGTTTTACCCTACCCTACCCTACCCTAGCTAAAGTTATTCAGAAAAGTCGCGTTACGCTACGCGACTCGAGTCGACGCGTCGCGAAGTAACGCAACTCGCTAGGCTTGACGTCCGACGTACGACGTCTGACGTTCCTATGTACGCGGGAGGAAAAAAAGAAATAGAATAGTGGCAGGAGGGAGTCCCAACTCCACTTCACTCCACTTCACTCCCCTCTCTAGTTATTTAGAGACGAGACGAGACGAGACGAGACGAGCAGAGCAGAGCGAGCACGCTTAGTTCTTATTTCTCGAGTGATTGATCATGCTCCAGTAGGTAGACGTATAAGCATAGAGAAGTGAGAGTATTTTCGGCCGTGCATCGGCACCATTGTATGGCCCGAGTGTGTCTGGACGAGTGAGTTGAACTAGGCGTTTTAACCGAAACGATATATGCATATAATACGCTCCTATTTTATCTAGCACATATATATGTATACGTATAATACATACCTATGTACAAATATATATATATATAACAACGTTATATAAGGTGTTTAAAAAAAAAAAAACATTTTGACAAGTTGTTTTTTTTTTTTATCAATTTTTTTTGTAACGAATACAAAGAAAAAATAAGAATTGAACATTTTTTCGTCAATGTTTCAAATATCGACATATTTTTATAGACACACGATTCACCTATACGAAGCTGTACGAATATTAAACCACAAGTTTGTATATCATCTATGTAATAATCTAATGTAGGTATAACGACCTTTGTGGGGCAGCGTGTGCAGCGATGCACGCTATCTACAATATCTAAAAAAGGTCAATCTCGTATAAAGTCGCGGGGTTTCTCATCGTCGGGGGGAACGAGAATAATGAAAATAGTTTCCGGGTTTGGAAAGAAATTCGGTTTTTCAAATCTCTCAAGTAAACCATCAAATGCAAAAGTACATGAATAGATAAAAACAGAAACAAGCGAATAAATAATGAATAATTTCGTGTGAATTAACTCACCTCTGCATCGGACGTGGGTTCTTCATACTCGGAAAGTGTTTCCTGGAAGACAAATATCGAGTCTGAACAGTCGAGAACCCTGGCATGTCCAAACTGGGTTTGTTTTTCATCGATGGAATCGGGTCCGTTAGCAGTTTCTACCATAGCGATAGTTTTAACAAAAGTTGTAGTTCTTTTATAGAGTTTGTTAAATACGTATGATGGTGTGTAAAATCGAGGGTATATCGCACTGAGTTTCTTCTTTAATAATTGAAACAATCGTATTTCCAAACTACCTTTACTACCGGTTACCTGAAACACGAACAATAAAAGTTCCTGACTTGAAAACCCAAGCTTTTTATTTAGTTTTTTTACGTTCTTTCTGTTATTCACATATTATATGCAGTTTAACAGGATCTTTACACAACACTGTTTTCAATACGTCATTGCAGGATATAAATTAACACAACAACAAGACGAGATTATAATAATAATGATAATAATTTATTGAGATGGGAAAAATTCGAAGGCTTTGGATTTAGAATTCAGATAAGAGTCGTGGTCCATGGGATCATCGAAATTCGAGAAAATGATGAAATTAAGAATCACCCTAGTAGTATACCCATAGAATGACGATTTATTTGAAATAAAATAATAAAATAATGAGTAAAAATTAAAATTATTTAAAAATGAAAAAGAATTTTAGTCCGCGTTGTTAAATCGGCTCTGACAATGAATTAAGATTAATGGATTATCTTCTGAAGTTAAGAAATAAGACTACGGCTGTTCGATCATCGTTCATTTTACTATTGTAAAAATACTATCACAGCTAAAGCCTCTTAGCTTGTGTTTGTAAATAGAGACGCTGTAAGCTTACCGTATCATAGACAAATATACACGATTTTTAATTCGTACTATTTCCAAGAACATACGTCATGTATATATATGTATATATGTGTGTTCAAAGTATTTTTAATACACCAAAATGTTGAGAAATAATAATCAAATTCTAAGGAAATGAATAAATAATGAAAAACTGGCCCCCGTTTCTAATAAACGTTGATTCTAAATAGAAATTTGTATGTAACATATAATAGGTAAATAATAGATGAATAAAATTGTCTTCAGTTATATACGTACGCGATATTTTTTGTTATTAATATTCAACGATAATGCACGTATATATTTATTCGATATATTAGAAAACATGACACGTTCGATTTTCTAGGTTATGTTGACAGAGAGCCGACACATTTCAGTTAGATTTCATATACGAATTTATTTTACGTGTATATGCACGTATAGCTATGGTTATATCACAGGTATGAGAAAATAACTGATTATACTCCGCGTGATACGTGATTTTTTCCTTTATTACATTATAATTAACGAAAGTATTTATCAATGGTTTACCAACGTTGTCAAAAGCCTCGAAAACCTCATGGGGATTTGATTAGCTCCTTCGTTTACACACATGCACAGAAATAAACGCATACTAACGCGTAAATATCAAGCGAAATAAGACTGTCGAATAAACAACTCGTAGCGCTAGCTACGCGCCGCCATTTTGAACTTCGTCGAACTATTTCTAGGTCGGTAAAGAAGAATTTGTTTATCTATAGTCGTACAGTCGGTAACGAAGGTGTTCTGAATTTATAATTTGTATTTAGTGACTCGTCGGTAACGAAGATTTCCTGTATTAAAATTTTTCGTTTATTTTTAATAATAATATTATAACAATGTTTATACATTTTTTTTTATTTATATAACGAAATCGTCGATTTTTAATATATTCATCCTGTAAGGAAGACTTTCTGGTCCATTTTAATCATCGATTAGTTTTCATGAATTAAAAAAAATAATAATTAGGATTTTAGGAGTGCCTTTATTTTTATTAATATTACCTATATCATTTTTATTTATTAAAAAGAAAAAGAAAAAAAAAAACAAATCGTCGATCCTGCAACGACGATTTTTAGTATTGCATAGATTTAAATTCAAACAGTTATTCGCATAACATCCTCCAACCATCATATCTCTAAAAATATACATTCAAGATACCATGGCAGTGCCTGCTTCTTGTTTACCTAAAAGAGCTGCAGTTGGTTGAGCTTGTAGTAAAATATCCCCCTTACCATTATTCTGGAATTTAGATTCCTTGATGTTAACTTCAGACACATTCTCAAGCAACTCAATACCTCCGATCTTTCCCTCAGGACCGCTCACATACTTTTGGGTCTCCATGCGTATGCTGTGCTCTTTGAAATTCGATAACTCACAATTAGTTACGGTCAAACTAGAGTTGTCGTGTATCTGGAACAACGAAGTCTCTAATTAAATACTACAAAGGATTTAATTCCACGAATATGAATGGGCTTCTTTTTCTTATACACATCAATGAAGAAAAAGAAATATGAAACATTTTCAGAAAATTTCAATTACCTGAATGCCTTCTACGCATTCATTGAAATTGCATTTATTTAACATAACGCAGCCTCCTGAATGAATTACGATCGCAGTTCCAAGTCCCTCAAACAACGTGTTTTCTGCTATTAGTTTACTTCCGGGCAGAACGACGATTCCTAATTTAATTACGCTCTTGTTAGTCACGTAAACTTTGCATCTTTCGAGGCGGACCGTTCCTTTTCTTGCCAAAATACCCATCTGTAGATCTCCAAGGTGAATGGAAACTCCCTCGAGATTTACCTGGAAGAAAAAGGTCCAAAGTCTTGATAACAAGCCCCAAGTAAGAAGTTAGTCGATTAATAAAAGTCCGGTATACCTCTCCGCCTGAAAAATCCATCAAAGAAGGCCCGCACTCTGTTTCACTTCCACAAACAACGGTGTATTCTAATCTGTCGAGTCCTCTGATCGATCCCCCATCCTCTAGGCCACCTGTGCCTCTAATCTGGTGCTCTCCTTCGCCAAGAACAATGATATCGCCCGCGTCCGAAGTGTCCAGTGCTTCTTGGAGGCAATTCGAAGTTCTGAGGGTAAATAAAATGGTCAGATAATTTTTTAGTGGAGTTAAAGCTAGTCTAAGAATTGTAAGTGGTAAATAGTTCAACAAAGATTCTTGGATTTCGATGAAAATCAATTTGCGAAGCTTGTGAATTGAATTTTTCGATTATTCTTATCATTCTTAGTTCATATGTTTCTAATTTACATGATTTTAGGCACTAAGAACTAACTTCAAGAACATATCGGCGCCAATAACGTCCTGAGCTTTATTCAACGAAGATATAATGTCTCGAATGGATCCTCCAAGCCATACAAAATATCCTTCAGATTTATTTCCCCTGCTTTCTCGCCTCTTAATTTCCCTATCGTTCATAGTTGAGCCTTTATTTCTGGTAAGAACTTCTCTCATAACTGGATTTTCGAGTACTTCCATTTCAGTCTTAATCTGTTGTAGTCTAAAGTGTAATTTCATCAACTGGCAAGCCTTTCCCTCGTCCAAAAGACCCTCTCGTTCTTCTTCCTCGTCAGATATATCTTCTTCAAGCCTTGATATCTTAGCTTGTATATCTTTCCCCTCTCTGACAAGGCTTCTAATAACGTCGCAAGTTTCCTTGCCGACGACTCCCCTTTTCATATCAAAAAACAGCCTGATTCTAGGCTCTAAATGCAGCGTTATCCAGTCTGTGTTATCGTCGTCATCCGTGTCCCACGGCATCCACAGATAATTGAAAAAGAATCTAAGCTGGTCTATGCAGTTCGCAGTACCAATCATGTCCAATACTTCATTCTCTTGATTATGGGTTGGGTATAGTTCGGTAAGAGGTACATCGTACTTTTCTGGCAGTTGAATTTCGTCCTGAACAGCGACAATTTTAACGAGTGCAGAAAGCTCCCCAAACTCCACATTCTCAACGTCGACTACTACGATCGTTGGATAATGAATTTCGAAATCCTGACATGTTAGACGCGGTATTTTCCACAAAGCTCGCCAACCAACGGGTTCTATCACTAGCTCGATGTGGCAGGACCATTCCGAACGTATTTGAGATGCGGGGACGATACTTTCGCCCGTTGATAAGATCTCGGAATATTCGACCAAACGTTCTTGCAGACTTTTGTCAAAGGTGAATATTTCCATGGTCATTTTTGTCGGGCGAGTTAAGCTGAGTAATTGTTTATATAATTCGTTAGTTATTTTTGCGTTTAGTATATTTCGTGAGGATTTAAAGGTTATTTTATTTTTATTCATATACGAATAAAATATTCCGATTATTTACAAATACCGTATTTTAATACAGGGATTTTGTCTTACCTCAGATACGAGCGGGTGGAACAGCTTTTTAACAGTTTGATATTCAAATGCTTGAATCAGATCCTCGACGACGTTAGGTTTAACGTCAAGCTGCGTCGGCCGCTAGGTTAGTCGACCATAGCCGTTAATAAAACGAAAGAAATATTAAGATTCACGACACGATGATACGAAGTGTTTTAAACTTGAATTAGTATATTAATTCCGCACTGGAATCCGTTATATCGTTTATTTGAACTAGTTTAAATTGTTTAGACGTAGTTTTCTCGAGTTTCAAACTCGACATTTGAATAAACTGACCAATAGCGATGGCGTACAGCCGTTGCTAAGCGCGTAACAAGATGGCGGCGTACATGACAGCTCGATTCGTAAACAAATAAATACGTGCTTTTAGTTTGAGAAAAAAATCCTTCTCTTTTCACGCACATATCAGTAAAAAATGAATGAGGAAGTTGTAGGTTAGCTTAGAAAAAATTAATTTACGCTTTTCTTCCTCTAGATGAAAATATGCATACATAACAATGAATTGAAATGTTATTTATTTATTTATGTATTTATTCATTTACCAACCTGAAAAATTTCAGATATAATGCCTATGGACACAGACGAGGAATTAATTCACGAGGGATCTAAGAGCGTCGGAGACGCGGGTTTCGACAAAATTATCGGCTATATCGAAGACCTCCTAATGGGTAAATCGATTTGAAACAATTTTAGAATACTAGAAATCTGTTTTTTTTTTCCCCTCTAAGCCGCGAGAAATCATTTAAAAACTGATTTCAATATGTTAATCGATGATCGTTTCAGAAAGCGAGTTCCAAGAGATACAGGGAAAGTTCCTAGAGAATTATTGGCACATATTCAGCCCTGAGGAAGAGAATAAACTTATTTATACGGAGATATTTAATCAGTATGTAAGTTTCTCAGATGAAATGAAACCCAAATATCTATGCAGGAAAATTAACGACTATTTTACTCTTATACGATATACTCTTTCTTCTTATTCACAGAATCAGGAAATAGAAAGCTACATCGTAAAGCAATTGAAGAAATCTGTTCCAAATTTTTCAATCGCTACTCTGCTCGATCAATTAAAGTATTAAACCACCTATATCAAATAGAATGATTTCTGGCTACCTAAAGTCCTGAGAATCTGTTTATTCCACTAATCTCTTAATTTCATTACAGCGAAAGACGCCCCGAATTAGATGGAGAAGTATTTGAAGTCTTAGCAACGTTAACAGATTTTATAGCATTCAAAGAAATGCTTTTAGATTATAAAGCGGTTTGTTGATTATCACTATTAATTTAAATATGTTTGTAAATATGTTTGTAATCCACTCTCATCGTTTTTTAATTTAGAACTTTGTATTATTTAGGTGAAAGAAGGAAAGGTGGAAGACTTCAGTGGCGGTATTTCTATCATTTCTATTCAATCGACGAGTTCAGAGAACGAGGGACCCACCCATTAATATAAAAAGAAAATAAAGAAAATAATAACTGTAAACGATATTTATACAACTCAGAACTGTTAACTAACAACTTTTCTCACACACGTATCGGTAAATTATGATCAATTTTTTATCCATTCATTATCAAATGTTAGCTCGAAGTTCATAGAAAAATAGTTTAATTCTGTATATTCTCTTTTATTATTCGTGGATATTAGCTGTAATTGATTTAATCAATAAACGTTTGGATAAAGTTTAACTGTTATTATCTTAACTTTACCATTAATGAATTTCCTCATTTTAATGCATCAATATTTCCATCTGAACGAGTCTACTGTTAGTTTCATTTGGCATACGATAGGGAATTGTTCCAGCAAAGCTGGTCAAGGCTCTGGCCTGTTCTCTGAGATCAGAAAGTTGCTGTTCCCTTGCAATCTCATCACCAGGTTCGGTCGATCTGAGTTTTTGATATAACTGATAAAGTATAGTCATTGTAGCAAGAAGAACGTCAGCTAAGGCTCCGGTGACTTCGGGGGAAACGCGACGCAGCGCTGTAACACGTTCATCGACTTCTCTGACATGAAGTGGTAGCAATTCAGAGTCTGCAATAGTCTGGAATAACAGGAATTATTCGATATTGTTCATTCGTTCTTCGGAGAAACAGAGAAACAATTATGACAGTTTAATTTCCAAAGAAGCTCTTACCCGCAAAGCATTTTGATGCTGTTCACTGTGAAACTGATCAAAGAATATCGTAAGATCTCTCAGGGTATAAAAAGCGGCCACAGATTCTGCTGGGGCTTGTATAGCTGTGCCTTGGTACCTGAAAACGGATATTCAGTGTTTAGAAAAGGCTTTAGGATATTTTTCAGTTCCGAAACAATACCTAAGACTAATATCGTTGGCAGTAGATTGTAGTCTGGATCTAAGAGAGCCTGGGGTTCCTTTCTGGCTAACGACTTGTGCGAGAAGTGAGCACATCAGGTTTAAAACCTTCTCATGATTTCCTGCCAAGTCGTACATCGTCACTGCGTCTTCCAGCAGACCTTTTCGGTTCAGAGTTTCTGCGCATATGTTAATCACGTCCTCTGTGTTGATCTGGAACTGATCTAGTATCCCAGGAAGTCGTTGATCTTTGTCTATCTTTCCCACCAACAATACTCTGTTAGTTGGCGAAGCGTCTACAACCATTTCCGCAGCTGATGCTGCGAACATGTTTCGATCGTAGGGGTCTTTCATTGACCTAGTTGATTGGAAAAAAGGTTCAATTAATAAAGTAGAGAGTATATTTCCCTACATAGAAGAATTATCATTAACGCCTCCTTACCTCAGAAAGAAAAGATAATGTAGACTCTCCTTGGGATCTGAAGCCTCGAATCTTTTAACGTACAACAAAATTAGGCGTGCAAAATTGAGCCTCTTTGCTGGAGGCTTGTCAACAGGATCCACACTTATCAAAGGTGCTAAAACGCTCTGGCTAACTCCTAGTAAATTATGCTCGTGCATAGCGGCAGCCAAATGCACAGCATGGGGCAATAATCTGGCCCCTGCTCCCCGGGCCAAAAATTCAATCGCTGCCTCGAATTGACCAGTCAAAAACAGCATGGAAAAGTAAAGGAAAGGCTGCTCGTGAGCGTGGTAATAAGATTCCCCTTAAAAACATCTCGAAGTTTAATATTTCTTCAAAAAAGTGATAATAGGATTGTGTTTTACTAAAATATGAAGAATTATTACCATATTCTTCAAGAATTGTAGTCTGTAGATGATCCAGGGTCAGTTTGTTCTCTGTATCGGCCTGGTCTCTGACCTGGCACAGGCGTAGCCACAAATAATCATCAGCAGTGGACATAACTTCGGAATGTAAGTCGTCAGGATCGCAGGGAACAAGGGCGCAGTAAGCAGCTCTTTTGTAAGGATCAGTAGCAGACCTAACATGTCGTCGATACTGTAATTTAACAATAGATTCCGATCTACTGTTGGGACGTCGTTCGATGTTATTTGCAGCCTCCTCCAGGACGGTTCTAAACTCATCTACGCCTGACCCAGCTTGTTTGAGACACTGTAATGCCGCGCCAAAGTCTCCTGCTCTCATACAGTAATATACTAATGGCCAAAGCGGTCTGCCGTCAATTTGTATCCCTTCCAAGCCCAGCATGGACTGTATTTTCACTCTGACGAAGCTTTTCACGAGGGGTAGAGTGCCGGGAATTCCGCCGCGCATGGCTTGCGCCAAATTCTCGCTTATTACGGAGTTCATAAAGTCTTTATAACGGTTTTCAAGGTACTTTCTAGCTTGAAAAACTATCTTTTTCTCAACCTGAGTACTGCTTCGCGATTTCATTTGGTCTCCTCTCGGTGTGACCGGAATATCTACCATACATTTGACCATTTGCCAAATATCAGATACTTTTTTGTCATTAAAACTCTCGGAGGCCTTTGCTAACACGTTGAATAAACTCGGTCTAGTTATACCTCGCAATATATGATCGTTATAGCTTTGTACTTCTTTCGCATACGCAGCCTCGATATTAGACAAGCCACTGATTATAGAACCGGCTAATTTTGTGCGCTGCGGTACACCGCGTAAATCGACTAACTCCCCTGAGGGAGCCGTCATTGCGTTCATTATCTCGTATCGCATTTGCTTCCATTCTCCCAGCATATGTTGAAGTTGTTGAACTCTGTTGAGCTCAAAAGTCTGTGGAAACAATCATTCGGTGTATTTGTCCTCGTTATATGCCACAAATTATTATTAGATACTTACGTCTTTGTGGACTTGCTCAATTATTGACAAAATCGCATTTTCTTTCTCATTCCTCAAGTAGCTAACTATGTCTGTGTCCGCTACAGGGTCCAACGGCTCAAAGGTGCGTCTTGCACTCAGAGAATTGAGCTTTTGAGATATTTGAGGTAAATCTACGCCGCGAGAACCCAGAAGAAGATGTCTGTGGCGAAATTAAAGTCTCTAGAGTTATTTTGTATAATAAAATCGGCGATTTAGAGCTCGAAAAGAAATTGAACATGAATGTCTTCCCAATTTGGAGGTTACGTTTGAAGATCGTAGCGAAAACCGTGATAAGGGATAAGAATTCCAATGTTATTTTTGAGCTGTTGTAATTCTAGGATTAAGAAATGAGGATTTATAATTAAAGTCGAATTCTTACGCTTGTACTTGGTTGTCTTGACTGCTGGGTTGAGTTACGCGAGACCATAGTTCGTTTGAGGCTTCTAATATCTGTCTTAAATTTCTTTCAACTTGGGGTAACTCTCCGTTTCCTTCAACAGCCGCTGACAACTGCTCAGCGGAACGCAAAAGTTCGTTAAAATCCGAGTCTCCCATTTTACAATTATCCCTTTTATCAAATTTTCGAAAAACTTGTTCACCGGTTCAGAGGAGAGGTTAGTTTCTCACCAATCGCTATTTACAACTTTCAAAAAGTCGTCTGCGAATTAAAACGGTCGAAACTCGATGCGAGAACTAATCTACGCCACGAACTATACACATAACGAACCGAAGCGGGACTCCCCGATTAAAAAGTGCCAAGAAATAGAACATGGCGGCTCCCGTCTAGATAGCAGACGTACACTTCACACTAGACAGCTGTCAAAGTTGTTTAACCTAATTTTAATACAGGTTAGAAATAATATTCGTCAATAATCGTTATAAGCATCCATATTCGCGTATTAAATTGTCAAATAAAATCGCCGGCGTTAAAATGTCGGCCGAAATCGACATATTCGATGATAACGAGTCGCAAATGCCGCACGAAGATCTCGAGGACGATGTGGTCCAAGAGGTACTCACCATGGGTACAGATCTTCGACAATATTCACGACAGATTGAGAAGGAGTTAAAAGAAGTAGAGAATAAATCGATCCAAGACTACATTAAGGAAAGTCAGAACATAGCCAGTTTGCACAATCAGATAGACGCATGTGACAACATTTTGGAGGTTAGTATTATTACGTCGGATTCTCAATGACGATAGCAGTTTCCTCAAAACACATTTCTTTTCTCCTAAAAGAAAATGGAATCCATGCTACTCAGCTTCAAAACTGACCTCGGAAGTATAAGTACAGAGATTTTATACTTACAACGAAAATCGGTCGCTATGAGCCAGCAACTTTCTAATCGACAAGTTATCCGCGGACCTTTGAGTCAGTTTATAGAAGACATGACAGTATCCGAAGCGCTTATCATGTGGGTTGAGTATAATATGGTTCATTCTACACCTCTGCATGACATTTTCAAAAATTGAATCTAAACACAAGAATAAACATCCGCAAAGCGAAGTAAAAGCTAATTGCGTTGTTTCAGTGGAATAATGGACTGCCCAGTAACGGAAAAGGAGTTTCTGACACAGTTACAGACGTTAAATCACAAGATAAACTTTGTTAAAGAGCAGAGTTTCAAAGAAGCTAAATCATGCCAAGACGTAAAAGAGATATTGGAAAAGCTGAAGATCAAAGCGATGTCAAAGATCAGAACGTACCTCTTGGAACAGATTTACAAGTTCAGAAAACCCATGACGAATTATCAAGTGCCCCAGAACAATATGCTGAAGTATAAATTCTTCTTTGAGTTTGTTTTAGCAAACGAGAGAAATGTAGCCGAGGAAATATGCGGAGAATATGTTGACACTATGAGCAAGATTTACTACTCTTATTTTAAATCGTATTCCTCTAGACTAACTAAACTTCAGGTACTACAACGAGGAGATTAATTTTCTTTCAAAGATTTCGAAGATTTTACTCCCATGATTTTTCAGTTTGAAGAAGCTGCCACCAAGGACGATCTAATGGGCGTTGAAGACACCGCTGGCAGAGGAATCTTTCATAAAACCACACTCAGGCATAGAGGCACTGTTTTTTCTATAGGAACAAGAGGAGAAGTTCTTAACTCTCAATTAGAAGCGCCAATTATAGTACCACACACAGCCTCCAAAACTAGGGTGTGTTGATTGATGATTATATGGTCAAAAGAGTGCAGCACGTTTAAAAAACTTCAAATTACTCTCACTAATCGTTTCTTCATTTTACAGTACCATTACGAAGCGTTATTCAGAAGCGAGCAATACGCGCTAGTCGATAACGCATGCAGAGAGTATTTATTCCTAGCTGAATTCTTCAAGGTTCGAGGAACGCAGGCGATGGATATATTCGATCAAGTAAATAGCGTTCTTCGATCTATACAAAAGCCGGAAAAAAGTATAGAAGCGAAAAGTGATAATCAACTGTCTTATCTTTTCTTTCTCTTTCCTCAGGTGATGGGAAAGACTTTGCATCTACTACTGAAAAACCTGCAATCCTTTGTCGACGACTGCTATGACACAATAGCTCTGTTTCTTTGTCTCCATTTGGTGATGCGCTATCAATTGACTTGCCACAAACGAGCAGTTCCTGCGCTAGACAAATACTGGGATAATCTCACATCGGTAGTTTGGCCAAGGTAATTTTCATAGTGTTTAAAAGATATTCAGAGAGCTAAGCGAGGCTCTTAGATTATATTTGATTGAATTCTTGTTTCAGATTCGAGTACGTCTTTCGACTGAATATCCAGAGTATAAAAGACTGCGATCCTTGGAGATTGAATAAAGATATAGGACCTCATTACGTGAGCAAATTTCTTCTTGTTACCAATTTAATTCAACAATATTCTAATTCATTTTTGCAATCAGATTACTAGACGCTACGCCGAATTCAGTGCGGCAATGGTTGGTGTGGGTGAAGGATTTCCTTGTGAAGGTGCTGCGCAATTATTAGCCGAATTGCGGGAAGCTGTACAGTGCTTTTTGCTGAGAATGGCCGCGGTATTTGTACAGAGAACTCAGCAGTTGGTATTTTTGATAAACAACTACAATTTGGTGCTCGGAGTTCTTATGGTTTGTTCAAATTCACCTTGTGATTCTATTTATAGTACTAAAATAACGGATAAATCTAATCCATGTATATTTTCGCACAGGAAAGAACGAGGGACAATTCAAAGGAGGCTGAAAGTTTCCGAGAGCAATTGAACGCGAGATCTGCTGAGTATGTCGAGGAAGTATTGAGCCCTCATTTCGGGGGTATCATACAGCTTGTAAAAGAGACCGAAGCATTATCGGACAAAGGTCAAGCTGAATACTTCAAACAGCACGAAGGCAAGGCGCTGGTTTTAGTCGAGGCCTTTACCCAGTGTTGGAAAAACGAGTTAGCGTTAATAAACAGCGAAGTACTTAGGTCGTTTCCAAGCTTGGTATTAGGCGGAGCGTTGCTTCAGAGAGCCTTGACTCAGTTTGTTCAGTACTATCATCGTTTGCACAAAATTTTACCGGCTAATGCGCGGGCTAGATTAACAAACATCCACCATATCATGGTAGAGATTAAAAAGTACAGAACTAATTACTAGAATCCTGTTTTCTGTTCGTAATATCTTAGCCTGCCAAATCGAGAATCTCCCCCAAACAAATTTCCTGATTATTGTTTTAAACTCGATGATAGTGGGTAGTTGATTAATTATTTATTTACATTTTACTTCATCATAATTATGCTGTATATTAGAAGTGATGAATTTATTCATAATATTTCAATCTGTATATATCGGACCTTACTTCTATACGATAATAAAGATCAGTTAAATAGTTAACGCTTTCGTATTAATATTCATTTTTTATATCAGGACGAAAAGGACGAGGTCGAGGTTTAGATAAAGGTATTAAATGTTCATGAAAAAGATCTGTACATTTATTAAAAAAAAAAAAAAATTAATATGAACTACTATACATAAGAGTTGAACGATCAGCGTAACTTAGTTTTAGCGCACAGTTACGCTTCGTTTACTTTTTAGTTCAGAGACGAGCGTCTAAACCTGCTTCTTTTAAATATGTTTTATAAGTTATTTAGCCTTCATCATACGTATTTAAATTATTGTTAATCGGTATTTTCATTCTTAGAAATGGTTCGACTAACACTTATGGCATATTTAACGTGTTAGTTAAGTTTGCGATCTCATGATCTAACCCTCTGCTAATGAAAAATTAAACTGCTTGAAATTACTCAGGTCGCTATACGCGTGTGATGATCATGGTTTAAAATAAATTAAAGCACTATCCCACCGAAATAATTAAATATATAACGGATCTAGTTATTCTCTCGTTCTCTCTCGCTCCGTTCTCTCTGTAAATATCTTTCGATTATTTTTTAAGGCGAGGTATTCTTTGCAGAAGAAATATCGGTGGCTATTCTGAGATAGTATAATGATTTAAATTGATCAAAATATACTCATAGGATTTTCTTTTACAGCAACGAATCGACTGCATGAATTACTCCGTTCGTAGCTGGAATGTTGTGAGTTATTACTTGGGCATTATTTACCTTTATTCGACCTGAAACAAATAGAAAATAATAATTATCGTATGAAATTAGAGATTGGATTCAATCCAGAGTAAATATTGAATAAATTGAATGATTTAATAGAACAAGACTGAGTCTTATTTGTTAATTGAAATCTAACTAAGCAAGCAGTTTTTTAACAACAAAATACGGGAAGTTACTTTACACTTTGAGCAACTGGGTTAATTCTACAGTAAGTATGCAGAAATTATTCTCTAACTCTGTAAAACAAAGTCATCGTTATTTCGAGGTCGTATATTATATTCTTTCAACTATTCAAGTGGGAGGAAATCATGGCAGGGGAAAGCTTCACAGTCTCTTTATCGGTCCAGCCAGTCAGCCAATATTAGATAGTGGAAACATTCACCGGCCTATTTTCAAACACCCTGCAGCTTATTACAGTACAAATTCATTTCTAAATGGTATAAAAGATTCTCTAGCATACCAGAACTTTTGTGAATGTGTAGAGAAGCCTGGGGCTCGAGAGTTTCCTTTTGTTGATAATATCTCATCCCTGCACTGTACAACGTCGAAGGTATGATGTGCCTCGATACAAGAGCTTTAGCTGTTTCCTGATTATCTTCGTCGTCAAGCCATGGCGGACTTCCGTTTGGAGATGCGGATGCTATCATGAATGCCGTGTCAGTAGGGGCGAATATAGTGTAGGTCTTCGATCCTGGAAATAATTTATAAGTTTAAATTGCTGAATTTTTTTCAGTCAAATATCTGGAAACTGAAATTACAATTGTATTTCAATTCTCATTATAATTTGCCAGCTTAAAAAGCTACGAGATTTAATTACCAGACAGAGTTTCCTCCAAGCCAGAGGAATGTAGAGCTCTGAGAAAGACAGAGAAGCGACGTTCACGATCAGCTTGTAAAGTTTGTACCAAATCTCCGACAGGTAATGGGAACATGACTCTGTCAACTGCGTGAGCGATGCCTTGAGGTATTTCGATGTTCTGTTTGTCGGGTAAAACTCGAGCTCCATTTATGGTCGTCACCTTGAAGTGAATGTTGTTTGTCAATAAAAAATTGGAAAGAAGAATATTGTCTGTGATCAGAAATTATTGAAGGTATGATTCTCTTGTTAAGATTTAAGTGCCGATAAGAGGAAAGAGCTATTGCGTTAGTTAATCGTTAGAGACAGTACCCTCACATCATTCCATTCCACATCTTGCATGGAATATACGTTCACTCTAAGTTGAGTACCGGCTAGACTAACGCCGGTCATTTCATCCTGGAGAGAATCGATCCTAAATGCGCCTGGGATTACGTGGTGCAGTAAAAGCTGTAAAGATATGATGACAGGGATCAGTAACGGCGGAGTTAACGATTAGACATTAACGATTCTATGAACACAATAGCACAATCGTACCCCGCTCAAAAGTCGTGGGCTTTCCCGGAACTTTTGTTCAGCTTTCTCTGGCCCTCCAAGCTGTACAAGTAAAGTTCTGAATGCCTTGTCTGTAGGTGCGAACAAGGTATAAGGACCTGAAAAGTTTTTAAGTTATAATTACTTTAATATAATTAGTTGTATTCTGAAATTGTCAAGTGGTGTGATAGATATGTATATGTACAAGATTTTCCCATGCTCGAATAAGTATTGCATCAAGTTTACTCCGCACCGCGCTGCAGATACGCAATCTCTTCTCAATTAGTTTTAGTAATTCAATTCTGAACATGAGAAGTGGAGCACCGGCGTTAATTGAACGTAATATTATACTTCTTCACAATTATTATGTCGTGCAGTATAAGGAATTAAAAGATTAAATTTTTAGATATTATTCTGTACACATCATATGACAAAGATTTAATGAATCAATGAAGTCTAATGAATTCTGTTGATTAATTTGCAACGCAGTTGACCGGTGGATAATAAACAGACAATCAATTACTCGATATCAGTTGAAGGATCAATTCTGTAGGCGTGAGAATATTATCGAATAGAGTGAATGTGTCAGTTGAACGTGGGAACGAATTTTCCACGATTTTGTACAAGCATATAGATAATGATTGCTCAATTCTTCCGTACGACCCAAGCGAAATTAAACCTTCTCACGTTTTTCTTGGCAGAGATTAGTCGAGGAAAAATCCTGTACACATAATATTATGGGATATCTGATAAAAACTGAATGAAATTCAGCTGAATATACTTTCAGAATTTATACCCACCAGTATCGTTAAGAATTGTATCGAGTCCAGACTGTCCTAGGAATTTAGCCATAGCATACAGTCCTTGTCGTTTGAAAATCTGTATGAGATTATCCCCGGCTGTATGAGAGTCCGAAGGAGAGACTGTGACCAGTGAGCTGGGAGCAAAGGCAGTGCTTTTCTCATAGTTTTCCTCGTAAACAGTATTTGCCTTTGGTGTATTGGACTGTATTGATCTCGGAGTCGGAGAAGGCGAAGTCCTCGATCCAAAGTGGGCATAATTAGTAGGACTCAAAAGCCCGGTAGTAGAATAATCCGGATAAGTTGTAGCTGGTAAAGAAGTAGTAGTCTGATACTGAGTAACTATTTCATTGACCGGAGCCATCGTTGGAATAAATTGGCTCCTTGTAGAGCTGGGATATTTTGTAGAAACTGAAGAGTACGACTGGGTTTGTCGGACCGGTGACCTCAAAGTGGTTCCAAAAGAATTAAAGAAATGGCTGGTGGGAGTTGTTGCGGATGTAACGTATCTATCAGTCGCTGATTCCCCGGCTGACGAAACAGTCACAAAGGGGAAATAGTCGTTGGAAGATTTGCCAAAGTCTATGTTCCTCGCCGTCTCAGGCGAGCTACGAGGTCGGAAAGTAGTTGCAGCCGGAGTCCTTGTGCTCGTTGAGGCAGCATTAATCGTCGTGGCAGTCGAGCTAAAGGTTTTTGTACTCGGTGATGAGTATTCAGTTTGATTTATTGTCTGGGCAAAGCTAGAGCTGGTCGGAGAAGGCTTGTTAGAAGGCGGAGGAAGTTTGAGCTCTCCGTTCTTGATCCTTTCCACAATAGACTCAACATCTCCGCCGCTTTCTTTGTCCGTGTTACCCTTGACGCCTTGTACCTTGTAGCTTCCATCTGGTTGCTCCTCCAGAACAACAAACGTTACTTTTTTAGCTGGTGAATTTTCCAGAGGAGCTTTACCGACGGCTTCTAAATTCCCATCTACCTTATGCCTAAGGACTTCGAAGTCTGCACCGGGGGGAAGAACTCCTTTTGTTAATTCCTCAAGGATAGCATTTGGCGGTCTGATGCTAGTAGTGGACACAGACTCCTTGACAATTTCCTGAAGCGATTCCGAAGTCAGGGGTGAACCGACCGAGGGAAGACTGTTGGGCGCGTGAATTAGTTGAACAGTTTTTCCATTCGGTAGAACAAGGTCTCTCGTAGAATGGTTCTTAGCTACGTCGTCTATCGGGGCTTGGAGAAGAGCGAGTTTCAATTGTTTCAAGAGTGCCTCTCTCTGTGCCGAAGTTTGAGAAGACTTTGTCTTCGCAGAAGACTTCTGCCTGTTCGTAGAAACGGCGGGTTTTTCAGTTTGATAAATTATCTGAATTTGTGGCTTGGATCTTCCGTTGTTTGAAAGGCTCGGGCTGCTCTGTGATTCCTGGGCTTCTATAAGCGACAATATATCTTTAGGAATTTCCTGCTTATTTCGTACCGTCGTTGGCCTTGCCGTAGTTGTAGTTGTAGTTGTACTCGTAGTCGTAACAGGAGGGCTGCTGGTTGTAGCAGTGGAGAACTTTTTCTGATGATTAGCTATTGCTTTAAGGAATAGATCACTCTCGGCCGGAGTTATTTTTCTAGCACTTGGCGAAGACAGAAGCAAAGATGAGTATGTAGTCTGTCGAGGAGGAGGAGCCGGAGTCGTAGTAGTCGTAGTTAATTGGTGAAGCTGTTGAAGGCGCAGAACCTCTTGCTGTCTTCTAAGCTCCTGTTGTTCAGCTAATAATCGTTCTCGCTGTCGCTGAAGGACCTCAAGTAGCCTTTGTTTTTCAAAGTAGCTTTGCAACTGGATATTTTGATCGTCATTAAAGAGCTGGGGATTTAAATTCTGGTATTTATTGCCGCCCGGAAATCCTTGGAACTGATTATACTGTTCTTGTCGATTTTGAAGAGCAGCTTGAAACTGTTGTTGCTGTTGCAGTTGCTGCTGTTTTATAGACTGAGGCTTGTACTGGGTTTGCGCAGTCTCAAAGAAGTTTCGATTAAGTTGTTGCTGCTGTTGTTGATTGGCCTTTTGTTGCCTTAAAAGAAGCGCTTGTTGCTGTAATACTTCCTGCTGTTGTTTAACTCTGTCTACTTTATACTTTGCAAGATTTGGGTAAGGCGAAGTATTTTCTAAAGGCAATTGCTGTGGCTGATGGACTCTAACAAATCTCGACTCATGCTGTCGCACATCGCTTAAAATCTGGGCTTGTTCTGAAGGAGATAATTCGCGTCTTTGAAGTGCTGGCTGGGTCTTTCCCTAGAAATTAAAATTCAAATACTGCTTTGATGTTCTTATGGGCATTTTGGTTTCAAAATTCATTAAATAAAAAATAGAATATTAAATCTCACAGTTTTCTTATAAGAATAATTTTTTTCCCATTCAAAAAATTAGTAAACTTATTTTTTTATATTCTTAAACAATATATTTGGATGCATTTTCCCGCCAAATTATTTTTAAAAATTGAATCGCTGTTTTATGACAATAAAAATAGCGATTTAAAGATTGTTTAGCTCTAAATAAAAGGAGGAATGATTACTGTTACGTAAATGATAATTCTACCGCCGCTGTTCCGCAATTCTCACCGCGTTATGTCCATAAATTAGTTACGCTTAAGAAATTTGTAACTAGCTTAGTGTTCATCGAACCAGATCCCATGACGATCTGGCATCAATAAATTGCTAGTAAATCTAATAGCAATAAGGTGAAAAAGTGATAGACTAAAAGAGAGAAAGAAAAATAGGAGAAATAAATGATAAGAAAAACTAATTCCCACCACAAATCTCGTGGCTGGAGAATCTATCTCATAGCTCTATAGACTATAAGTACGATTTTATCGCGTGATAGTTGCAACTATTGCGGTAAAGTATAATAAAAGGTGCTGAATGAGATAATAAATAATTTATAAGAAAATGTATTTCTTTTTTCTTCTTCTTTTTTGATCGAATAATTGATAGGTGTGGTTTATGAAATATTTATAGTTACGAGGCGATTTAAACTCGCCCTCGCGTTTATTGTTATGTTTAATACTTTGAAGTAAAGATGAAATTATCTTAAAACGTTCTATAATTGCAGTGGGCGTAATTTGCTCTGTACTTTCACTCTGCACTCTCTGGTTTACCTATTAGATGTAATTACTGGTATTTATGTTTTAAAATTATTTTCGGCGTGGTTTTATTAGTAAAAAAATTTAGAAAAATCTTAAAAATTCTGTAAATAAAATTCCATAGCTTTATGTATACCAAATTGTTATAGGGATTGTAAAAATGTATTTAAACTTTTTCAAAATATTCTCTATAAGCTCGATTTTATTCCTTAATAAATTTTAAATATTATATGAAGGTTCAGGTTTCCTTTCACGTAGGTAATTGCATTCCGCAAGTAAACTGGATTGCATAATATAATCCCGCGAGCGTCCAGTTATAATCTAGTTGCATTAGTTGTTAGATCGCGTGTATAATTCCCTACTTCCAAGACGAGACGTGATATATAGATGTACGGTACCTATACAGTACATAACGATCGACTATAATATTATACGTTAGAAATAAAAATTAAATCCAATCTAAAATTGCACAATATGTTGCACGCACTCCGATTGGAATTTACTATCAGTTTAAAAGAAGATTGACTCTCCTCCTTCGCAAACCTGATATATGATCAGCCTAATTAAATTTTGTGGAAAAAAATTCATTCAGGCGATATAATCAAACGCGATTAATGATATATTATAACAAAACCGAATTAGTCGCGATATGACATGCGTATAATGTATAAATACTATACAGGATGTGTAAAACTGTTAATATCTGTTAAAAGAGAAATCGATGCACATACATAGATATGTGAAAGAAATTGGCTAATTAAATTAGCGATTATACCTTATTACCGGACGTATATAGATCAAATTAGTTGCTGAACGCGTAGATAATTGATTAAAATGATAAAAATTTGAAAAATTTATACATATTGTGAAGCATATACTTATACCTATGGCGGGAAAAGCCCCGGGATAAAATCGATGTTGAAAAATATGAGTACTACGTATTTCGAAAGGAGATCGTAATTTCTCTGCATGATATAAAAAGTGTCGTTTTATTATTATTATGTACCTATATATGTATATATATACGTTGAATTTCGTTCGAGAGGTGAAGACGATTCTACATGTATATCAGGTTTAAAATAAGTTAGTATATAAGCTGTGTTGGAGAGGCATAAGAGAATTTCAAGCGAAAGGTGATCTTCGAACACCTTCTGCCCCCGGGCAACAAACGGACTGAATCTAATTGTGAATTCACTACCGGGAAAGTGGGATTCGATGATAAAATGATCGGCGATTTAAATTCGAGTCGCTTAATGTGATATACATACAACGAAGTGAAATAATTAAAACGGGAAATACAATTAGAACTATGCAGCTATGCGATATAGTATAGTAATTGTCAATTATTTTTCTTTTTTTTTCTTCTTCTTCAACGTCGAATTGCTTTTCCTTTCTTATACGTATACGTATATCTGATATTTCGTTATATTTCCGGTTTGTATATATATATACAGTTAGGTTCATTTTCTAGTGAAAGGATGACCCGCAGCTGTAATTATTGTAGCCGAAAGGCAGAATGACCTAAGGCAACTACTTACTTCTTCACCAACGATTACAGCTGCGCTTCGACGCGCGCTTTATAAGGATTTAAAATTCTCATTCGATTTAAACATAGCTAGCTCTGTATATACCTACCTAGGTATGCGGTGTTGAAATTAAAAGATAAAAAAACAAAAAAAAAAAAAACTATGTATCTATACGCGTCCCAAATTTTGATTAATTAATTATAATTACGTACAACTAGTTCAAAATTCAGGAATGATTATAAAGAATTAGAATCGCGCTGGTATACACATACCTATAGCTGTAAAAAGAAAATTTCTAGTTCATATGTACAGTAAAACAGTTAACTGTAATTATAATCTAGTATATTTTTTTTTTTTTTATTATACATTTTTATACTATATTGAATAGAATTCAAAGATATATCTTTATAAACTTTCTAACGATCGTTTGATGCTAGATATGAGTGTTTAAAATCTGAATAACCGCACAATTCTACTTACGAATTATCATTTATAAGACTTATCATGGAAAGAAACCGCGCGCAAGTCGACCTATACGTGTTTACGCATTTATACATTATACACACGAGTACGTATACCTATACATATTATATTGCTAATTGAATTGTCAGAGAAATACAAAAGAAAAAAAAAAAAAACTAGGAAAGAAAAAGAAAAATCACATAATTATATAATTTCAATCTAATGAGATGAGGGAATAGCTACAGTGCTAATTCGCTAACTGCAATACGATAAAGTTATAGATATACCTATTATATATATGCGAATAATCATTTGAAAATAATCTCGAGTGATTTTTATCAATAATTTATTAACTATAGAGGTATAATAATATATAGTCTACACGTTTGGCGTGAAAATATGTTTGCTATAGAAAAAAATGAAGAAAAATAAAACTGAAGGGTCGTAGTTGACGTAATTATAAGAAAGTTTCTGTTTCTTTTCGTTTTTTTGCTTATTTATTTTCTTTTTTCTTTTTTCATTTCTCCTTGCTATTATCCCTCTCCTTTTTCAAGTGATCATAAAAATGTTGAACTTTAAACTTTAAAGTCCACTTCAGTTTTTCATCCCATCATTTTGTTTCTCTATTCTTATAGTTCCTTATGTCAACTCTTAAAGATCGCGTTCTGCAGCTTTCACGCTCAATCAGTGATCTTGCGTAATTATTATCATCATTTGTAATTAGATAATAATATCTAATAGGTCATAGCGTACATGGATGAATTATTGGTGACGAATAGAGAAGGAATTAAAAAAAAATAAGAAATAGGATAGAACTTTTTGATGCTGCATAACAGCGTGACGATCGGGTTACGCGATTTGAATTTAAAACGGGGTTGGAAACCGCGTGTTTTAATATTTCTTATACAGAACTTAATATGAGCAATTAAAAAGAGCTAATTAGTAATTTACCGGGCCGTTAATTTACTCAAGATATAAAAATGTATGAATGAACGAGATGCATATGGAATTATATTTATAATTTATGCTAATTTCGGCGTATATAATATTATATGTATATCAATAATCAGCTCTCTCTTTCTCTCTCTATCACTTACCTAATATAAGAAATATTATTACCTGTATATAGCTAGAGGTATTTAGATACATTATAATATATAAGTTGTAACAAGAGAAACGCATCGTATCGTCACGTAATTATAATTAATTTCGAAGTAGTTGTTTTCAGGTATTCCTAATAACAGGTAAATTAATATTTTATATACCTGCGCTATCTACCACGCGATTTATACTCAATTCTGGATCTGAATGACCTCAGAATTTCTCTTTTATCTCAACGTTGGGACCAGTTAATAATCAGTGCGATTAATGCGATATTGCAATTCGTTTTTTTTTCTTTTTATTTTTATCAAAAGGACATATTAAAACAACGTAAAAAGGAAACGAAATAAAAAAAAAAAAGTAAAAAATTTTCGCATTCGTTGAAATATGGTTACATACATTTTTGTTTATTTAATATCATGAAACTATATGTACTGTATATACATATGCATATGTGACGCGAGGCGACCGCTACGTGACGTTTCACCTCGCGAATAAATACGCGTATATAGGTATATATATACACCTAGAGGCGGGTACGCGATTTCGTACGCGCGGTGAAAGTACCGGGACTCAAAGAGTTCCTCGGACATCCTTCACCTTCGCGCTGCAATTGTTTCGTATATCGCCTTAAGTAGGAACTGGTAGGAACTGAAGAACTAGCAAACCACCGTCAAGTGGGAAAGCGCGCATCTCACTTCCTGCTCGCTCGATCTGATAATTATATTCTCCGCATCTATATACTACACGGTTGATCGTTCTTTACGCACACGCGATCGTTTCTGCGGGTATAAATTTTATTTTTATTTTTTTATTTTTATTCAATTTTTTTTTTTTTTTTCATTTTTATATTCACCATTTTTCTATCTATATAGTATATATATATATATATATATATATATATATATATATATATATATATGTATACATAGATAGAAAAGAATGTTTAAACTATAAAATCAACGGTACTTAATACACCTTTGATTTCTTTTCTATATCTATAGATATATTTCTGCGTTGGAAGATTAGACGCAGCTATAAGCGTATAAAATACCATCACAGCTGTTATACTCAATAAAGATTGATAGAATAATGAATGAATGTCAGTACATTAAGTGATTAATTAAAAAAAAAAAAAAAAAAAACCGATGAGAATCATTCAATGTTAGAAAGTTTACCTTATGAATTTAGAGAATAATGACAGCTACTATATTTTTTATACATTTTATACAAGGCGTTGAAAATCATTTCTAATACAGATCGAACTATATCATCGCTGCTAAGAGAGAGAGAGAGAGAGAGAGAGAGAGAGAAAAAACGAATAATTGCGTAATCTAGTAAATCGTAATAGATTCATTATTATTATTCTTTTTTTTCTCCTTATTTAGCGAAATGTTAGCGATGATCGGCGTTAATCGTTGTCACGCTGCAATGGATACAGTTTTTTTTCCTTTTTCTTTCTCGTCACAATAATAATAATGAGGAGAAGAAAAAGAAGAAGTTATCAGAATCGTGAGATTTTATCAATTTAATCATTTCTCAAAAAAATATGAAATCGAAAACTGTATCTCGCGATTAAATCTGTATCCAAGCGTAGAAAGTCACTTTTCAGTTTTATACTACTCTCGCTAAGAAACTGAGATCATATGTATAACCGCGGAGGATGTATGGTAATCGTGGGTAAAAAATTTCGCATTATACACACGTCGGATATACATATAATAGTCTATTCAATTAAAAAAAAAAAAAAAAAAGAAAGAAAGAACAAGAAATAAAAAAAACATCGTATAAAATCGTTGACTATACAGAGAGACTCTTTAAAGTATGATAGCTAGTTTAGAGAAAATCGACGACTATACTTATAACAACTACACGTGATAAGATAGCATGTATAGCCACAGAAGATATCCCCGGATATCGTGCGAATTATATTACAATCTTAATACATCCTATTATACATCTATACTGAAGATTATGACTTCCGTTTACACGGGGATCTACTGCAGTTTACGAGTGATATTCAAGCGGAAGTAAATATCTACATCGCGAGAGAGAACATTTTTTATCTGCATAACATATACAATTTTTTTTTTTTTTTTTATATATTGAGTTGCATAATCGCTGCGTTAACTCATCCTAAATATATGTATATGGTTTTTTTTTTTTGCAATATCTATCACTTCGCGAACTAATATATGAGTAAGCGCGGAGATGAGATGAGACGAGAAGAGATTCACTATACACGCGAGAATATTTCTCCGAGCGGAAAGTAGATCTCTAGATATAGATATACGTGCGTGCACGTTCACCCACTAACAGACTGACTCCGTGACCCTTACTTCATGTATATGTATACATGTGTACATACCTATATAATTTTTATGTATTTTTTAATTTAATTTTTTAATTTTTGTTAATTTATTTTTTTCAAATATTTTTCTCACATGTTTATACGGGAAAGAATATTTAAGTATATGGTAAAATATAAGTTATTAGATTTTGCCGTGCGCCAAAAAGTCATAGTGTTTTAAAATATACGTCATATATAATAGCTTCAGAGGTTTTAGTATGGTAGTTGGTATGTACCTATCTAACTACCTACCTAGTCTGCTGTTATTTTATTATAATTGGTAGATTTCTCTCGCGTATACTATATATATGTATATAAAATAAACTCGCTATAAGGATATTCTTAAACCGTTATTCTTTGTCTCGCGTATACAGTATATACTATGTATATACCTGTAATATAATATAATATAATATAAGTAGACGCGAAAGAAAAATGAAAGAATTATTTCATTCAAATTCATACATAGACGTATATAGGTATTATGCAGGGAAAGTAGCTGCAGATAGTTTCGTAGGATCAAAAAAAAAAAGAAAAAAAAAAATACAAAATTCACAAATTTTAACGACTATACCTATACACATCGCGAATATTATAAAAACGAGCGAGGATCTTAATAAATTATGATCGAATAACGAGATTTCATCTTCGTATAGAACGCGATAGATGTGAGAATTACTTGGTAAATGGAAATCTAGAAAAGGTTTTTATCCCAGTATATTTTGGGGGTGAAAAATATAGAAAGAATTTTTAGATGGGTCAGTGATTTTTACTAGACTGCAGCCGGGTCCGGCGAGATTTGTAACGCGTCGACTTCCGGTTTAACAAGTTAAATTTCCCGTGTCTTATGATCTTTGTGTTTTTTTTTTTTTTATTTTTACTTGCTCTATCTTATTTTTAGTTTCTTTCTTTTTTTTGTTTCAATTAGATGTAATAAATGTGTACAGTGTGATTTCTAATGTAGACATGGTGTAGCTACGTCGATTAACGCGATATTTAAAGCGTGAAAAGAACATACAATTGAAATTATTTTATGTGTCAGCTATAGGCCGTCTCTTCATACATATAAATAAATAAATAAACTTAAAAACTATAAATAATAATGATAATGATAATAATATACATACTTGTTGAGGATTCGATGAAAGATCAGAATTTCCGGCTTCTACATCGACAATGATATTGACCGCGATGAAATTAAGAAGTCCTAGTATCACCGCGTAGTTGTAGTAATTCTTCCGTTTTTCCATACTTGCAGCCGATCTCGATTACGATTACGAGGAAAATTTTTTTTCTCCTTTTTTTTTTCTTCTTTTTGTTGTTCAAATTTCTCTCACTTTTAAAACAATAATTCACTGTATATAATAAACTGATATTTTAATTTATTTTACGTATGTATAATAATACAGGTATGTATATACTTTTATTATAAATCAATCTTTTCCACGTATATGATATATCCAAACTATACGCGGACGTATGAGTGCATAGAAGATCGAAAAATCTATCGAATATAATATAATTATAAATTATGAACAAAAATAATGAAATAAATAAAATAAAGAAATGATTTAAAACTAGTGCAAAAAATGTATCGTATAAATTATTTAGATCGTAAATTTTGTAAATTGAACAACTAATTTGTTGTAAATATGATATTACTGATTATTCTCATTAGTTTTTATTGAAATTATTTCTTTTTTTTTTTTTTTTCTTTTTTCGCGTCTTCGATTCTTTATTTCAAATTGTAAATACTATTAATGAATTATGATTTTATTTTATTTTCATTTTTTTTTTTTTTTTTTAGTATTTTATTTTTTATATATATATATAAAACTTGAGTTTCGCGACGATTATTAGTATATACAGGTTGTACAGGTGTATATATGTTATACCTATATTTTTTACCTACCAAGAGAAATACTTGCGAGTAAGGAGGACGGGGTGAGACTGTCCAATCTCCAAGAGCGTTTCTCAGTTTTACTACCTTACCTTCTAGTGCGGGCTGAGTGAGCTGCTGCTTATGGGTTGCTGTGCTGTTAATGCTGTTGCAGGAGAAGAGAAGAGAAACACAGAAGGCAGAGTCGCAGGTGGGAGATCTGCAGGTGAATGTAAATAGTGAGAGAAGCTTGAATTGAACATTTTTTTTATCCTTTTTTTTTACTTTTACCAATTTTTTTCAAAATATATGAAATTTCCCGCGATACTCCCTATTCGTTTATAATCAATTTTCACGTGAATATGTGTACACGAGTTTGATAAGAGATTTTCTTAAAAGTATCGAATAAAGAAAAAGACAAAAAAAAAAAACGGAATCTTTATTTCTTTTAATCCTTTCAACGCGATAAGAGAAATTTAGTTTTTCTCTATCATATTTTCACGCATCAATTATTAAATACGAGACATTATTTTCCTTTTCTCATTGAACGATTTTTCTGCAAAAAAAGATTGAAAATTTGTCTAATATCATATAAGTAGATTATGAATGAATTTTGAGTTAGAAATTTCATTATCTTTTATAATAAAAATTCACCTCCTGCCCATCGTCGCAACTCATGTCAATCGTTATGTACGCTTCAGGCTGTATATACGTATACATTCTCCGACGTTCGATCGCTGCAATTTATCTGCGGGCAGACTTTTCATCTATAATGTTTCTTTTCCAGCAGTTATTGCTGTTGAACAGGGCTGACGACATCGTATAGATCTATAATAGTATAGAGTAGAGTAGAGTAAAGAAAGAAAGAAAGAAAAAAAATAGCAAAAAGGAATCAGATTGCATATAATTTCTATAGAAAAAAAAAAAAACATAACTCAATTTGCAATCGTTTAAATATTGTATCATTTCAACTGGCGCGCGTAATAACATTTGCGGTAATTGTAAACGAAACAGTTTATAGACAGCGAAAGCTGCGTGAGAACAACTCGCGCTGAAACGATAGTAGATTCAATATTTCACTCAATTTATTCATTCATGTATTTATTTATTTATTTATTTTTTCCATTAACTGTTTCAATTTCATTTATATATTATATTCATTTACTAATTGCAAGTGTCTGCATTACATTATAGTTGGATACATATGTAACTAGACACATGCGTAATTCTTAATCACGGAAAGTTACTGTATATAATAGGAAGTCGCAGGAAGAAGAGGAAAGTGGTAATTAAAATCAGGAAAGGAAGATAAATCGATAAATGACAAGTTTAACGTTTACATTTATACATAGATTTCTTAAATAACGTGTATATACAGTATGTATACCTATATATGTGTAAAACGAGTAAACCGCACGACCCTCGACCTTTGTTGCGCGAATATAACTGTGCAGTTGCATATACCCCGTATACTGTATAGAGGTATATGAGTAGTATTAGCGAGACTACTTGCTGCAGCAGCCAGCTGCAATTGCGCAATCATTGCGGGAAGAATTATTGCGCGAAGGGGGCTATTGCCCGTGCGGCTGTTCTTCGTTTTAACAACATTATTATTTATGGTCTAGATTGTAAATTCTTGAAGAGGTTGAAACCTACGTACACCTAATGTCGATTATATACATACAGAGACTATTCGTGGATGCGGATCACGTTCGACGTTTGACGAATCCTCATGGTATATGCAGCTGATCTCTACACTATACTGAAATAAACCTATTCATATATAATTCTACAACCTATTCGTATCCATTCATGGTATTATATGGAATAAATTTTGCGAGTCGATTTTTGAATAAAAATTGAAATAAAACTCCGTACTCTATACATGCTTCCAAATTCGAATATACTATATTGCATTTACATTCGCGGTTGCATTATGAAGCTGATGTATAATATAGTGTAAATTGTTTGGTACAATTGTATAATTATATCGCTGCTACTGTTATAATTGAAATTTTAGACTGCATTGCGGCAATTGGGGGTTTGCAGCTATGCAATTTACGCTGGCATAGCTATAATACAATACGCCACCGCTGTAGTCTGATATACCACACAATGTATACCAGAATGAAATATATTAACCTTATTATACTCATATAATGATATTAACGTATATCTATATATCTTACGTAATTGCATATACAAATAATAGCTCGAGTAATTATAGTTACTGAAAATAGCGTATATACCCGTAGAATGAAACAATATATCAGCTGATATGTTTGAAAAACAAAATCAACATTTATTGTACACACACACGACAGTCATATAAGAAAGAAAAGACAAACAAATTTTGGCAGTTCAAAAACTCACCTAAAAAATATTCCTAATAAATCATTCGTGGACTTGAATCTCTGTATGAAATTTTAAATGTTAGGTTCATTAAAAATTACGCGTTTTCACTATTCCTTTAACCTCCTGTATGCACGCGTGTGTATGATGCAAAACGTCAAACTACTACGGGATTTCCCGCGCAAATCGCGGCTTTCGTCAACCGACGAATATGTAGTTTAGTCTAGACGGTAAACTGCGGTGGTATTATCTCAACACTTGTCGACAATCGAACTCTGGTGTCGTCATCTACGGAGTTATTTATGTACTATATCTTAGTCTGATCGATCTATCGAATTGAAAGTTTGATGAAGTGAAGACGACACAAGTTTCGATATCCGATTTCGATACCAAACTGTAAACTGGCACTTCAAGTCAGTTGCGAGAGATTAGGTTGTTATTAGTCACCCGAGTGTATTTATGATTAAATATCAGCTGGATGAGTAGCAAAACGTGAACTGTTGAGCCTGCGATAGTGAACGGTATTGTTTTCTTACTTATTTTAAAACAGTTTTGATAATAAAATACAAACAATTACATTTTATAACAGAAAAATCGGAAATAGCAGCCCGTTCAAACAATGGGACTTTTCTCAAATTCATCACCGTTTGACGCTGACGTTGGTAAGAGTTCGTCTACCCCTCCCAAACTTAATTTACTTCATTAATATCATATCTATAATTTATAATATAATTCTACCGTTAGTTTCAACAAATAAAACATATGCGTAATCGTCAATTCGGCGTGTATTCGTAAAGAATTTTCATTCCTACGTTTTTACGTCTTTTTTTTCTATTCTTATTTTCGTTTTTTACTCATTTACTTTTTTTTTTATCCTATATAACGCTACACATAGCCAAATGGAAAAATTTCCTTCTCTCAATGTCCACTAGATAGGTTACAGTTTTTTAATAACAATTCAAAACGCGTAAATTAACGAAAAAAAAAAAAAATTAGAGAAAAACATTGTTTTTTTTTTTTTTTTTTATTATTGATAAATATTTACAGAGAAAGCAACGAACGAAAAAAACACTAACGAAGAATGGGCCGTTATTATGGATGTGTGCGACAAAGTCGGGAATTCGAGTCAAAACGCCAAAGACTGTCTTCGATCTATAGTCAGAAGACTTAACGCCCCAGATCCACACATTGTTATGCAGGCTATAACAGTTAGTCTGATATTTCTAATCAATGAAATGAATAACGGAGACTAGAATTTTATTAGATTAAAATTATTTTGAATATCTAGTAATTTATCACATAGCGATGTTTGAAATTTGTTTAAATATTGTTTATCATTGACTTACAGCTATTAGATGCGTGCGCGTGTAATTGCGGAAAGACATTTCACCTGGAAATATCATCTCGAGATTTTGAACGAGAGTTGAGAAAGCTGATCTCAAGTTCTCAGCCAAAAGTAGTAGAGAAGTTAAAGTCGTTGTTGAAGAAATGGGCTGAGGGCGATTTCAAAACTGATCCACAGCTTAATTTAATACCCAGTTTGTACAACAAGCTGAAAAGCGAAGGTCTTGATTTTTCCTCAACGCCAGATATGGTGAGCATTTATATAGAAGAAAATTTCAAATACTTATATACGATTTTATTATATTTTAGAACAAAGTATAGTCCGCTTTTCATTCAGCAATTATATTCTTCGATTTATAAAGCAGAGGTTTAATTTCACTAAGATAAGTTATCTCCTCAGTTAACAGAGCGTATTGTTTTTTATTTTTTTGCAAAAATAACTGATTGAGTACGCAGCTAATTAATCTATTCCTTTTGTCTTCAACATTGTACACAATAATTATTATCTCCGTTTTGTGCAAAGGCTGGTAAAGGCAATATCAATTCTCGTTCTGTTTTATGCGATTATTTGACTTGCATATGTAGAGCCGATGCGTATAATTGATGAATTAATATCACCTTGAAATAGAATCAACCCATTGTTCGGACCTGATTGACTTTAATTTCGATATTATTGAAGGAAAACTTTCGTGCTAAATATTTGAACGAACTTTTCAGCCTAAACACGCCGCTATGAGCAGGGACCCAAACGTAGTATCCACTTCCCAAGAAGAAGAAGACATTGCAAAAGGTTATTGGAAGATAGAGAAATTTTACTTATGCATCTATCACAACGCTCTTACAATATTTATATATCCTGATTATTTTTCAAACAGCAATAGAGCTTTCTCTGAAAGAGAATAAACAGCATCATCATTCTACAGCGTCGCACGGTTCTCCATCGTCGAAACGTTCCACCAGCTTGTATCCAAGCGTTAATACGGCTTCAATTCCCTCGAGCAATACAGACGGAAGAAAAGTTCGAGCTCTGTACGATTTTGAAGCAGCCGAAGACAACGAACTAACGTTTCTAGCCGGAGAGATAAGTGGGTATAGTTTTCACAGGTTTAATTTAGTCCTAGTTGTTTGTAAGCCAGTTTTTATTCCCTTTTTAGTTCACATCCTTGATGATACCGACCAGAACTGGTGGAAAGGATCGAATCATAGAGGAGAAGGCCTCTTTCCATCAAACTTTGTCACCGCAGATCTGTCCGTAGAACCAGAGCAATTTACTAGTGAGAAATTCGACGACTAGTTTTCGAGGCTTTCTGAATCTTCAATGAAATTAATTGGCTTTGTATTATTCCCAGAATTAGAACATGGCAATAAGAAATCTGTGCAATTTGCTGAGGAGGTTGAAGTAAAGACTGTGAAACGCGAACCGGAGGTAATTGAGGTAGAAATAGATGAGCATAAAATGGACCGACTTCTTCATTTGCTACACGAAGCTGATCCTGAGTGTGATTCCACTGATACGCAGGAGATGTTAGATTTGGAAGGTAAAAATCGAAACCGAAAATGATGAGATTTCATATTCTGTTTACAATTGAAAACATTTTCATTGTTTTTCTTATCCACAGAACAAGTCACAGCTATGGGACCGTTGATAGATGCAGCTCTTGAAAAAGTAGACAGAAGACACGCGCAGCTAACGCAATTAAGTTCGGATTTGGTAGACGCTTTAAATCTCTATCATACTCTGATGAGAGAACCGCCTCCTCAAACACCCTCAAATTATACGCTGCCCAAAATGCCTCCGTCTCATGCAAACGCTTATCAATATCAGAACCAAGGGCCTCCTCCACCTCTTGTTAGTATTTTCGTATTCTATTTTAAATTGAAAATCTTTTATCGGTCGATCTTTCAAGCCCTAGGAATAAAAATTCACTTATATGTAACAAAAAAAGGCTGATTTGAATGAAATGAATATGTTTTTAGATAAAGAAAATATCAAAGATGTACGAATTGTATTAAAGTCTTTTAAGACTATCTTGAGATAATTGACAAAATTCGTTTCTAATTTAAAGCAAATGTTCAACGGGATGCCTCAGCAGCCTTCGTTCAACACAGGTGGTCTTCCGCCAGGTGCCTATCCCCCAGGAATACCTGGAAGTGAATATATGGGACCAGGAAATATGGGGAATGTAAATTTGCCTCGTTTTCATATGCAGCCTGGCCCACCGCCGTCTGGTCATCCTCAGGGCCCGCTGCCACCATCTGATCGAACGAATCTACCTTACCAGCCACAAGGGTAAGGAAAAAGAAATGAATGATTTTTTTTTATGGTATATCGCAAATTGATTCTGGATTTTGTACCAAACGACCTTTTAACGTTGTAAAAAGGTTTAATTTAATCATTAGCTATTCTTCAATTAAGCTAAGCATGTCTTTGCAGATTCCTACCTCAAGGCGGGCCCCCCGGAGGTTCATACGCCGGCCCACAAGGGCCTCCGGTAAATCAACAGCCACAATATGCTCCGCCAAATGGGCAGCATATGATGTAAGCAGAGGATACCCATAATATGACGTTACAGATAAATTCCCCTGTACTTTACTCAAGTTGTATATTATTATTATTATCATTGAAATGATGAATATTAATACTATTATTATTATTATTTAAATAAATATTGCCCAATGTAGTCAAAGAATCTGGGTTCTAAATTTAGATTGAAGTTTTCATTGTTTTATTTTTATTTTATTTTATTTATTTTCTTCTGTTCTTTCTCTCTCTTTATCTTTTTCGCTAATTTTCTTCCTTGATCTTGAGGAATTCATCACTTTTATTTAGCTTAGGTTTTAACCTCGAACAAATTAGTTCATTCAATCTTACCCATTTTATATTAGTTAATCTCTATTCGCAGCTTCAACTAGAATAGTTTTTACGGGATAAAGTACAAGATTTGAAAATCGGTTCATGGGATCTGAGGACTTATAAAAACAACTTGGAATATATTATTTCTTCATAATTAATACATTATTTTCTTAACTTATGATAAATACTAAACAGGTAAATATTATATAATATGAAAAAGATAGAAGTGAAAGAAACGAGAAAAATCGATCAAATTCAATGAAAGAAAAGATGATCACCAACTTCGCAAATTGTTATAATTTATTATTATCATTATTACTATTCTTACATTTCAATAAGCTTAGAGTTAGAGTTGATAATAAGGCTTTTTATAGTTTTCTTTGTTTGTTTATATGTTTGTTGTTTTTTTCTTTTTTTCAAAAGTTATTACGATCATTCTTACTGAAACCGCAACAGAGGCTCGACCTGCATAATAATGTAAAGAAACACGACCAATTTGAGAATGAAAAAATTATGTTAATTTAATAATGGCTGTTTATTGAACGTCGTACACGAATATATTAAGATTCGTGTCTAGTCTCAAGTCTCTGCAATGTTTCATAATTATCGTAAATACCTACTGGAAATGTTTTTCATTTATCTGAGATGGGAAAAAAATAAAATAAATAAATAAAATATAAATACAGCAAACAAGAATTGCGGGCTTGTAATAAGATGTTTCTTTTTTTTTCATAAATTATGATTTTTAATTTCTTTCTTACATTAAATTGACTATACTTCTAGTATGATTAGAAATTACAGCTTGAAGAGAAAAATATATTCTGTATCACAATTAAAAACTACCTAATTATATTTAGAAAATTTCGCTTTAAATAATAAGGAAGACACACGTGCATACCTATATTTTAAAAAAGTAAAGTATAAAAAAAAAAATGAATAAAATAAAAAAAAATAAAAACGTTTCGTGTTTTTGTAATTACGTCGTATATTATATATTATATATATTATATAAATTATAGATATAAATATAAATATTATTATTATAGTGATGAAAAAAATAAAAATGGAAAAAAAAAAACAGCAAAAGGAAAAAAGAAAATAAAATCTAAAATAAACTGAAAATATTTCATATAAGTTAATATAAATGAATGTAAACGATGAAAGAAGAAAGAAAAAAAAGGAAAAAAATACTGTAAAATGGATTATGTTACGTTGCCATTAAATTACAATTATTTACGTAAATTATTATAGTATTTATCTATTTATTTATTTATTTATTTATTTATTTATTCGTAAAGTTAAAGATATTTGTAAAGTTTTATCACAATAATCTTGTCGCTAGGTGATCATGAATAGCGATGATAGATTACTATTGTTATTGATAGAATAATAGGAAGCGCGCTTTTAATCTCGGCAATGACATTTCTTTGAATAGTCTGCGATCATTTCTCCTTGGCATTTCGTTCATGCGAACTTAGAGCTCGTTCGTCATCGTTGCAATCCGGATTCTAATTATCTTCATCTGATTATATAGTGTTGTTTACTATAAATAATTGACCTCAATTCAATAATAAGGATACAGAATAACAATCGTAGGAAAAGAAGCGCGCTAAAGTCAAAATAAGTTCCCGCGCTTGCGCGCGCGCGCGCATTTAACGCCTATACAACAGCAACCCATGTTACGCGACTGTATGACTTGCACAGACTCACAAGGAGCTAAATTTGAGCGCGAAATTGAATTACCTCGATAAAACATCTAGAAGAGAATGTATTAATTAATTCATCACCTATCGATGTATACTACATACTTGAATTCGTATTGTATATAATAATAATCAGCAGGATGTTCTCATTAGTATTATCATCGGTTATTTAGATCAAGATGAGTCATAGTCTTAGCTTGCGCATATTTTTATTTAAAAACATTATACCCATGTCATTATATACTACTTATATTTAAATATCACGAGGATCGGGAATCACACGTGAATTTCAAGAAAACCCTGAATTTTTAAGTAACCTTTTCAAACATCATAGTATATTTATCACTTTGCGTGTCTGATAAATGATTTAAACTGTTATTCGTAAACAGGGACAGATTTGCATCCAAATTAGTTCTGTATAAAATAATAGATATAAGGTAAATCTCAATGACTTCTTGGATTAGTTGAATAAATAAATGTAATGTAGTACTATAATAGCTTGTCAATGTTATATAAAATGTTCAAGAATTAACTAAACTAAAAACTAAAAACTAAAAAAGAAAATTTATAATCCGTAACATTGGGCCGAAGATTGAGAGTTCCCTTCAATACGCGGTAAGTAAGGTAAAAGGTAATTGACTACCTACATTACCGTGTACATCGCTATAAAACCTGTATAATTACATCGCGATATAATGCCCAGTCGAAGTGGTGTTTTTATTATAATTTTTTTTTTTTTTATTACTTTTAATTTTTCACGCGTAGTCGGCACAAACGACCTTGTCCCATCCAATCGCTTCGCATCTCTGTTAAGGTCGAAGTACGTAACGATAAGTTATTATTTTTCAATGTTTTATATATTTTTTTTCTTTTTCCACCTTTCTCAATCATCGCATACAGCCGTACATTTCGCAGACCCTGACCTCTCCCGCGTCTTGTAAATAAATCAGTATAGAAATACGATATTTTTGATAAATTTGACTTTGGTGTTAATTAGCACTCGCTTCGTCAATTTATTGTGTATATTCAACATTATAGAAACCGAAGTCGGGTCAAATATCTCTGAATTTTTTTTTCTTCTATTTTATTTCTCTGAATCGGCTATTCATTGAATAGAATAATTCATATCATATTCGACAGTGCGAAAAACTATATTTATACTATATCAGGTAGTACTAATTCTTATGTATATACTTTGGTAAAGGTAAATATTTACCAAAGTATAAATTTGGTACTCGAATATGTCACGTGTTTGGAATGAAAATTATAAAATTTTATAGTAAATAAGGAAGGAAGACATAAGATTATATTATTTTGATAGTAAACAAGACATTTTTTAATGGATTGTCAAATAGTTACTCAGCGAGGGTGTGGACCGTTTTTTTATTCTTAAGCATCTATATATAAGATAAAAGATCGTCGAAATTTGTTATATATTAAAAAAAATAAAAATCTAGCGTGTTCAAAAGGACGAAGAAGAATTTTATGACATTTTTAATCCGCTTATGCGATCCAAGGCAGCTTATGGATCTTTCTTCACATAATATACTCATTCCAAATTCAAGGGCACTCCCAACACGGATTCAATCTTCTTCGATCTTCGGAAGGTTTTGACCTTCGACCATATACATACATACATACATAAAAATATTCGCACGAAAACGATTATCTGATCAATTCAGAGATCGAGCAATTACAACAGTACTATACAGCTTGATCGATCGTAAGCATAAATCACGCCTCCGCAGATAGTATAGTATAGGTATAAGCGAACTTATATTAATCAGGGAATTGACTCGGAGCCAATTTTTCAAAAAAAGAAAACAAAAAAGGATTCATAATTATTTCTCAAAATATTTCGAGGTATTATAGTTGAAACTGAAATAATTCGAAAATCAATTAGGTTTTTTTTATTAAACTCACTAGGAGTTATCAGATTGCGATGAAATGCGATACATCGATGAATGAAATCGCTGGGACATTGACCGTGATAATATATCTAGAATAATTATGCGTTAACTGCGATTGTGAGAAAAAATGAAAATTCACAAGAATCCGGGGAGATCCGTTATACCGCGATCTCTACGTATATATTATTAATATATTACACAAGATACTGGTTTTCTGGAATCGAATAATCGCACGAGACCTTGTGAAAAAAAAAAAATAAAAATAAAAAATTAAATCGCGGAACAGTCGAGATAATGAGATTACAAGAAATTCTACGATATTTATATACGTTAATTCATTAGTATAAATGGGGTTTACGGTTATTAAATTACGATCGTTTCTGAGAAGATTTAATTATCGTTATAATACCCTTGACCCTTTCTCGCTTTGATAAACGCTCGATAAACTTTGGAATTCGAATTAAATATGAAAAAGGGTTTTAGAGTTGAAGAATAATTATTTTCTTCTTTTTTTTTTTTTTTCTAATTAGAAACGAATAATGTGATGAGAAGAATTGCTAAACATATATAGACTATACATAGGTATATGGACCGAGAATAATACCTAACATTACAAGATCGTTCTGCACTAATTCCCATAGTTTATTAGGCACACTATGATGGACTTGTTATTATATATCAGGGCTGATCGAAATATCAAATATTACACAGGTATTTTGAGATGCGTCAAGTATATCGTACAATTTATATTAAGTAACCAATGGCTGGCCATATCCTTGACCATTTAAATCACGATGTATTCGATATATTGAAAGTTGAAATTCAGATCAACGGATGAGGTAATACAACGTTTTTTTTTTTTCTTTTTTTTTCGCCCATATAGATATACACCATCGCATCAAAGTAATAAAGATATATAGGGATTATTAAAAAAGAAATAAATTAATAAAAATCTGATACCCGATGGAATACCTATATATATGAAAATTGAAATTTCTACTTGTAAACTATGTATATACATACTACATATATATACCAGGGTTTCGTTTACCCACGTGTTGCAATCTAGTTGTATATACACCTATATACTATTATGTATGCATGTATCTACCGCTCGCAACTTCTCTTAAGCAATTTTCGCTAACGTATAAGACGTTGTACTACACTACGTAGTACATATAGATATACATACACATATAAATCGCATGTACAGTAACGATATACTGTATGTACGAAAAATTATACTGAATTGTGTGAAACAGACGTCCTGGACGCCAGACTAATAATGTCGTGTATACGCAATATATATATAAGGCAGTAATTTGCGCAAAGATATGAATGCAATATCTCTGTATATATATATATATATATGAACCACTTTTTGCAATAATTTTGAAAGAAAGCTACGAGGCTAGGCGTCGTTATAATAAATCTTCGATATGCAAAAAAGAAAGAAAAGAAAATCTGTTGAAAACGTAATAAAGTCAACGTTTGTTTTAACTTTTGGGAATCTATTTGATCCCTTTTTTGTCTTTTTTTCAAAGTGTGCGTACAATTTTTTATGCAATAATCGTACATAGTATAATTGTTAAGAAAAATCCCACCGCAAGGAAAGAACGATGTCTTTGCGGATTAGATAGGTACGCGAATAATACTTCAGACACGGTACGTGTTACTTCGCAATCTGCATAAAGGTAGGCGGTTGTTAAATGCCTAGAATCTTAGAGATCTTGAGGCCGTTTAGAAAACGCGAAAATATGCTAGGGCAGTACATGTATACTAATATTACATATGCATGTATGTAAATTTATAGGTATGTATATTACATACATAGATAGCTGTCAAAGGCCAAGAACATCCGCGTGGTATATCTCGCAAATGTAATGCTGTGATACATCGACTATATATACCTACTATATACAATTATACATAAATACTGTTAAAAAATTTGCGATCATTATATGTGAAACCGTAGTTCCGAAAATTTATTCCCCAATATAATATACCTTTCTGTATATACATACCATATAGGTATATAAACATCTTAAGTGGCGACAGGTGAGGCTCCTGTTTGAATAAATTAATATCAAGATGATCGGTGATCGATGATCTGCAGTGAAGGCAGACACGACCCGGAGATAATATGGAATTATTCTAGGAATCGTTATTTCATATATGCCCAATGCCTATGCCTATGACGATCAGACATTTGCGTGAAGGATCAAAATTGTACGTGAATCACGAATATGGCATATACCTATGGATATATCCGGCCAATTAAATCCTGCAATAATCCTTTAATGAAATAAAGAGAAAAATATATATATATATATATCACGTGCGGTGCCAATTAAGGCGACATCCTTTTCCTTGCAGTTTAGAAATAACAGAACGTGATTGGCGTAGGTATAGGTGATGTTATCTAATCGTATACTATACCTATATACCTATAATACAAGCGTTGAATTATTCATGGATAATGATCTAGAGGGTATTTTGTAACCACCATGGATAATTGAAACAAAAAAAAACAAAAAAGAAAACTGAACGGTGTGATTGTATCGATCAGGCCTGATTATTGCAATTTTTATTTAATTTTTTTTTTTTTCAAAAATTCGCGAACCAAAATTGGTTTGAAAAAACAAAAAAAAAAAAAAGATTCGAATGAAGACAACTAATTGCTGACACAGTTGACATTGACTACATCCGATGAGGTATGCGTGTAAATCACGAGCTGGTTAGCCTGATCAACGGTGAAAGTTGAGTTAACGCATCCTCAAGGTTACAATGAGGTGCCTTAGAAGATGTGATTACACAAATTATCCACATCGCGAATGAGATATTTGAAGCGAAATAACCGCGGTATCATGAAACCAGGGTAGAAGAAAAAAAAGAAAAAAAGAAAAAAAAAAAAAATTGGTGACCATAAAAAGAGTCTTTAAGTCTCAGGCGTACCCTATATGATATATAAATTTCAGCAAAACTTCAAATCGTATCTCGAATTGATATTATTATATATAGACATAAAATAGCTCAGAGAGATTTGACGGCTAGAATCCTAGTTTCGTATAAATGTAATACATAGAGAACGAAATGATGTCGCCAAGTTTATAATAATAATAATAATGATAATAATAAAGATAATAATAATAATAATAATTGCGAAATTAAGGATCCTAAAAAGGCAAGCAAATCATCCGCGGATTGGCTTGTCGACATATAGCTATACGCTGCAGTCATTATACACTATCGCATTGTCTTATACCGCGACCAAGAGAATTGCCTATGCTTGGCTTGCGATCTCATCCCCACAGACATGTGCGGTTTTAATTTATCATTATTTAGCGAAAGACTATCATCTTAATGCACGTGGAAAAATCTACATCGCGAAAAAAGATAGAAATAAAAAAAGACAGATTTTGATCTGCGGATTCGCATACTATTTTCTTCGTCTTTCTCCCTTTCTTTCTTTCTTTCTTTCGTATTATTCGAACTGCAGCTATCGACGAATGGGAGATGAATTAAATATCGATTAATCAACTTTCGCATATGGTTTGTAAATTTTTATTGAAACTATTCTATATATTTGAAAAAATCGTACATGTATTAATATGTATACGTATATGTTTCGAAACTAACGACACCCAGGACTAATGGAACGCTTTTAATTAAAGATATGAAAATTTCAAGACTTTTTATTGCAACATATACGTATACTATATACATATGTAGATATTGAACCTGGGTTTACAATTAGCGAGTTAGTGACGATCGCCTTATCGAATTATTAACATTTTCTCAAGTTGACGTAATTCTCTATTCGTATGTATATATATACCCAAACCCTCTGGCAGATGAGCCTTTAACTTATTCCTATGTATACATAGAAATACACACATACACACATATGAATGCTACTTATCTTTACATATATTTCTATGTACAGACCTGATCTCTGGAGTTTGTAAGTGCTCGAGGGAGAGCGAGCTGTAGAATTGAAAACGAAAGTTCCTTGACCATCTTACACACGTATATACCTACTAAGAAATAAGTGTGTGACATGCCACGCAACACATAGGGTCTCGGGAAATTCGGGCCGAATATCAGCTTCCAAGTATAGATAAAATTGACTAGAATCTAATTTTTCCTCGATTTTATATCGAAGAGATGACGAAGTTTAATCGAGGGTTAAAAATCTGCGAATTATAATCGACTAGACTCAATGATGCCGAGCCTTTTTTTCACCGATTATACCGATTGTCACAAAAATCCGCGTACTTCGTTTCAGATAAATCACAACATAAACAAATACGTTACACAAGTTTCTCCTTATTCGTTATCGCCCGATTAACACCCACGATATAACTATTATGCGAAGATCGACCTTTTTAAATGTTACACGGTAGGATGGTTGATGAAATTCTATAGATATTTCTAAAATATAATCCGATTGCTAATATGATCGTAATTTATAGTCGTTAAGCGATATTCAATCGCTAAAACACATATAGTTCGGACTATACATTACAGATATATGAAATAAAATAAAATAAAATAATGATATCCCATCGGTATAAAATTTTCTAAGGTCATCCATAATCGCATCGCATCGTGTTACATTAAATTGAAAACTAATCTACGTCTGGGGTATATACATACCTACCAAAGGTAAAGGATACATATTATACGACTATATTGAAGGTGGGAATATTAAACCATCCTGGGGGCATCGTGAGGGCATCGTTGATCACGAGGTGGGAGCCAAAAGATCTTATGGAGATTGGAGAGGGTAACTTTTTCTATATAACCCGTCGCTCGCTCCTCGGTCTCTTCATATTCTAACAGTTATATACAGTATTACCACATTCACGGTGCAGTTCTCGTTCAGGAATCAGTTCTCTCACGTTAATCAAACAAGGTGAGTCCCCCACTGGAACCAGGAATAATAAAATAACTGAAGGAACTTAGATTCAAGCAAAAAAAAAATAAAAGAAAAAAGAAGCAAAATAGAATATTTCGCTCATTTTCATTATTCAAATCATTTTTTATTTTTTATTTTTTTGTCATTCTAGATGATGTTGGCGCCGATCGGCCTGGTGGTTGTCTTAGTGGCTTTGGTCGCTGCCGATCCTGCCATCAACGAGGCTCGACCCCACAGTAATCGTCCTGGAAGATTTCTGTCCTTACCAGTACCGCAGAAATGTGCAAATCGTAAGTAGAGAAAAATGAAAGAATTGAACATTTTTTTTTTTTATAATTTATAGTGCAAAAAATTGAATTTCTTTCAATAACACTTACAACATATTAAACTGCGATAGTCTACGAAATTTCAAATTAGCAAAAATTCATTCCGAAATAATTTTGGGACAATAATAGCAGCCTTTCAAAAATGGAATTTGAGAAAGTGCAGCAACGACATCGGTTGAATAATATAGTCGATATGTTTCCTATGTACAAACACACTGTATACATATTATACATACCTGTATAGCGAAAGAAAGTTTCGGTATTTAACCGAGTCGTATGTCGGTTTTTTTAATATATAATTTAACCGAAAACGATTCCGGTTCTTAATTATATATTACATTCCGCTCTATATACTCGTACTGCATATATATCTTCTTGCGAATAATTGAAAGAAAAAAAAAAAAAAACGAACAAAAATTATAATATATCAAGTATGAATTTTTTTTAGCAGTAAAATTAAATTTCGAAATTAAAACCAAGGATAATTATTATTTATGAGGTATATACCTGTATTGTAACCGTGTGGTAATAATGTTATTATAATTGAACGCTAAATTAAATTTATATAATGAGTAATATATTTTTCGGTATATTATGCGTAGGTATATGATGTTGATTGATAAGCTTCAGACATATTATACAATGAAATTTGTACATATATACAGGTGTAAATACTATATGGGAACTACAAACGTTACTTGCGGCGAATAATTATCATGTGAATAAATTCTTTCACTTTCTAAAGTGTCACGACGATGACGACTCGTTAGATACCCACTGTGAAATACAAGAAGAAGAAAAAAGAAAAAAGAAAATAAAAGTATCATTATTATGCAGGATTTTGATATTGCCTAATCGGATTTCGAGTTTATGTGATATACACAGGTTTTGGACAGGTATACTTATATGCAGTAAACAGATTCGGATGATATAAATAAAAAAAAAAAATAAATAAAAAATACCGGAGACCATATTATCATAGGAATTTATTCTACTATACTATACCTACGTATAGGAATAGAGTTGAAAAAAAAGAAGAAGATAAAAAGTGAAGAAAAATAAAATTCTAGACGATTCCAGTTTCCAGGATATAGTTAAGAAATTAAAATACGAAAAGGTCAGACGTTAGACTGCGTTTCATCTCAGACTTGAAAATAACCGATTCGTTTATCGGACGATAGGTGTTCGATTATAATTATACACTCACCTTTGGTAAAAAAAATCTTTTTAAATTACTCATTCACTCAGGAATTCATCCTACGAGTTTATATATACAAATATAGGTACGCATGCACATATAAAATCTTGTGGAAATTTTTCTTCCATTGCCCCAGCTATTAGAGACGTGTAATTCTAGCTAGGTGAGCTGCTGGCTGCTGGCTGCTGGCTGCTGGCTGCTGCTGATGCAGTAGTATGAAGATGCATGAATTTCATAAGCGCGATACCCGAGGAGCTGTATCGCAACTCGCAAGAGTTTATTGCAAAATATTGCAACGATCGTGCACATGAGATTATATAGCATAATTCTTATACTACACACACACACACACATACACACGTATATATACCATCTACAAAGTTGTGCCGAAGGGAGAGAAAAAAATAAATAAAAATAAATACAACAAGAAACATGACAAACAAAATGCACTCGAGTCTCGACTGCAATGCATTTTGCTCTAAAGCATAATCCTGAATCGTGGTTAAATAAGCCGATCGCTCAGCTAGAGTCGTCTCGACTCTTATTTTAAACACGATTAAACTACCTGCAGGTGAGGTGATTCATCTTCGTGCTGTAGAAGCAGAAACATAAAAGCGGATTTTGCAACTCGCGAAAGTAGTGCACCAGGTCACGTCTCTAAGACTATGACTCTGGTGCATCAAGACCCTAAATGAGATGAATTTTATAATGAAATGACGGGAGATGGGAAGGTCGGAGTGATTTTATTCTCTCAGTTTTGAATAAAATTCAGTAAAAATTGAAATTTTTTTTTTTTTTTTTTTCCAACAATTTTCTACAAGTTTCTCGCCTTACCCTTTGGTAATGCATTATGTACCTTGAGGTTGTACTTTCTATTCGCGTTCTGATGCATTAGACGCGCGCACCAGCTGAGACTGATGTGAATAGAATGTAGAAAAATGACTGGGAATAACTTAGGCCGTCATTTAATCGATGACATTATTGAAATCTCGTTATTTACTGATTAGAAGGTGAAAACTTATCGGCGTCAATTTACATAAATAATTTCTGAGCCAATTCTTTTCGCTTATAGAGGCAATTACTGTATTCGTTATACTCGGTGCAGTTGCTCAATCCCATTTTATTCATCCACTAGGTATATATGTGGTAGATTTGAAATACGTAGAGTTCAAACGGTCAAATAAGAAACATCTCAGGTAGGTATATAATAGGCCATTCACTGTACGGTATAAACTATAAGGAATTTATCGGTGCGTTAAGATTTTATCTAATTTGTGATAATTGTTAGTACATAAATGAATTCTAAAATGACGCTATTACACGAAAGTTGATTAAAATTTAATTAGCATGTAAGTTTCGCTTTGGTGAAAATCCGCGGATTATTTTTTTTTTTCTATCATTCGTATGTAACTCTCCCTTATAATGTTTTATGTGAATAATTTTGAGAGATCGAATTATAGTTGAAAAGATATCGTGTCGGTTTTGAGAAAGTATCTCTGATCGCATGCGAGAGCAGCAAGTTCCAGTATGTTATACGGACATATAAAGAGTAAAGAATTAGCGTTAAGAAATGAGACGCGATTGGGACGGACGCGGGCGCGGCGCCGAGTCGAATCGAAACGAAACGAAATGAATCGAATCGAGTTACGTCCGCGTCGCGACGTCAAAAGTTTCGAACCTCGCGATCGTGAAGGGGATTTATATTCGATTAATTATGTATGTAGGTACTACATATAGGAACACATATACCTACGTGATTGCTCGATTGCTACCGAAATAACAACTTACATAATAGCCAACAAGTTAGAGACTCGATTGCATTATACATGTATATCTAATTTCTTGCCAAATCGTGATGTTTTTGAAGATTCAGGATCTAAACTGATTTCAAAACTTCCGAAAGTTCGAAATTACGAACGTTAAATATCCGGAAGGCCAATACTCCGAAACTTGAAATTCAGTGTTTAACAGCTCTATCGTATCGAAAGCAATATTAAAGTATGATCAAATTGATCGTCTCGTGATAAAATGAGATATTTTTTCTTTTCACATCCTGAGAAATAGAACGAAATTTTCGGATTTTTTTTTCGGGGGGTTTTCGGGGGTCTGGACTTTCGGAGTTTTCAAATTCGAAATAGTCTTAAATCGTATTTAATAAAATGAGCAAAATTTCGCCTATTTTATATAGATGATATATTTGATTCGAAAGTTCATTTGGAAACGTAAATTTATATAGATGTTACAAATTATATACGCTATGTATGCACGTACGCCTACACAATCGTTTGGATTTAAATTTCGAATTTCAAATATGTAAAGTATTTGAAGGGAAAAGTATCAACGAAATGCCTTTCGTAACTTGAAGTTTATAATCAGTCAAAAAACCAAATAAAATAACTTGTCAAAGTTTAAAATACTTATGTATATGCGGCTCCACGTAGAAGATGGACAAGTCGACTTATACTATTATATGACAGCGCGAGCTAATACCTTAAGAGAATATATTTGAATATATAAAACCCACTTGAAATAGTATGAATAATACACCTACGCGTCTACGTATACTATATAGGAATATAATACAGGTATAGAATCTGATTACTTTTCATCATGCACCTATACATATATACAATACTTATTCGATTCCATACAAAGGCGGTAGCGTTGTGTGAAACCTTGTAATTATTCTCAGGTAGTTTTGAATTGCTAATTTTTTCTCACGGTTAGCCTAGTTTTCCACGACAATTTAAATATACGCTATAGGTTGGTGTATTATACTCGAGTGTATAATTTACCTGTTTGTAGGTATTGTTCCACGTTACCTATACTTTATTTCAATAATTATAATATTATAAATCCGTTTATTTATTTCATTTTCCATTTTCTTTCCTATTTTCTTTTTTTTTTAACTAAGTTGAATTTTTTCATTTTATTTAATTTTTTTTCAAATTCTACATCAAATTGCTATCACAGGATTTGAATTGCGACCGTGAAAGTTGTTTAATTGCCCACAGATGGAAAAGAAAAAAAAAAAAAAAATTCTATACTTTTTGTCAAATTAAATATAATAATATGATAATCATAGAACTAGAGATTCCCGGGCTCTGTATAGTGACAGTTATTTTTATGTTATAAACATTTTTTTATTTTATTATTATCATTATTTTATTATTTTTTTTTCAAATTTTTAATGGCTACATTCGTCTTCTATATCTACCGCACATAATATACCTCTGCAACCACATCGCTCGCGGCTTTGCACAGGTCACGGCTAAGCTTTGCGGTCGCGGCCTCCTTATTCATCTTCTATAAAGAATCTAGGTAGTAGAATTCATTTATAATCACATAATCTCTGCGGGATTAAGATATCATAGAATAAGAAAATAATCAACGAAACAACTCGTTTATTCAAATCAATTATCACTTCCTCATATAGTATAATATTGATTTTATTTTTAATTCGCTTTCTTTATATTTTCGTAAAGTGAAGGTATCCTTATTCCTTCTGAAATCCATTCGATATTAATAATCACAGTAATATACCTACATACGCCTAATTTAAAATAAATGGTTACTGACCTTCCCACGGTAGTAATAAAGAATAAGAAAAATAGCCATAAGTGTTACCTGACCTCTTTAGAATTTCTACCTGACGATGCGATAGTTCGTGGGCTTATTTTTTACAACTACAATACCAGGACTCAAGTTTTTGTATAAATTAGCTGGCTTTTTACAGTTCAAATGCAAATTCGTATAATACCATTCCTTCGATGCTAGAGCACAAACGAATTCTCTGTTATACATCTGGTTCGCAAAAAGTCGCTACTTCGACCCCTGACCTACCTAACAAAACTGTAATTAACACAGTTGTACGCAATCGCGGGATTCAAATCACCAGATTGACTCCAGGGACAATGATCGGAGATTATATGACCGCAAATATGATTCTATACCTACATACACGTATATTACACCTTGACTTTTATACCTATAGCTGCGATTCGGCGAGTGTAAGATAATCGTTTCTCTACGTTCATTACGATGTGAGCGTTTAGAATTTGATTTTTTTTTTAACATAGACAATTCATATCTAATCGAATCCTTTCTTTTTAGGTCCAAAGGAGTTCAGCTACAGAGGTCACAATTATTTCTACAGTGGACACGTCCCTGCCCATTCAAGCCTAAAAGTTGATTGGTTAGACGCAAGGAACGTCTGTAGAGAATACTGCATGGATTTGGTTTCCATTGAAACACAGGAAGAGAATAATCTTATCTTCAGATTGATTCAACAGGGTAAGTTTAAAGTACATATAGTACGCATGTCCATTTACTCGACGATCGTGTATAGGTAGATCCAAAGCTTTCTCCTTGTCGAATTCTACGGTGAAACTTTTCAAACGCGCCTTTAGCGTATTTAGAATTACTCGAACAGTTTGCTTTGCAGCTATTCGACGACGATTTCCCCGCAACCACACCCGTTCCTTTATATTTGTCTAAACACTCAGCTGATCTCACAATGAGGATCTCTCTTCTGAGCGTAAAATTTCCTTCGGAAATTATTACGAAAGGGTTTTCAAAAATTTTTATTTCTGTTCTTTTTTTTTCAGACAACGTTCCGTACATCTGGACTTCCGGTCGCTTGTGCGACTTTAAAGGTTGCGAAAACCGTCGTGACCTGGAACCCAAGGCTTTGTACGGATGGTTTTGGTCTGCAAATCGCGAGAAGATGTCGCCGACAAATCAGACTCCGGCTGGTTGGGGATACAACCCTTGGTCTCGAACTGGACACAAGAAAACACCCCAGCCCGATAACGCAGAGTATGATATAAACAAGACTAACGAATCCTGCCTTTCGGTTCTTAACAATGTTTACGACGATGGAATAGCGTGGCATGACGTTGCCTGTTATCACGAAAAACCATTCATATGTGAAGATTCTGAGGAACTTTTAAGCTACATCAGAAGTACCAATCGTGGAATTCGCCTTTAATTTAATTCAATCAGCCAAGTATTAATTCATCAATTAATTGATTATTCAAGGCGATTAATGAGCCAATCAATTATATCAAAAAAAAAAAAATTGTTTTTATACGACCATTATACCATGCAGTAAGGATTCTATTTCCGTTTGATTACACTATTATACCTACGCAAAAACTTTTTCGATATTGTTTGTTTTATTATAAAAGATTAATCGTTTGATATAATCAGTTTTTAATATTAATCGGTGTGAATCATATTATTGATAATTAATTTTAATTGATATTAATTGACCTGCAGCTTGAATAGCAATGCATAATTATTACCTGTGCAGTATAGCCAGTTCAAAATCCCAAAATTGTATCGATACGATTATAATGAATTCGGTAAAATACAATATAAGATTATATTTTTATGAAAGAAAAATTTTTACCTATAAAAACATATATGATATTTTGATATCACACTTATTATATTATTCTATATTTATTATCACAAATTATACGCATTCATACATAATATGTATACCTATCTATACTATATTCGTCGTTTGAACACATAATATGTCTATCGCTTTTGTAATTTTTATTATTATGTACCTTTGTCAAATAAATAATTGTGCAACAGACATATTACATAAATCGATAAAATTATAAACAGTGTGTTTAATCTCTTTTCATACCATTTTCTTTATTCATTAATTAGTTATTAAATTATTTCGTAAAACATCGCCTATCGCCTGCAAGTATGTTATACTGTCTACCGCCACGTGTGTTCGGTTGCATTTCGCAAGGCGCTGAGTTACACGAATATTATTCGGATTAAATTATGCAGTATTTTGCAAATAAACTCGTCAATCATCATTCATGTGAGTAAATGATGAAACAAAAAACATTTCTATAATAAATAACGACCTCTTCGTATTGCTGTACGTATTTAACGGCGTTTTCACAACTAACAAAATTCTTAACCTAACTTTTGACGACAATGACATCTCCTTACCGATATCGTATATTCTTTCTTTTCTCAGTCAATGGTACTGCTCGAATACGTGATTTAATTCTCCATTTTCTAAACACTGAAATTCTCACAATTTTTGGCATTAATTTTCGCGTTTTTCACTCACCCACGAAGAAGACACTGCGATTATTCATTATAGGCTCTGTGCGTAACTAGGTCAGTGATCTTTTTTACCAACGAAGTAGTTCCGCTGAATGAGAGCGTTTCGTTTTTTCAATAAAATACCGATAGATGTAGGTGATAATCGAACAAAAGACGACCGGCCATTTTTAAGAGATAGACAGCTGATACCTGTCATTTAATTTTGTTGTTGATACTTGTCCGAGGATAAAATATATTATATGTATAAAATATAGAAAAATATCCGTGTAAAAAGTGTTTTATGACAATAGTTTCTACCCTTCGATCATGACCAATGCTTTCAGCTTCATTAAAGGCAGGTAAAATTGACAGAATATACGTATATGCAAATGATCGTATAATGTTAGGCTATATTACATCGCGTGTCGTATTTACTTCGGACAAAAGGATTGCGTTTAACCTAGTTCGTCATAACCTAAAATAAAATAACATTGACTCATCTATACCTATGTGTATATAATGCAATATTAAACCTTCTTAAATAAATAAAAATAACAATTAAATATCAATCACTAATCTCTTGCTGTATTCCTTCCCATAAATGTCTTATATACGTCGTCTACACATTATAAAATCTATTTTTCTTTCTTAACACAAGGTTTTAGTGAACGAAGGTGATCGAGATGGATAGCTTGTTTACTCAAAATGTGTCCGATGAACCGGACGACGTTCCTCACACAAAAGAACCTGTATGGATACTCGGAAAGAGATATAACGCTATTAAAGGTTGTCGGAATTATTACTGATCATTATTTACCTGAATGTATGCATTTTTCAATTCACAGTATCTGCGGTAATGATAACTACACAGTAAAGGGTGATTTTCTGAATTTTCTAGGCCCACCTGCGAATCTATGTTGAAATAATAATAATAGTGATAACAAATCGCATTTTTCAGAACTGGACGCTATCAGACAAGACATAAAATCAAAGCTATGGTTTACTTATCGTAAAGGTTTTGTTCCAATCGGAGGTTCCAGCTCAAATTTTACATCTGATAAAGGATGGGGATGTATGCTAAGATGCGGACAGATGGTTCTTGGACAGGCATTAATCTCTTTACACTTGGGTATAATCAGAATTCAATTAATATTGTAAAAAAATAGGCGATTCAGATCATTTTCTGACCTCTTACCATCTACGATATGCATTTTAAGTCTAATCAGAGTCGAAAAAACACTAGATTAGACTTTTACTTCAAGATATGGGAAGCATTTAGCACAGTTAATAAAAAATAAACTGTATATAGGCTACTCATACTTCATTTTAATTGATTGATGTCAAATATTAGCCAAAATAGATATTATGGGTCTTTTTTCATCCTCTTTTTATATAGAATATGAATTTCAAGCTTAATTGGTATGCAAAAAACGTTATTTAGACTTTTACGTTAAGATATTTATATCCGAAACTGTTTCCCAATTTATATTATCAGGGAGAGACTGGCTTTGGACTCCAGAAACCAAGGACAGCACGTATCTGAAAATTTTGAAAAGATTTGAGGACCGTAGAGCAGCTCCTTTTTCTATACACCAAATAGCCGTGATGGGAGCATCAGAAGGAAAGGAAGTTGGCCAATGGTTTGGGCCCAATACAATAGCGCAGGTTTTAAAGTGCGTGAAAATATTCTTTCCTACTTATGTTATTGTCTTTTCTATTTTAAATCACGTAGAATTAAATAACTCTGGTATTATTCTCATTTCAGAAAGCTCGTTGTATACGATGACTGGAGCTCGATAACGATACACGTTGCCTTGGATAATACGATTATTGTCAATGACATCAGTGAGCCTAATAATACTAAATAATATTCAAAAATTTAAAGACTGTAGCTCAGTTTTTATTTTATTAAACTACGATTTCAGTTAGACAATGCAGAATAGAAGGTGGAACGAGCGTGGAAGTTGATGGAGATATAACACTGAAAGCACCCAGCGAGTGGAAACCTTTGCTGCTGATCGTACCACTCAGACTTGGCTTGAGCGAGATTAATCCCATTTATGTTAACGGACTTAAGGTCAAACTCGTCGACACAGTTTCCTCTTAGATATTCGTCTAAAATATTTTAAAACCGAATTATAAAAGAGTTTACAGACTAATTTTTCTAACTCTTTGGCTCATTCATTCTGAACAACATAAAAGAGTTTTGAGAAGAGAATTCTGGCTTTAATTATTTAATAAAACCTCAGATTTGAGAAATATTTCTATCAGGATTCGTAAAAGTTATATTAATCGACTATTTGGCTTCCAGACTTCTTTTCAAATCGAACAATCCCTCGGAGTGATCGGAGGGAAACCAAATCTGGCCTTATATTTCATAGGCTGTGTTGGTGAATGAATATTATAACATAATATAAATTATTAACCGATTATTCAATACTGGCTTTACACTAATTGCCAAATTGACTTTTACACTTTATAGGAGATGAAGTAATTTTCCTCGATCCACATACGACACAGAGATCTGGTTCTGTAGAACAAAAATATGGCGAAGCAGAATTGGAAATAGACTCAACTTATCATTGTAGATCTGCTAGCCGTATTCCAATAACTGGGATAGATCCTTCCGTCGCATTAGTAAGGATTTGAAAGAAACTCCGATATACAAATGGCCGGAGATATTGCAATACTCAACTCTGATCTTATTTTGTTACAGTGTTTTTTCTGCCCAACGGAAAAGGACTTCAGGTCTTTGTGCAGATCTATACAGGACGAGTTAATCAATCCAGAGAAACAACCACTCTTTGAATTGTGCTCAGAAAAGCCTGCCGATTGGTCGCCGGTCGATGATTACACAGCAGAGGCTGTTGGGGCTACAGCTTCTGGTGGTGAGATGAATCTATAAACCATATTTGAAGAATGTAATATGGAATTGATGCGATGATAATTGATTTCTAAAGCTTGATGCTCTTGTGGTTTTAGTATTGGAATTCGAAAGTCTAGACCGACAGTACGATACCTCGGACGAAGACTTTGAATTACTCGGTTGAGAAGTGTTGAACGATTTATTTATGAAGTTCGTTCGTGATATTTGAATAACTAGTACATATACTGATATACCGGTAAATGGTCGTCGCTGTTCTTTGTACATTTCACCTCAACTTGAATATAATAACATTTATTTTGAAGTTATTTAAGATATAAGAATTAGTGTAGCTAGATAGATAAGAAATAAAAATTAATTAATTAATCAAAGAAAACTATGTCTTTGAAGGAAATGAAAAATTTTTAAATTACCTAGGTATCTTCATCATTTACCAGGGGATATTTTTGCCGCTGTCATTTTTGTATAAAACTAGAAATTTTTCTATTCAATAAAATTCTATTATGGAAACAATTAATCAATACTCTTTCTTTGATTAAAACATTTAAAAATATACATATAATTTTTATTTGATTTAATTAGCCAGCCGAATAATATTACAATTACCTCAAAAGTCTGAGCCTCTTAGAAAAATCTTCTTAATAATCATTGAATAATTAATATTGATATTAATTTAATTTATACCCATACCCTTCCTCCGATAAATTCTATCTCAGACTTTTCAGGCGTTATAATTTAGATGATAAATTTTATTTGTCAATAAAGCTGAGTTTTTTTTTTTTTTCAACACTTTAAAGATATTTTGATAATGTTTAATTTTTTTCTTTTGGCACACGCATAGCCATTTAGAATTAGAATTGAAATTTTTTTTTTAACGACGAAAATACAAATATATTCATACAATTTGATATAATTGTGAATTTTTTTTTTCTGTTTTTTTTTTCTATAATATACATAGTTGTATATGCCGTAGTTTAAATAAGGCAATTTTTAGAATAATAAATTTTAATCTGGCAAGGTTTGTAGCAAAGTTGATATGTCTATATGTCTAGAACGTAATGTCTTTCGATACAATATAACAGAGCTATTGCCTAAATGCGATTAAACAAAATTTATAAACAGTAATAATAAGAAGACTTCGAAATATATAATTATCACTTATTTAAGATCGTTTAGAATACTAATTAACTCCTTTATTCTACACCTCAGCGATATTACGATCTTCTATTATGGATTTCAATATTAGATAAGCGGAGAAATTCTTTCCAAATTTGCTGTACAAGTTTCTTTTTTTTTTTTTCTTTTGACAAATCTATTATTACATACTTTATAAATCAATATGAAAACAACAACGCTTAATGAATTAGGTAAATTCTTATATTACTTGACATTCGACGACGATATACTGTGTGAAAAATTTCATAGGAACTGAATACGCAAGAAAGAACAGCAAATATAAAACCGATGAGAAAGCAAGTAGAATCAGAAATGACAAATAGCTGCCTTAGAACAATGATTCAAAAATTGATGGATTAAAATTTTTTTTACATTTCTTCTAAAGATAATCAATTTCTATATCATTTATATTAGAGTTCGTAGTTTAATAAATAGCAAAAAGCACGTTATTCTTATTAATATTAAAAATTGATCTTTGATTTTATCCATGTATTTAATAAATCTCTTTAAACTTGAATTATCATTAGAATATTTTTGAAACAGATTGAATTTTAGACAAGTATACGTTTAGATATCTTTTGCCACGTTATTTCATAGAATATACGTAGTTTTATATATTATAAAAAATTGAAAACGCTTTCTCAGCATGTAACATGTGACTTTTACAAACAGCTACATCGAATGACTAGAAAGTTTCAAATCTATAGAATAATTTCTTTGATAACATTTAAAAGCCCAGAATATGTTTTTTTAGTATATCCAACAAACTTCTTATACTCTTTTCGTCGTCGCTACGCTGTACTTGCGATCCTTCAAGTTTATCACAACCACCGTTATGTTGTCCAAGGATCCTCTGTAATAAAAAAAAAAAAACGGATCAAAATCAACATCTTAAAAATCTGATCCCTAATCTTTCTCATAAGCAATCATATTGAATCACCTATAGTAGCTTTGCAAAGTGATGCTTTTAGCTCCATAATGAGGCTCGTTAATTCGTTCTTTAATAAACGCAACAGCTTCTTCGTTAGAAAACGTATCCCAAAGCCCATCCGATGCTAGGACGAGAAACATGGGATTGTGATCACTTAGATCGAACGTTAATATATCGGGATCAGCAATCACGAGCTTTTTATCCTTCAAAGGATAATCTCCAAGGGCTCTTGACGTCGCAAGAATTCCTGCTACCCTCCAGACTCCATTGAACGTTACGAAACCTCCTGCTTCTTTGATCCTCTTGGTTTCTCTTTGCTGTTAAATAAGGTTGCTGCGAGTTAATCATCGAGTAGAAATTTCTCGTTAGTTTCTTATACCTGTTGCGGTTTGTGGTCAAAAGATAAGGGTATAGCATTCCCTTTACCGTCGCACATCACCCCTCTGGAATCTCCAACGTTCGCCACGATCAGTTTGTTGCCTTCCAGCAGAGCAATCAGCGCCGTTGTGCCTGAAAACGACTCAATTCCATTATCAGAATCAAAGTTAAGGTTCTAATCGCCGCAGCAGACTTTGATGCAGATTTTTGAGACTATAATTCAACGATTTCAATTCATGTTCAAAATTTGTACCCGCAACATCCATATTCTTCTTAGCAGCGTCTACCAAGAGCCTGTCCACGGCCAGAACTTCGTCAGTTAATAATCTACCATAGTTTATCTTGTCCCCATCAATGTAACTTGCAGTGTTGATCTTTGGAGGTGGCTTTTCACTAGCTCTGGTAGGCCTTACCTGATAAAATTTGAAATCATTACAATAAAAGCCAAGAATTTAGGAATGTATAATACTTTAGATAGAAAAGATGAGCTAAGATGCTTTGCGGGATGGAATAAAATTAACTTATAACAACGAAACTAGTAGTATGAGATAGAATTCGAATTTTTTGATTCTGAAATGAACGTTTCAAGTCACTAAATCGATGAAATGGATGATTCGTTGTTACAAACTGATAAAATTTGTGAAATTCTCTTCTTTATCAATAAATTTGTAAAAAAGCATGCAATTATTGTCTCTGCAGTTGCATTAGCTGACCTCTCTGGTAATGGGTCGAGAAAGACTATCTAATTTGTCAAGTAGTTCAGGATCAGTAACGCCAACAGCTTGTTTCATAGATTCATCAGTAAGGGAAGTGCTCATAGTTTTACGGAATGATTTTTTCCGTTCGAGAGCAGTGAGCCCAGGCTCGTTTCTGTCTCTCTCATCAATTTTTGATTTCATTTCGTTTACTGGCTCGGCGTATTCTGCCTTAATTCTGGCCGGTCTTCCAGCTATCATATCCTTCAACTCAATTACTTTGTTGTTGATGTTTGGAATTAACTTGTCTCTCGCATAATTGGCCGCAAACTAAAAGGAAAATAGTTCATAATGATTGAGTGATCATAAAAAAAAAACGAAAAATTGCTGGAAAAAATATTTCGAAGCTGCAAAAAAATGATTAAAAATTTTGTAAAAACGTTACAATTTTTGGATAAATTTTAGAAAAGTTTTAAAAAGTGTTTCAAGTACTTCAAAAATGTAATAATTATTTAAAAAACGTATCAAAGCTTTGATAAAGTTTTATAAACCATTTTAAATGTTTAAAAATGTATAAAACTTTGTAAAATTCAAATAATCCTTCGAACAAGGTTCTAGAAAATTGTTTTAAATGTTTTCTGAGCATTTTGAGAGTGTTTAAAGCTGCATTTGGATATTTCCGCCGTACTTCTCCTCCGTGTCCATCAAAAACAGCGAATAGGGAAACCCCAGTGGAGTTGATATCATCGTTAACAACAAATCTGTCTTCCATCCTAGCCCTGCGCCCTTGTACCGCGTACGCTGATACATATCCTTCTTTTAATTCCCAGCTGAGTTTTTCCCCGCTGTTTACAGAACTGTTTACCAAGAATTGTAGCTTCGATACCTTGAGGAATGAGAAAAAATCGAGTTAAATAAAAAATGGGTATAAAATAAAATGAAGTATAATATGTTTGGAGAAAATTTTGTATTTTTAACAAAACTAGGAATCTTTTATTCTTACCTTTGAAGTAGACCTTCCCAAAGTATATTGTACTCTGCCTAGTAACGTTCTGCTCCATACATCAACGGCTTGAAGATAAAATAGCATAACGACAAGCACAGCGCCGCACACCAATATCTCAGGTTTAAGAATGTAAATGCGCATAATTCTCCAGAGATATCCGATCGGCGTGTTAGCTCCGGCGTTAAAACCTGTAGGAATACCTACGGCAAATTTAGATATAAGTTTCATATGCGATACGTATGTCTGATAAAGAACTTTGTCCTCCAATTCATCTTCCATAGTATCGACGAGCTTATCCCTTCGCGTACGCAGCTGGGACGCGAAGGATCCTTTGCTCGATGTTTTTCGAATAATTTTTATCTATTCTATAAATTTTTCAAAGATTTTGGTTTTATAATTGATGATTTATTCTTTTTATTAATGCGTTAGATTTATTTGACCCGGTTTATCCCGAGGGATGACACCATCAAACGATCTACGTAACACGCATAAAATCTCGGAACCCAGCCAATTATTTTTAAACTTGTGAATTTCCGATTCTGTGCGGAGAATAGAGACACGGTGATCAAGTGATATAGTTTTCTCGATAGATTCCGGTTTATAAAATATTTTGGTGTTCTATCGATACGTTTGTTATACACCGCTGTTATACGGCTTGATGGTAGTTTTAACACTATAGTATACTTCCTTATTTATTTAACTATAAACACGCGATCAATTAACACAAATTTACTATAATACTGCGTTAAATTGAAACGGGGTTTTGTCTTCTGCTAGTGAACCAGCTGATGCTCTAAGGATTTTATACTGCAACACATCTGGCGATGATAGCGAGAAGCTTGTGATTATAAACCACTAATGTTTTTTTTTTTTTATCATTGGGCGTAGTGGTTTCCGTGTGATCGAAAAAAAATACGGATATAAAAAACTATAAACAAAAAGGAATTAAAAAAAAAAATGTATTATCTCATATAATAACCTATTTCATTTATCTGTGAACATAGGCATGTGTGTATAATAACAATATGGAGAATTTAAATCGTTGATATCGTTTCGTGCAACTTGAACGTCATAGCAGGTGGAATTTTTCCGTGACGTCATACCGCAACGTTTATACAAAGATGGCGATTAAGCCGATAAAAAATTACGATCGCAGGTGTTGTTGTGTATTTAGTTTATACGTGCGATGAATTATTTTAAATAATAACCATAGTCGATGAATAGGTTACTTAAATCTATGTGATGACATAATTCAGAATGAGCGAAAGAAAATTTACTCGAGGCCTCGGTAAGCCCGGAATGGCTGCTCAACTAAGGGAAACTGTATCTCAGGTCGTTAGGGAGAGCACAGTACAGGTATGCTATATTATACTATACACTAAATGTTTTCATCTATTTTTATCACCCCAGTTCTCGACTGTCAATTATGCAATAGCTAAAGTAAACGGAAACTACGCTCAATTCTAATCTGGGATACCGGCGATCGCGATCGCGATTTTCGATTTTCAATTTTTGAGGAATCTTGAAGTTTTTTTTTTTTTTATTTTTTATTTAATATCCAATATTTCGATGTCCGAGTAATATTTTTTAAAACGGTGATTAGTCTTGATAATTATAGTCCGAAATTCATTTATTATCTTCTTTCAGAGTAAACCACACCTCGTCGATCCTATAGACTTCGAAAGTTTTGTACTGAAGAATAAAACATTACTACAAAATGATCCGCAGAGAGAATTACTGCTATATCCTCAGGACGATGTTTCGGTAAAGCGTTAAACAGCGAGGAATCTTTTCTCTTCGTTTTTCTTCATCTCATTTTACGAGCTACTGAATTTGATCTGGAATTGATGAAATTCAACAGCTGCTATAAAGCATGTTGAATTTCGTTCTAATTCCTGATATAGATTCTTAGTTTATACAGACTTCTTGATGATATACAGAAAAAGTTCCCAAGTCTTAGTCCCCAAATGGTTTTTTCAAATCGTATTTTCTTCCTTTCTTATTATAGCAAATCGTACTGCCTAGAAGATACAGAACTGTTGTTCCAACTGTACAACATGTTGCGGAAATTACAGAGGGAGAAGAAGGCTGTAGTCTTCTTACCAAAGAATGTCTGAAAAGTTACGCTTCTAATTGGAATTTAGTACAATATAAATACACAGCTTACAGCGGAACATACTTGGAACTACCTAAGTAAATATTGTTTTAATCTTCAGTCGTTATTCCGAATTAAAACGGGAGAGAAATAGCTCTCAGTTTTTAGAACTGGTCTAAAAAAGGTCAAAACCCTAATTCATATCTTGAATATTCCAGAATATCAAAGGCAGACGATCTCAAAGACGAGGTATACGAAATAGACACAGAAATTGACCAAGTAGATGAGGTAAAAACCCAGTCCAAGGCTCTCCTCGATTTAAAACGAATACTTCATTAACTGTTTCCAATATTTTAGGATCTGACAAAGAACAACGGTATAACAAAACAGGGATACTTGATGAAAGGTCCAGAGATTGGCAGCGATCGAATGTTCGTACACATTGGCTCAAAGTCGTTTAAACGGCGTTTTTGTCATCTAAGACAAGAAGTGGACGGAACTTATATCCTCGAGTTATTTAAAGATGAGAAAAAGGGGGAAGCAAAATTGACGATAGTCATGGACTTCTGTTCCGAAGTAGTCAGGAGCACTAAAAGAGGGAGATACTGTTTCGAGCTAAGAATGACCGGCACGCACAAATCCTACAGTTTAGCCGCAGATAATGAGACTGACCTCCAAGATTGGCTCCTCAAACTTAGCTCAGTACTTCAACACTATAAACAACAGGAAGAGAAGAGAGCTGCATCATTAGAAAGAGCCTGCAACACTCCACCGCCCTCGCCTCAGCCTATGCAAGTAAGAAAAAGGCCAAATTACCAGCTTTTAACAACTTTTACGCTTCATTTTTACAAATTTCCATGATTCTGATAATCAATGTGATTTTTCACAGGTATATGGGACTCTGAAAGGATTAGAGCAGAGCATGAATCCACAGCTGATAAGATATTCGCGAGAAACAGACACTAGCATCGCGTTATCTAGGCGTGAAAATAGGCGAAGATTATTCTGCATATATCCCCACATACCGCATGTTAAAAGTCCTACGGGAAGCTCTCCCGATAGTAGCATAGATCCGTACAAGGAACAATTCGGTCAAAGAGTTTTAATCAAATGTGAAAGTTTGAAGTTTAGACTACAGGCTCCTATAGACGAGAAAGACTCCTTATGCCAGGTTGAGCCCTATCAAACTACGCTGTGTTTATTTGATGTTAGAAACGGCAGAAAACTTACGGAAAACTTTCACTTTGATATAAACAACGAGATCGTCAGAGACATTGCCAAGGAATTAAGCCCCGTTGGTATCATGACCGAGAAAGAAGAGGACGCCGTTCTGCCAGATGAGATAAAGAACCTGCCAAAGGAGTGGCTTATGTATCCTAAACAAGTGCGTGAACTAGAAAACGAATCGGGATATTAGAGGCAATTTTTTATACCAAAAATGAGTATAATTTATTCGTTTTATTTTCCAGGCAATATTTAGCGTGAGTAATCCGCATCCTGAGATATTCCTGGTCGTTAGAATAGACAAGATACTTCAAGGCGGCATTTGCCAGACTTCAGAGCCTTATATAAGAGCTACTAAAGACCCTAGGCTTGGCTTAAAAGTTCATAAACAAGTAAAAGCTTCTTGTCAAAGGCTCGGTAATTATACAATGCCTTTTGCTTGGGCTGCAAGACCGCTCTTTAGATTATACAGCAATGAGTTGGATACTGCTTCGGACTTTCCTGCTATATATAGACAGGAAGGAAACAAGATAAAGGATGAGGAATTACTCAAGCTTTTATCAGAGTATAGGAAGTAAGTATCAGAACTATCCCAGCTTACAGATTTTTTGCACAATATTTATTAAATTGAAATGCAGCTGTAAAATATCCTCTTTTATAAAAATGTGTCTTAAATTTTTGTTGAAAGGCCAGAAAAGCTGAGTAAGCTAACAGTGATACCTGGGTGGTTGAAGATAAGAATAGAACCAATCACCGATATACCAGAAAGTGAGAAAACTATGAAGTTTCTGACTACGAATAGAACAGAGAATGTTATGAATTGTTATTCATTTGACAATGAATTTTTCAGACACTTTGACGACCTCTTTTGTCCCTCTGAAATCATTTCCGATGCCTCCAACGTCGGAACCGACTTTAGAAATAGCAGAATTCGAGGGTCTATCAGAACGAGAAGTTCACCCTTATACAACATTTGTAAATCATTTATACGTCTACCCACAGACGTTGTGTTTTGATACTCAAAAGATTTTTACCAGAGCCAGAAATATTGCCTGTATTGTCGAGCTTAGAGATACCGATGCCGAAGATGCTCAGCCTATAAGAGTAGGTTGAAACTTCATAAAAGATTTATATTTTATCGGGAATGATGGATGAGCCGAAATTGTTAATATCGAATATTCTTTTCCTTTAGTGTATTTATGGTAAACCAGAAGCTTTCATGTTACGCTTAAGAGCATCTTGCCCAGTATTACATCATAACGCAGTTCCTTCTTGGTACGAAGAGGTAAAGATGAGATTACCGACGAAACTATCGTCCAAACATCATCTTTTATTCTCATTTTATCACATAAGCTGCGATATGAATAAGAAAAAAGAAAACGGAGTTGAAAATTGCGTTGGATATTCTTGGATACCGCTGTTGCACAAAGGCCGGTAAGTTTTATGCGTTTTTATGTTCTAAATCCTCTTTTTCCCTTATTATTGATTAAACAATACTAAAGAAAAATGTCCTTAAGGTGATTGAGGATTTTCTACTCACCTACTTATCTTTTGTAATGTTAGGAAATTACTTATTTAACACCGTTTTACGCTCTCGAATGTTCACCGTGTTGTTAAATACAAAGTATTTATACCCTCATGCTTGTCATATTGTCTTCTTAAATACGTGCTTTGACCAGGCTAAACGTGGATGTTCAAGTGTTACCTGTAGCTACACATTTACCAGCCGGTTACCTCTCCATCCAACCCCTAGGCCTAGGGAAAGGGGTAAGAGTAAGATCATATCATCCGTTCACGTACTAATTTCACTTGTGTTTTAAATGAGCTGCTTCATTTTATCGCCTCTAAATTTATCCTCATTAGCATCATTTAAATCCTCATCAGTTTAGAATATTTCACTAATTACGAAATTTAAAACGATAAAATGAAGTAGTTTTCAAAATCAGATACAAACAAGTAGAATGCGCACGAGATTTTGTGGGTGAAGGCACCGTATTTGTGTGCGTTTTTACCTATCAACCATTTTTCACAATTCATCTGATACATGTGAGTTACAATAGATATTTGTGTCTCGGTGGTGTGTGGTAAAGTTATCAGTTTTATCCATCTTCTTTCGTATTACGTTTCGTACATTATTCGTTTCCATTTTATTTACGCTTAGCTATTCTATGTGCTATTGTTCCAAGCCTTGAATCCCTTCCTATTACATTTCACATTTCTCATATTTATTATTCAATTTCTCTGTTCTCTTTTTCTTACTTCTTTCAGTTTATTCAAATTTATGACTAATCATTAGCCATTTAAGAACCTCTGATTAATCTATCCCGTTCCTTTTTCCTTCTCTATTTTTTTGGACCAGAGATCCTAGTTTCTTAAATCATTCTGTTTATTTTTCTAAACAGAACGCCGGGCCTGATATAACTTGGATAGATTCTCAGAGGCCAATATTCACAGTCGGATTCCAATTGGTATCTACGGTGTTCGCCAGAGATCAACATTTACATAATTTATTCAGCCACGCTGAGAGAATATTAGATACCAAGCCGTCAGCCATGCCGTCAGAGTCGGAAACTTGCAAAATATTAAAAGCCGCTCATGCCATTCAAATGGTTACGGCTATAACTTTTCTACCAACTATTTTAAACCAGCTTTTCACCCTCCTGATTTTCACATCAAACGATGACGTCGGCTTGTACATCATCAGGGTTCTGATACATATCATTAATATGGTTCATGAGGCCGGGAGAAAAGAGACTTTACAAGCTTATGTTAAGGTGAACAATTTCGATATTGAAAAATGACGACCTTCCTCTTTCTCTGATTAGTTTTTTATACCTTTTTTTATGTTTCTTGCTTTCTATTTGCAGTTTGTCTTCGTATCACCTTCAAAAGGAGTTGGAAGTACGACTGTACACGAAGAATTGGGAAAGCATCTTCCTTCGCTGTTACAACCGAGTAACACTGACTTTTTAGTTGTTAATAAATTCATGCATCATTCTGGTTTCTTCTTTGATATTATGGTCAAAAGTATGGCACAGCATTTGCTAACAACGGGTAGAATAAAGGTGAGATTTTAAAGGGAGAGGATTTATTTTTGGAATGTAAAAAGGGATTTTGAAACAACCAAACTCACTTTCTTTTCACAGATGCATAGAAACGAGAGATTCTCTAAAGAGTATCACAAGAAAATTGAAAATCTTCTGGAAGTAATCACGCCGTATCTTATGAACAGATATAGAGAAATGCCGGTGGAAACTCACGAGCTTAACAAAAGTCTTGCGCACTTTCTAAAGGTGCTTTATAACTTTCTCTATCAATTAGATACCAGAGTCTTGAATCGATTGGTAAAAACAATTTTTTACTTTTCATTGCAGAAATGTCTAACGTTTATGGACCGAGGCTTTGTATTTCGTCTTATCAATTCCTACATGGATAATTTTACTCCTGGTGATCCCCGTGCTCTTCATGATTTCAAGTTTATGTTTCTGCAGATAATATGCACTCACGAACACTATGTCTCATTCAATTTGCCGATGATGCAGTCGAGGATAACTAGCAGAGGTATTGAAGAAATTCTTATTCCTCAAACCTATTAGCTAAATCTGTATATTTGTAATATATTTATTCTATGCCTCTCTCAGAAGATACAGAGACAGAGCCTGATAGCGATGGTACGTTACGCCATATATATAATCTCCAAACTCTATTATGGTTTTATCACGTAGCCATAGTAATTGCGAGAAATATGCACAGTTTTGATTTTTATCTCCTGTCCCTTGTTTCATAGCTTAGAGGAGTTTATTTCTTCTTAAATTTGATCAATCTATTGAATAATCTACATCGATAATCTCTAGGTGGATTAAACCTGTTTTATTATACGAAGGATTGTCCCAGTCCGCTTTTCAATTGCACTCGTTCAATTTTTTTTAACTAATTTCACTACCCCAAGCACTATTTTAACATAACCGATCATGGGATCTATCTAATATTGAAAATATTGACTAATATTAGCTAATATATTTTCAGAACTGATGAACGAGTATTGTTTGTCTGAGAATTTTTGCAAACATCATTTTCTCGTCGGTCTACTTTTACAAGAGGTAAAAACTTCACTCAATGAAGTAGTCCAAATAAGAAAGGTCGCTGTCGCAACATTGAGAGATCTTATGGCCAAACATGAACTCGACGATCGTTATCAAAACAAAGTGAGTTCAAAAAGCCACGAGAAGCTGTTTCAGCTATAATAATAAACTCCGTATAATTTCAGGGACAATTAAGCAGAATAGCTTCTATATACATACCATGGCTAGGTATAGTGTTAGAAAATCTACACAGACTGCAGTCTGTGAACGAAGCCACGCCTAAGATTGAAGGGAAGCAGAATACACCCAACAGAATATCTACGAGCAGTTCTTTTCTGATAAACAAAGACGCTAACAGCAACAACACGACTTCAGGAACACCAAAATCAATGCACAGGTACGTTTCTTCCATAGAAACGTGCGAGAGTATTTCTCTGCAAAAGTGAGAGAACTTTTGCTGTGATATTTCAGGTTTACATTAAACTTGGACACTCAATCTCCCATTAGAGCCTCCATGCATCTTCGAGACTCCACTTACTTCGCTGCGATAGCTGGTCAAGGATTGGTCAACGGGAATTCCTGCACTAGTATAGAATCCGAGGCGTCGACGATGTCTGGGGCATCTCAGTCTAATATATCTCAAGAAACTGCTATTATCCGAGAGCCGGCAGAGAACGGAACAAACGAGTTTTCAAAAGGCCATTCGCGATCCCTGAGCGTGACGCAGACTTCTTCAAGGTTCGACAAACTCCAGCCAGCCGAAGTCAAAGATTTACTTCTCTGCTTTTTATTCGTTGTCAAACACCTCGGAGATCATCAGATTATTGCCTGGTGGCAACAATGCAGCGACAATGAATTACTCAGCTTTTTCACCGTTATTGAGTAAGATTTTATATTATTCATCATAACTCGTTAATATTATATATTTAATAATTCTATTTGACTACAGAATGAGCCTCCACCATTTTAAATACGTTGGTAAACACCAGATAGCTGCTAACTCCGCTAGCATTGGTGGTAAGCCCCGAACTGTTAAAGCCATGACTCTACCTGCTCGAATGGCTCCGCCTGATTTCTCATCAGAAACTTCAGGCACTGGGACATTGCAGAATCATAATACAGTCGCCAGAGAAAATTTGGCCGAAAATGAAAGTGGAAAGTTGTATCAAGCGTTGTTAGAAGCTAATATGGCCACTGAGGTCGGCCTCATAGCTCTCGATTGCTTGGGATTGTATTGTATTCATTTCAAGGTATATATTCAACCGAGCGGTTTACATTTACGGTATTAATTGTTCGACTTTCAAATACATATAATAGTTTTGTGTAACTTTACAGGACGCTTTGGTAACCGGAGATGGATACAATCCTGTTATGCGGAAGATATTTGATATATATTTATCCTTTCTTCAAGTCGGTCAATCCGAGTCGTTATTGAGACACGTTTTCGCTGGGTTTAGAGCATTTCTTAACAACTATTCAGTCGCTTTATTTCAAGGTAAGGATTCCTGAGGCGTTTGTTCTTTCATTCTTTATGAAATTTTCTCGTAATGATAGATCGTTGATTGTAGGAAGTTTAAACAGCACACATCACTCTTATTCCTCGCTCGTTTAATTCGTTTCAATAATTTGTCGTTAGATCGGCATACCCCATTGCTAAGGAATTGAGTTGTAATGTATTTTTGTGATCTCCAATTTTGATCGTTTACTATAATCGACAGACTTTCACGCCAAAAGCAATGTATACATTTAATTGTTCACACACCGTTTAAAAAATCGAATAACGTTTGTCACAAAGGTACGTGTTTAAATTGTAGGTAATGCTGTTTTGTGTGGACGTCTGTGTTACGAATTGCTTCGATGCTGTAACAGTAAACTTAGTTCAATCAGACAAGAGTCATGCGCTTTGTTATACCTGCTTATGCGAAGCAATTTTGAATTCACAAGCAGGAAGGGATTGACCAGAGTCCATTTACAGGTAAACTATTATCCCATAAACATAAAAGTATACTTATATTATATACAATCCCGTCATTTAAAAAAATCTTATTCCCATTGAATGCTCCCAAAGTAATGCAAATTTGTAACACATAGAGATTTCTTTACTCCCCCGTTTACTTTCCCTCAGTTGAAAGGTTGCGTTTTTCAGAATAGCCAGTAGACTTATTTAAGAAACTTCATCACCGTGTTATAATGGACATATTTTCATTTCTTTACAGGTGATTATATCCGTTTCTCAAATGCTAGGCAACGTCATTGGTCTGAACAATTCAAGATTTCAAGAATCGCTGTCTCTGATAAATAGCTACGCTTCATCAGACAAAGCCATGAAAGGAACTGGCTTTCCAGTCGAAGTTAAAGACCTGACAAAAAGAATCAGAACTGTTTTAATGGCCACTGCACAGATGAGAGAACATAACAACGATCCGGAGATGCTTGTAGATTTACAACACAGTTTGGCTAATTCGTACGCCAGTACACCGGAGCTGAGACATACGTGGCTCGATGCTATGGCCAGAAATCATGCAAAGGAGGATAATTTCTCTGAGGTGAAATTCTGAACATGATTCCTTTCTCTATTTCATCAGTTTTATTGCCTTTGAGTTAGAGGGAATTCTTTGTGTAATTTTTTACATCTACATCTTCACTTTGATGATTCTTTTATAGGCTGCGTGTTGTCAGTTGCATATAGCAGCATTAATGGCAGAGTATTTAAAGTTGAAAAAAATACATACTTGGGGTGCGGAAGCGTTTGAGAAGATCTCTGTTAACATCTCACGAGATGAGCGCGGGCTTAAGCTTGATGCTGGTGAGATTTGTATGTTGCCTTGCACACGTTTGTTTCATACACTAATCATAGCTTAAGATTAGAAAAAGGAAATCAATCTGCTTCGTTGTGTACAAAAAATGTTATCGATTATTAAAATTGTCGAAAGTCATTATAAAATATTCTCGCAAACTTCGCGCATAACATTTTTTCTATATCACGACTATCCGAGGTCTGTAACGAAGGTGTGAAATCTCAATATTAGATTTGTTTTCAATGTAAATTCGATAAGTTTGACAAACTTTGTTCTATATTATAGTTAAACGCATGAAATGGAATGCAGTATTCTTTGTATATACCTTCTGAGTAATCAGTTTTGTAAATATATAGCGAAAATACTTTGGTCTCTGCATTTTAGAACTGGGATTTTCAATCGGTGGTTTTATTTTTGGTAAATACATTGCGCACTGGTAGAAAGACCCTTTCCTGTTAACTTGTTAGTTGACTCTAAGATTTCATAATTATTCAATGGAAAATGTGTTTCTTCAGACTCTAAACCTCGTATAATGAAACATCCTTCAACAGGTGTACAAGATATTCAATATAATGAATATCTTCTACTCGAACAGCTCGAGGCTTGTACAGAAATGTTGGAAAAGGCTGAGCGATTTGAACTGCTTGGACATCTGTACCGGCTTATAATTCCCATATACGAGAGTAAAAGGAACTACGAGGCTTTGTCAAATTGTTATACGCACCTGGCTCAAGCCTGTAATAAAGTTGTCGAAGTTACTAAAAGCGGTAAAAGACTACTGGGCAGATTTTACAGAGTAGCTTTTTTTGGATCGGTATGTTTACGAGTTACAGTAATTCCTTTCCTGCATCTACGGTTCATTTTACATATAAATTATTTTCCCCAGGCGTACTTTGAGGAAGAAAGCGGCCAGGAATACATCTATAAAGAGCCTAAAGTAACTTCGCTATCGGAGATATCTGAGCGTTTGAATCGTCTCTATTCAGAAAAATTTGGCTATGACGTTGTGAAAATGATAATGGATTCTGTAGCTGTAAACATCAGCGAATTAGATCCAAAACTAGCTTACATTCAGGTGACCCACGTCACTCCATACTTTGAAAAACTCGAACTAGAAACCCGAGTCAGTGAGTTTGAGCAAAATCACGACGTGAGTTGTTTCATGTTTGAAACTCCCTTCACCAAGGAAGGAAAGGCAAGGGGAAATCCTGAGGATCAGTGGAAACGTCGCACAATTCTTACAAGTAATTTGAAAAGAATGAAAGACCAAATTCCGTGCCGTTTGGACTTTGAAAAATACCGAATAATCTAATTCTTATTGTTCACAGCGCAATATTCTTTTCCCTACGTCAAAAAACGCATCCTAGTTGCGCAGAAACGAGTTGTCGAACTCAGCCCAATAGAAGTAGCTCTGGATGCTATGCGACAAAGAGTAGCTGTACTGGAAGACGCTGCTTTAGTTGCTCCGACAGATGCTAAAAAACTGCAGTTAAGACTACAGGGTAGCGTTTGCGTTACAGTTAATGCAGGGCCGTTGGCTTATGCCTCTGCATTTCTTGATCCAGCTCTTTCGCCGCAATATCCTGACGACAAAGTTGAAGACCTGAAGGATGTGTTCAGGTAAAAATAGACGAACACTTATAATTAATGGATAGTTTTGAGGAATTCCTTTGTTATATTTTACAGAGAATTCGTAAAAATCTGCTACACCGCTCTTCAGATAAATAGTAAATTGATAACATCGGATCAGCACGAGTATCAAGAAGTTTTGAGAGAAAATTACCAACTACTATGTGAAAAATTGTCTTCTCTATTAGGAGAGTCTGTTTGGCCGGACGAACAGATTGGAAGTTTCAAACGCAACAGCGCTGCTTTATTTAGCGCAATTAGTGGAGCTAATAATCACACGAGTACAGCGTAATAAGATTTTCCTCCCATCTGTGATGATGGAGGATTTAGGTAGAATGAGATAACGAAGTTAATTAAACTGTATTTAATTAACAACAGATTGATGAATATACTACTAAAAGAAGCGAATATATTAATATGAAAATGAATTACATATACGTATACATATTATATATAATCGCAGTGATTATTGATTAGTTATGCTTCAATTGAATATATTGAAGCCGTCCTAAGTATTCGAGCCAGTTTAGCTCTAGTTTGTTAAATTTTATGTTGTACAAATCTTTTAAGTATTTCACAAAGTTTTTCTACACGGTATTTAATTTACGTTATATATACTATAATTTAACAAACAGTTTAATTAAATAAGAAAATAGTAAGATGACGATGATAATAATAATAACGATAATAATAATAATATTAATATTAATATTATAATTATAATACTTGAATGATGAGAATGAGATTTTAGAGCAGAAAATTTGATACACGTTTTAATACGTCGTAGTCGTTTAGGTATCCCTTGCCATAATTAATGAAATTAGTTAATATATTATGAAATGAAATTGGATAGATTCCTTATTGAGATATCGTAGATTAGCAGGATCGGGGAAACCTCGCATAACTCTTTGAATAAATTTATATAACTACGAAGCATTTATTGAATATAGATATTTGATTTAGCAGATAATAATAAATTGCAATTGTATATTATATTAAAGTATTGATGTAAGATTTTTGCTATATTTTAAACGCCTGTTCTTCAAGCAAGGAGACGCGGTACACAGCACAATTAAACAAAGGGTAATCAGAAATTAGTTTATTGATATAAAAACACTGATTATTATTATACTATAGTGATTATATATATATATTATCAATTAGCGCTGCCTAGTAGTCAGGTGATATAGTAATGATATTAAAAATGTATGAAAAATTAGTTATTGTATATTGACTCTGAAGACACGACTCAAAATGTTATATTGTTTTATTTGACATAAAGTATTTGTTAATTATAATCAAATTGTGTAAATAATTATATTTCTGTGTATAGCATTAACTGGACGATGTATATTAGCACCGTATCGATATGGAGAGAAGTTAAGGTTCTATCGAACTTCAATTTTTCGGAATAGATAGGAAAACGGTGAAAAAAAAAGAAGAAAAAGAACTGAGAAATAACGAGGAAGCTATGAGTTGCTTTTAGACGGAAATAAAATCTCCTTTTCGATAATTTTCATCGGACAAAAAATTATAGTATTCACTCATAATTTATACTATATACCTAATTAGCCAATTTATACATTTTATAAAAATTTTAAATCTCGGTTTTTCATACCGATGTTTATTATAACTAATCTGCAACCCGTTTCCTGCTAGTCAATTTGTTACCATGTGTATCTAAAATGCTTTGTATAATACAGCTGTGTCTTAATAGACATGGAAAAAAAATCACTGGCTAAAATAGATCATTGTTATTCATTCGATTATCTTGAACACAGTTGGTCCATTATCCTCATCCCTCACCCTATTTCTCTCTATATTTTTCGAGTGCATAGCTTCATCAGGATCAAACTTATTCATAGAAGTTTTTTTGGGAAGGGTATTAGTGGATTTGGGTATATATTAACAGAAATCCAGATAAACGTTCTAACATCGAAAACATTTGTTTATTTGATTCTTAAAAACTGTTGTAAATACATTATTAGAAATATATTTATATAAAGTATGTATATATTAAAACTTTTGCGATAGATTAATATGTGATATGATTTACAGTATACACATCAATTAACATTACATATTATTTATCAATAACAATATTACAGTCAGGGATAAAAGTTTTTACTTATGATACATCATAATTATAATTGTAATTAAGCAATCGATAGAAGAAATGAATCTTCTAACATTTTAGGCCATTATTAAATTATTTATTTAATCAACTTGGATAAAAATTGGAGGATGAAAAATTTTTTCGCTCCACTCTCATTAAGTATTAGTAGATATTTAAAAATCTCTCTAAAATTAATAAGAAAGAAAAAGATAAGACAAGTCCGGTTCTCTAATTCCCTTGAAGGTCTTTTAAAGTAAGGACAGAAAATATTTCCATAAAACAAAGACTGTACTGAAGGAGGTCTCTGTGCGGTACTTCAAATTTGTCTGAAACTTCTTCTAAAAAGAAATGTGTGAAGGTGTAAGAAGCCACGAGGCTAATAGCGCTGTAATTTTCATTCTTTATAGACACATATATGAGAGCGCATAAGTTTAGGCCAACCGATACGTCGGTTAAATGACGTCTTGCTCTTTCTTTAGATCTGGACTTATAAATAATTGGGAAGACTGTGAGAATTAATAACGTCAGGGTTATTTGTTCGCTGTTTTTATTCCATTGTAGTATTTCCGTTACTATTAAAGCGAACGGTATTGTGTTTGAGATTTTTGAAAACCAGGTGTAAAACCCACTCAGGTGTTTCGACGTGCTCGGATTGCCTGGAAGAGAAAGAAGAAGAAGAACTAATTTACATATTTTATTCTTTCATCTTATTTATTTCTTTCTAGTCGTTAGAATTTTGTCTTTATGATTTTTTTTTTTTTCTATCTTCGTTTTGAATTCTTGATTTTTTTTTTTTGACATTACCGAACCGAAAAATTCCGAGTATCGAATGGAGGAATGAAATTTGTAACGCTCTCGTTGCCCACTGGTTCTTGGTTACAATAATTGAGTAAGAATCGTCGAAATATTTCATACATATTATTGAAGTGCCTAGTTTAGCTAGGTGAGCTATTGTTGTCGATAGGTCTGTCATCTGGAATAAAATAATTACATTTCGAATTCGTAAAGAGTTTAAAAAGCGAGAAAATTTTTATGAAAAATCAACGCAAAGTAGGTATTTGTCGTGAAATATCGTCAAGATCAAAAATCAAGATCTTCGACATACCTATATATATATAGTGTTATGCTATAGTACGTATTTCATTTCGAAAATACTCACTGTAAAAGAGAACTTTCATATACTATAATATGTCGTATGTATGTATAGAAATAAAATTAACCCAATCGCTCTAATTTATTCGACGCTTTCCTCTATCTTCGTTATTTTATAATACTGTAAATATAAAACGGGCCTGTTTCATCGCACCTGTTTAATTCAGGTTAGAATTAACTTGATTGTTTGTTCAGGGATAATAGTTTACGCGTTATTCTATACTATCACTGTAACCTAGCGTAACATAACCTAATTTAACCTAACCCAACTTTTATAGCAGACGAAAATGTGATAGTAAAAAAATAGAAAAAAGACGAATATAAATTCGCTAGATGTCACGCGTGGATCTTCAGACAGTGCCATCTGTTAAAATAGTCCCGTACGCTCGGTTTGACGTTTCTGAATATAGTTTATATATCTTGTGCTTGCGGTTCAGAAGGTTTTTATATTAAATCAAATGAAAAGGTTTACAGGGAGTAAACAAAGCATCGTGAATAAGTTTTATGTAATTTAATGAGGAAGGAATCTAGCTGGTTCCATAAACGATGACCGAGCGGCTAAACTACAGTGGTAAAATAATATTAGCACCTATGGTCAGGGTCGGGACGCTTCCCATGCGTCTTTTGGCCCTAGACTACGGTGCCGACATAGTTTACACAGAAGAGCTTATCGATTGGAAATTGCTTCGGTCTATCCGTCGAGAAAACGGTATTTCTACCTTACCGACTTAGTGTTTGAATGAATATTTCCCGCGCGTTTTTTAATTCGCGGGAAAATTTGAATCCTATGAAACAACCGACTCGGCTTTATCTTTTTCTTACGCATTGTTAATAATTTTCAGACGTTTTGGGGACCGTTGATTTCATCGACAAAACAGACGGCACTATAATATTCCGGACCTGCGATAAAGAGAAGAAATTCGTTGTTATTCAGCTCGGCACATGCGACCCAGAGAGAGCTTTGCGAGTTGGTAAAATGGTCGAAAACGACGTTGCAGGTATAGACGTAAACATGGGTTGTCCGAAGAAATTTTCAATCCTTGGAGGAATGGGTGCAGCGCTTCTTACCCAGCCAGAAAAAGCCAAAGACATTCTTACCGCTCTGGTGAACGGTTTGAAGATTCCCGTCACTTGTAAGATAAGGATATTCAATACCGCTGATAAGACTTTAGCCCTGTGCAAGCAGCTGGTATCAACTGGTATCAGCGCTATCGCTATTCATGGAAGAACTAAAGACGAAAGACCCCAGCATTACAATCACTCTGACATAGTAAAAGAAGTTGCTGAGAAACTTGAGATTCCAGTTATTGCTAATGGCGGATCAAAAGAGATCGAAAAATACAAAGATATTTTTAAATTCAGAGATGAGACTGGCTGCAGTAGCGTTATGCTTGCTAGAGCTGCCGAATGGAATTGTTCCATATTTAGAAAGGAGGGTTTACTACCCATTGAAGATGTGATAAAAGCCTATTTGAAATATGCGGTAGACTTTGATAACGCTCCATCTAACACGAAATATTGTGTACAAAATATACTCAGGGAATTGCAAGAGACTCCAAAAGGAAAGGTCTTCTTGGAGGCACAAACTTTGGAGCAAATATGGTAGCATTTATTTTTAAATGGGGATAATTTGGATAAATTGGGTATAATCGTTTAATTTTATTGCAATGACTCTTTCGCTGATTTCTTTCAGTTCCATTTGGGATATGGAAGATTATTGCAGAAATAAACGCAAGGAGTATTTGGACCTTGGTATTCAGGGAAGATTTCAAGTAGTTCCTAATTCCTTAGAGGGAAGAAAAGGGGTGAAGAGAAAATACGAAGAGGACGATGTAATCGTTATGAATTGCGCTTTTCTGAGGAATAGCTATTCTCATGACCTTGAATTGCCAAAGTCTAGGCTTTTGAAATGGACTAAAGAAAATAAGAAGAATTTTCCGAAATACCACACTGAACAAGAGGACAAATTGTTCAGATCCGTTGTTTTAGTTGATCAGAAAAAATACAGCTCTTCGTTTTGGTGAGAATATATTTTATTCAAATCTGAATAACGAAGGAAATAATCATATCTGATACTTTTTTTAGGGAGAAAAATAAAAAATGGGCTGAACAAGGGGCCGCATTAGTCTGTCTATGCTCTTTGGGGGTAATAGATGTCGAAAAGCTAGCAAAGGATGGAAGTATAATAAAGTGAAGATCATAAACGGGTTTTATTATTATATTAGGCCTTAAAATTGTATAGAAAAGGTATGAAATTCCATCTGAACAATTTTTTGACCAATAAAGTACCGAGTTTCATATTTTTCTTTCAATTTTAAGGCCTGTTCGACTTCGCCACGGGTGCATTTCTTCAGCGATATTTTATTAAAAGTCGGAAAAGTATTGAAAAATAAAATAAAAACTAAGATAACAATATATGCTTTTGATTCTAATCACGCGCTGTTTTTTCTTTGTTACCGACACAACTTGTTTCACGCTGAAATTTCTATTTATTCATATTTTCTTCGATATATTTTAAGACCAGATAAGACGTACCCCATTTTTGTTAGATTAGATTTAATGATTTAATAAAGAATAAGAAAATGCGATCAAATATTGAGAGAAAGGATAATAAAATCTCGTATTTACATCGCGCGATCCTAGTTACCGACCGATTTGACGTATTGAAGTTACCTCAAGAGCACCGCTTCCTTACCGACCGGTGAACTTGCGTACGATCACACATGTAACATGTTACATGCATATGCATATCTATACGAATTCGCCTCTCTTTTACGAGTGTTTACAAAATATGGGGGCGTTTAGGATCCGGAATATTAGGTCAAGACCGTTGAATAGACTCAGAAAAGAAGCTATAACGAGTCAGTGAATGTCATGAGGTATTTATCTTGCAATTATTATATAAAAAGTTAGATCCATCGATGGCATAAATCCGATGGATAATTTTACCGGAAGTAGAGGGGCGGGGGTGTGCCTTTTAATTATTTCATTCATGGCAGTATACACATAGATATACACTTATGTCTTATTGCTTGTCAGTCAGATGACACAAACGCACTATGATCGGTGATTCACATATAATGATGACATACTTCAATTATCTACATTCCTAGAAGCGTAAAATCCACATAGACAGAGAGCGGCAAACGCTCGTCTGATAAAGACTTGGAAAAAACCGAAACAAATGACTGCTTTCCATCATAATTGCTATTCTTAGCTCTATTTTATCAATTAAACTCAATTATACAGAATATAACAATGACATCAAACCAAGATCTATGCGCCAGAGAATATCAGCACATTCTACAATACCTCAGATCTACTGTCGAAGGACTTTTAGTCAGCCAAGTTTCAAACGTATGGAATGTTTATGGAGGTCTTAATAGACTCCATAAATGTATGGAGAAAATATTCAGGCATGGTACTAGAGTCTTTGATTCAACGGTAAGCATCAATTTCATTTTCACAATCATAAGCATCTTCGTTTATCCATTATAACATAACTTGGAAATAAGCGACATTTGCGATCTGAGACGCCTCGAAATGCTGAGTTTTATCTATTTGTGATCAAGATCTTGTGATCTTGTTGTCAGTCAGAATTTAGTTCTATTAAATCTAAACAATTCTGTCAATTTTATTCATCAGAATATACTATTTACAATGTCGTTATCCGCAAGGGTGAACCAGACTGTTGGGTTTTTATCCAAGGCTTAAACTGGCTTCAACCTTCCCTAGCGATGTCGCCATCCGTCCATGACTCTGATGATTATTTATCTAATTTACCGACGAGGATAGGATCGCGTAAGGATTCATTGTGGCTTTATAAAAGGTATATTATGTCCGCAAGTTGGCCATAACTGTGGGTTAATTATCATAAGAGAAAATAAAAGCGTTGCATTTATCTGATTATTATGAGGCAACGAAGTATTAAGATCGAAGATGATAATAATGATTAAATTACTTATCTATCGTCACATGTTGTGGCCTAATCTCCACGGTTGAAGAGAAAGGGAATTATGAGGACCAGACGAGGCTTTCATCGATGAGTAAAAAGATTGCATATATTTTTTTGACCAATTTTACAGCCTGGAAGTTCACTCGCTTTCTCAAAAACTCTCTTGGCTTTTGTCTGACAAGGAACATCTACTATCCTGTCTTGAACCTTGGGCATTTTTGTGCCAGGAAAACCTCGCCGAAGCTACTCTGATCTGTCTAAGAGCTGTTGAAAAAAATCAACCCTCGTTACTCACAGAAATTGATCCTTGCTTGGTAATTATTTGTTCAATATAACTAGAGGAAATTTATTCTTATCATGTTTTATAGGTAAATGTATAGTTTTTATTCTTTTTTACTTTACAGTTCTTGTCCAATTGTGATTTGGGCAGAAACAGCCCTAAAGGACATAGAAGATCGTCGTCCTACCCGACTAATCTTTCTTATAAAAAATTGGGAGTTGTAAACACAGAGAAAACCAACAGAGAATACGAGGATTATAACGTAAATTTGTCAGTTAATGATGATTCTAAGGATTTGGAGAAGCGTAACATTAAAGAGATAAAAGTCAAGATCAATACAGAGCCAATTATAAAAAAGAAGGATATTGACTCACCGCTTAAAGTATGGAGCAGTCTCCCAACTTTAAACGAAAATAGCGAAAGTTTTAGCTGTAAAAATTCCGTCGCTACTCTGCCTTCTACACCAGCAAAGTTCTTCATCAGAGGAGAAAGTGAGCCGCGTAGTTCCGGCGCTGGTTCATACAAATTATCTAACGTGATAAAAATCGACTATGCAGAAGTCCAGTCTAGAAGTACCGTGACTAAGGGGGAGGGTAAATTGTCCAAGAAGGGTAGCCCGGCTAGAAAATGTAGGAAGAAAGTCAAAATTATCCACGATCAACAGTTAGAGAAAGATTCTAACGGCGGGAGTTCGGATACTCTGAATTACGAAGACAGTGTGCAAGGCTTTACTGAGTCACAAAAGCCTGTGGAATTCAAGCTGAAAAATCTGACTAATAAGACAATCAAAATTGGAACTTCTAGGAGTATTTCAAAGAGAAGAACTACCCTGCTGCCAGGATCTGCGCCAGAATTCACAGGATCATGGAGCGCGGAAATAGAAGGTCAAAAGGATCTTAGGACCCCGAAAAAAAGCTTTATGGAAGATGGTGGCAGCAGCGTTCAGCCAATGGCTACTGGATACTTTCCAAAACCCCTTGAGGGACAAAGTCTAACGAGTTTTTTATCCTCCGCTCAATTTGCCAGGGCTAATGCAGAGCTTGACAGAGAAAATGCCCATTTTAGTATCTCCGAAGCGATGATAGCGGCGATTGAACAGGTCCGGATTGCTGACAACTTTTTCCAGATTCTAAATCTTTGACAAATATTTGAACTCTGATTTATTCTCAGGTCAAATGTAACAACCAATTGAATTTGGCCGATGAAACTGTCGACGAAAGCGACGAGGAGATAAACAATCTCAAACAAAGAATAAGACTTAGGAGGCGGCAAAGACAAGAAGAAAAACACAGGGGAGCATGGAGCAGGGATCTTTTAAGCGATGGAAAAACAGACAGTAATATCACATTCTAAAAGGATTTAGTTCTTTTATCAGACTTTGAATTTATTAGAATTATATAAATTAGAATGTAAAGCTGCCCAATTTTAAGCTGCGTCCTTTTTTAACAATTTTAGTTAATTTCAATTTCATTCACAGCTACGACAACAGATCAGAGCATCAGCCCGTTATCAACATCTCCAGGAACACCATCAGACAGTATTTCAACTGATGACATTGACGACTTAGAAGTAGATGACATAAGAAATGCTTCTCGTCACAGAACTTCGGGCGTATCTATGTCCATGGCATCTCTATACTCAGAACCAGAGGTGTGCAGATCACTGCCTAGGTATGGAACGGAATCTACACTCACAGAGAGCATCGTATCTGCGGAAGGAGTCGCTCTATCATTAATTAGGCGGTTTAGCGAGAAACAATTACCAAGGGCAAGCGAATTGGAGTGGCTTGTTTCGGAACAGGATGCTCCGCAGCAGGTGCGATCATCTGAACGCAGTTTTTTATTCCCTAAAACTAATCTTGAGACAAAAAACAACAATCCTTCGACAAACAGAAAGACGAATAACTAATAAATCCAGCGAATTTTTCTCAGCTGCTTCCTCTTCCTACCAGTTGGCCCGTCAGCCCTGATGAAGCTGAAAATGAAGACATGACTCAAGCGACTCCGTTGCGTGGTACGATGGAATGGGCGCCTCCAAGACCTCAGATTATCTTCACGCCACAACCACCGCCCGCGTAAGTTTGGGATTTGTTTTAGGTGTGAAAAAATGATGTGAAATGGTTTTACATATGCGATTATCGTCCTACAGGAGGAGAATACTTATGGCTAAACAGAACTACAGGTGCGCTGGATGCGGGATGAAAGTGGCTGTGGAATATGCTAAGAGATTTAGATACTGTGAATATTTAGGGAGATATTTTTGCACCGGATGTCACACTAATCAGCTGACTATAATACCTGGAAGAGTTTTATCAAAGTGGGATTTTAATAGGTAAACTTTATTCGTAAATGAGAAAACCAGGAATTTGAGATATTCCGTTTAATTAACTTCCAGGTATCCAGTCTCCAATTTTTCGTACAGATTATTGGATCAGATGACTGTAGATCCTCTGTTTCAAGTGAACGATTTAAACCAAACGCTTTACAGGCGGATAAAGCTATTGGAAAAAACTAGGATATTAAGGACACAGCTATTCTATCTAAAAGACTTTTTATTCACCTGTAGATTCGCCGGAGAGTAAGTCTATTCCAATTAAGTAGGGCTTTGATGAACTGCAGAAATTTGATTGAAACATTATATCTTCTCATTCATTTTTACAGATTGCAAGAAGCTTTACAAAGAGAACCAATTTACATGCTAAACGATCCTCACGTATACGCTATTCAAGATTTTGTACAAGTCAAGATCGGAGTATTACCAGAGAGATTGAAAGAATTAGTGCAAGCTTGTTGCTCCCACGTTAATCAATGTGAGGTGAATATTTCACATGATGATATTTTTTTAAAACACGTTATAATCTGTCGATGAAAGAATTTAGAAAATGACTAAATCCAGTTCAAATGCACCATTGATTATTTTGTGAAACAGAATTTCTCTTCTAAATTTAGGTATATGTTTTATTTTCTTTAATTTCAGCTCTGCCAAGCTCGAGGATTTGTATGTGAACTCTGTTGTTCAAAAGAAGTAATATTCCCTTGGCAATTGACCAAAGTAACAAGATGCGAACAATGTGGAGTGTGCTTTCACTCTCAGTGTAAGAATAAATTTAGTAAAATGGAATGCCCAAGGTGTAAACGTTTACAAGCTAGAAGAACTTCCGTTGAAGATATGTCCTGATAGATTACAGAGACTAATTGATCCCTGAAATTTAAAGGTAGGTTCCAAAGTATAAAGTAGATACTAATTTCACCCCTATATTAGAGGATTTTCATTCGTCTCCGTCTCAACAATCGTTGGACATTATCGAACGTTTAATGTAATTAGTAATTGGTATCCAAGGTATTTTTTACAGCCGATTAAAAGGTGGTAAGAAATAACTATATAGTCTGAAAGTAAAATTACTGTTAAAAGACTAACTATCAATTTGTTCAACAAATTGTATAATGTGAATATTTACACTGTATGATAATTATCGGAGCAGAGCAGAACAGAATTCTTAGTTGTTGTTTTTCACACAAAAAAGTGGTGGGAATTATTTTCTTAGGTATTTTTTATAGATAAAGTAATAAGTTTCTAATAATATTGAGCAGCTTGTATTATTTACAATTAAGCGGATTACGCATTAGATAATAAGTAGCCTTCTATCTCCCTTCGTTATTTCTCTTTATAAAAAACGTCTCAAAGATGATAGGAACGATATAGGTAGATCGGTGGATCTTTAAATGCTTCAAAAGCTAAGCTGGACGTAGAATATTAATATATTTATTTTACTGGTCGAATTCTAAGTCGTGACTGACTAATTGTGATATGATATTGTATTAGGTATTTTATTTATGGTATGTGTACGAAGATCTGTATACTATTTAATTACATTCTATGTCTTGTCTAGCGGTTTAATCATGCAGATGAAAACAACTAAGCCTTATTATGAATAAATTCACAGATAAATTTTCTACGGTTTATTTGAATTTGAAAGATCATTATTAGAGACTAGAGAGGATTTTAAGAGTTCATCTTATATATTATAACAAGGAACAAGGAATTCAACGTCTCGCTAATATATTGTATTAATTAGTTATCTTTTATTTATTAACTCGATTCTTTCTTGATTTACGAATGTATTTCGCACAAATCTATCTAGAAGTTAGTCTGCATTGAATAATTATTTCTGAAAAATATAACAAAAGGGGTAGAATTTCGTGCAGAAATAATTCTCCAAGCTCTTTTTTCAAATAAATAAATAAGTACCTGCTTTTTACCAATTTATGAAAGTTTCTTGTTAATATATACTATATAATAAGTATTCTCGTTGCTCTATCTATTCAAACTATTCATTTTTAATAAATAAATTTGAATTATAAGGTGAATAATAAATATTCTATAAGTTAGGGATGATTTAATTGAACTATAATATTTTATGAAATTTTTTGCAGAAATTGAGTCTTGTTGAATGATTTGAGTACGATTAAAAGTCAGGGAGAGATGATACCCAATCACAAAGTTTCATAGAATTTATTTGAAAATTATTATAAAAAAAAAAGAAAAAAAATGATAATAGAGACGATAATTACGAGACTCATAGCAGAGTTTCATCAGCTACGAAATAATATATTGAATGATAGTATTAATACATTTTTTTTAAGACTTGATACTGAATTTAATCAAAATCAAATTAAAATTACTACAATAGACGCGAGGAGGGAGAGAAAGAGAGAGAATTAATTAAATTAATACGACACTAATTAATCAAATGTCATGATTTTATTAATTAAATTATATATTCGTTTATAATAATTCATATACACACACACACACATATCTTATTAAAAAAATAGAGACCATAGTACATTCATTGATGGTAAAAAAAGAAACATACATTACATTAATATCATTATTGTATAATATATACACGAAAGTAATTTCAGATTTATGGGGGCTGAGACATGCAGATATTTTATATGGTGTTTTACTTTTTTTTTTTTCTCTTGCGTCATTCGTCATTCGTCAAATTACAAAAGAAAAAAAAAAAGAAAAAAAAAGGTTCACCATTCAGATTGTACAATTTCAAAAGCTCTTGCATATATATACAGCCTATTCAAAATTTCCAAAAGTTATTTATTAATTTAAATACGTATAGGTATTCCGACACATGACCAATCGTCTGTACAATTAATCGTATCTAGGGGCTTGTGGTAAATCTTCGACGCTCCGCTCAGAAGTTAAATCACAAAATTTTTTGATCGTTATTAATTGAGGTAGAGTTCAAAAATAGGGCATAAACTCAATCGTTGAAAGATTCTAGATAAAAAAAAAATTACAATTAATTACATTTAGTTATAAAATATATATTTAATGTTAACTATAGGTCAGTCAGAAGTATTCATTTCATAATAATTCAATTAATATCCAAGCTTTTATTATCACAGATGGTAAAAAAAAAAAATAATAATAATATTGTATATATTATTCAAAGTATTTATAAGTGAATGAGAGAGAGAGAGGGAGACATTAACAAAAATTTCTTCTTTTTTTTATACTGACGACGATGGTTATGGCAAGGAAAGAAATTTATCCATTTTTTATTTATTTTTTTTTTTTTCCGAATACTAAAAAGCTCTGAAAAATCCAATTATCCTAATAATCAAAATTTGTTTTTTCTTCTTTTATTTATTCATTTTCTACCCTGATGGTATAATCAATTTTACAATCATCAGTCTGGTATACAAGTGCAACAATATTTATTATATATTGCATAACAACGCGCCACAGTATTAGGAATATTTACCTAATTTATTTAATTTTTTTTCCCATCTTTTTTTTTTCACTATTTTCAATTTATTATTAGCATATATTCGTTACGAATAACACATCATGGCATGTTTGATTATTATTATTATTATTAATTATCATCATCATTTATTCATTCACGTATTAAAATAATATAAATATATAGAAAAGAGAAAATCGCATAAAATAGGGGAGGGAGAAAGAGAGTCGCGCAGCAGCGATCATCAAGATCAAAAAACGCAAAAGAACGAATAATAATAGTTGTTATAAATGAGTTTTCTTGCTATAGTATACATATAGAAGCGTGTGGTGCTAAAATAAATTTCTCAACAAAATAAGAAGAAGAAAAAAGAGGTGAGAAGAGAAAAGAAAAGAATTATTTAAAATAGCTTAGAAATACTGAGTGACTGTAGAGTGTCATTGAAATATTATTTTTTTATGTATAAAATAGTTTTTAGAATAAAACAATAATACCTATGTACTATAGTGTAATGGAAGCTAGTACGAACTTGCTTTAGATTAATTCCGTATAAAAAAAAGTTTTTTTTGTATAAGTTTTAAAAAGAACTTGTGCAAGTTTTCGCGTCAAGTATTTATAGTTACAAGAGAGACAAAGACAGAGACAGAGACAGAGACAGAAAGAGAAGGAAAGAAAAAGAAAAATATAATAACAATATTAATAATAAAATAAACTAGACAAAGAGAAGAGGTCATATAGATGGGTAGTAATTTGGTCAATTTTTTTTTTTTTCCAGTTTTCAATATTTTCTTTTAGCTTCCGCAAAAGAAAAGAAATGCGTAAAAAAATAAAAATAAAAACAATAACAACAGGGTACACTTATAATAAAAATTTCAAGCTCAAGATAATAGTTCCGTCATGTTTTAGACATACCGATAAATTCCTAAGTCTGTCACGTCAATAATCAGGCTTGTTTTTAAATGATAAAGAAAAATTTATCCAGTCAAGCCCCGCATCTAACTACATACCTACAATATGTTACTTACTTATAAATCTAAATTTATATATCTAATACTTCTTTCAGTGGGACTTTAGCAACCTCGAAAAATATCCTGAAAATTAAATAAAAAAAACGTAGTTTTAAATATTTCATCAATTAATTAGAGAAAATGAACTTTTCCGCTCTGATGCATATAGCTCATACTTACTTATGGCTGTACTTGTTGCGTACTGTGGCTAATGCATCTTTAGGTTTCCGGTGTAGCCCCTGGTTTAAAGCCAATGCTATTTCCTTAATCTCCTCAAGATTATAGCCAGTATAATATTCCAACGTCGCATTCCACGAACCAAGATCCTTCATTTGTAAAGCAATGAATAATGCTGCTGCTGCCAATTTGCTATCGCTGTACATAATCGTTCCATAATCCATCAAAGAATACTCCAAAATATAACGGGCTAGAGTCAGAGTTGGCATAGACACTTTGGCGCACTGAAAAAACAAGAAAAATTAACTTCGAGACTCCCTAGTGTAGAAAATCTGATTTAAATAGGTTATAAAAATTATCTATTCATCGTTTTGAATTAGGTACATTCATTCATAGATACAAACCCTGGCGTATCTTCTTAGAAATCTATAAGACAATGGAATGCCGAGATCGAAGTCGACTATTTTGAGAACGTTAATCTCCATCCTTGTTAGCTCTCGTCTTGTGTAGGCGCCGTCACAGATGTATAAAAAGTCGTCTACCATAGGTGGGATCCTTTCCTGATGAAGTAGAATAAAGTCATGTATATATTTTACTGAAGAAAAAGAAATAGACTGAGGAAAGCAGCGTTTAACTTACATCAAATTTACTAGCGATGAACAAACTTGCTGCACCTAGAAGTTGGAGTGTCTCTTTTCCCACCGTTACTTTGGTCAGGTAAAGGTCTACCAATTTAACAGCTAGATATAGAGTCTCGTGGTTCAATTCAAAAGACTCTTGTACTTCGACCATCCAATCTACTAGCAGAGATCTCATCCACCGAGAGAGACACACTTGCCTTTCCATATAATCACCGATCGGGAACAAATGCTGATTGAGAGAAAGGGAGAAACCCAGTTGGGATCAGATTAGGAACGAAAATGAATCCTTGAATACAATTAGGGTATTAAAAAAATTGAATTTCAGCCCGATTTTGACTATTTCTCATCTTTTTTGAACCCAGATTTGTCAAATATATTGAAACACGAGTTCCATAATCGATTTTGGCTTGTTTTTGAAAAAGTTGATCACCTTTTTGAAACAATTCTTAATTTTAACATCAGCTTTAAATCGATTATTCACCTCTCTGCCCTTAAGATAATTAAAGGTGTCCATTGCGTAATAAGAAACTTGGTAAGGATCCGACCAATTTTCAGAATCAAAGTCCCACTGTACTCCAGGAGGTAATTTATGGGTAGGAGGTGCGTCGAGTCTAGCTGCTATGGACATAGTAGGTTCTTCTGAGACCGGCGAAGCTCTGACTTTCTCGTCCTTTGCTTCTTTCTCATCTTTTTTATTATCGACCTAATAATTACGAAGAAAAATAAATAGAGAAACATTGTAGATAAAAAAAAATAGAACAGCCTTTAGAAAATCCTTTTCTTACTATCTTTTGGACAAATTTACCCTAGAATTACTGCGTGTTGATTTTTTTAAACTTTCATCGGCGTCTTCCAATGCGCTAATGTACAGCGAACTATCCTCAGACTTTTCCAAGTCCAAACTTCGTCTGACGTTTGCTATCTTAGCCGGAACTTCTATTTTGTCATCTTCCTTCTTTTTTGCTGGTACTCTAGCCGGAGGTTTTGGCTTTACTGGTACTACATTATCAGGTTTTGCTAATATCTTTCCTAAAGCTTGGAGGGAATTTGCCGAGGGTTTATTTTGAGCTACTGATTTCTTTGCTATCTTTTTAGCTTCCGGTCCTTGAGCGCCTAACGATTTTCCAATTGCCTGTAAAAAAATTTCAGGTCAATTTAATAAACGTTATAAAATGAATCCAAGGTTTATTCTCTAACTTACGTTAGTTATGTTTCCCAAAGCTGATCTCTTGGTCATTTTTTCTTTCAATGGCGAAGCGTCAGCCTTGCGTTTCTTTCGCGGATCTTTGGCGACGGGTTGTTTCATATTTGCCAACGAATTGTGACTCCGAGTTGTGATTCCTTTGCGGATTACTACCGCTCCGCTGTTTTGTTTGTTTTGCCCATTCAGCACTTTGGTCGGAGCCATTTTTTACGTTTTTTGGGTATTTTCTTTTCTGTTTATACAGTTTGTGACCGCGGTCCTACAGACTCGCTAACAGGATCTGAAAATCAATTAAAATAATAAAAATTTCATTTAATTTTTGTTTTTTCGAATAACGACATAACCTCAAAGATCAATCGACAATATGAATAAATGGAGAATATTTTCAAAACTAAATTAAGTTTTGAAGAAAAAAAAATTCAAAAACCGTTATAAATGTTTTTTTACTTTTCAATTTTTGAACGAAATGAGAAAACTATTCGAATGAGCATTTAATTGTTTTTGTTTAATAAATATTCGGAGGCAAGTGTCCTATGCACGTATTTATAACGATAAAGAAACATTTCGTTGGGTATTTGCCGAGGAGTTCATTTGGTAGTTAACTTGTCGATAATTTGTTGTAAAGGTTAAGAAAATGTGGTTAAATATTTCGCGTATGTATTGTTTGTTATATCGAGAGTGATTCAAGTCAGAAAGAAAGCGAATTTCAAAGTTAAGTAAATTGTAACGATCGGGCGTCCCGGGTGGTCGTTGGCATCGCCCGAATACACGCGGGAATTTAATAACCCTTTATATTTAGGTTTTATTTATTTAAAACGTAGACGAGGTTTGGTACGGGGAGTTGACGGCAACGAGGAATTATGAAATGTCGATAAAAACAATAAATATATAAACACGAGGCGATGGTTCGGTTGTAAGTTTCTTGTCCCGGGTTGACGAGAAAGAAAAAAGTCCACCATTTTCGTGACCCCAAAACAATAGCTCAAATATTTTTCAATGTTCATTTAAACACGCTTATTTTATACAATAATGGATGTTATTTTACCTCGCCGTTTATATCTCTCGTTCTTTTCCTCCCAGATATTTTCTATCTTTCATTTATAAAGAACTTTAGCTAAAACAATATAATAATAATCGCACGTTTACTTCACATTCAATTCGTCGTTCTGCCCTGCTCTCGAGTCTCAAGAGAGCAACTGAAGTTGACGCTGGTTTAAAATATCACAGTTAGGGATTTCCGGGCTTACTATTGGCCCGCCACTTTACCAACGACCAATTACAGGCTTTTGAAAATTTCGGGCGCCCCCGCACCTAGCGGACATAATAGCTACTAACAATCAAACGATAAAATACAAAATGGCTGATGTTTCCGACAAGCTCTCACACACACACGGTGCAGATGTGTGAATTTGTTTATAACACATCGGATTTGTTTATGAATGCGTTAACCGATAGCAGAGAGAATGGGGATTGACATATCGTTGACAAAGCGATCGGCATGAAGCATGAATTGCGTAATTATAAATGAAGATTTTCAGAAATATTGAAACCCGCTGTTGATATCTGACGTCACGATCAACAAGTGACTGCGTCAATTTTATACTCTTTTGTTTTATCTTCGAAGATATGGTTGAATTAATAGCGTTCTAACAGTTGTGGCTGAAGATTATACTTATAATTAGAGTATTTATCATCGAGAGATATGCAGGCCAAAAGATTCACGGTTAAATACGTAACAGTGAAAAATTGTTTTCTTTATTTACCAAATACGTGTCAACGACTTTCCACAAATAGCAATAAGGTAGGATCTTAATATTTTCACATATTCTACACCATTTTCTCATAACATTATCATACCGCATTAATCAATCGTATTCAAATAACGGTGAATATAAATCGTTACGTAACTTAAAAATAACCAAGAAAACTGTTTACTACGATACACGGAATTTACCTTTTCGTACATATGCATAGTTTCTTCGGTAATTTACAGATGGCGCATAATTACAACAATCAATCAGTATTTCATTGTTGTATATTGTTATCGATTTCGAACTGCAAATGCAAATCACGATCATATTATCATAATCTCACAAACTATATTGAATCCGATGTATTCCAGGCGGATATCATAAAGGTCACGTATCAAAATCGGGACCTTTACTTCTCCTCGCATTCAACGCCAAGTCCCGATCAATCATTGAGAATAAGCGCAACTTTTGCCAGAGCCTTGGGCATCCGAGAAGACGACGATGTCCTCGTCTCAAGCTGTGCTCACCCTGGTTCTGTTGCCAGAGTCGTCGTTGTACCCAGGAATTATCAGGATTGGGAAATTGTGGTGAGAGCCGTGAAAATTCAGTTCGATTTTCATCATTCTTGGTTTTTGCTTAATCAAACCCAATTTTAAGACACACAGGACTGAAAAGCTTAATCGGAGTTCTAGAAGATAAAAATTATGTCTTTCGGTAGTTAAATACCAATTTTTTTAACTATCCGAATAGTGAAATCAACTTTTCGAATACTCGATTCGTTCATAGATTCCAATTTATGAGATGCGGCATTTATTCTGCTGGGAAAATCCTTCAGGATACGAATATAATGAAGAACTGAAGCTCTCTGTCATTTTTAATGGCTCAGTTATTTCTTCACACGATCCAAAATCATTTTTAAGAATTAAATTCATGAGTTTGAAGATTATCTTAGTGTTAATGTCGAGGATTTGTACAATAGATCAGTATTTCAATTGGAAATTGAGAAAGAACTGATATCATCATTTGAAATCTTGCAGGAATTACAGAGCAATAAAATCCAGGAATCTTTGCTCGACCAGATTAACATCGTTGCTGTAAATCAGCAGATCGTTGTTTGGATATCCAAATTTTTGTCCGTTGTATTAACCGTTGGTAAACAAATTACGATATACCTAATTGAAAGAAAAAAAATTGATCTTTTTGTTAAAGCTTAGGGTATAATAATTCCAAAAACTGATTCTTCTCGTCTGTAGAATCCTTGGAGCCCTCCTACGAGTATGGAAAGCTCGAGCCTTTCACAGAGGTGGAAGTATCGCTTCCAAAACATCCTAAAAAGGTGGAAAACTCAGCGGAAGAAAAGTTATCGAAGAATAGCGGTTGGAATTTGTTCAGAAATCTGGTCCCCAAGATGCTGTCTGATGTGCCTGAGATCAGAGAAGGAGAAAAAGTTGAAGAATCAGTTGAAAATTTGCTGAAGAAATTCTCTTCGAAGAATTTAGTCCAGACTTTTCGCATTCTGCCTCTGAAAAGCATTGAAACTATTGATTATATAGGCACTGTAGATTCCCTGCTAATTCACCCGTACAATATTTTTATTCACGAACGTTTTTTGCCAAGAAATTTTACCGTGGGAGTTTATTTGTCGAACGATATTTACTGCCGGGTTAATAAAGTCAAGCAAAATACTCAGTTTGTCAATAGAGTAGGAAACATGAACTTTCTAAGGAGCGGAAATACGTCAGGATTGAATTTGGCGACGGAACTAGTCGCCAGACTCTTCATAGTAGAAAATGTTATGAAAAGGTGTTCAAATAACGTTGTCAAAGAGTATTTTTCCGACAATTCTATCCACCAGAGTGTCTATATGTCAGATAATTTAAGGCAGAATTTAAAATTGAAAATTGGTGGTAAAGTAACATTGGAATTAGTCGAATACTCTAAGCAAACTCTTTCTGCAATTGAAATATTTCCCCAAAATGATTCACTGTCGCAGAAGAACTTTGAGGACTACATCGAGCGACATTCAAAGTTCAATAAAGTCCTGATCAATTCATCTTCCAAGCTAATTTTGTCGAGCGAAAATACCTGCGTGGTTCGTTTATTGCCTACAGAGACTTCCTACGCTTTGATAGACTCCTACGATTTAAAAAACGTTTCTATACACGTAAAGGAGGTCTTGAACAGTTTGGAAAATCAAATGGAAAGCCTAGAAGATCCTCAGAGAATTTCTTTAGAGACTATTTCCATGCGGTGAGTTAGAAATTCACCGACTGGGAACAGAAACTCATTTTATATGTTAACAAGTCGCGATTATTGATAGTAATTATTGTTACAGAGGCCTAAGAGTCGTTCTATCAGAATGTGAATCAGTTTTAGGACTGAGTCTGGGCTTGGATAGAAATTTCGACTTCAGATACGACAGAGAGAATATTTTAATATGCGGTAAAATAGGCAGCGGAAAAACAACAGTGTGTAAAATATTGAGAGAAACTTTTTCCTCCGTTCCATACTTCGTTCACTTCCATGTGATAGATTGCAAAGCATTAAAAGGTACAGAGTTATCTAAACTTTGGGTAAATGTTTAGTCCAGATTCGTTGATATTTATAAATCAACTCATTCTCCACAGGAAAAAAAGTAGAAACTCTACAAAAAACTTTCCTACCGGCTATTCTTGATTGCGTTTATCACCAACCAGCAATACTGTTCATCGATGACCTGGAAAGTATTGCAGGTAGAACTTCAGATGAGGAAGAAAACACCCCGGATTCAATAAATGCTGCTAGGTATCCTATTGATATCAGTATCTGATTTATACTAACGAAATTTGGAGTTTGGAAATGAGTCTCAGTATTAATTCAGGATATCAGTTGTTATATTCAGATCGAAAGTTTTAATTTGTACTTAAAATTAGTAATTCGTGTTTTACAATGATTTGAAAGGATCGGAGATATGCTGTTGAATCTTATAACGGAGTACCAAGCAGTTCATTACTTCGCTGTTGTAGCTACCTGTACAAATGTGAGCAAAATAAGTCAGAAATTAGCCGCACCACGGGGGATTCATCTCTTCAGAACCATCCTTTCAATTCCTGACTTTGAAAAGGTATAAATATTAAGATTATCATATAGAATAGAAATTCGAGCTTCAAAACTGTGAAAGAAAAGGTCATTTCAATAACTTTTTTGTCCAACCAGGAGGACAGAGTGGATATTCTTCGTTTAGCCTTGAAGTCTAAATTGCAAGTATCAAATGACGTGGACTGGAATCATTATGGCAATAAAACTGAGGGATGGATGCCTCAAGACTTGATAAACTTTTCTGAAAAGGCTGTTTTTACTGCTTGGAAACGTCACGGTGCGTTACAATCTCTTAATGGCGTGTTTTAGACTTTGAAAATAGTTTTAAAGCCGGCTTAATCGAACTCCGATGTCTAGAACGGACTCATAATCTCTTAAAGAAGCTTCCCCTCCATTTATGAATCTCTGTTTGCACCCAGAAACTAATAATAAATTATTTTCAACAGTCAAGAGCCGCACGAAGGCTGTGCTGATTCTTTCTGACGACGATTTGTCTCATAGTTTGGAAAACTCTGTGCCTATGTCTCTGCAAGGAATTGATTTATACTCTGGGCCGGGCCATGCGTGGTCTGATATCGGGGGATTGGAAGAGGCCAAACAATCTTTGATAGAACTTCTTCACTGGCCTTTGAAGTATCCAGAATTATTTAAAAACGCACCTATCAGACTTCAGGGTGGCGTTTTGCTCTACGGCGCTCCAGGTACCGGAAAAACTATGCTGGCTGGAGCCATCGCCAAGGAATGTGGCCTCAGTTTTATCAGCGTCAAGGTGAGAGGTCAACAAAAATGCGAAAAATTTTCGAGTAGAAGCAAAGACTTCAGTTTTCTTCTGGTCAATTTTATAAATTTGTTATAATTATTTCTTTTCTTTATCCTTTCAGGGCCCAGAACTACTTTCAAAATACATAGGAGCCAGTGAGGAGGCTGTGAGAAATGTTTTTCAAAAGTTAGTTACTGATTTTCAGTTTTGGCTACGAAATTATCTCCACAATAAATTTTATGCATATTTATTCCGTTTTCTAGAGCAAATAGCGCTAAACCTTGCGTATTATTCTTCGATGAGTTCGACAGTCTCGCGCCAAGGTACGAAAGAGTAAATCGAACGTAGTTTTCGACTAAAAAAGCCCTGATATCGTTTTTCAAATCGTTTAATACGTATTTCTCATTTTTTGTTATCTCCTAGACGCGGACACGATAGCACAGGAGTTACAGATCGTGTTGTAAATCAATTCTTGGCTCAATTAGACGGAGTTGAAGGAAGGCAAGGGGTTGCGGTAGTCGCTGCATCTTCAAGACCCGATTTATTAGACCCAGCACTTCTTCGTCCTGGTCGTTTGGACAAAGCTTTATTATGCCCGTTGCCTAATGAGGTAGAAATATCAATTTAAATATTGATTCACCTCAATTTTGAATAATTTGAATAACATTTATTCAAAAATCTCATACAAATTATCAATATTTTAGTATTGTTTTATTTTCAAAGATGTGATTCTCGACTTTTCGTTACAACTACTTGAATTATTTGTTTATCACATAATCCAAATCCACATCCAAATTCCAATTTATTCATTTCTTATACTTTATAGTAATTCGAGATAGAGTTCATAAAATTAGTTAAATAATAAATTCGCCTGCGTTTATGTTTTGGAAAAATGGTATAGAACTCAGTTATGATCTGAAATCACTATTAGATCAACCAGGGACTTGAAATTTTCAAAACTGATGAATAATATTCTTAAAATTTCTTTCTAATCTAATATATTCGTTATTTTAATAAAATTTACAGCATCAGAGGGAAGAAATACTAGCAGCTTTATGCAGGTCGCAAAAGCTTGACACTAATTTATTGGATTTAAAAATAATTGCTGCAAAAACGACCGGATTTACAGGAGCTGATTTAAACGCTATCATTTCTCAAGGGAGGCTTTCTGCTTTAGAGGAAAATTTTGTCAATCAAAAAGCGGTGAGCTTTAATAAGTTTATCTATCATTTTCTTATCCATTATTCGCTTATGCTTTTTTCGTCATTTTAAGCTAATGCTTTTTCGATTATGTCCCCGTTTATCGTAACCGAATACCAATTCCTTGTCTCTATTACCTTCCGAATGTGAAAAGGTTGAAAAATGAATAATACGAACGATAATTATGACGATAATGTCTCATTTTTGAAAAATATTACGAAATAAGAATCGATGTTCTCTTTTCATATTTATGAAAAAAAAAATCAAAAGTACTTTGATCTTCATCTGTAATAGATATACAGAATTATAGTATAACCGGCGGATGTTTCGCGTCTGAGATAGATGTTAACTTGTTCTAGTCTATAAACATCTACATAGGTATTACAGTATACTAGGGATATACTAATGCGAATAAGCTGGTGACATTAGCAAGGTTTGTCTAATTAACACAGTTTCTAATCATTGCTTCGAAGCAGCTACTATGCGCTCTTAACTATCTGATCTCGTGTTTACGCCGAGCTCCCCCTTTTCCGTCTTACGATAATTGACGCGATTATAGAATATAGAATACGCATATTCTCGCATATACAAATGAGATACGTGATTTAATCTCTCTCTCTCTCTCTTTATTTTTATTCGCGAATATCTGTATCTATATCTGAGGAACCCGAGTACAATTTTTTAAACTGTTTGAATAAACCGCGCTCTATTCAATCTCCGTATCGCGTATTATACGCGTGTGCCTTTCCGCGCATAGTTACCTGACTCTCCGCTATGCGGCGTATCCTTTCATCGCTTCGAGCCGTCTCGATATTTTTCCCGCTAGTAAAGCTATACCAGTTTTATTCAAGTACTCACGAGCAACGGAGCAAAGCATACTTACCTGGCGCAGAGGATACCGTGATCAAAAAGGCGGTTCCTCCAAGACGAGGCTCTTCCATTGCACTTCGGTCGAGCTGAACCTTGCGAATACCCCTAATGTGGGTATCTCGGGCGTATTATTTTTGGTAGTTGGGACTGCGTACGCGCTGTCCCAGATAAAACTAATTAAATACAATTTCCCATCCAAATCCTCGATGCTTGATCCGAGCTTTCGCTAATCCTCAGCGTGTCATAGTGCATGGAAACCTTCTCGTTTTCATTAGTGAATGAGAAAGCAAATTTCTTACACACTTTTAGAACGGAAATATGAAGAGTATCGTAACTCAGAAGCATTTGATTGATGCCCTGGCGTTAACGAGGCCGTCACTTAGTCCGAGTGAGAAGTTCAAATACGATAGAATGTGAGTGGAGAATAAATTCTAAGTATTTTTTTAATTCACAGGAAAATTTACGAAATTGATGTATTCAAAAAGTGGATCTCCGATGACTATAGTCGAAGAGAAATTGACTATATTGAATTTAAACTCGGGGATAGAAGTCAAAATAAAATGGTATAAACGATAAATATTGGTTTTTTTCAGTTACAAAAAATTCAACAGGGCTGAAGACTTTTCTGATGATATTTTAAAGAATAATCAGAGAGCCACGTTGGCTTGAAAATAAATAATTATGTATATAAATAATGATGATAATATTGTAAAAAGGATTCTTTTTTTTTCTTCTATTCAGCGATATAAATATAAAAAATATTCATTGAATGATTATGAATCGTAGAACATATCCCTCTCTCTTGATCCTTGTGAAAAGCAAAAAAAAAAAAAAATGAATATTTATTTATTTATTTTCTATCTTGTTTAAAAGTTTTCTCTAGCAGGATGGTAGGTAGCGCAACTGCAATCTCTGATCGCGGTTATAAGATGCTTTTGCTATGGTAAAGTTGAATTTAAAGTTTATATTTTGAATCGCTCCCTCGCATCTTAATTGGCCAGCTCATAATGAAGCTTTAATTACGACTAAGCATAATCCAACAGTTCTGTACCGAGCAGCCGGTGTTTCCCCCGTTCCCCGGTTAAAGTTCTCGAATGGTTAGAGGTAGCTAGAGGTATGAGGTATGAGGTATAAGGTAGTACCTTTACCTCTAACTCTACCTCCTACCTCTAAGCGAACACTCGGTGCAACACACTCGCGACTCTCGTATTCCTCCTACTCCTTCTCTTCTTCCTCCGTAAACTTAACTTTTCGTATTAATAATCAGTATAATAATTAGTATTTTCACGGACGAGTTAACAGGAAGGATGCTACTCCGAACCAACTTCAGAACGCTCAACTTCAGCTCAATCTTGATTTCAACTTCTATCCCCATGTATATAATATACTCGAGCTAGCTAAACGTGGGACATATTTCAACACGCTAATGTCCCGATCGAGATAAACTAGTTCTAGATATACATGCAACATTCGCGTGTCTCTACTCCGAGATACTTAATTTAACTTTTAAACTGCTATATAGACTTTACGTATATTTTTTTAGACTTTTTTCTTTTGATAATTTTTGAGGAAAAAATAAAAAAGTTTAAAAATAATTAATGAGAATTTGAAATTTAGTTCAATTCAATTTAATTCAATTCAATTCAATTCAATTGACTGACGACCCTTAGTACCTAGCGAGTGAATGCTATGTGGAGTTTTGGTAACGAACTTTTCTTCGACGATGCAAATTAATGAATGAATACGAATACGAATACGAATACGAATACGAATGAATGAATGGATGAATGAATGTAGAAGAACGCGTACTGAACAGTATAAAAGTAAGGTAATACGATTTATCATTCATTGGCGCGAGAGTTCTTAAAATATGCGATTATTCGAAAGAATTAGGCGGTATTCAGACCGGTAAGAAATCACGAGGCATTGTCGATCTTTTACTTCTTGCATTCCTTGTCAAGATTTCCTTGCTGGTACCTTGCGCGCCAATCCCCATACCTCTTACCCCCTATACTCGCTTACTTCGAAGTAAACTTGACTTTTCGAGGTAGGTAGGTAGGTAGGTAGGTAGGTAGGTAGGTAATCAGATTAACTTAGCAAGAAACTGTAATCATCTAAGGTATAAAAAAAAAGAAAGAAGAAAAAATTGGACAAAAAAAGAAGACGAGGGAAATGAAAAAGAAAAAAAAACGATGCGACAACTAGCAACGTTTTTAGTCAACTAATTTTTTCTTCAATTTTATAACTCGTTTAACATCGATGTATATGTGTATATATATGAATTTTATTTTATTTTATTTTATTTTATTTTATTTCTTTTTTAACTTCTTTTCCTTCGTACGTGATAAAATAAGTTTTAGCTTTATCAACCCCCGTCCTTAGTATAATTGAAGATTTTTTATTCCGAAAGTTTCTACCTGAGGCAATAGGAGCACCAAGTCTGTTGTTACGATTGTGATGCCAGAATCCGGACGCTACAAGATAAGGAGGTAAGGCGATTATAAAATCCAGGAAATGTATTCCTACCGCTTAAACGCCAAATGGACGTGAAACAATGAGCTTTAAATATGGTTATTACCTCGCTTTCCCTCTACCTCTATATACCTACCCCCGAACCACATTCACCCTTTTATCTTATTACTTTCCTTTAATTTTCTCACCAAACTTTATCATACCTCCTCGTACTCTCTTTATGATACCTTCACCCTATATCTTTGTCGGAATAATATTTGTGGAAAGATTTTTTATTAACATTCGTTCATTCAATCATTCAGTTGTTCACTTGGAATCTCCGAGTCGAAATCAAATCGCGGTGTTTTTCTTTAAAAAAACGAGTAAGAATTTGTATTACAAATAATTCAGCACAATTAGTTCGATCTGCTCATACATCGATCTAGAATATAGAATTTCGTCCGTTAATATTTACGGATAATTCATTCCAAGATCGATTTTCCCTTACATCCCTCAACGCAGTAGTTTTAAAACTTGTCGCCAGGATGAAAAACGGAGTAGTTTATCTCGCAGGTAAAACTACCCCGGGTTTCCTAATCTCCTCGGGGTTCGCATGACTCGGCATACTTACCTGGCGCAGAGGATACCGTGATCAAAAAGGCGGTTCCTCCAAGACGAGGCTCTTCCATTGCACTCCGGTCGAGCTGAACCTTGCGAATACCCCAAACGCGGGTATCTCGGGCGTATTATTTTTGGTAGTCAGGACTGCGTTCGCGCTGTCCTGAATCATATAATCGAAACAAAAATCCTCACGACAAAGCAGCGAAAAATCTAGGCTTTTTATTTTCCACGAGAGGGGTTGAACTCTGGTACTTCTTCACCTTTGCATGAAATTTTCCTTGGATTCTTTGCAATTCTGTGAGACATTTGAAACCATCGGAAATTCTGTTCTAAAGATATACCCAGAATTTCGATCTTTTCATGATAAAAAGTTTTGCTTATTCCCTAATATCGTAGAAAAATTATACAAATTTCGAAAAATTTCATCGAATCTCTTCAACATGCTTCGCATGAAAAAGATTCCTCGTATAAGTGTGCTAAGATACAAAAGGTACCCATAGAGATGTTACAATGAGAGATAGGGGTGTACCTTTTTTTCTTGAACAAAGTGCGAATTAGCACTGGTCTTCCCACCCTTTTTGCTACAGGGTGGTTTCTCATACCGCGTAGAACGACTACTCTTCCTCTCCCTCCTTTTCTCTTTATCTTTCTCTTTCTCGTTCTCATCTTCTGTCTCTATATGTATGAGTACATAGTGTCTCTCTATACCTATGTACATTATATTTCATATATATACTTATGGCCGGGCACCAACCGCAGGCAAACCTCGAATAGAGGTATGAAGGGGGAAAAACAGGGCGAAGTGTCCCCGCTGATAAGAGCACCGAACGACACAACCACAACTGTTTTATCTTCTCCTCAAATCGTCCTCCGCCATCACCAAGTCGCCGCCTTTTCCACATCCCCTCTTCTCTTATTCTCTTATTTTCGTCTTCTCTTATTCTCTTCTCTTTATCTCCTCTCCTCGCCACCGGAAGTTACTAAATATTTAGTTCGTTTCACAGGTTTGCATAGTCTGTTTGCAACTCCAATTTCATACCTGTATTCCCTGCACCATGAAATTTATTCACACAGTATTACAATGATTTACACTTAATATCATTACTAGCGTTATTTTACAAGACGCAAGACGTGTATCTTTACCCCGCACCCCGCACCTCGCACCGTTCATCCCTCGGTACTCTTTCTCTCTTCAGTCTCTCATGTAGGTATATACGACATACACACTACACACTACATATCAGGAACTTGTGGAGGGTTTGGGATTGTCAGACAACAATCACGATGTCATTTCGGGCGAGCGTTGAACCGCGAAATGGTTGTCTGCCCTCTAGTCAAAGCGTATTGCTGCCGAGTATACAAGGGTTGGGGTTTCAGATTCACCGCAATAGCCAATTTCGTGTATATACTAAAAAATCGGGGAAACTAAATTTCGCCATAAGTAGCCTTACTGTCTCGAAAGTATTCACCGCATTTTAATAATTACATAGAATACGAAAAAACTAAAGAAAATAACGAAAATTCAACAGGATGTACACACAATCGTCTAGGTTCTGAAACGAAGCTAAATTTTCCTATAAATTAGTGAGAGAGAAAAAAAAAAAAAGAAATGTGAAAACAACGTAGGGCAAACCCATCAACCGATTTCACAGGCAATTATGTAGCTGGAAGCTGGGGTTTGCAGGATAGGTACGGGGACGAAGGCGGGGATGGTTACACTTATTTAACGCCAATGTGGTTCCGCAGGATCCCTTCGACGAGGTGCCTCGGTTCGCGTCAAAATTTCATTTGCGTAAAATTGTCAATGATAGAATAGCAAATTGAAAAGTTTGCTTTCAGCAATAGATGTGGAGGTACTACGACGTGGTTATGCACCCGATAGATTGGTGTAAGGGAAAATACGTGTTTTTCTATATTCCACGTGAGTCTGTATTATTTACACAAGGTCTGCTGTACTTGGTATGTTACACCGCAGAAAAGTTTCCAAATTCAATTATCACGGTTATTATTATTGCCTCTACCCACACACACACACACACACATGTTTAATTATTTTTTCGAATATAACTTATAGTTTTCTATACCGTAAGCTGCGGAGAGACACGGTGAATAAGGGAATTTAACATCTCTCTGGTCACCCTGTTTATCTAGGTCTTCGATAACCGTGTTATCGCTCACTTACCAATGCTTTCGTTTCATTCCATTCATAGAATTGAGTATTGATACGATCGGGGAAAAGGCGCGAGGGCTAGGGCTATAACTACACCTAACTCTCTCGTACTGCAGCGGCGTATTGTCACAATTATTATCAGAGGGTCTGCGCCCGTACAAACGAACAGATAAATTTTGTCGATTTCTTATCGGTTTTTTGTTCACAATTATCTCTCGTATTGTTCTGTGTTATTATATGGGAATAATTTTTATTGAATTTTTATATTTAAACGTCGATTTTGCTCCACGGTTTTACCCAGATGTATATAGCTAGTCCGTTTAGTAAGGGAGGAGTTGAGGTGATTGTGGGCAACCGCCCGCGTCATTTCATAGCTTGAAGCGTTGCTGTGTGTCAAGTTGGTGGGTTGAATCTGCCCTGGAGGCTGGCCGACATGATGGAAACAAGAAATTGCAGCAAACAGGGTTACGAACGCCCCGACGCCTCGTAAATATCGCGAAACTGCCTCCAGGGTGGAGGGATTGAAAAGTCGAAATAGCTTTTTCGAATAAAACATATAACGTAGATCCGCGACAATACGGTGTACATTTTTCGAAAGTAGGTAATACGAGATTCGCGATGCTTACGGTAAACACGGAGGAATTTCTTCTTCCGACGCCTCAGTTTTTTTTTTTTTTTTCTTACTTCTTACTTTTTACTTTTTATTTTTCCACGCCCGAGACGTGAGAATAGCCTAATCTTATCAACCGCGATAACACACACGCCTTGATAATAAAATAATGAAAGGAAGAAGAAAAAAAGGAAAGAAAGGTAAAAATAACCACCTGTCAAGGAACAGGCGCTGACACTAGCTCGCGATCGAGTTTAGCTCCTTCTTTTTTTTATCGTATTAGGAAAAAAAGGACGGATATATAGATAGACTCGTTTTTCGATTGATTCAAATTTCAGAACTCTTCTTCTCGCTAGAGAAGATGAATCTTTATAAATCCTTGAAAAGGATTCCTTCTTCTTCTTCTTCTTCTTCTTCTTCTTCTTTCTCCAGACAGATCTATATGCCTAACCTAACCCTCCCACACTTATAGCTTTACCCAAAAATGCGGATATAAGGTTCGCCTTGATTCGCCCGGGGGAGGCGAAGACACACTTGCGCGTTTGTATTCAAACCGCTTATTCAACTGCCTATCTTTTTATTCAAGCTTCACTGAACGCTCCATTTCTGGCCACGAAATAAAAAAAAGAAGTAGAAAAATCAAAAAATCGTGAAAAAAAAAAGAATTTTGTTAACTTTTTTATACCAAACTTTGACTCGCAGAATATCCTTCGTGCGCTTTAGAATCTAAATATGTAATTCGATTATATGCCTGCATCGATGCAGCCCATGGTACTACATATTATGAAGATATATCTCCGTTACACCCTTGAAGTAGTTTTAAAAATCGTCGCCAGGGTGAAAAACGGAGTAGTTTTTCTCGCAGGTAAAACTACACCAGGTTTCTTAATGTCCTCGGGGTTCGCATGACTCGGCATACTTACCTGGCGCAGAGGACACCGTGATCAAAAAGGCGGTTCCTCCAAGACGAGGCTCTTCCATTGCACTTCGGTCGAGCTGAACCTTGCGAATACCCCAAACGTGGGTATCTCGGGCGTATTATTTTTGGTAGTCAGGACTGCGTTCGCGCTGTCCTGAATTATACAATCGAAACAAAAATCCTTCACATAGCTCCTCGTACTCCCTTCATGGTATATTACCTACACCCCATTCCTTTGTCGGAATAATATCTGCAAAAAAATTTCTACTAACATTCATGCATTCGTTCATCTGTTCATTTTGAATCTCCGAGTCAAAATCAGATCGGGGTGTTTTTCTTCGAAGGCCGAGTAAAAATTCTTATTATAAATAATACCGCACAATTAGTTCGATCTGCTCATACATCGATCCAGAATATAGAATTTCGTCCGTTAATATTTACGGATAATTGATTCCAACATCGATTTTCCCTTACATCCCTCAACGCAGTAGTTTTTAAACTCGTCGCCAGGGTGAAAAACGGAGTAGTTTTTCTCGCAGGTAAAACTACCCCGGGTTTCCTAATCTCCTCGGGGTTTGCATGACTCGGCATACTTACCTGGCGCAGAGGACACCGTGATCAAAAAGGCGGTTCCTCCAAGACGAGGCTCTTCCATTGCACTTCGGTCGAGCTGAACCTTGCGAATACCCCAAACGCGGGTATCTCGGGCGTATTATTTTTGGTAGTCAGGACTGCGTTCGCGCTGTCCTGAATCATATAATCGAAACAAAAATCCTTACGACAAAGCAGCGAAAAAACTAGGCTTTTTATTTTCCACGAGAAGGGTTGAACTCTTGTGCTTCTTCACCTCTGCGTGAAATATTGTGGTTTCATAGAAATCACATGAAATTTTCCTCTGGAATAAATTTGCGTGACTAAATTTTTCAAGGAGATTTAAATAATCTTCTTCTTCTCCTGTCTGGATAGATATATACGCCTATGTAACAGCGAGTATACTATAAGACTGTGGACCGGGAGTGGCGGATATTGTATAAATGAACTTAGTAACAATTAACTCTGTTATAAATGAAAGCGTTTTCATTTGAGCCTGATACCTCTTACCGCACGGTATAATAATCTATCCTAAATAACCCCGAGGCTGGAACGTCGGGACGCTGTGCCACCGCCACCATCGTCCTCGGCGTTTCAGAAGCCAAAGTAATCTTGCCGAGATTCAATTACCCGGCCTAGTGCTGCAAATTTAAAAACACAAATTATATTTTCACAAACCGATTAGCTTTCGTTTACCTAGGCTATTTTCCACTCCGCAAAAGATATTTCTGAAAATTCTTTATTCACTATCATTCGTATTAAACTCACAGGTTTTTCTTTTCATTATTATTAAATTTATCCACGTATGCATTCAGCGATGTTTAATTATAAAACCGCAAAAAAAAAGTCAACTAAAATTCGGGAAAAAATTAATTTTCATTTTTCATCTTCGGACTGACAGATAGCGTAGTCATAACTTTGATTAATCCACGATGAATTTATTTTTCAAAAATATCAACGATTGAAATGTTCATATAAATTTTATGCTCCTTCTTGCACGCACTTGCTCACTACTTGTAATATGCCCACGTAAGTTCGCGGTGTATCGCAGACGCGAAATATATACGTAAGAGGGTGCAGCAGTTTGTTGGACGAATATATACCAGGAGGCTTTAAGGCGTGACAAATCCTTCCATTGTGGGTCTGTATATTTCATTATAAAGATGTATGCTGCAGTATGCATCGGCGGTGGTATTCATCGATGCGTGATTCTAGCGAAACATCGGGAAGATGCAGCGTTACGGAAATTACATTCATGTGTACTTATTCATATATCTACGCTACCGCCCTAGAAAATCCGTGGTTTTGTCTATCTTTGTAGAATATTTCGCAGCGTAGAGGGAATGGCGATGGGTGAATAAAAGAAAAAAAAAAAAAAACGGGTAAAGAAAAGAGTTTGAGTGATTCCCTTTATGAAATTCGCACCGTATCTTATCTAAGAGCTTTTCGGCGATGGTGCGGAAAGGGCGGAAAGGCGGTAGCCATTCCGGTCGCAGTTCGTTACGATTAAAGGTAATAAAAGTCGAGTGATCGCCAATGGCCATATAATGCGGAAGACCTCACCGAGTCGAGTCGAGCGCGTAGGAGTTGGAAAGATTGGAAACAAAATATCGTAAAGTATGGCTTGGGCATGGTCCCGGTATGGGATGGGGATGCGGTAATGTGTTTCGCCGATACGAACTGCAGATATCTATAATACCACGGTGCCGAATAGTATAAACAGTTTGCAGGGAAATCGCGGCCCCAAAAGTGCAAATAAAAATGGAAAGCTGGCCATTATGGCTCGCGAAAAGCATGACGCATAACCGGCTGTTTCAAATTGATATTTCGAAATTCGCTCCGATTCTCTTCCCATCTCTCTCTCTCGCCATTTTACCATTTCGCGTTATGACTCGCGCGCTATATAAATTTTCGCGCACATAGATCGCGATTGATATTCTCTCGCTCATTCGTCATTTAAATTCTCCGAAAACGTCGCCTTTTTCTTTTTGGTATGCTATCATTATTTTGCCGAATTTATCGAGGCCCTGGTAGGACACTTCCGGTCAGAGAGTTCACACCCCCCGAGTTTTCAGCTTTTTCAATTTCGCGTAACGTCCAGTTCCTGCGCTGAGTCCAGTCCGAGCTTCTTGCAAAGTGTCTTTCTGATAAGATAAGTTCGCCGCGCTTCCTCTCACCCATCCGAAGCTTGGCATAAGTTTTCCTTATATATGATCGTACCCGGGAAATGCGGTGATTCTATCGGTACTTTATAGAACCGATCTATACTTACTTACCTATATGTCTATTTATATATATGCGTGGGTGTGGATTTCGAGATTATTTATTTTTTTTTTTTCTTCATTTCGAAATGCACTAAGCTATTATTTTACCGATTTTTTAAGGGCACGTATAGCAACGGTTACGTAGATTCACCTAATACTCGTGATATCGAATGAAAATATCATTTTATATATGTATAATGGAGACTGCTGAGTGGATGGAGGAATATCGTTGAATTTCTAGCTTCTAGGTTCGAAACGATAATGTAGTTTAACGGTATTCACGCGGTGTATATAGAACCCCGTTACGACAATAGAACCGGAAACAATGAGACAATCGGACAGAGAGAGAGAGAGAGAGAGAGAGAGAGAGAGAGAGAGAGAGAGCAAGTCGGACTCTTGGCTGGGGACCGGAAGTCAACAATACCGGACAATACGGGACAATACCGGCAACGTCTCGCAGCCGATCCTAATTGGTCAAGTTTTGCCAACTCAGGAACCAGCCTAGTATTTCAACCCTTACTCACAAGCGGTTGTGTTAGATACTCTACTCAGCTCTCTAAGACTCGAAGATTTAGTTCGTTTTGATATATCAGCGTCTAAAATTTACGCGAAATCGTTTAAAATTCAGGAATTTTTTTTTTTTTAATTCCAATCCCTACGCCGATTTGGCTCAGGATTTAAGATAACAGGAATTTTCTTTTCAGTTCGTTACGATTTTCTCGTCAAGTTTCTAGAACCTTTGATCACTTCCGGTTTCGACTTGGCGATATTGAAAATTAAAAAAAAAGATAACTCTTGTATTTTTCTTTCTGCAACGCGTAATTTTCTTTCGTAAAATTAAATTTTCCACAATTCTTCAATTTTGGAATTTTAAATTTACCAGATTTTTCATATTTTCATTACTTATCTATAATGATTTCTTATACGATCCTATTTTTCATACAATACATCCTAGAATTTCAAAATTTCAATCTCAATGAAACATACAAAAATTCAGGCCGTTTACGTGACGAAAGAAATATTTTGAAAAAATTTTAAACCAACGAAAATTATATTGAAAAATATAATAAAATTGAACGAGAGAATAATTGATCCCATCCTTTTTTTTTTTTTTTTTTTTTTTGTTCACGAAAAATAAAAATTCACAAAATATTGATAATGCTTTGATAATTTTTTTCTTTTCATATTTATATCATTTTTAAAAAAATTCCTTTTTTTTTTTGTCTTTTTCTCGTCATCAGAATGAATTCTCGCATGTTATCGCGTCCCTCGCACTCTTTGTGATCATTATTATTCGTATAATCGGATCTGGGACGGTGATTTCGGTTTGTCTATGGTAACGCAGTTGTCTCCCCACAATGCCAGGCTGAATGCCTCATTGTCTGGACCCGACACCAGCTCAAAACTTTCGCTCGCGCGCCACGGACATCCCCTATTTTCACTCATACCTTCCCCTTTACTCCTCCCTCGTTTATCCCCACCTTCAGAGAGAGAGAGAGAGAGAGAGAGAGAGAAAGAGAGAGAAAGAGAGAAAAAAAAGAAACTATAGATCTATTCTGAAGGAGGAAAAGCGCCCTTATAAACCCCATTTCGTTCGTCTCACCCTGAAAATTCATTCATTCATTCATTCATTCATTCATTCATTCAATTGATTTCACGCAATCAAACGATTGTTACGTCTGAATATACTATACACAGAACAGCATATATGACAAAGAGTTTTCGAAAGCTTATATCATTATCCTGTTTATGGATACAAGGAAAGAAAAAAAGAGGGGAAAAGGAAATGAGCAACCCTTTTTAAATAAATTTTTCTAAATTATTTAATTCCTCTCTCTCTCTCTTTATTTCCCTCTCTATCTTCATATATATATTTTCGTCACAGGTATAAGTTATAAGGGATGAAAATACGCGATGAAACGTCGGGGATGGTATATAAGGTATGAAACGTGTGTTTTTATGAGCACGTCTTTGGCGATGTTGGTGGTGGTGGTATAGAGCTTCTCTGAAATAGTAGGGGGATGAGAATATAGGTACGGGGATGGGTTCTGGTTGTCGTCTTTTATTTCTGATAGCGTTGCCAACGGGGCGGGGTAGCTTCTCTGGGACTGAGACATTATCGTCCTGGCAAAAGCCCTTTTCTTCCCCCATAAAGGCAATCGCGCTTTCTTCGTTCTCGAGATAACAGCTCCGCGCACTAACCTCGGGACAGAATGGAAAATGGAAAATGGCGAGACGCCCGAGACCGCGCACGGAAAAGCGGTTCTTAAGTGGCCGCAACGAAAACCCGTGCCTTCGTTATTAATCTACTTACTAAATTCGTTTTTTTTTTCTTTTATTATTTTTTCATTTTTTTTCTTACCTTCACCCCAATTATAATTTTCGTTTTTTATTTTCCCTTACCCTCCCGAGCGCAGTAGAAATAAGTACAAAATCAGTTTTTCCCATTTTATCACTTTTCTTTTTTTCTTCTTCTCTCTCTCTCGCTTCTTACGGAAAATTTTTCTGTAGGTATACCTACATGAAATACGAGGATCGGAAATCCTTTGACAAAGAAGGTATAAATTCATGTTATTTCAGTCAGAGTTTAGAGGGTGTAGGTTGCGTGGGAAGAGGGATTCATACGAGTAGCCAAGACACACTGTGCGCATCCCGTCAATGAGGGTATTCTTTGGTTACAATACCCGGCACAATCGTATCGAGTACTTCCTCGAATACTAATGGTGGATTTTCGCCTTTGCCTCTCGCTTTCTCTTCGTTCGGTTGCTTATATTCTAGGTACGACATCATAGTCGATGGAGTTCTCTAGCGAGGTGTGAACCATATCCTTCGGAGGGAAAGGTTTTTCCTACAAATTTTTTTTTCCTTCATTTCTATTCAAAATAAAATAAAATTAGAGAATAAGGAAAACAAATTGGTAAAAAAAGGAAGAAAAAAAAACTGAAGAGACAGGATAAATTTTTTGAGTATTGCATATTTTTTCATTTATTTTCAATTTATTTACAAGCCATAATAGTTCCTTTTTTTTTTTTTTCAATTTTTTCAATTTTTCTCAATTTTTTAATCGTATATAATATATTTATATTACAGTGGAAATTTATTCTTTTTTCATTAGATTTTTATATAGTAACAATTTTTTTATTTTTCTTATGGAATTCAGTGGTGTTTGAATTTTTTGAAAACGCGTTATATAGGCGATTTAATTATACAACCGTTATTTTTGAAATTTGATATAGAAACGTCTGTAATATACATAATATTTCAATTTTCAAAAATTAAGTCAACACCTTACGTATATCGTTAGTTGATTACTATTTATTATTATTATTTTTTTTTATAATATATAGCTGTGAAAAGATCCGCATTACTGTTTAGGTACCTATATATTTTTATTTATTAGAAAGAAATAATGCCTCTGTAATTAAATTTTTATTATATTTATATAATATTCAGTTATTTCTTTATACAATTTCTATATCTATATATTAGGGTGGTAATATTTTTGTCATTTTATTTTTTGTATTTTCCGAAATCCACATCAACATTTTTTAGTTTTATGCACTTCAAGAGCTCTCTCAGAATTTCAGCACAATTAAAACCTATTCGGAGGTCGTTCGAAGAATTTTGAAAATTTCACAATTCAAAGAAATCCATTCGTTTTTTTTTATTCTTCAGTTTTTCACTAATTCAATATTTTCTTTGTAGATTGTAGAAAAACATACTAAAATTTCAAGTCGAAATATTAATATTTAGAGGTCTCTCAATCGTCGAAACAAAATTCTAATAAACTGTCAATCGTTTTTGAGCGACTTTCAAATCTTAATATTTTGACTTGAAATTTTAGTATTTTCCTATACAATATACGTAGAAAAGATCGAACTAGTGAGAAGCTGAAGAATAATAAAAAAAAAAAAAAAAAAGAAAAGAATAGATTTCTATGAATTTTGAAATTTTCAAAATTCTTGAGCGACCTCTAAAAAATTTTTTATTCAGCTGAAATTTAGAGAGAACCTTTGAAATGCATGAAACTAACAAATATTCATGTGAGCTTTGAAAAAAAAAAAAAAAGATAAAAAAAAAATCGAAAAAATATTACCACCCTAATCTATGTATAATAATATTGATGATCACATATTTTACGATACTCTTTCAACCTCATCTATAACGTATACAATATCTATATGTCTATATAATTCGTTTATATTTCTATACATATGTATATATATATATATAGAATGTAAAAAACACGCAATTATTAAAGTAAACAATTAATACGATTGCACAAACGTCACGGGCTTGTTTTTGAATGAAAAAAAACGAAAAGATGAAGAAATTTAAAAATTCATTAAATCTTTACTTGATCGATCAATCATTTTATTACATCGTACGTATACTATAGATATGGATGAATGTTTTAAACAAACTTAACAAAATTTACACCCGTCTTAGAGAAAAAAATGTAATACAAATTCATATACCATAGCATATAATCGTCAAGTTTAATCACACATCGGTAGGATTTTCTATATTTTAACATCGCACCATTCCAGCCGGCTTCTATCAACTCTCTATGTCTCTCGTTTGCCAAAATTTATTTTTCTAAAAATTTGTATCTGGAAAAAATGTCAAATTTCAAATGTTATTGCAGAGTCTTAGATTCCTTCCTTTCTTACATATTCAACGATCTTTTACCCCCTCTTTTTCAACAATCTTTCCAAATCAAATACGAAATTTGGAATTTCTTAGTCCAATGATTCAGCGCCAATCATCTCGACTGACTCGGCCCCATAACAGTGCGACTCTCTATTCGTATAGCGATATATTGCGATAGAAATTATGTACAAAGGAAGTCCGTATACCTTATATACTATACGCGTACAATTTAATTTCGGGGAGAATGAGACATGCGGACACTGATCCCCCGCGTCCACGTATAGGTATTAAAATGTATGTAGAGAGAACACCGAGGCGTACGGTCGATGGGGGATGGATATACATTCATACATGTAGGTATGTACAGACATGAGAGGGTGGTTTGGGTTTAGCTTAGTTCAGCTGGTTGATCACGAAAGAGGAGATTTGCTTCCGTTCGAAATCGTTTTTTCTTTCATTTTTTTTTTTTTTTTCAAATTTTATTTTCTCATTTTTTTTTCTATTTTTCTTTTCTCCCTTCCTTTCTCTATCTTCTTCTTCTTCTTCTTTTGCACTTTATCTTTCGCCTTTGGGAGAAAATTCACCATTCACGATCAGTACATGCGGCACGTACGTCCGCACGCGAGAATTTAGGTACGATAATATGTGTATGTGACGTTCCGAAACGCTGCAGGGGTTCCCGGGTGGTACTCCCTTAACCGTGGAAATTGGGGACCATCGTACTACGTATACCACATATCTTCCACTCTCGGCCTTTGTAGGATTTCATTTCGTACACTAGACTGACGACGAGAGAAAATTCGCATACTATACACACACCCGATCGGCTTACCGAATCTGCAGTCCGTCTCTCATACCTATCGGGTACCCCGAAAGCTTGGCTTTGAAGAGCCAGTACAGTGTCAAAGATGTTTCTTTTTTGCTTTAGTTTATTTTATATATTTTCCGTTTTCATACCCTTATTCATTTTCCCTCTTTTTCTTTACTCTACTTTACGTTATTCTTAAATCGAATCTGAATTTCGCTGATTCTACCTTCCGCCGATTTTATTTTCCCAAAGATTCTATTCGCATATATTTTATTACTTCTTCATATCGGGAATTACACGTTCAGGAAAAATTTTCGAGGCTAGAAACGTATTACGTAATAATTATATATTTATACCTATTTACAGAAATTATAATGATAATTATAAAAACAAAAAAAAAATTAAGTAAATGAAAATGAATTGCAAAAAAAAGTGTTGTACGATACATCGTCCAGCTACTTATATTAATTGACTAAAAAAACGATCGCGGTTTTCTCTTCTTTTTTTATTTTCTTGCTAATTTCTAATATTTAATTAATTATCGTTGATTAACGCCTCTTAGCACGGTCAAGGCTAAGAACTTATTTCGTTATCAGGGATCCTTGTTCACCTGAAATCCGAAAATTTGAATTCTACAAACCGATGAAAATCGACGAAAATTTTCCAGTGATATAAAAAATGTCTGGATAAGAAAAAAATCCCATATGCCTGTGGCTATGAATTCGGACAATTTCAGGATACGGTTAAAGATGATTTGAATTCTTTTTCAGGGGTTGAAAAAAATGACCCCTCAACAAAACGGCCTATAGAATCTCGGTTTTGAGTTACCGCGATATTCCCTCTTATCAGTTTACTTCGATTCCCGATAATTAAACTCCTTCTGCAGACGAAAACGGATGTGCATTTGAAGAGAAAAAAAATTGGAGTTAATATGATTATTATCAACGTCTAATGTATCGATAATATTAAATATTACACTATAATGGTATTATATAATATATTTATATAAAGTAAAACTAAACACCGTTAATTTTGGACGGTGATCTCGAGGACGATTCAACTACGATGATACGATCCACACCGTTACGTTCATTAACGTCAGGTGAATTACTGCCGTTAATAATCGTCGTAGAATTAATATTGGTGACCGTAGCCTGCGCAGGTATGGGTGAAAGCATCGGTGGTATTCTCCACCAATCAGGAGCACCAGTGGTAGCCCAATTACCAGGTACGTGGTTCCCGCGGAAATTAATATCCGGGAGAACCGGAAGTGGTCTTCATATGACGTGGTGAGAGTTTGAAGTTTCCGACGCCGAACTACCCGCCGTTAAACTTGTCACTGAAAAAGAACCACCGTCTCCTTGTTGCTGTTGTTGGCTTGACTTAGAGCTCGAAGGACTTCTCATCGAACTATTGGAAGCCTCGAAACGATCCCTGGAGAATTTCTCATCCTCTAATTGCTGCTCCTCCATAATCTTCGAGTACCTTCCCTCCTCCTTTCCATCCTCGATTTTATTAGGGGTTGAAAAACGGTCCTCGGGCTTAACGAGGAGATACAACGGTCTCTTCGACTCATTCGTTGGACTAGGACATCCGCAGTTTGGGGCACAGGGTTGCGTCCCGAGTCCTGGCCAAGCGTTGGCAGCTGCTTGGGAGTAGAACGTGCTTCCGTATATAGCCTGGAAGGCTAGATCGGCGGCTAATTTACCCCCGTTAAAATCGTCGCCCAGTTTATGATGGAGAGGGTAGAGATGGTATGGAAAAGGCGGAAAAAATCTAGGGATCTTCAGGTCCTCGTGAGACAAAAGTGAATGGGTTGGTGGGGCCAGTGGTGGAAGAAGACTCCGTGGTATTCCGGCGAGTGTATCACCGGGCGACATCAACGGAGACAGTGAAAAACCGAATTTGTTCTCCTTTTTTACTAATGATTTCGGCTTTCTGCGTGGACGATATTTGTAGTCCGGGTGCTCCTTCATGTGTAGTGCCCTGGAACAGAGGACCGAGAAAACTTTGTTAGGGTCGAAATTCTAAAACACCGAGAGTTGTTCAGGTTCTGGACATCCTGGATCGCATCATACTCTATACCACATTTATGGATCGACTTCCTCCTACTTTGCTTTGGCTAACTCAGGGTTAGGCTTTGGTTAACTCGCGATTTTAGCTAGACTCGAGGGTTCAGAGGTGGACAATAGATCCTGAGCTACCATCTACTATCAACGTGGGTACGAAGGGTTACTTTGCTGACGATGCTGGATGATATTGTTACGAAAATTGTAGAGCAACGTCAACCCTTTCGTGAATTATGCCGAATTGTTACGTCAATTTATAGACACATATATATATATATATATATATATATTGGGGTGGTCCTCATTTGGGGCTCGGACGAATTTTTTACCACACGCCCCCCTAAATCGGCTCCAAATGATTCCAAAACAATTCCCTAATTCTTTCACACTTTTGTCCCAACTCTAACCCCTCCTACGAAGAGGGTGGATTTCCCCATTTAAAATACACGTGTCTCGGCCATGTTCTCAGTATATATTTTACTCCGAGAGTAATAATTTTCAAAAAAATCTGTAACTGCGAGATTTTAGTCGGCATTGGCGATACTATCTGATAAAAAATTCACATCATCATACCAGGCAATCTAGACGATTCTCACACCCTCTAAATCTGACTTTTATTTTCAATTCAACAAAACATAGTATCTAAATATGAAAATGATTGATGTTTCGTATTTTTTTTCTCCCCTCAGTAGCACCGATGCCAACTAAAATCTCGCAGTTAAGAATTTTTTTGAAAATTATTACTCTTACAGTAAAATATATGCTGAGAATATTTCTAATGGGAAAATCCACCCTCTTAGTGGAAGGGGTTAGAGTTGAGACAAAAATCTGATAAAATTAGGGAATTGTTTGAGAATTATTCGGAACCGATTTGGGGGGCGTTTGATAAAAAATTCGTCCAAGCCCCAAGTAAGGACCACCCTAACATATATACATGGTTATCGAAATTGGGGTCTGCTATAGTTCAACGAAAGGAACAATTTTTTTTCTTTCTCAATGTAATTCATTGTATATTGTCATAAGGGATTTTATATCGTTACCGCACCATCCTATTTCCTCGCTGCAGGTTATCACAATTTTTTTTTTTTTCTTTCATTATTTTTAGTTTTTTTTGCTCCCCACTTTTCATTTTTATTTTTATTTTTCTCTCGTTCGCTCAGCTTCTTATCTTTTCGTATGGTCCGACTGTCTCAAAAGACTCGACAAATAGCTAGAGACACGTTCAAGTTTTGTCAGTGATAAGATATCCTTGTAGTCAGCGACGCCTTGAAGTTAGTCTATGCAGGCGGCGGTTAGATATATAGGCACCTATATAATTTATACAGGTACAATAAGGTTTTCTTATATTTTTCAAATTTCACGAATATTTTCATCAATATTCACCAAGTTTTTTTTTTTTTTTTCCATAAAATAGACTAATCGTTGAAAATTTGGGTTCCTATAATCTGAGAATTAAAAACGTTATAAAATATCACTAAAATTTCGGACAAGCGAAGATAGATTTTTCGATAAAATGTACATAGAATTTTTTCAAAAATTTCTGAATCATTCAAGGCTCAAAATAATGAGTGGAAAAATTCTACGGACTGAATATCGACCTAGTTTTCAGTTCTCTATTTCGTAAGATTGAAAAATAGCCCAATGCGCAGAATTTTTGATAACATATCGTGCTAATTTTTTATTTATTTTTTCCCCTCTCTTTCTCTCCCTCTCTCTCTCTCTTCTCCCGATGATAATATATTATCCCCTAGTTCAGCTATACATGGGTATATATATATATATATATATATACATATATATAAAATATATTAAATTGGATGATGCGAGAGAGAAAATTCCTCCGCACACCTATGCGACTAAACACGATGTATAACTGATTATATATGAGTGAGAATTCTTCCAGCAAACAAAACTATCAGTATAAAACCCTCTTTACGTTTATCTGTTTGTTTTTCCTGTCTGTCAATACGATTCGATAACGTTAATCATATTACCTATTATTTGCCCATGATTGTAGGTACACATATACAGAGACCAACGCACTTTTATTTTTTTTCTGTCTCAAACGCGTTTATAAACTTCGAAAAATGAATCTTTATACTATGTGTATACTGTACTATATATAGGTGTATACGATGTGTATACGATCTCGGAGGTCAAAAAACTAAAAAACAAAAAAAATCCTTCTTCAACTCCGTTTTTTTTTTTTTTTTTTATTTCATTATCATTTTCTCGCCTTTTCAAGCGATAATCGACGACACACGCATGTGTGTATATGTGTATGTATAGGTATATACGGCGATAAAATAACGAACCGCTGATATTTGCACTGTGCATAGCGTTTTCTAAAACGTCTTTTTTTTTTTTCCATAGTAGGTACCTACCTACAGATATAATATGTGTACATATGTACAAAGGACTCTTTATTTCTTACCATCCGGAGGGGTGCGATAGGACGGATCGTATATACCTAGTGGCAGAATTTTCTGCCAAATATACCTACGTGTTAGGTGAAAGATACGCGGACAAAGAGCGGGCTAAGTTGCTCGTATATCTTTTCGTATACTATACCCTATTACGATCCTGCGCGTTTGGTAAGAATTTATTTTTTTCATTTTCTTTCGCCCAAAAGTTTGACCACAAAATCAAAAAAAGAAAAAAAAAAAAACAGAAAAAAAAAACCAAAAAACAAAAGGAAAACTTTGTTAGATACTGATTTGAAATAATTAACGATATAGATTGAAATATATATTGTTCGAATTTTTATAAACCGCACAATTAATTTGACCGAAAAATTTTGACGAAATAGTATCCTTCGTTATAATGCTGCGGATCAGAGTTCACGAGTATTTTATCTCGCGCAATCCGCGAATGGTCGAGAATAATAATTTCGCGACAATGTGTCCGTGCGCAGATAGGAGTTGGTATAGTACAAAGCGTAAATCAGCATAAACACTCGTAAAGCCTGCAGAACAATAACTCAGCATAAATGCGTAAACACTGTATTTCTACATCGGAATAACCGCGTCGCCTCGTGCCATTTTCCATCCGCGAAACTCATCGTTTATCGAAAATCTAGTCATATTTATAAACTACGATGTCGTACTTGAATATGCATCGCATATTTCACCCGACATCCTCGAGGTGGTACATATTTTTGCATATTATAATACATACGAAACAATTCATTTTTTTTTTTTTTGGTTTTTTAATTTTAACAAAAATTCGCAACCCTCGTATATATCTGTACGATTTTTCATTTACTTTCACAAACTTTCATAATCCTTCCAGAATTTTATGTGACTAAACTCACGAATTTAGAATAAACAAAAAACAAAAAAAAAAAAAACTATTTTTAGATTTTTTTTATGGAATTCGAGAGTTTGAATTTTTTTTTTTTTTACGAGAAGCGACTGATCTTTAAAATTCGGGTCCCGTTCATCCGAGTAGTAGAAAACTCTGAATATATAAGTTTGAGGTTTAAATCCAGGCGGAAAAATGTGGCCAAAATTTTTTCCAAAAATAGTTTTTATAGCAGAAAATCTGTTCCAAGTTCAATAAATCGTTTAGTCTATTCAGAGGGCGTAACATGGAATAAACAATTGGAAAACGGGCGCTAATCGTTTTATCTTTTCCTCTCAGCTCGGAACTATACCTATATGCGAACCATTATGAGTTTTCGCTGCACGCACACATGAGCCGAGCCTCTTTCCCTCCCTGATTTCTCTCTTCTTTTTTTAATAATCTTTCGTAAACTTGTGAACAAACTTATTCGACGTATTTTCCGATACTTTTTTCTCACTTCTCTCCTCCTCTCGTTTACCTGGACCGTTCGAGATTCCCAATTTCCCGGTTTTATGTCATACATGTGTGGCTCGGACCCCAGAACGTCGGGGATGCGTACGGACCGGGTAGCCGGTAGCACCTATACACGCTGCCCTCAGAGACACGAAGGGTGAAACGTAGGCGGGGAAAGAGGAGGTGAAATCCTTTTAAATCCACACAATTGCGACAATGGAGCTTTATTTGTTATCTAGAGGGCCACATTGTGAGCCGCTGTGAACCCATCCTGAGATTATACCGGCGGCCAATCGTACCACAGATACAGCGGAACTGGCGCCTGGACCAGCACCCTCTCCCCTTTATCCGGGCATATCCTTTCCCTCCTTTTCTTTTCTCTCATTTTTACCATTATTTTTATTATCGTTTTTTTACTAAGCTCAGAAAAATCTCTTCTCCACCATCGTATAAGCTAATTAATTCCCTAGCCGTTTATTTCTCGGAAAATATCTCCAGGTGAAAGTTGTTGCGGTTAAAAAGACGCGTTTTTTTATGTATCAGGAGTTTTCTTCTCGGATGAACCCTCCCCGAGATAAACCGGATCTTTTAACGAACCAAAATGAAGCTCAGACTTTATTTTCGAACCGCAAGGTTCAGAGGTCGATATCTCGGCTTTTGGTTGACCGAGGTGTCTTTTCAGGTGAGAATATTGAAGCCTGGTTTTTCCTCTTTGAAACTAGCCCATACCGAGTGCTTTAGCTAAATGGAAAAGGAAGTTATCGGTGTTTGAAAAAATTGTGAAAATTTTTAATGGGTATGAAATAAGTGATAGTTTCCACTCAGTCGCCAGACAGAACGGATTAGCTCCGCTGATCCCAATTCCGGGCTTTTCATTCTTTCGATGATTCGCTGTGTTCACTGATCTAAATAAACTCGTAACAGCGATTAGATATTCAGAGTCGGTAATAAAGGGCTCTCAAATAAATACAGGGGCGGATTGTTGAGTATAAGGGTGAAGGGTTGAACGGCGAAGGGCTTCCCCTAGGCAACGGCGATCACTGAATCAGAACGAGCGTAACGCCCCATGCTTTAGCAACAATTTAACTACTCCATGATATTGTAGGTACGATCGTCTTGCCATATAACTAAACGTTACTAGTTTTTTATCTGCCCTTACCTCGCAACCGACCCTTAAATTTTCATCCCTAATTTTCACCCTTATGTATTATAATTAAATCGCAGTTCAAGTCTCCTCGGAAATTTCTTTATTATTATTTTTATTGATCTTCACATTTACCGAGGAAAATATGTATATTCTTCTTCTACCCTTAATATATCGAGGCTCGTTATATATAATTAACTAACCTTCGCCAAATTAACTTCTTCATGGGTATATCTAATTACCGATAAACTCACCTTAATCTCTTCGCCTCGTCTATGAACGGCCGTTTTTCACCCTCGCTCAAAAGCTTCCATTCGGCTCCAAGTCTTTTTGATATTTCCGAATTATGCATCTTTGGATTTTCTTGGGCCATTTTTCGACGCTGACCCCTCGACCAAACCATGAACGCATTCATAGGTCGCTTGATATGCTCGTTGTGCATCGTTTTCGATGACATTTCAATCCTTTTTTATTCTCTTTTTTCTTTTCTGTTTTTTATTCTAACGTTGACTAAACAATTTTTATCGGCTAACGATATTACGTAGAAAATATTTTTTACTTTGAATATTCAAATCTTCTTAATTTCTTAGCTTTATGATTACAGTTTTGCAGATCACTTTGAAAATTATTTTTCAATTATTTTTCAATATCGTGTTTTGAGATGCGCACATTTTTTCATTTTTCCTTTATTACCAAGAACTTTTTTACTTTTATTTAGTTTTTATAATAATCATTACCACCACAATGACGACTTTTTTTTCTTTATGACGAACTTTATTTATTTTAATTTTTTCTTTTCTTTATTTTCTCTCGCTCTTATCTTCGATTATCATTAACGATTTTGAAAAACGTTGATATCGCAGAGTACTATTCTTCTCTGTGTCTCATGTGTCACCGTTTGAATTGGAAAATTGTGAAGAAAAAGCAGAAAAATCACCCTTTACCAAAATAAAAATTTTTAATTTAGAAAAAAAAAAAAAAAAAAAAAATGAACAGAAATTAAGGCCGAAAAATTATCCGCGCTCTTCCTTCTTCTATTGAGTTTGAGTTTATTATTTCTGTGTTAATTATACCCGGTGATTATTGTCGTATTTAATGAAACGAGCAAAGTAGCGGTATAGCTAACAGCCATAAGTAAAACAGCTAGTTTATTGTTTGTTTAAATTACGCCTCTTGCACCCGCGCCTCGCATCATCGCCAAGAGTAAAATGAGTCCTGGAATGAAAGTCCTCGGAACGTTTCTAACGTCCGTCGCCCGCGGGAATACCCTCGTAGTCGTTCCCGCTCCCGTAGGATACCGACGTAGCCAACCCACGCAGATTTTATACTCCCACTACCACCGTAACAAAATACTATATCCTGATTGGACCAAATACCGAGATGGCGTCTGAAGCTACGGATGCGCGGAGGCAACAGGTGGACGAGACACCCGGTGGATACTGGATAAGGTTCTAGCCTTCCACCACTATGCGACTATTAGTTCGCGTTATTATGCCATTTTTTTATAGTCACAAAAAAAGAAGAGGGAAAAAAAAAAAAATTAAATTGAAAAATTTCGAACACTAATTACAAGAAAATTGAGAAAAAAAAAAAGAAAAAACTAATAATTCATTATTCATTTAATTTTACACGATTTTTCAAATTAATTAGACTGACTCAAAATACTGCGTTAGATTTTTTTTTTTTTTTTTTTACGAATTTTTGATAATTTATTCAGCATTTTTTTTTTCTAATCAATGAACCGCGTGTTTAGATTACGAAATACTAGAATCGATTGATTCCTGAAAAACGATTTTTTTTTTTTTTTCTTCTGGTTTTTCGTTATTTTTGCCATTTTCGATCCGAATTCTGTGACCCGTTAGCGAGTAGCTGGGAGATCGCGCACGCCTAGCTAGCTATAGCCTATAATATCTCCCATCGAGTCTTGACTTGACTTTTGTAATGTAATCGTTATCTCGGGCAAGACGAGGTGCGGCAAAGTGAGGTAAGGCGAGACGAGGTAAGGAAAGGAAAGGAAAGAAAAAGGAAGACGAGACGAAGCGAGGGTGTATAAGGTTCCTACAGCTGTAGGTGTTCGTTGGTCGCGGAAGAGAACCGCAGCCGACGATAAGACATGAGAAAAGGAGAAATCCTAGGGGCGAAGAAGAATTCTTCTTCAACGGTTTCAAAGGGAGGATAAGAAATGTGGAGTAGGAATATATACACGTGTGGGAGAGAAAGAGATAGAAAGAGAGAGAGAGAGAGAGAGAGAGAGAGAGAGAGAGAGAGAGAGAGGGATGGAAATGAGGAAGATATCTATCGAACTGAACAGCTATTCGAACATATAAGTAAGAAAGATTAATCATCAATCAATCAATCGATCAATCAATGAAAAAAATATTATATAAATTCATAAATCGATTTTATTTTTTTTCTTTTCACTTTTGAACAATCCACCAATCAAGTGAATGAGATAAACTGCATGTAAAATTGTCGGGAGGACAAACGTGTGCATCGAAAAGTGGCGAAGTGAAGGGGTTGCGGATAGGGGTGGAGTTTTCAGGTTTTAATTTTTGTTTGAAAATCGGGAAATATACAAAGGTTCATCATTCGTATATATACGTATATGTATTTATGGAATATATAGACTTGTGTGTCTGTCTGTGTGTGTGTGTGTGTTTGTGTTTGTGTTTGTGTATGGATACTATACAGTGTATACTAATGACTGTAGAACGACGTTGTACAAAACATTTGCGGCGACAGATAATTTCTCACCCCTATTCAGCCAGTGGGTGGTTATAGGCAGTGGTGCGAGTCTTTATATTCTCTTTATAGGAATGGTAATAATTTCTCTATTCATTGTAACACTTGAAAGTTTTTTATGTTTTTTTTTTTTTCTATTTTATCGTTCTTCAACAGTTTCGTTTTTTCTGAAAATTATTATATATTTAATTCAGTGCGATACTAGGTGATTAATCGACATTTGAAAATCGAGTCCATAAAAAAAAAATTATTTGAAAATGAGAAAAAATCCGAATTTGAGAATAAGTTCCGAATTCTAATTTTATCGACTCGCAGTTTATAGGAATTAAGGGTATTTCCCCGGAAGTCTAGATAACCGATTTGAAAAAATTTTAAACGAAGAATATCAGAGTTTCAAAGTTTCAGTTTGTATTGATCGTATCGAAATCAATATAAGTATAGTCAAATTAACCGTTTCGAGATTAAGTTTTTTGGTAAAAAAAAAATTTTCAAAATTCTTATCTATTATTAATGACGTCATGAAGTTATCGATTGAAGTATGTAGATGAAATGGGTTTCCCTAAATAAAGGGTCTCGATTAGAATGAAATATTTTTTGTCTTCACATCATCAGAAATAGACCAAAATTTTTAGATTTTAAGATTTTCGGGGGTCTGAATTTCCGGGATTTTAATATATCTAGTATTTTTATCATTTTTTTTTTTCGAAAAAATAAAAAGTCAAAATTGATCGATTATAGATATCTGCAGTTTTTTGGAAATGTGTCACAAAATATGCAGATTTGACAAAAATCTGAAGAAAAAAAAATTTAATTTTTACAAACTTTTTTTTTTTTAATTTTGAACATTCTTTGTTTTTCTCTTCAGTTTTTTGTTATAACTTTGATTTTTTTCACAAAAAACAAATTTCCCTCATGTTTTTACACGAAAAGGAAACTTTTTAGGGGGTGGATCAAAAAATTTTATTTTTAAGGAACACCCTAATATATATATATATATATATATATATATATGTGTAGTTGTGATCGTGAATATCTACGCGGGGGGTTGTCCTTAATAGAGGCGAAGTATCTCCTCGATTCTCTACTGTACTGAGAGCTCTGTACTCGAGTATAATGTCTCTTTTATGTTGGCAGGGAGTCGTCTCATAAAATGCTATCGCAGCGTTGCAGCAACTGCGCGAGAAGGCAAATATACGCATTTCAATATTTGTAGTTCCACGATATATTTTCTCTATTTTTTTTTTCTTCTCTTCCCTTTTTCCCTTTTCCTCTTTCCATTTTTTCTCTTTTTATTTTTCGCTCGTCAAAGCACCTACTACTCGCGGTTACTCTCAATGAACGTGTGCATATAGTTTCTTTTAACTTTTTTTCCAATATTTCCCATTTTCTGCATGAAAGAAAAGAGAAAAATAGAAGAAAAAAAAAAAAACAAAACAGACATCCCGGGGTGATAGTTTTTCGATTAGCTAATACGAGAAGATCGTCCTCATTAGATCCTCGATATTCTCAAATAGGTGAAATGTTTTTTTTTTTTCAGCTGCTCGAGTCAATTTTTTGAGATCGCAGTGGAATTTGAGAAGGTCAAAAAACTCGTGTGTGTGTGTGTGTGTTTTTTTATAGAGATAACATGGTTCAGGACACAGCCTGAGTTTTTCCTTCTTCCTTCTCTTTTTCCTTTTCCCCTCTCCGATTCCCTCTCCTCTTCTAAAATTTCTCCCCGCTTTACTCTTTCTGTGAGAGACCGATGAATGGTATAATCAGCGGTCGCGTGTCTCACCCATATTTTCCCCCTTCATATATAGCATATAGCCCACAGCATCCCTCGTCGCCGGACCTAAACGCCCCTCGATAGTTGCGTTACAGTAGCGTAGTAGCGTACGTATCATACGCCTTCACGCGAAAAGTCACTTACACGCCAGCTAGTCTATAGAATAGATTGAGTCCAGGACTTGCGCCGATCTCTTATCTCCTTTTTCACACCATAGTAAAAGTATCGTTTTTCCACCGTATCCCCGACACGCACATCCTCGAAGATATTTTTTTTCCTGTTTCATTCACACGCGCGAATAATTGAACGGCTAATTTCGCCACTTGCGGAAAAACATTTTCATGTCTCAAGCTCGAGCCGTTGATCCGACGAAAAATTCGTAAGGATATAAAATCCGCGGTTTTTTGAGCGCTTCAACTTTTGTCTCGATCATTTTTTCGAGTTGTTAATAACCGCGGAGAATTTTCTTTATGAAAGAAAATTGCCCTTCGCTAATTTTTCTGCAATTTTTAAAATTTCGTTCGTTCGTTCGTTCGTTCGTTCGTTCGAACGAATTAATTCATTGATTGACTATAAAGTTTAGAAAATAGCTGTTATATGAAATGGTGTGTAGTATAGGTACGACGGGGAATACGGGGTGAAACAATACCGTATAAACAATGATACATTGTTGGAACACACAGAGCGTAACTGCGGAGGAAAGCTCGCTGATTACAGCATTGTGTCAAGTCTTGACTGCAGTTGTTTTACCTCAGTTATAATCGGGACAGGGGTAGAATCGAGTTTCGAATACAATATATTGTCATTTCATTTTCGAAAGAGAGAGGGAGATAAATGAAAGAGCAAATTTTTTTTACCGAAGAAAAAAATTATGATGAAATAATTGAATTTTGATGAAGGAAAAACCGTTTTGTGAAAATCGGGGCCCAGCTCACCTCACGACTTGACAATGTCAAAATATATAACTGTCTGAAATAAGTTATTGGCCGAATAAAAATTGGGCAGTATTTTATAGCTCTGCAGGGACTGTTGGTTACACACGTTGAATACATCAATAGTTCAGAGGGTGTGACTTGAATATTTCGCAGTTTCAAATTACCCCCCCGCGTACCGATTCTTCAACGTCCGGGAATAGAAAATTTCCACAAAGCCGTTCACGCGAATTCGAAAAATAATATCCCCATCCCCATCCCCATACGTATATCGTATATAGGTATAGATTTTTATTATCACATATCATTTTCCGCGGTTTTTGAAAACTCGAAAATCCGCAGATTCGATACGGTACATTAATCAGGATTGGCAGCTGATTAGACGCAGTTTGGTAGATCGAAAGTCTAAGGGTATACATACATATAGCTTTCAAGTTTATACATTTAACATACTTATATGTCTAAAGGCCTAGTCTGATCGGCTGTAGCCTGTAGCTGTGAATCAGGTCTAATTGCGAGGAATGGTATACCTATATGGGGTCGAGGAGCCGGGTGTTTCAATTGAATAATCGAGCCACGATCAGCGCGCCAGACCTCAAGATCATCGTAATTGATTCCTCATTGCATGACGAATCAGCCACTACGAATTTATTCACCTGGAATTAGAGCCTTCTGCGTAACTTGTACCTGTGTGTGCGTGTGTGTGTGTGTGCGCGTGTTTGTATATACCTACGTACTTTCTTTTTAATCTCTTATGATCATATCGTATAAGTTATAATGCACCTATATACGTATATATATATTTATGTATACTATATGGATAGAAGAAAGGAAAAAAGATGATGGTAAAAAAGTGAAAAGGAATAAGAATGAACGAGAAAGAAAATAAATAAATAAAATGATTCGAGGGAAAGAAAGCCACAAAAGCGAACTGTCACTATTATCGAAGGTATTGTCAGTTCTCAATATAAGTCTCGTAGCCCCGGGTGTACAAGACGCAATATCGAAGGATCGCGAGGTCCTTTGCCGTCGATTTTTCTCCGGGATTCGTGATCGTGGTAGACAATTGTTTTGACAGTAAACAAAAAGTTCGAATCGCCATCGATTTCATCAAGAGTAAATTCACCTCATAGAGGAAACTCCGCTTGTTCACGATCTAATATAACTTTTATATACCTAAACTTATCGAGCTATATACACATAAGAATAATAACAATTAATACGAACACATTAGGGTGGTCCTCACTTAGGGATGGGACGAATTTTTTATTAAACGCCCCCAAATCGGCTCCCCCAAATAATTCTCAAACAATTCCCGAATTTTATCAGATTTTTGTCTCAACTCCAACCCCTTCCACCAAGAAGGTGGATTTCCCCATTAAAAATATTCTCAGCATATATTTTACTGTAAGAGTAATAATTTTCAAAAAAAATTTTAACTGCGAGATTTTAGTTGGCATTGGTGCTACTGAGGGGAGAAAAAAAATACGAAACATCAATCATTTTCATATTTAGATACTATGTTTTGTTGAATTGAAAATAAAAGTCAGATTTAGAGGGTGTGAGAATCGTCTAGATTGCCTGGTATGATGATGTGAATTTTTTATCAGATAGTATCGCCAATGCCGACTAAAATCTCGCAGTTACAGAATTTTTTTGAAAATTATTACTCTTGGAGTAAAATATATACTGAGAATATGGCCGAGACACGTGTATTTTAAATGGGGAAATCCACCCTCTTCGTAGGAGGGGTTAGAGTTGAGACAAAAGTGTGAAAGAATTGGGGAATTGTTTTAGAATTATTTGGAGTCGATTTAGGGGGGCGTGTGGTAAAAAATTCGTCCGAGCCCTAAATGAGGAAAATAATTTTTGAATCCTTATTTATTTTCCCCCTAAAACATTGATGATTATTTTATGTTTCAGATCGTTTGCTGATTAATTAGAGTATCCAGACTCGAGATATGGTGAGTGAGAAATTTCTTCTTTTTTTTTCTATTGCATGATTCGTAGTTTGAAATTTGATTATCGATGCCTGTGTATATACTGTAGTGTACCGTGTATATCATTATATAACTTGAATATGTATTGTGATCGATCTGGTAATCCTTTTTTTCTTGTTACCAAGAAATTCAACTTTCATTGATGATGAAGTGCTAGTTAGGAGTCTTACGGGACTATAGATTCGTCGATCGAGGATCGATGATCAACGGTTTTATTGTGACGACTAATCGTCGGTAATTCGATCGAGCTATACGACTCCGGAACGTGTAGAAAAAAATATCTGTTTTCTCAGATGATCGAGAATATGCCGACACTAAAATATATAGACGACCTATAAATATGTACATCGTCCCACGTACGGCAGTCAATTAACGATACGTCGAAAATCGAATGAGAAATATTCTGTTTTAAAAAGCGGTGATTAATCTTTTTTTTTTTCTTTTCTTGCGGGGGATGAAAATACTATAATAGGATTTTTATTTTTTTCTATCTCCAGGTTATTCGCTGATATAATTTTCTTTCTTTCTTTCTTTCTTTCTTTCTTTTTTTCCCTTTTTTCATCTTCTTTGGTGGTGAATAGATATTATAAGCGGGCAGTTTTTCACCCCCTCCTCGATTCTTTCATTACATTAATCCTCCTTTATTCTCGTCATTCTCTAGAGTAGCAGAAGCAGCGGAGTCGAGTCGTTCGCATTTCTTTTCATACATTTCCTAGAATTGTTTGAGATAATAAAAAAAAAAAGAAGAAAAATGAAAAAAAAAAAAAACAAGAAAATGATAAAAAAAAAAAAAAAAATGAAAATAAAAAAAAATGATTCTATCTCTGGCAGCCCTCAACTTTTCTTCACTTCGAATGAAATTCTTTTAAATTATAATCCGAGATCAAGAAAACCACAAAGAATTTAAACTTTTGAAACTTAATATCAACCGCCTATATAGATTGAAACGGGGTTTACCTATTAAAAAAAAAAAAAAGAAAAGAAATTCTATTCTATTTAGAATTCAATAATTTCATCATGAAACATAACGCATATCCATAATTTAAACAAATACCGTATTGATTAAGGATCTCGTGTTTGATACGACGAATTAAAATCTCCAATTAATTTTCTACTTTTTTTTTATCATTTTAAAAACAGTCGAATGAAGAAAAATTTCTGGTTATAATATTAAACTTCTTGAAAAATATCTGAAAAATTCACGTCGGAATCGCGACTATATTCTATACCTAGTTCAGCACCTTCAGCTGCGACGAAAATCTGAAGTTACGGTTATAGCCTCTGCAGGGATTTAATAAAAGAATCACTCGCCCTTTATAATAACCTCATGGATTCTGTACATATATAACAAGCTTTTTAAGTCTCATTTTTCCTCAATTTTATTAGACGTGAAGAAGAGAGGAAAAGAAAAAAGTATATATATATATATATATATAATAATTAGCTTAGAAATCGAACTTTTGGTTTGGAGTTTTGTTTTCATTTTTTTATTTTCCTTTTATTTTTATCGTAAAATTGATATTTGTTGAACGCTTTATATCTCGGGGAGACTATATACGCTTTGTATTCAACAAATCGTGGGATCGTATACATATATATAGATATAAATAAGAGTGGAGATACAAATCCCATTTCAAGCCACTCAAAGCCAACTCTCACTCTATCTCTTTCTCTCTATATACTCAGTGAGATAGGTAGCTGTACGGGGGGAGTAGTAAGGAAAAGCAGCTTCCCTTTGTGCCTTTGTGGCTAATGCGATCCAATTCAGATCCAACTACTCTGTGCCGGACAGGCGGCTGCAGCGGCATCGCATCGGGATATCGGAATCCTTAAATCCCGTTTGTGTCTCCATTGTCCGGCGTTCTTTTCACCCTTTTCAGAAAAAAGAAAAAAAAAATATATATATATTTTCTACACCCCCGCGCTAAGCTCGTCGACAATATAGGTCCTCGATTTTACCGACTGTTTATTTATCCAGGTAGTAATATACGTCGGTAAAAAATTACCGACCGTCTTATAAGCTCCAGAATCTACAATACCGATTGAACGAAGTGTAGGGATCTACCTTACCGACTTTCGAAATGACCTCGATCGCGTATTTCATTTATATATCATTTCACGTTTGAAGTGAAAGAAAAATTATCATTTTTATTTACTAGATAAAAAAGAAAAAAAATTTAATTTCTCACTCACTGATTAGAATCTATACTTTCTCTGATATTGAATTATTGATGTATATTTTCGCATTCGCTTTTACCGATTCTCGCTCTCGTAGAATTTTACAGTATCAATATTTCACTCGGTATTTCATGGCTCGAATTTGATATGTAATATATTATCTCATATACCTGCAGAAGATAATAAATTGATTAGTCCTGATGCCTGGGGGTGAAATAAATAAATAAATAAATCGAAAATAAAAAATATAAATGTTTAAATTAATTAAACGGTGATTATTTATTTAATTAATTAATTATTCCTTCATTCGCTGCTTTCTTTTTTTTCGGCAATTTCATTTTTTTTTCATACAATCCTATAGATTTTTACGTTTTTGTTTGTAAATATATATGTATATATATATATATATATATATATCTATCTGTATATATGGTATATTCATATACATACGAATCGTTAAACCTTTTGAAATACAAAACCGTGTATAGTACGTAGATATAATTGGTTCGTTATATTAATTGAATTTCAATGCACATACATATATATATATATATATATATTTCTGTATATACCGCTAAACAATCAAGGATAATTAAACGTATAATAATAATAATAATAATAATAATAATAATAATTTTTTTCAATTTTCTTCTGTGCGGGGAATAGCTTTGTTGGTAAAAAAATATTAAAAATTATAATATAAATACAAAAATTGGGTAAATAAAATTTTTTGGTAAATTAATGAAAAAAAGAAAATTAAAAGAATTAAAAAATAGCCAAAATTTATAAGAAAAATCCAAAAATGTATACAAAAATTTAACTTTTTCTTTCTTTCTTTCTTTCTTTCCTTCTTTCTTTCTTCTTGTCCCGCGTACAGATGCATTCGTATAAAGGTATATGGGCAAGCGATATAGGGATAAGGGAGATCCTAACATCTGGACAAATTGATTTATGCCCATAGCAGCGGACCTATGTAACGTAACTATTGTGTCGCAAAGTTATCGCATTGTCCATTGAACAAATTGACCGCTGGTATATCCGCGACGCTTTTGTCCAATACATTGTGCAATCGTTTGGCAAAAATATAAGTCCCTTGTCTCCCGCCGATGCGATCGTCCTTTCCTTACTTATTTCTATATAGTAGCTTTAGCTGTAGAACTACATCTGTCCATCTTCTACATCGAGTTATACGCACCTTACATTATACCTACCTAAATCCATATAGAAATTAACAATTTTATTAACTATAAATTTTTTTTTTTTTCTTCCCAATAATAAATTAATCAATGGAGATCTATGACGTCATAATAATTGTTTGAAAATTTAGCTTTTTTTTTTATTTTTTCTTTTTTCTTTTATTCTTACCACAAATTCGCCCGGATTATTCAATTGCGGTATACCCACAGTATATGCTTCTCGTTTCTGCACGGTTGTTTCAAACTCTGAGTACCTGACTTTTATACATTTACCCATATAATTAAAGATCGTTATACCTACTATGATCGCGTTTTTATTGTATTTTTTATTTTATTTTTTTTTTTTTTAACGTATGTTATAATGAAGTATATTCTTTTTATTATTATCGGGTAAAGAAACGTACTTCTTATTCTCTTCACCTTTTTAATTCTATATCGACTCTTTTAGTACCTACTACCTTAGGTATACTATATAACAGTCAAGACTCCGAGCATAGGCATAGTATAGGCAGTTTCTTTGAGGAATCTGATTGGCTCGCTAGTCTATAGAAAATAAATAAAAAAAGAAATAAAATAAAATAAAATAAAATAAAATAAAAAAAAAACCCGAAGACCGCCCAACGCGTCCATTACATCGGTCAACCAAGGACAACCAACCTTTATACCTATACCTTGGAATATACACCTTCTTACGATTTTCTCACCTGAATTCACATCGAACGTTTGATTATAACTACTGAAAAAAAAAAAAAAATTATAAATAAATAATAAATAAATGAAGAAAAATTGAAATCGTGCCGGAAGCGAATTGAAACAGAATGAAAAATTAGATCTTTGCTACGGATTCTTCTTCTTCTTCTTCTTCTTCTTCGAGGTTCGAGGTTCTAAGCACGAGGTTCGAGGAGCAGAAGGAGGAGTATCAGCATCATGACGAGGATGAAGGATGAAGAAGAAGAAGGATAAGAAGAAGTGCTGGTAGTGTGATGGTGGTTGTAGTAGGAGTAGGGGTTGGAGTGGAGCAAGCAGGCAGCACTCCTTGCCCCATCTTTTTATTCTTGGTAGCTGCTTTATAAGACTTACAAAAGAACATCGCGGTGAAGTCAAGATGGCGGTGGTGCACCAGAATATACTATATATATATATTATATATATATATACATATATACATATATAACCTGGGTTGCTGAGACGCGGAGCGACTGACTGTGGTATATCCATTGTTAACCCAGCCAGAGAGACAAAATGAACCTGATTGTTAGTCCGGGAGGGCACCATAATGAACGTTCATTCAACGACAGACACCAAATGAGGAGAGCGAGAAAATAGATTCTTATACGCTACCGCGTCTTCGGCATTATTTCTATATATATACTTATACACCTACACCTATAATACATACTTATATACAAATATATACGAATACACGGCATTATCTACGATTTTGCAATACCTATACATACTTTTACTTATATTTCACTTTTATATTCTTGTCATATCATTTAGCCAAGCTTTTGTTGCATTTAGGTACCCCTTATTCATCCTCTTCTTCTTCTTCTTCTTCTTCTAGTTTCATTTGTCCGCGAATAATACTTTCACCATTTATTTATTTACATATCTACATATATGTATATAATTTATATACCTACACAGGTATAGCAATTCATCCACATAAAATGCGTGTACATGTAGGTATGTACATTCATATAATAATGCATCGAGAAGTTTCTTTTGTCCTCGTCAGACCATGCACTCCTGCTGCAGTCAACGGCTGAACAAATAATGATATACATAACATAAAGTCACTGGCTTATATTATACACTATAATATATATATATTGGTATATATATATATATATATACCGGGTGTGGACTTCCTCCTTTTTGGTTTTCCATTTTTATTAATTCTCCTACACATCGAAACACTATAAATATTATACAAAATTATCTATTCTTTGAATTGGTCGTTTTAAACAATTTTCCTTTCTCAATATCTCACACGTACGCACAGAGATCATTTATCGTTCATTTTTGGTCCATTGTATGCAACGTAGAATCGATTTATTAAAAATCCTGGGGACAACTTCAATTTGTATTTCGATATATTATATACGTATATGTGTACATACTATATACTATACACAGAGAAATATACCTTCGATCGACGGTTGACAGGTTCTAAAACCCTACAGCCTGTTGCAGGTAAGGTTTTCATCCGGATCCCGCAGTATATATAGTATAACTTTGTGGGAAGCGTATCGATCATTTTCAATTCGATTTCATCCGGCGATCAGATCAGATATACCTACCCGCGCGTTACTGACACACAATTTTAAATTCATGCCACTTTTTGTTACTTCAATGTTTTTCGTTAACGTTTTAAAAAAAAAAAAACAGGGTCTATAGAAGGGAACGGGACGAAAGTTGAAGGGAAAAAGAAAGAAAGAAAGAAAGAAAAAAAAACAAATAAGGGAGGTGTGACAAAATTTAAGAAATTTTTTTTTCCCTCTTTTTTTTTCCTCTCATTTCAAATTTATGGAATTCATTGCTTTCGCAATTGTCACAATAATATCGAAAATTTATTATACACGTGTCTCTATTTTCCGATATACCTATACGTCAGCGATCATGAATGAGTATCGGTATAAAATTTCGTATAAAAACTATATCGCATAAGAGTATATATTATATAGAGTAAAATGCTTGCGGAGGATAAAACTCACGGAGTTCTTTTTAATAGAGGCGAAAATAGACTTTGATCAATGGAAGTAAGCGGCGTCGTTTGTCCACCGCACTTTTATCAGCGACAGCCGTGCAATTGTGGATAATCATTGACGAGTAAAAGAGCGAAGAAGAAGAAGAAGAAGAAAAAAAAAAAAAATGAAAAATTCAATGTAACTAGTTACGCGATCTATTATCGCGATCATAATCCGATTTAACGAAACTATAAACTTCGCGTATATGTATATATTTGATGGAGAATTTTCGATTTACGTACTTTGAATTCACTGAGCTACGCGTCTATACATACATCGGTTCAAGGAAATCCAAAATTATCTCTAATTATGTACGATTATAATTCGCGTATTCTTGCGCGAGTCTTTTACGCAATATCGTGAATAACAATATCGTATTTTAGGTCAGGACGAAATCCACTGATTTGTCCCGTTTCAATTAGTCGCGAAATCTTCGCGTGTATACTCGATCCTATTCTGTATCATACCGCGAGTTACGTAATTATATTACTCGACTAAATTACACACGCTGTTAATTATATTTTCAATATACTATACCTGCTATATCGATGGACTATAGTGCCATAGGAGCGTAAGCGATTAAAAAAAAAAAAAAAATTCACCTCGCGAGTCTGAGAGAAAAAGATTTATACAATCAAAAAGGCGTAACTGGAACGGCGCTTACGCCCGTATGGCAGTATCCGAATTTTTGGTGCTTACGCCCCTAGTTTGACATTAGTCAATGGATATTTGAGTAGACCTATTAATATTTCGACAATGGTATAATGTCATTCGTGTACATATAATATTGATGAAAATTTACGTAAGGATATCGTTTATCAGCACGTATAAACAGTGGGTTATAATTAAGTTGTGAAAACGTTGATTATATCGACAAACAAAGTGTACAACATTATAATAGCCGTATGAATATATAATTATAGCTTGTTTATAATCAATTTCTATTGTGGAGTATCTTTTCCTTTATATTATTTTCTTATTGGGTACGTTCAACAAAATTTTCATTCTTAAGCTTATACAACCCATAAGGTATATAATAAGAGGAATCGATACTTTCTACGCGATTAGCTACGCGTCGGTTTTGTACTTTTTAAACAATAAAACAGCTGCGCTGTTGGTACCTGTACTAAATCGTTAGAAAAACCAACCGTGATAGAAAACACGCGTTAAACATATTTTCAAAACTTTTCATAGTCACGCTGGTATACGTGTATTAGCCCCAGGTCTACACCCCCACGAAATTTACCACGAGGTAACTATATTTATCCTGTATACAGCCTCCGAATTTTAACATCCTTATGAGCCGATTTATTTCGGGAATTTAGGAATGGGAGAAAAAATATAATTGGTTAGAAAATCATCCGGAGATGATACGAATAGAGGAAGGGTGAAATAGAAAAAAAGAAAAGAAATAAAAAGAAGCGAATATAAATTGACCCCGACGTATAGGAAATATTGTGTGTGAAAATGAATCGATTAGTAACAGTGAGTAAAGTTAATGAATGTTACTAGCGAGTCAAATATTAGCCCATGGGAAGATTTGGGACTGAAAGCAGATGGGGTTTTGAAACCCACCCCTAGTTGTCTCTGGTTGTCATTAGCTCGGCGCTTTGTGTTTGGGTAGCGAACCTTGGGCCGAGTATCGATACAAATCGATAGATCGATCCTTCGCGCAATTAGGGGATATATTCACCGTGCATCTGGTACCGGGGACTCTTCACTACACTTTGTCCTACAGAATTTGGGGTCTTTATATTCCCAGCTCCTGTTGCACCCGAACCTACAAGCATACGCCGTTCCAGGTATAAAAATTTGCGACATATTGCAGGAAATCTGCGGCTAAAGTTTCGAGAAATTTCTTCCGTTTTGTTTTTTCACGTAAATATTTGGGATTTGGAAGAGAAAAAATCAAAGACGTCCTTATGATTCCCCGGAATATGCACCCCGAATAATATCAGCTTTTCTCACCCCGGAAGCGGCTAATACAAATGATATTCGTATCGGCATCCGGCGTGGCTAAAAGCTGGCGTTTCAGTTTCCTCCCCCGTTTTCCCTACGGGTGTGATATATTTTAGGTTGAATTTTGCGTATCGTTCCTCCCTGTTAGATGGGCTGGTGCAGGGTCGTCCTTCTCCTCCTTGTCGTAACATGCTTTATTATGTTAACAAATAAGTGGTTCCCGCGTAATAAAAGGTTCGCCTAATGTATGCGCGATGTCTTGAACAATATTCCCTCTGGCTTGTCCCCATAATGGCGTCGAATAAATAACCCCTACTATGTATATCTATACACCCGTCTACCACTCCTGTCTTTTCGTACTATATTTTCCATGCCATGCCATGCCGTGGTGCAGGGCACTTGGAGTTAGGAAGGTATAAGGTACGCGTTATACCAGCTCTGCACCCTCAACCACCCTCGCGAATGGGCGAAATGGGAGGGGTTGAAATATGCAGAAACTTGCGGCTCCTTGTTATAAGTGGTGATAAATTATACCAACCATTCTGATCTATTACTTTAGCGTGTATAAAAGCTGGATTGTGTACACACAATACATCTACATAGATACAATGCTTCATACTTTATGTGGTACGGGATCATCGGTCTAGTCTTTTGCCCTTAGGAACTGCTTAGTTATTTTTCTTTTTATTTTCATTCCCCGCCGCCGCCTCCTCGTCCTCTAAATGAAATCTTATTTATTCATGACGGGGAATTCCCCATATTTAAATCAGGACGAAGAACAATCGAAAATCGTTGCGGCAAAGGATAACTTCCGCTTCGGATAGATATAATGGCGTTATTGATAAAACTTTCCGGTTATCAATTGTTCATTTCTTTTAAATTCGGACGAAGGTTTCGGAGTTTGGAAAATCCAAACGTTTTATCTCATAGGACTTTTTCGATATCGATATTACATATTTCACTTTTTTCATAACAGTAATCTTCTATCTAACATATCTCGTCGGGATTGAGTCTAGTCGAAAATTGTTCGAGACAAAAGTTGTAGAGCTTAGAAAAAACGACATTTTATGTTGCACAGACTTTTTGATATCTTCACCACAGCTGAAGTTATCTATTATTTTATACTGTCACACTCGTCGACATATTCGCATCGATGATCAGCTCGCGAACTTCTAGACGTAATATCTCGTCAGGTTCAAATCTAGTCGGAAATTTTTTGAAATCAAAGTTGTAGGGCTTGATAAAAGGGGCATTTTATGTGCCATAAACTTTTTTGATATCCTTACCGAAACTGGAGATATTTAGCGATTCATTGGTGCGAGGGTTGTTAATATTGATGCAATATTCCTCTTCATACGGGTATTCATGCATGGGGTACATGGACGCGTTATTGATATTTAGGTATATAATACAGGGTCCTAATCCGTGCCAGATTGCCGAGGGTAAATCGATGGTTGGTTGGCACTTCTTTCCCTTGGCCAGTTTTAATTTTCTTTTCCTCGTGCACGCGGATCAGAGAGCCGTCAGAACTTGATACGGTCGGTTTTCTTCCTTCCCCCAGTTGAATTTTCTGGGGCGGGTTTTCCAACCATCGGACTAACGTCACGATGCTCAACAATGCGCGCCCAGGGGATGACACTTTAAATTTAATTTAAATGCGCCATTGTCGTCGGCCGCCCCTTTCCACATCTATTTCTCCCTACCTCTTCTCTGTCTCGCTCTTCTCGACTCTGGAGCCCCGCGATCTTCTCAAAGGCTTTCGTCTTCCCTTTATTATTTTCATAATACGTGTTTTTTCTCATTCTTTTTTCATCCCACATTTCTTCTCTGCCTTGAGGAAAAACGGAGGAAGAGGTATTCCCTTTTTTCACATTTCTTTATGTTAGAAAATAAGAAAGAAAAAAGAAAAGAAAAACAAGAAAAAAAAAAAGTCTTCAAAAAATGATTTTTTGAAACAGAAGATCAAAAAATGTCTATTTACTTCATATATTTATTTATTACCGATCCCATACCTTTCAGCCCCTTATACTACTCTCGTTCTTCCTTCGCGTTCTCTGTCAGCTACCTAAATATGAATGGTATATTCTCCCGCGATAAAGATCTCATCCTGAAAATACGGAAGCAACATTTTTGGCCCTTAACCCACCATAAATCTTACCGCACAATGGTATGTAGATCACTTCTCGAGACGTGTAGGTACCCTGGTACACGTATAAGGCCCGCGCCTAAGGCCCTTCTTTTTTCTTATTCTTCTTATTCTCTTTATATGGGTATATGACATTCTACTGGCCCATTTTCACCCCGTTTAGTACAAGACTACAGACATCTTTATGACCAAAATTTATTACCGATATACGATTTATATCAAACCCATATACGTGCACATGGTACATACCTACCACATACCATAGATTTTCAAAGACCGTACATACAGCGAAGTAGATCCGGGTATTATAAACTTTTCTCTCTTTATCTACACCATAGGATTGAATCCATGAGAAAATTCGAGTTCAATAATTTTCGGATTTTTTTTTTTTTTTTTTTTCATTTCTCTCCAGGATATCGGGAGATTATTTTTCATTTTACCCAGAAATTATTTCCGAAAATTGTGAATCGGTAGGATACGGATTCATTCAATCGTATATGTGAACGAATGTGAATATCAATATCGAGTAAATTTGATCATTTTTAATCTTTCCGATGGCTTTTATAAAATAAACAGGAATAAAAGAGCTGGTTCAAAGCTGTCGTATAACCATATAGCCACGTTACGGTATAATATAAGTATACATAGGAGGGTAAAGGATTAGTGTAAAGTAAGTATTTGCACAGAGATTTATTCATTTGAATAGTTTCGATCGAATTTATGTATGTATAGCCGTAGCTTTGGACCAGCCATGGATATTTCAGGTATGCATCGCTGCATCGGTATTATACGTACGTACGTAGGTACATACGTGCATATATCATACGTAGTAGCACAGATAGAGGAGCGCGTGCGAGGAACGCGTCCTCGTACCTATATCCCAATCCTTGGTTCAAAATTCAAACAGGCATTATAGCATATAAGGTATACGAGTAGGTACCGAAAAAAATTTAAATATTTTTCACCGCTTATACTTATTTAATAAAGTCTTCGACGAATCAGACCAGGATTTTATTCAAGCCACACTTCGGGCTCACCTGCATATATTATTTTACCAATTTGAAAAGGATCGATTGATACAACAGAAATTATTGTTTTTTACTTATTTCTTATCCTTTTTATTTTTGAGGAAACTGTCTGTCTTCGTTGTTTCTTTTATAATAAAATGTGTGAATTAATTTCCTAAACAATAACGTTTAATGTACGTAGTAGATATACAAGTGGCTGTCGACGTCGTATGAACATCTGTAGTCGCGACGTTAAACGCGTTTTTGTTATAAATTGATAATGAACGTTCATTTAATAAAGCGATTTACACAAGTGTCGAGGTATGGTTACCTAGTCGTTTGTACTTAATTATCGTATATATAAAAACATCGACGCATTGCGTATGACTCGTATAACTAACGTATATCATCATATATCTTATATCCTATACCTGTACCTTATGCATTCACGTATTCAACATCCTCGCATCATCTATTGTCACTAATTCTCAGTATGTATATCTACCTCACTTATCGTCGAGGGCAACGACTCCCTGTATCTTAACTTCTTGCTCTGCACAAGTGCAACACCTAACCTGATGCCACCAGGTATCATCACTTGAACGAATGTATGCACTTTGAATAATAATAATAATAATAATAATAATAATAATGAAAAATAATTATTGCAACGCGAATATAGATAGTAATAAAAATTATCAACGTATATGTATAAGTACACATCGTATGTTAATTAGAATAATTAATTTTTTTTTTTCATGATAATCGTCTAATACAGAAGAATGACCGATGCACCGATTGATTTTTAACCGAGAATGCGAAATGAAGCACAAAAATGATTACGAAATTTTTTTATCACATCGTTTAATTATAAATTAATGAGAATTTTTTTTTTATTTTTTAACGTTACAACGATCGTCCATTACTTATGTAATCGGATTGACAAATCCTCCATGGGATATTACAACTCTCTTTTATACATACACATTCATATACCGTATATATACGTTTGCTGCATACCAAGTACTCGTGTCTTGGACGGGAAGGCCTGCGAGTGACACCTATAGAAATAAAAGAATGAAGTATATATACGCGTATATATACATATATGTATGTGCTATATGGTGACGTTTACAGTTACGTACGTATGTACATATATATATATATATATATATGTATGGTCATAGGAGCCCTGACACATGCATGTAAATTTGTGTATATATACTTTTTTCGACACACTTTGAAAGAGCCAATACAATTTATATACTATATATATATATATGTACATACGATCCTATGTACGTAGATATGTAGATGTTCGTATTGTTCGTCCTATTTGCGATCCAGGCCTGAGCAAACACTGCCCCTGCTAGATGCCACGCTGCATCCGGTAGCTCCAGGCAGCTTCGTGCTTCTGATTCAGCTTCTGCTGCTGTTGCTGTTGCTGTTGCTGTTGCTGGTGGTCCTGTTGCAAAGTGCAAACATTTATTATACCCTCGATTATAACCATGATCCTTCTGCTGCCCCTGGGACCGATCCATCTTTCGAAAACGTAGCATTTTATATTATTTATATTTATCGAAAAAGTATTTGGGCAAAAATTTATCTAATTTTATTTCCAATTTCATTGGAATTGTTTTTCAGATTTTTTTTTTTAATGATCTTAATCGATGTAGGTTCATTTTTTTTGCACACATGTCATATCATCCCTTTTTTTTTATTTTTATTTTTATTTTCTTCGTTACCGTTTATGCAGATCCATTTGTTTTAGGGTGAAGTTTGAAGAGCTTTATTCGTTGCTCGTTATGTACTGTGCGTTACTTGATCGGTTGTCAAACAATTTGCCAACATCTCAGTCTGCCGACACGCCCCAGATTCTATAACCCCCCGAGAAACTCACCCTTCGAAACGATAGCGACACGGAACGTTAAACAACCGGGATTCTGACGATCGTACTCTCTCCCTTTGCACCACCCTCTCATGTCTGCTCTCTTTATCTATCTATATTTCTATCTACGTGTATAGATGTATATATCTATGTATATACATATATTACGGAAACCGAAACTGTATACGTCAAAAGTCACTCTACGCCACGTGCCCTCTTACTGCAGGGTATACCGAAACTCTTTCCACCCCCTATGTTCGAGAGCGGTTTTCTTTATTTTCTTAGAAAAGTTTGAAAAGGGGTTAAAACACGATACTAGAGTTTAGGGGGTCAAATACAGACCAAATGACGTAACCACTTCAGAGGGGTTCGAGATTTTGAATTCAAACCAACTCGTTCTTCTGTTCAAAAAATTACATAGACTACATGAAACTTTTTTTTGTTTTTTTTAATTCAACTTTATTTTCTCCTTGTTCTACAATTCTTCTATTGTATTATATCCAACTACATAGATCCTCGGCAATAAAAATGATGATATTATAACTATATACACGAAAACTATGATATACCTGTACAGAAATCGAGATTCTACACGGTTGTTAGATATGCTATAAGCGTCGGCGACGTCGCTCAGCTTCACCTTCAGCTCAAAAGATTCAGAGCTTCAGCTCAGCTCAGCTTGGCTTGGCTCGGTTTCAGCTTCAGCCTTCAGCTTTAACTTCAGCTCAGCTTAGCTCAGCTTCTCGGTGAGACATGCCCATTAAAATTGTTAGCTAGAAAGAAACTAGATTAGATCGGTAGTCTGGGTATATGATACTGGTACAAAAACTACCTGCTGTTCAATAGCCGCGGAGCGTTAAGAAACAAGATGAATAAGAAGAGGACAAAATAGAAAAACAAAAAACAAATAAAATTTACTACAAAAAGGAAAAACGCTTTCCAAACTCAAGATTTTATATACTCGCATAGACGAAAAGTAAAAAAATAAACCCATTTAATATTATAACACAGAGGGAAGGGAGACACTTGTGATCGGATTATTCTGAAGAAGGGATCCGACTTTGTATATGTGTATATATATATATATTATATATTCTGGGTTTTGAGATCGTTGGCATATCTTAGGTAGGTGTGTGTGAGTGGATGCCTTTTGCGGGCAACTCGGTGGAAAGTGGAAACTGGAAGACCGGGGCTGAGGCCGGGGCCGGAGCCGGAGGCAAAGGTAAAAGCAAAAGGCTACCCTGAGACTCCCGCCTCCTGGGGGAGACGGGAATCCAAGATGGCATTGGCCCGAGTTCCTCTGCTCAACGTTTTGCTCTTTCTGTTGTTGCTTTCGCCTCTGCTAGTTCTACAGCTTCTACAGCTCGGGGGACTCCGGCTTGGTTCCTTCTCGATTATACCGCAGTGTAATAACCGCCTCACTCCAAACCAGTCGTTCAACACTTTAAACTTTTACTCATGTACCAACACCGAACAGATATCATCGCATTATGCTCGTACGAAGAACCAGACACGCTTTTTGTAAATCGTTATCATCGCACATGGGTATAAATATCTACTATTACGATAATGATTAAACAGCCTCTCTCTATTTATTCATCTTCAATTAGACGCGAAAAATTACGCGAGTATATTTTATTCGAGACCATTTTCCAAGTGGCAGTAAGTACCTATTGAAATAATTAGTCAAATGGTGTATGGCTTTACGAAATGACAACTTCCTGGGTCCCATCCCTATTTCAAGAGAGAGCTGAGAGAACTGAGAGAGAGAGAGAAAAAAAGAGTTTCTCTTCAGCAGTCCAGTTCAGTTCAGTTCAGTACAGTTCAGTACAGGGTTGAAACTTTCCTGGGCTAAATTTTCTTGGCATTAGCTCGTCGCTCCGTGGGCGAGTATTCGCGTTTTTGGTTGCATAAAAGGTTGCAAGGAGACTTTAGGGGCGAGGGAGAGCCCCTGCACCAAAGTTGCCTCTGGGGAATACGACTTCTCTTAATTTGTCTACCTTAAGTGCCAATTAAGCTGCCTTGTCGTGCATTATCGTTTACCTAGTAAAAAAAAAAAGAAAAAAAAAAAAGAAAAAAACTAAAAGAAGAAGAAGAAAAAAAAAGCCACCACGTCAATTGGCCACTCAAAGTTTCATTTGCTCCGAAATACTTTCCACCGTAGCTATGTATATACCTCCAGGTCTATATAGACGCGATATTGTCATAAAGAATAAACGAAACGACGGCTAGAACCTCGAAAATGAAGAAAATCATTCATTTGGGAGACTAGAGTTTCAACTGATGTTTGAAAGATCCAAAATCAACGAAAACGAAAACGAAAACGAAAAAAAAAAAACAAATTAAAATATGGAAACGTACGCACGCATAGACGTTGAGTGTTGCCGGTTTTTGGCGACAGGGTCCATGCACACGAGCACGATATAATGACAAATGTTCTCCCCATACTTCGGGTTAGCACAATGGAGTTATCGCTGTCGAATAAATAAAATAGCAAAGCTACATAGCCGAATCGTTGGAGCGTACTAAACGACACTAAATGGCACTAAATGGCATTAAACGGGGGAAACTGGGGTAAAACTTTCGCTTCCGTTTTCCCATAATACATCATACGAGCTTTCCCAGTTTCCTCTATTGTTCACCGATATAACGAATGGCCATTCGCCACTTCTCTGCCGCCTATTATCTATCGTACAAATACTGCAGTGATGCATATATATATACGTACTCCATGCCTATAGCACATACCGGCAATTCTAGTGACCAAAAAGAAAAACAAAAAACTGTTTTTATTTTTCGATTTTCACCGGTTTACATTTTTTTTTTTTTTGTAATTCTTGTTTCCATGTGCGCCCAATCGTCTAAAACATCGCGAGTCTCGACAGACATACTTGTCTATTAATTATTTATATCAGATTAACCGAAGATTGAAGATAGAGACTGAAGGCCTTTGTATATCCTACGTTTTGACACATATGAGTAAAATGCCCGGAGCCTACCGCGTTTCTAAATGTGTTTACGAAAGTTGTCGCGGCCATCTTATGAAAATAGAGAATGATAAATTGTGGGCAAAGCGCGCAGGAGGGTTGCAAGGGGTAGGGTAGGTAGGGGGTGGATTGGTGGGTGGATTGTGTAAAAGGAATTGAACATCGGGCCAACAATACTTCCTCGTCAACAATAGCTGTTTACTGTCTTCGTTCAGCTGGCAACAATGCACGGTCTCCTTAGTCGTCAGTTTTTCACAATTGTTGTCTCGCTCTTGAGTTCTTCTTTTGCTGCCACTTTCTGCTTCTTTCTGATCCTCTCCCCCGCAGACCCTTATTCTTCACTCTCTAACTCGCTAAAGGGAACCAGGGAGAACCAGGGGAACGGGAAATACACGAATACACGAATATATATACCAACGACTGACAGCTATCGAAACAAACTTCACTGCAGCACCTACTACGCTAGATGAATTATTTATCACGTTTGTTTAATTGATTAAATAAAAATGTTTGCTCGAACGCTGCTACTGAAATAAAAATTACCCCTTTTCCATACGATCGCTGGGCGTATGGAAAAATGGAATAAAAATAATAAATTATAGCAAACCTACAACATCTGCATAAATTATCGTTCTCATTTTCATTTGACACAATTAGATGGCAATTATTCATACGACGTCTTCAATTCCAGTTCGAAAAAATCCCTCATTTCGATTTGTCAGTTCATCAGACTCGGCTATAATTGGAAATTAATTTTCTTCAGTTTTCACAACTTTTTTTTTTCATTTTTTTCTATTTTATATTCGCGGTTTTTTTTTTTTTCGTTTTTTGAATTTTTCTACCGGTTAAACTGGTGTCCCCGGGTACTAGAATAGAATAGCGATATCGTCGTTGTAACGTCATTGTTCTCATCGTCGCCGAGACATTGTACCCTCCGACAAAATGTCGAGACAAAAGCACCTACTGCTACCTCTTTTACCGTGTTATGCACCCGTTTCTTCTCTCTCCGCACTCCCCACTCCCCTCATATCCTCTAGACTTTATACTCTATTATCAATTTTCTTTACAACAATATCTTTGGAACTCGTTCACGAGTTATCGTTCATGGGTGTATAGGGGTGCGGATAGCTATGTGTGCTCGATGATATAAATTTCATTAATTATCACCCGACCTATTCACTTATCGACAAATCGCCCTATACAAAAGTTGCAGATCTCAATCTCCCGCGACTTTTATATTCACGATATTTTTTCACACGGTCAATCGTTCCCCCGAAATACTCGATCGATTATTTATTTACTAAATTTATACCCCATTTTTTCAACCCCAATGTTATGTGTATGGTATACCCAAATTTCTGCAAAGGGACGAACGCTCAGAGAGAGAATCTCCGAATAGTATACGAGCATATACCTATACTCCGCATCTGCGAGGAAGAGAATAGGCCGCTCGTTATCAGGCCGATAACGCGTTTAGTGTTCCGAGTACAGTGACTTCAATGTGCCTCACCAATGTAGCTAACATTCAGGCATTCAGTGGTAGACAAAGCCTCGAGCATAATGTCATAATGGAGCCGTAGGGCCGTCTGTCGCGTACACCCGTAGCCGAGGTGCGGGGGTGATGAATCGAATAAAGGAGAGAGGCCACAGTTTCAGAAAATATAATTTTTTAATTTCATTTACACTCCGTGTAGAATTCTTTCGAAGAGTTTGGCCAAAGTTTCGGATTTCAATTATACAAGAGAAAATAACAAGCGAAGGACGAATAAATTCTTTTACTTTTAAATACTTTTTTTTTGTTGTTGTTATTTTAGAAATTTTTATAACGGTGTACGAGCGCCGGGACGCAGGGCGACGACAATCTTTACATTTTTTTTTTATCTCTCTCCCCGCGCCGGGTACCAATTTCGGGGGATTACAAACGGAACGAGTGGCACTTGTTAAATTACCTAGTTATAACTTTTGCTGATTCTTGAAGAGAGAGCAATTGCCGTCAATTGTTCTGTTTTTGCTTCTTGTAATTATAATAGGTTCCGGGATTATTTTTATTTCGCGCTTCGTATCAGAGAGTTTCTTGCCACGTGTCAGCACGGTTTTCTTTAAAAAATGAAAAAAACAAAAATAAAAAAAAAGAAGAGAATAAATGTGAGCAAGAAGAGCCAGAAAATAATATAAATTTTCGTTTTATTAAAATGAAGAAATAAAGCAATAAGGTTATGCGAAAGATGAAGTACTGCCTTGACTTAAACCAGGAATAGTATTGTTACGTGATTCTGCAGACTATGGGGCAGAGAGACGCGACGCGACTCGACGCGACGCCCATTTCGGTTCGAAATAATTTAAAAGCTGAATTGAATTTTTTCTCTTTTCTCCGGACTCTTTCTCGTCCGGGAGATCGAGTCCTGGACAATGGTTGAATAGCGATGTATCAAGGTGAGTCGCTATATAGTATATACTCGCCTCGGAGAGGGACCATTGTGTATCGTCCTGTTCCTCCTACTTCTTCTCGATTCCAGTGGCAGAGCTCTGCGGCGCGGCGTTGGCGGCAGCTTGAAGGAATCGAATAAGGATAGAGGGGACGGGTTACCAACTTACCAAACGAAGAAGGAATAAGGAAGGAGGAAGAAGGAATAAGGAATAAGGAAGAAGTAGTAAGGGGCTGGGGGTTCATGGGGGATATTATATGGTACTATATGGGGTATGGGAGAAAGTATTACCATATACCACGTTTCCTATTGTTGCCATTCCCGGATTTACATTTGCATCAGATTCGCATTCTGAATGGAAGTGGACCACGTTATACTTTGTTCTATCAAAGACGAATGGCGATGTTATCCGACTTCCAAACATTTTCCTTTATCATTCGATCTAGACACAAAATATCGCCTAACCTTACATATTCCCCACCCTCCAATCCCCACTCCGATATCCCGTACCACATATCACCAAACCATTCTTCAACCAATCTTGACACATTGTCCCATATTATTCTTGCCCCAAAATGGACTGGGAATCTTTATACATCTTGATCCTCCCCTTCCAACGACCCAATAGAATCTTCAAGCATAATCAGCCAGAACTCAGAATTCGCGTTTTCTAATTATTCAGAAAAACAAGCCCTAACTTACTCCGAAAAAAACTGCGTTTCTTTTTTTATTTTGGATCACGCTGCAAGTTCAAGGAAATGAAAATGGCGATTAATCATATATGATGATGGAAATCATGGTGCGTCGGTCTCCTCATTGGTTTTCATTCCCTCTTTCCCTATCTTATCCGTTTATCGGGCTTTTTGTTTACAAACTTTACCGCGAGTATACCAGGAGTACAGGAAGAAGCGGGATGCGTCCTAGCCTTCGAGGATCCGGATGGGGCTGATTATTACCGACTTGGTGAGAGGGATAGCTATGTGTGGGTGCAGCGTTGCCTGAGAGAAGGAGGAGACAGAACAGGCGCCGCCTACGAAAGCCCTAGAACAATGAGCGAGCTAGAGGCAAACTGAATTTTAAAGAATAATATTGAAACTTTAAGGAAAGGGGTAGAAGAAAACGCGACATTTTTACACAGAAATAATTTCACAGGAATTATGAAAGAAAAAGTCAAAAAAGATGAACAAAAATTATATTATTTGTCATTTATGAAATTCTGCCCTGGTGAAAAATGACCATTTCCTTTAGCTCGGAGCTTCTGAGTCCTAATAACGTGAAAGACATCGAGATTTGTGAACAGCTCTTGAAACTAGCTGTACAAATCGTTACTTGATTAATTATTGTGGTTTACGTAACTAACGTAACATGGGATAAGAGTTTTCAGACTCGAGTGCACTCGTGCGCGTCTTATACTCAGAAAATTCAATGGTCACTGCGCCTTGCCGCAGCTCTTCCTATATATTGTATAAAACCGCGACGAAAACGTTCATCGCTGTTATATTCCGATCAACTATAAACCCAGTGGGATTCCTAATTTCAAACAAAAGAAACCGCGCGCAGAGACAACGAGACTAAACAATTGATAAAATGACCGCAATTCAATCATTCTCTATGCCCAACAGCACGAGAATTAGATTACCATTCTTATCCCTCTTCGTCAAAAACCCATTCAACTATAGTTTCAATTTATTTATAAATAAAATGGGCTCTAAGAATTCCCTAAACTCTAATTCACATCGTTAATAATCGATTTCCCAAGCTTCGTCTGATCCGTTTCCTATTTTACTCCACGTTGAGCAGTACGAACTTCTGTCTGACCTATTAGGCGCTAATTCACTGCCTATGCAGTATGATAGTAGCCGGTTCCGTGCGAGTCAGACAATCCCTGGCTCCGCACAGTGTGATAGTAGCGAATCTCGTAGCTGGTCGGACAAGCAGTAGCTCCGTAAAGTCTGACAGTAGCTATTCCCGTATTGGCCAGACAATCACTGCCTCCGTACAGCGCGATAGTAGTCAGCCCTGTACTAGTCAGACAAGCAGTAGCGTTCGTGCAGTATGATAGTAGCTAATACCGTGCTGGTCAGACAATCAGTGGCTGTGCAAAGCGGGCCTAAGCGAGGCTGGAGAACATGATTAGAATTAATAACGGGGTAGTTTACGCAAAATCGGGGATAAAATGAATGTAAAACTAAACGACTATAGGTATGAGGTACCCGTGAGAAATGTTTTTGCAGTATTAAGTGGCAAATAACCGTTTCTGAAATACCTTTGCGAAATTATGAACAATTTTCCGTATGATTTTATATACAGCGTTAAAATTTTTTCTACTATTGGATAGATTGGTTCGATAATGTGGGAAAATATAATCTCGAAGTATGTTCATATATGGGGAGGTAGGGTAGAGGTAGATGGGAGGGTACATAATATCGGAGAGATTATTTGCAAGGTTCAGTTGATACAACATTAACAACAAGTCGTTAGAGAGATGATGTACCTACACAGAGGGCACGGCGAGGAGATGTGAAGGGACGTAAGCGAAGGGAAAAGAGGGACGGAGGGCGAGAGGAAATAGAGAGAGAGAAAGAGAGAGAGAGAGAGAGAGAGAGAGAGTGCAGAGAAGATGAAGAAGAGGTGGAAAAAAGGGGGAAAACCGGAGTGTGGGAGTGTCACAATAGTTGCCATGGTTACGCCGCGCCGCTCTGCTCTGCCTGGGGTACCTTCTACTATACAGAGAAAGAGAGAGAGAGAGAAGGAGAGAGTTTCAGCCCTGGGACTGTATTTCCATAATCTGCCGCTTTGTCGATTCTGAATTATGCGACTATACTATATGTATATACTGTGTACTCCTCCCTCGAATCTCTCGAACCCTCTCTTCTCTTCTCTTCTCTTCTCTTCTCTTTTTCTACCCCCATTTCTACTCTTCTTATTCCTCTTCTGGTATAGTCCTGTAGCTCTTCGAACCTCGTCGCGTACATCCGATTATTTGCTCAAAATCGAATTCACGTGTTTGACTTATCCGCAAACTATACGTGCATAAGGTAGATTTTCGAAAGCTTTGTACACACCTACGCTTTTCGAAATATTTTACATCATTGTTGAAGATTGGAAATTTCTTGTTTTTTTTTTTCTCAACTATAAAACCAGGAATCGAGATAAAATCAGTAAAAATTCTCTACTCAATTTTTGAGTAGGTAATTAAATTTCAAATTTTTTATTCGATAAAGAAAAACCAAAAACTTCTGTCACTATGTTATACCGAGTAACATTTAATTTTTTTTTTCTCTCCTTTTCGTCTTCTAAACGGTGTGACAAGCGATTCGGAAGTGTTCTACCTAAAAGTGTTCTATTAGATTGTTTTTGTTAATCTTTTTTTTTTTTTTTTTTTTTTTTCCCACATTTTCTTTTTGTCACGTAGCACTCTTCGTACAGTATAACCCTTATTGCTTTACTCAAATTCTTGGAACTCTTTGCGTTTCACGCGTGACTAAACTGGCCACATAATTGAGCATAGAAAGGTTCCTATAGCCATGCATAATTCCATATTATCAGTAAGAAGCTGCGTTAACACTGCGCTGCATTATATAGTTCGTAGATGTTTTATTCGATGAGAGAAAAAAAAAAAAAAAGAATAAAAAAGTATTATTCAATAATCTTCCTAATAAGAATTCGGAATTATATATATGTATATTTATATACTATACGTATAAAAATATACTCGAATATCTTGTGCAAATCCGCTGCACCCACTCGATCAAAGGATCTGAAACTCAAAGACTCTGCACTCCTCTGAATTTAAAAAGGTCCAATTCTCTACCAACAACTGTATCAATTCCCATTCAATCTATTCAACGATTCTCATGGATATTATATTTTGCATATGCGTATATATACACAAATTGAGTTTATGGTATTGCATTTAGATCTATCGTGAAACTAACGAGCTCTGTATTAGGTATAATTATCTGGTAACTTTCATCGAGTGAATAATTATTATTATGGATTGGAGAAAGATGGAAAAAAAAAATAAGAGAAAAAAAAAAAATACAGACCATGAAATAAGTCGTCAAATTCAAGGATGGTGGATTTTATATATACATGTATTTATTGTGTGTGCATGTGTGCGTGTGTGAATTGCGATTTACTTATGGCGATACATATAGAAGATCGGCATGCCTTACATATGCCACGTGATCAAAGGACACGCGGTCCGTTTGATTGATCGTTGGTACATGATGCGTACCGAAGGTTGAAGGATTGCCCTATACCCGAACTGCCGTTTCAAGGCAGTCACTCCAACCAACCAACCCAGTGTAAATGATCTGGAAAATCTCTGCAACGCGTGTGCGTTCGTGCGTGTGTGTGTGTGCGTGAGTTTTTTTTTTCCTTTTTTCATTTCCTTTTGCAGCTTCCTCGTTTTATCTCTTCTCACATGTATACGCTACGCGCGTGTACGATGCAGACCGCGATAATTGTCTCATTATATAGATTTTCTATAAGAAGAAAAAAATATAAAAATATATATATATGAAAATGAAAAAGAGAGAGAGAGAGAAAAAAAACACCCCACTTTCTGTACGTCTTGAATCTGAATTTCAAATTCGCGTCAAGAAAATGCAAATCTCTCGTTTAAAAAGCAATTTATCATATGGTAATAATATTTATATACACTTTGATGGGTATATATATAAATATAAGTATGGTATATGAGCTGTGAAAGCGCGGAGATGACTGCTTGAGTTCGCGTTCTAAAAACCCGATTTCCTAAACTAAAAGTATGGAGTATACTTACTAGGAATGAACTAGAAATAGAATAGAATAGAATAGAACGGGGTTTTTGGCATGCAGGACACAGGACGACGGGGTGGAAAAAAAAAAGGTTGAAAAAAGAAAAAGAAAAAGAAGAAAAAAAAAAGAAAAACCTTGTATCGAGTCCGGTAGCCGCGGTGAGTCGAGGCCAAAAGGTTCGTAAGGGTAGAGAATCTGCATGCCAAACCCATTTCCTGTGCCTACTACCAAGGGGTAGAAAACATCCCTCCCTCTATTCTCCGGCTTAGACTGTTGGGACGTTATTGATGAGGTGTTTAGCGGAGTTTCATGGGTCTCGAAGCTATCTGTATTATCGTTTGTTCATTTACGTTACCTTTTTTTTCTTCCCTCTTTATTTTTTTCATACATTATTATTTTACTCAATTTTTTTGTTCATTTATTTTTTTGCTACTCTAGTTGTTAGTGGCAATATTCTTGTTTACTATATGCAGCGAATGAAGGGTCGATCCGGTTGCTGTAACAGGGGTAAAATTAGCTTGAAGAACGTATTCTCGGGTATACCAAAGTAAGTATAAGTACCTGATGCATAAACGGAGATGAGAATATTCGACAAAAGGAGTTTCTCAATGATCTCAGTTTTATTGAGTAACGCTTGAATGGCTCTTCTTTCAATTCTATCTAACTTTTGCACGAATAGAATTTCCCCATTAACGAGATACACATTTCGAAGAGAATACGAACGAGTATTTTGATCCTCTCACGTTTACGCTTACGCTTATGCTCACGATGCAGATGAATACCGTTGTTTCATTTCATCCCTCGGTCCATGGGACACAGGGTCTTATTATTTGAGCATATCTTTATTGCCGACGAATGGCGATTCATAAGTCTCGGAATGAAGGGATGCTGCAGTCCATGAATAAGAAGAAGAAAAAAAATAAAAAAAACAAAAAAAAAAAAGAAAATCATATAAGAAAGGAGAGAAAACTGAATCATTTCATGTTTTTTCCTGCTCTTCTTTTCGCTACCGTTTAATTTACTCAAATTTTCTTATTCTCGTCTTATATACATACGATATGGGCTGTATATAATATGCATAAGATACATTAGTCGAGACTTATTCTTATGGGTTAGATATTTATTATTTTGTTATACAATTTTCGTCTGGTATGAGACCGGGATACTAACCGGTATCCGTTTGACTAGAGGCGATATTTTTGATGGTGTTAGTCGGTTTAATTTAGTATCGTCGAGTCGCATGGAAACCTCTCGACTCGACGACGATATAAATATTTTTATTTATCCAAAGGCTGTCTCACGGAATAAGCTGGTAATTTACACCCTCGCCCCCTGATCGTGTCGCGTCCCTCTATATAATATTCCCCATCGGGCGACTGCTCCATGCACACATATATATATGTATATATATATACCACACGCCATATATATGCAGTTAACTTAACTCTACGGAATTTTTAGCGATTTATTAGATTTTATAAACTCGATGTAGGAATTAAAGACTATTGTCAAGGCATCATAGCCGGATCTTTTTTCCTCTCTCCCTGCTTCTGGTATCTCCTATTTATCCCAACTCTAAGTTAATAAAATTACGGATTAGAGGCTGGTATATTTCTTCATTTGGATACACAGAAGTTCTTTCTTTTTATTTTATTTTATTTTTTTATTTTATTCCCCCCCACTACTTGTCATAGAAAAATATATATTTTTCCTCATTTTTTTGTTACTCTCTTACTCTTCAATCTTTGGACAAAATTGTTATCACCTTCTTCATCTTCCTAGAAATCGTAAAGAAAAAAAAAAAAATAATAATAATAATAATCGATACACACACGAAAATTTTGATCGACAAATTTTATCGGTATTACGTGCTTATACGTATAGAGCGAAAGGGTTGAAACCTGGCCCCGGAAAAGGTAGGTAAATCGATGCTGCACGCATAACCAATATCTTTGTACCTTTATCAAACGTTTGCAGGGTAAGTAAAAAAGGTGAAAAAAAAAAAAGAAAAGACAGAGAGAGAGAGAGAGAGAGAGAGAGAGAGAGAGAGTGAGAATAAAAAATATATACCTATATACAATCAATAGTTTCGGTACCTGGACGAACCGATGTCATTGATCAAAATCGAACCATTGTCAAACGATTTCAACTACAAAAAGGTTCTAGGTGAATAAAAAAAAAAAAAAAATTCACATAGGTATATACGTATATATATCTACAATAGATAAAAGTACAGGTCGTATTTTAGGCACCCAGGATCCGACCTCTAAAGGACGGACGGGGTGTCGTCGTGGTGTCGGGTACCTGGAGTAACTTCTTTAGGGGTAGAGAGAAAATAAAAAATAGAATGACAGAAAAGAAAAGAAAAAAGAAAAAAAAAAAAAAAATCACGAAACTTTCTCCGAGCCGCAAACAATTGGGTCAGACCTGTATATCCTGGATTTGGCACGCACGGGCCCCGTTTGCATATTCATTGCCCGTATCGAGGTGTATCTATACTTTTTTCTCTCTTTATTTCTTTTACGTAGGGTAGGCTGTTACGGGGGATAGTTTTCGGGTAAAATTTTTGGGTCATACCTACCTCACCCCATTTCACGCAAGTTATGATCAAATTATATTTAGGTCGATAACTGTCACACATCCCCCTTACAGTAGGTACCCCACGAATGCATCCCATACCAAAACTGTTATGAATTTTCTATTAGCCCTGCGGTATCCTCACGTATATGCTTAAGTATATACATGCCGTATTCGCAGGGTCAAAGAATCGAACAATCGGCTATTAAAAATTATTTCTAACAACCCATATGCCCGCGTTTATAATCCGAATTTTCGGCTTCAGGGCCTTAAGGGCGTGGCGTTCATCCAGGTGCGGTTTTTTTTTTCCTCCACCCTTAAAGTGTCAATTATTAACGATTTGAATGTAAAAAAAAAAAAAAAAAAAAAAAAAGAAATAAAATCGAATCGATATTTCTATTCAAATTTCATTACCAAGTACAACAGCCAGATAATTGATTAGATAAACATTACGCCCGCGGAATGGATCACACAAGCGTAGGTATATTGAATTCATCTTATTATCTCACGTACTGATATACCTTACATAAAATGGGTACTGATTATTCAATTGGCTTTAGGTAATCGCTGCTGGCAAATGTAGGGAAAGTGAAATTTTCAATTTCTTCTCTCTCTCTCTCTCTCTCTCTCTCTCTCTCTCTCTCTTTATACGGAAACGGAACAAAAAGATGAGAAAACAAAAAAGGAAAAACGGAAAAAAAAAATTAGACCGAAGTTTTGAAAAGACGGATCTGCAGCAACCCGCAGGGAATATTGTCGGCGATTCGATACAATGGCGGACGCCATAAGGTCCGAACCAAACACCAGTGGCCTGTGGTAGACACCCACTGAGACTTATTAAACAATCGACAATGCATGTTGCTACGTCATTCACGAATCCATCTACTGCACCGATATCCTCAAACCACTCTTAAGTCTTCAGTCTTCAATCTTCAGTCTTCAGTCTTCACTAGCTCCTTCGTTTTCCATTCTTCATTCTTCGCTCTTCACTATCTTACTTCTTGCTACCTAACTACCAAGCCGTACCGCACCGCACCGCACCTTCAGAAGCTCTAATCAAATCCAACCGATACAATAGTCGTACAATATCAAAGGCGAATACCTACTCCTACCATTATTACAAACCCGCTTCTCATTATTAGTTTCGATCATATAGTAGAAAAACATCATTCAAATGTATGTACATACGCTCGTTTCTTTTTTTTTTTTTTTTTCTTTTATATCTTATATCGATATGTGAAATTGCCATATATTTGTTAATTTTCCTTCGTTTGAGATGCAGTAGCCTAATTTTTTTTTCTTTTTTCTTTTTTTTTTTTATCCAAGTCATTAAGAACGAAAGGTGAGAGAATCCTGCCCGAGTATGTATATCATATATATGTATTATATGTGGTAGGTTATTTAGAGGTATAAGTATCGTTTGTCGGCTACCACCTGGGCGTATAACAATTGAAGATCGAACAATTATTACGCATCGTCATGATTGGCTGTGAAAGACTCCGCGCATTGTTACGGTTCGTTTTTACTACCGCAACAACTAACAATAACCAAGCTAAGCCAAGGTAAGGCAAAGCAAGGCAAAGCAAGGCAAGGCAAGGCTCTCGATATTATAGTATATAAGTATATATTCTTATGCCGATCAGCTAACAACAAATATAAAAATAATAGCCTATTAAAAATGAATCTGACCGAGAACCGATTTAGCATATGAAAATTTAACCCGTTAAACTTATTGCGAAACGATGTGAGAAAATGTCATCGATAGTTTTCCTCGTCAGCTATAGGGGCTCGACGTAACGAAAATTCGAAGATCTTGAATTTATAAAGACAACGATAACGTAGAAAAAAATAAAAAAATAAATAAAAAAAAAAAAAATTGAGACAGGATTCGATAATCGATAGATTACAGATAGAGGCTAGACGTCGTTTATCATTTTGTACTATTTATATGAATGTCCATGCCTATATAGTTGGCGATAATAAAAACAGCGAAGCTTTGTAGCACGAGCGACAAAAGGTAGCTGCGCGAGTATCTACAAAGGGAAATGTGTGAATCAGCAATAACGCGATTACAATGAAAAAGTTTTTTTTCGGATGCTATGTACCTATCATCGAGCCCGAAGGTGAAGGTCTGCCGATTCATTGAGCTGAGCGAGTTACAGTTTTCATAAATTTTTTCTCAATTTGATAAAAATTTATTTTAAATTAGCGAATCTTCAGCGGCGATTGTCATCCCGGTACACATTTTATCATTCTGGACTCGCCGTTCTTTCTTCTCTCTCTCTCTCTCTCTCTCTCTCTCTCTTGCCCGTCGTGATTACGATTTCATACACTTCCATCACTGGACACAGGAGCTCGGCTCTTTAACGTTATTGTTCAAAGGACAAAGGTCACGACGAACTCTGTGTGTTTGCTGATGCCTGAGGGCCTCGCGGGCTTCAGACAAAAGATATTTCAAAAGGATTCCTGCATTGTAGCGCCTCTGCAAGCAACGTTTCAACGCTCCGAGGGCTGTTTTATTGCGAATATTGAATAAAATAATGACTTGACACCCTGCGGCCTCCACACCCACCCATTCCTACTTCATGCTTCGACGGTTCCGTCGGTTTTGCGGATCGGAACAAGAACCCCGACGTTCACAATTTTTATCTACTTTATTCACTGATTCATTAATTCATTCGTTTATTAAACATCCTTTATATATCTTATTCATCGGTTTATAAATTAGGAATAAAAACCGCGGTTATGCTCTGGACGTTAATGTCTGGGCGTTAAACGATACTATCGACTTCGGGCCCTGTGACTCAGCCTGTGATTGGACAGATCAGTAATCCATTTACATGGACCGATACCATTGTGGAGAGACCCTTTGTCGAGAAGATGTATTTCCGACAGCATCATCAGACTGCTCTTTTACCGAGTGACGTACGTTATATCTGATCCACGCACCACGGCCTGCAACACAACCAATCCTACCATAGTTCGTGTAAATTAACTGCTATCCACGTCAAATCCCGATCCTGGATGCACACATACCCACCCATCAAATCATATCGAACATTCGTACACCATAAAAATGTTGAGTTTCAATCGCGGTTTTTCTCTTCTCGCATTATTGATCTGATGATAATCTAGGACTCGGGAGGATTCCTATACTCCTGTTTTACAAGCGTAATAAAATTACCCAAGACTCCTGCAGTTGCAGCTTATATAAAAATTACAAAGTCTGCATCAACGCGTCTTACTCCACCGTTCAGGATCCTTCGGTCTCGGGTATACCGGAGATGTAGGGTCTCCTGGTCCAGGAATGCAGCCTCACAATGCAGCAGGTCCTCTACCAACACTGCACCGCATATATTAATGTAACACGCACGTGGAAAACGGGCACATATCATAATAGCGAGGGACCAAAACCCGCCTAAGACACGATCAAACGAATGTCAAATCCCTCCCCAAATTATCTGATCCTTCGTGATGAAATCTGCTTCGATATTCTCAGGTCGTTCTTCCGACACCAAGACCCAAAATTTACCAAAAAATAATGACTTTTTATAATTCATATCGGCAGCCCTAAACCCATAGAAATTTTTCTCGTTTCGAGGCTGGCTCGAAGCCTCTACTTCGGGGTGGGGTTGGCTCGTACGAGCATGCATGCAGCGGGTGGCCATAACCAGCTGCACAGGTGTGAAGGGAGCAGGACTGACTGATTTACATACCAAATACGCTGCAACCTTCAGAGTTTAACCGCTAGCTTGAAACTTGCTCTATTCTCAGTTTCTCTTCAGATTTTCAGAAGGGAATAAGGAGAGAGGAAAAGCGGATATCTGTTGTGGATTTGTATATACTAATTCGTTGAATTCGGGTGAATTTTGAAAAAATAATATCCTAAAATAATTGGAAATCGCTCGTTACCTTAACGATTTATTAATCGGCGATGTAAAGAGGGGGCATTGTTATTGTAATTAAGAATTTATTGAACGATTAAATGCCCACTGCGTTTGACGTGAAGGTCCTTTGTGAAAGCGATCACTCGCGTCGCCGGTTGCCGAGGAGCGTGTTCATTTAACCCCCTCCTTTCGATATGAATTTAAGGTCGTTGTTTCTACCTGTACAGCTATTATCCAATTGTTATTAAATTATTTCAATTCTACTCGTCGTTATTATCATTGTCGGAGTGGGTTGCACAGGACTCGACTCCATAGCCTCATCTGCACGTGTCTGTTTCTAAGAGTTCCACGCTCGGTTTAATTCCGTTCGAATATATACATCCACCGAGTCCCCAATACCCGACCCGAGTTATACCCTTTCAAAGAAGAACGGGGGGTTAGAACCTGGCGACTCATTCTACGTAATTGAACGCGGATGAATGCTTTTCGAAATTCAGAATTTCTGATACACATACCTCCCATCTACCTCGCGATTAAACACACGCCCTACCTAGCTGGCAGGATGCAAAAATTAGTATCAATCGTTAATAGATAAGATCTTATTCTTATTATTCATCCTATTTCTCTTCGCGTGTCGATTTTATGACTGGCAAATAATTGTATCTTGCGGTTGTAATAATCGCGGATAATATTACATCGAGAACGTTGTACGTATATGGCGCGTACGTTACGTACATACATACAAATACCTGAGTTTGCCATGTTATATTTACCCAACGGCATGTGTGCCTGTGTACTTGGAAAGGATTGACTTGAACAAACAGTGGGCATCGATAGGCATGTAGCCTGGCACCTGCTACTCAAAATAATTATTGTACAAATAATCTAAGCGCGGTTGCGGGGGCTTTGCTTTATGTCAAATCATTATACCACCAAGATAACAAGATATTTATGAGGGATTACTCGCCACCTCTATATAACGAAGTTCATTCACTGCATATTACCGATTGATCTTTAATGATTGAGAAAAAAATAAACGGATAAAAGTTTTTTAAATTCTCAATTATCCGTCAACATTATATCACAAGTTCCTGTTTCTCCCTGTCGCGGGGTTGTATACAGAAAAAGTAAACAGACAGCCGGTGCAGGATCGGAAATAATGGGTTTGGATTGATTCGTATCTGATTCAACACGGTCCGAAGAGGGTCTGCCCGTGATTATATGTAATCATCTAATCAACCGAGGTGTCAGAGCTAAAGCCTGGAGCTACCGCCTCGGAGTTTTATGGTCGTTAAAATACTTCTCAGCATGTTATACTGCATGGATTTTAAAATCAGTAATTAAAACCGCAGGGTAAGAATCTCGTCATCCTTCGTTCGCCCTTTCATCGTCATATACCAGGACGATACACGTAGATAAAATGATTCGAGTTTGTTTGAGCCGTTGCAAACCGATTATGTGTGTCACACGCCCAGGGTCTATACATACCCCGAATAATCCAGGAATTAAGTAAACGACATGTATACAGCAAACCGCGTGTGGATTTGCCACGGTTACAAATTATGATGAATTGGCCATTGTAGTCCTCAACGAATCGCGTGACAATACTGTATCACCGTAAAACATATGCTATTCGAATCCAATACCTCACGATTCGGGTATTTTATCAAACTCCTGTCGCACATGCGTCGATCCTTTCAGTCTAATGTACGATCCTTTTTTCCTCGGGATCCAATGAAACCAAAAATACATACCAGGTTTTAAACGATTCAAATTCCAGTTAAACAATCAGTTTAGGTGATGGGCGCTTCATGACTGTTCATCACACTTAATAGATTTAATAGGTCCTTCTGGGATCGGGAACTCGCGACGGTTGCCGTTTTGATGCCTCAGGGCGTTAGCAGCTCTTTATATTTTCTCTTCTCTCTTTTCTCCTCTTCTCTCCTCTTCATCTCATCCTGCTCCAGGATATACGGGGGATGGCTCGAACGCACATGTGCACATAGCCCATGGGCTGCTCCTATATCTATATAATAGGCGTTGTGTTTTGTCGCTCCTCGTTTTCAACGTATAGTAATGGCCCTTGAGAGATCAGAAACAATGCTCTACTCGAGAGGATAATGATGGGGAAAATTGTTAGTTTGTTACGCCTCGGAATTATTGGGGTGCCCCCGTCGTAGTAAGTTGGTAATCACTGCTTCCCACTCGAGGACCTATTGTTGTTGTAAGCAAGGGCTTTCGAGCTACCGAGTCCGATGCTCATCTCATTTTGGTGCCTTTTTTTCCGTTATATTTTTCCCTCTTTTTACACCGGTCCCTCATCCCACGCACAGGCCGCGTCCGAACCGGGACCTCGTCATTGAATTGAATTAATTATTTTTTACAATCAAGTGTTTATGGGAATTCACCATTTTTGTAAATATCTCGCTAACCGTAAATGGGGCGAAAAAAATTTCGGGACAAAAGTTTTAGGGCTGATAAAGCCGGACATTTTATGTCCAATGAATTTTTTCGACCGGAGTATACCTGCGTCGGTAAAATCGACGGGAAGAATCGTATGCTACTACATCGTTTTTTTTTTTTTTCCTAATGGCTAAACGTGGGGTGAATAAAGTCCGAGTGAGAAAAAAAGGAAAAAAAAAAGGAATAAAGTTGCGTAAGATACGCAAGCAAGTTTAGGGCTTTAAAGATATGGGGAGTAAGGTGAGACTACTAGGAGAGTCGAATCTTTTAGGGTATTCAGTTTAGTTTGAAAAGGTGTGAGGGTGTCTAAGCATGTCGCCCTAGCTGTTTGCTCTGAGAATATCTCGAATTCCATACAATGCGAAAAAAGGTTACAGCTGTTCCCGTTCCATAAAAGAGATGAATAGAATTTAGAATTCTCTATTATACTTTATAACCATGCCATCGGAGAGAGAAGCATTAGGTTTTTATTTCAAAACTAAAATCCTTACTGGATTTACAGAGTATTAGAGTATAATAGATAAATATATATATATATATTATATTATATACCCATATATGTATTCATTATTTTTTTTCCCTTCTTCTGTGGGAATAACATCTATAGGTTGAATTTTCTTTCTCCCAATGTTGTACGAAGGAAGGTAAAGAAAAAAAAAAGAAAAAAAAAAAAAAAAAAAACGAAAATATAAAAAGAAAAAAAAATAATAATCATCTTATACTTGCTTGTGAGGGGGATGATAAAAGACAACGAAGAAAACAATGTTAAGGGTAATATGTTGATTTTTTTTTTTATTTTATTTTATTTTTTATTTTTTATTCGTATTCTTCACTTACAGATTAATATTTATAGGTAAATTTTTTTTTTTTGTTTTTTTGTTTTTTTTTTTTTTGTTTGTTTAATTAATCATGAATTAATCGAATAATCGTTAATAGTTAATAATTAATATAACAATACAAATATAAAGGTTATTACACTGTACATGGCACCTTTCGACTATAAATCAACTATACACGGTCAATTATTAGTCGAAGGTTATTTTTCGAATGTTTAATAAAATCCGCGGTAATGCCTCGCGCGAATCGTGGTTCATATTTCGTCTCATTTTTTTTTTTTTTCTTTTGCATAAAAGACAGAGATTTCATGTTTTTTTTTTTTTATTTTTTTTAATTATTTCGAGTCACTTGCGTGGCAAAACCGTATACTGGATTTTTTTTTCTTCTCTTTTTCTAATGAAATTTTAAACCGATTACAAAGCTAGAGATGAAACACAACCGCTCAATATATTTTAGAAATCAATTCAATTGAATTTCTTTAATTTATTAATCTCTCCTTTATTTATTCATCTCTCTCGTATTATACTATACCTACTATACTGTCGCGGATTATATTATATCGCTTTGCAACTTCTAACTTAACTACTCAACATCTATTTACAGAGGACCTGATCATAGGATTAAATATCTATTAGTAAATAATAATAATAATAATAATAATAATAATAATAATAATAATAGTAATAATCAAATTACGCGTAATTCAAATTTATTAAAACTCCAATCTCTGCACGACGAGATGGAAAAACGTATGAAAAAAAAAAAAAAAAATAAAAAAGAACAGTGACACGGAATCTTCTAATAACGATCATATAGGTACATATATAGATTTCCGCAGCTATTATATGTTATTTACAAGCAAAAAGAGAAAGAAAAATGAAAAACTATATGAAATTAAAGCTATATGTACAATTTTGTAATTTTTTTTTTTGTAATTTTAATTTTGTTTTCTTTCGTTTTCGTTTTCGTTTTCGTTTCCTTTTTTTTTTTTTTGTTTTTTTTTTTTTTAATTATATTATAGACTCCTGATAAGATCTGAGAATATAATTAATATTTAAACAGATTCAGGAGAGAAGTATCGACCCGTTAATTTTATTATTAAATTACTTATTGATCCTCGCTCACCAAAACACGGGCTAGACTCTGTCGGGTCAGAAGATCACAGTCACTGGTCGCCTGAACTCGTTTCCTGGTCCTGCAGGAGACGCTGGATATCCAGGATACTGTCCCATCTGTGGTGGGAGAAGTCCCGGTTGTCCTGTCCCAGGATAGTAACTATTTAATCCCCCAGGGCTCGCGGCTGATGAAGTAGACGTCGAGCTCGCGCTTGATGATCCTTGCTCTGTTCTTTCGGTCTGTTTACTCATGTCCGGAGATTCGGCGGGTGATCTGCCCGGTCCGCCGGGGCTAGATTCTTCGTAAAGTTTGTTTGGCTCGTAGCTTGATCTATTGCTGTATTCCCCTGCAGTTACCGAATTCTTTTGGTCCATGTACATCTTGGACGATTCAAAATACGCCTTTGTCATTGCTGAGTCGAGGTACCCTCGGTCCAGGTACGACTTTGGACCAGAGTCCAAATACTTTGGGTCGGAGTACATGCTCATAGCCAATGTACTAGGGGGCATATAGGCTGCTCTGTACTTGTCAGCTTCCATCGAGTACTTCATTGCGTCCATCGAACTCACAACCTGAGCAAATAAAATATAACCGGATTTTTAACAAGGGTCAAGAATCTTTTTGCTCTTATTACGAATTACTGATCGCCGATGAAGCAGGCAAGGGAAAAATACGCATAAGCCCGAAAGGGCTTATTCACATTGATAATTGAACCCCCCCCCCCCCATGCTGAGATTGACCGATGAATTTATAAAGACTAGTTTGGTCATGGTGTTAATTATATTCGGTGTTTATTAAAGGCCCTGATTTTTGGTCCCGAGTTTAAAGTGCTAAGAGCGGTATTAAGAGACTGGACAATTTCGTCCTCGCGATATGAGGCGGAGGAGCGACCCTACAGGATATAGACGAGAATCAAAAGAGAAGAGGATGTCTTCCTAATTTTATAATTCGCGCTAGTCGACGAGGCGGACTTTGTCGGTTTGTTAAGCGGCTTTTGTCCTCTTGATTTATAACAAACGTTATTATCTATGGGGGTATTAAAAACCCGCGACGGTATATTCTCCACCATGGAATCGATTATACGACCCGGGTCCCGGTACCAACTCCCCCGAATACTCGTATTCGTATTAGTATTTATTTTTTATATAAGGTGTATATATATATATATATACAGACGGCCAAGGCAGGTATGTGATATTATGCCAAATTCACAGCTCACTGCTGCAGAAGGATCGCGTTTAAGGTTTACGACGGTACCTCTTTTTTTTTTTTTTCCTCTTCTTTCCGTTTCTTTTTTTTTTTTTTTTTCTTCAAAGATGCTAAACTCACCCATACTATACCAGTATACGCCACGTAGCACACGAAAATATACGTAGGTACCACACCTGCCCGCTGTCATCGCCTTCATTAAGACGTGAAGTTTTTCGATCTCGTATACACCGCAGCTCTCGACGAAATAATTTTTATTTACTTTATTGTCGTTATTTTTATCTCGATTTTTTTCATTTGTCACGTTTTTTGGATCCCCGTTCGGTCCTTTACCTGCTACTTATAATTTTCGCTCTAGCCATCGATGACGAATTACAATTATTATTCACGATTCGATCCGAGACACGCGATCGTTCAATGTCCGATGACATTGAAAGGAATTCTACCAGCCAGATAAAAAGAATCACGATTCATTTTGTCACGCCTCGGATGTTTCCAGACTCTTTCGTGAGTATGAGATCGATTAAATTTGCTTAAAAGTTATAATTCCATTTTTAAATACAATTATCAATTGATAGTACCTCGATTTGTACCTGCGGTTTAAAAATTTGTAAAAAGAAAAATAAAAAGAAAAAAAAAAAGAAAAAATCGGAAAGATACACTCCAGGCCCAGACTAGATCACAGTAGGAGATTATAGATCTACTATTTTCTGGTAAACTCACCTGTCCAGGTGCACTTAAACCGGCAGACATTGCGGCAGCAGATTGTTGGGCCGCAGCGGCTGCCGCGGCGGCCATACTGGCGGCAGATAATGTACCATAAGCTGCTGCAGGACCATAATAGGATCCCATACTGGCCTGTCCCATACCTCCACCCATTCCTGAAAATATATAAAGAATAGAATAGAAAATGATTTTAGAAATTTTTCTAATTTTTTTTTTCTTTTTTTCCCCCCGTTTTCCGGTCAATCGTACAAAAATGAGATTAAGATTTTTTCGAGTTTTCTTTTCAGTTTTTTTGTTTTTTCTGCTAAACTGCGAATCGGATAATGCAGGTTTATTTCTTTTTTTTTTCTTCTATTCGTACGAGGATATAATCAGGGGCGGGAGGGAGGGTCTGTTAACGAGGAGGATCGATCCTCGATCGAATAATACTTCGACGAAAGTTCTCCTTCGTCTTCTTCTTATTTTAAAAAATAATAAATCTTCTCATCCGTCCGAGTCGCATCGTCAACGCCAATCATTCTCTAATTCCGTTCCTGTTATATACCGACTTCTGCAACGCAGGCGGTTTTGTACCTACATGGAGCTAAACGAGCCTTGAGTGACGTCTACACAGCTTCACGCGTTAGCCCGTAGAAAATCATCGGGCAAAGATCGCGGTGTATTAAGAATAAAAAAAAAAAATTAAAAAAAATTTAAAGAAAAAAAAACAAAAATGAATAAAAATGAAGAAAGAAAGAGACGCGATGTATTCTATTCAATGTACAGGTAAAGGTAGGCAGTTGGGTATCGCCGATAAATTCGGCGAAAAATTCCTACGGCTAGTTCTCAACTTTGGCTAACATCTCATTAATTCATCGATACATTCCGCAAATACTATATATACCTCTTGCAACGACTCACGGTTATTTTTAACGACGTATTAATACGATGTTGGATAACGAAACAAATAAGTAATAAAAAAAAATTACAGGTAATCATTTGATTATCTTTTTATTCAACTCGTAGTATAACTCGCTTTCTATAATAAGATAATATTATATTCTTGTATCAGATGTGTTGTATAATTGATCAAATTTGATCATCGAGTTAGTTTCTAATTAATTAAACGATCAATCCCACGAGCGTATAGGTATGTAGATTCGTTGGCTTCTATGCGGATATTTCAATAAACCGTATTTATCATTCATCGGTATTTTATTTTTGAATAATAATAAATTAGGTAAGCCCGATTAATACCTTTTAAGGAATTTTTAATTTCATTTTATAACCGCATCGCCGACGAATTTGCACGATGAATTATTCTATGTTGATAATAATTATAAATATCACTTTGCCGATCAGTTGATAGTATATTATATCGTATGTTACACCTGTATGCAAGTGTATCTCATTAGAATCATTATAATCGATTGATTATTTTCATTTCAATCTAAAAGATGAATAAAACCGTCGAATATATTTCGTCTAATGAAAATTATTCAAGTTTTTCTTTCGGACAGCTTGTCAAAATTTTCAATAAATTATTCCAAATTCATGGATGTATTGAATCGAATTCGTCAGTAATTATTGGTCTTTTTTTTTTCTATTTTTTTTTTTTCTGGTTATAGAGACGAACAATTTTTGAAAGGGTAATTATTACAAAAATTAACCCAATTCTTCAGTCATATAATATTTGAGAAAATAAACGGAAAAAATATGTGTAAGAATCCGATGAACGTCAAAGGCTAACCGGAAGACAGATAAGTTTATTGCGACCAAGAGTCGAAGGAGGGGCGACCTTAATCCTCCTTATTTCCAAGGAGGAGTTAGCCCTACCGGGATGGGCAGGCCGCATGGCCAGAGGCTCATTGCCGTCCGACATGCGAGCATAAATTTGTCAGGGCATTATTATTTATTAGATTGTTTTACCACGCACAAATTATCGACCAACTTTACTGTGAACCCCGTGGAATCTAGGTGGGAATCTATGCCTATACCGACTCGGTATAGTGCTCGAACACGACGAAAACAAAATCCGAAATTTTATGTGGAATGATGAAGAAGAAGAAGAAAACACAGAATTAGCCAGTCAATCAATAATCATTGAAATTAATTGACGAAACAATAACGCGATTTGATTAACACTTATTCGCGAACCGCGAACGTTCACCTTCTTCTTCTTCTTCTTCTTCTTTTTCTTCTTCTTTCATTATTATACATAAGTGTAAAAAAGACGTGTGGAAACGAACGTGTGTACATATTTATATAGAAGGATATAGTATGCATGTTAGGATGATAATATCATGCCTCCTCGCACGTTATCTGCCAATTTATTCAAAGTCCCACGCAAAAGTTTGCGTGGCACTTGTCACAGTCGCTGCCCACAAGTTCAGCAAAAGCGCTAGTCGCGTGTCGTAAACATTTAAGTCAACCGTCTGCCTCTGCTCGAGGCTGGTCTGCCCCGGCCTGGGCAGCTCTTTCAATAAATTTCGGATTACTAAAAAATATGGCGGTTATATACGTGGCGCTGTTAGATGTGGCTCTTTCACGTTTGTAGAAACTTCATAATGTACGATACAGCACGCGTTCTACTAGCGCCTAAGCTCTCCCTCTAGGTATAATTTCCACGAGAGCCGTAATTAACGACGTTACAGTAGCTCGTAATATCGAAAATTTCATTGGATATGAATTTTACGAAATTTGTTACAAGTTTTATTCCTCATTTCAAAGATAATGGGAAAGGAACTACCCAGGACATTGCTAAAAGCTCCTTTCAAATATAATATCATTATCAACGAATACCGATTCGATACGCCTGCAGGAAATTCGTCGCCACTGTGCACGCCTCAAAGCCTTTACTTTACTTAAACTTTAATCCGCACTAGGTATATAATATATATCCACCGATTTTTTGCACGCTACAGAATGATCCCGTCTCTTCTTATATCGGTCGTAATAAAACAAAAAACGAAACCAAAAAAAAAAAAAAATAATATGAAAACTGTATACGAAATACGGTTTTTCTATTCACTTCGGTAATTAAACTCCTTTTGAAAAGGAATTTTTAATCCTAGTTTTATCCCCGCTCAGTGTCCTCCGCTGCGACCACAAGGTGTGCAAGGTAGTACGTGACAAATAATTAGTTTTTTCACGAAATTAAAAGACAGGTTGTAGAACTCGAGACGGTTTTAGTATTTGTCTATAATTATAACACGCGTTCACGTTTCACTGACGAGTGATTGACTCCCGTAAAATATCGCCATGTTAGATGTATACATTTCGGTAAATAGTAGAGAATTTCGTTTACAGTTTCTTGAGCAAAAACGCATAACGATTGAAGAAATTCTTAGCGAAAAACAGTTTTACCGCAAGTTAAAAATATGGGGAAAACGAAGAGAGAGAGAGAAAAAAAAAACAAAAAAAAATCCGTGGGATTTCAATGAAATAAGTAAACCACTCACCAGCTCTGAGCGCGTCCATTGGCACACTTGGGTAAGGGATGCTGTAAGGGTAACCCTCCTTTCTAAGAGTCTTAGGTTTTCTTCGGGGGCGATATTTGTAGTCAGGATGTTCCTTCATGTGCATTGTGCGGAGCCTTTTCGCCTCGTCTATGAACGGTCGTTTTTCATCTTCAGCAAGGCTCTTCCATTGGATGCCTGAAATGATTATGATTATGACGATGATGATGATGATGATGATGATGATGATTTGTAAATGAAAAACGGTATTAACGCGGGAATAATTAAAGTCTGGTATTATATTATTATAATATATTGTAGATCAAGGGTAGAGCCAGTGGGTTTTTTTAATTCCGCGTTATAATTTTACCACCGCACAGTGTACCTACCACGGTGAGCGAATATGTTCACCCGAGTCATTGTTCCCGTCAAGAATTAATTACCAGTTGTTATGGAATAGGGAACAAAGCGCCAGAGAGTTGGCATCTAGGAGTAGGTACCGCTTTGGTGCACAGGTACTGTACTGTATACTGAATACTGTAGAACAACCAACTCCTAGCTCCGCAGTTGCGCCATTTACAAAGCGACAATACATCAGGGTGCGCCAACTCCTACAGTTATAGGGGTGCGAGCAGACGTGTTTCCGTCTTGTCTTACCCCATATACAGCATATACAGGCACTTTGGATTAGTGCGAGAAAATGGGACCCCAAGATTTTCTATTCGAGGAATAATAAGGGTGGACGAAATGATAAAGACCGGGTGGTAATAGTTTGGCTATTCATTTCTGTCGATAGATTTTCGAGGTAAGATGGCGATGGGGATATCAGTGGTCCTCACTTCAATTTTCTACATACCCTATTCGAAAGGCATCTATTTATATTTTAGCTTATCCAATCAATACGCGTTTTCTCGGCTGAATAGAGCGCGTAGGTATTTGTTTAGAACAAAAGACCACCCTGGCTTCCCTTGGCGGTGTACTTTGATAGTGTAGGTATGGTACGAACACAAGTCCGTGGAGAATATAAGGGGTAGACGTGTGGGTGGCTAGTGGTACATACATACACACATACATAACGCGTACGAAAACTCACTTTGGTATTTTCGCGGTGGTTTCGTCTACAGGAGAGCTTGAAAGCACAATGGCGTCCGCCTTTCAGTGCTTTAGCAAAATGACAATGCCGTTTATTTAACATCGTTTAAAAGTACAAAGCCTGTTAATTAATGGAGCAGACGAGCCCGAAATCGAAAGACCCTGGCTACTAGCTAGCCGAGTCTTGACGTAAAGATACCGAAACAACACCCCTGCCCAGTTCTAGGTATGACTATAAAAACGCTGTGAGATAAGTATAGATTTTCATCCCTTACCGTAGGTACGAGCTACGGACGTCGTCCTCCCTTTACCAGGTGACAATGGGCATCGTGGGGTACTTTGCAGGAGCGCAAGAAAAAAGAGAAAAGAAAAGGGAAAGGAAACGCGGTAGGAACATAGAAAAAAGAGAAGAGAAGCAATACGACTGTAGAGGGGACCACAGTGGAGAGGAGAATTAGGATCGATGTTACGAACGGGGATGATCGGGCATTCATTGGCTTTAGTCGTTTAGTTCCGGAAGGTGAGTTTCACCGATTAGGTATTAGGCATTAGGTATTGGGGTAGTAACTGAACGACGACAAAGTTTAGCGATGGGAATTGGTGAACCGGAGAACGAACCGAGGTTCTCTCTTACGGTGGATTAAACCCGATTCTATTATTGAAGGATTTTAGGTCCCAGTACCGCGCTATTCCTCATACTGTATTATTTGGGCACAGATTTCATCCGATTCCTAATTATACCTGTACCGAGTTAGGTGAGCGTGTTCTTCGCGGAATTAATTATTTCCGAACAGATATCAGAACGACGAAAAAATTTATAAGACAATTATTTCGCTGATGATTTTAGCCGGGGTGTTTTTTTCTGGCGTAGCCGTTAAGTCCCGAGATGCGGTATGAATAATTAATGAACTGTTTAAAAAGGATCTCGTGAAATAGACATTATGAAAAGTGGTGCAAGAGACTGTGCCGTCTCTACCCCAAGGGTCGAGCATTATTTGCCGATCCGCTGACGCGTGCGCATAATTTTTCTTCTAGGTCTATTATTTCCATATGTTATGCTTAAGGGTGAAATGAACGCTTCAAGCGCACGCCGCTGTACATAGGATCGAGGTATTACAAACGAATTATCTATAAGGAATATAGAACGTGTTGGTAGTTTGCTTGAGATCGGTAAGACGGAGCATATTTGGGATGCACGGTTCAATGATGAAGAAATGTTTGATTTGCTCACCGAGTTTTTTCGATATCTCACTGTTGTGCATCTTAGGATTCTCCTGAGCAATCTGTCTCCGTTGTAGACGTGACCACACCATGAAAGCGTTCATGGGTCTCTTTATGTGATCTTCTTGGATTTTTTTACTAGCTGTATTCATCGGGCTTCCCATCGCCATCACCATGGGTCCGCCGCCGGCACCACCGGGTGGTGATGCTCCGGACATTCCCTGCATACCACGAAGCGTTTCGGAAAATGCACCGTCGCACATCGCGCCGCCGCCTCTGTAAATTGCACAATATAAAATGGTCAGATTTTCTCCTCACCTAACATCACCTCCTCCTCAATTTATTTCACTCATTTTTCAACCCCCTAACGAGTCCCGGCGAGGGAAGATCAATTACAACTCTCTGAATTGCGATATCTCGACCCTTGGGTATATTTAGTAATTTCCTCTTGAAAACTAACACAATTATATACCGGCGGAGGGAGTTCGTTAAAAAAAACTCTCTAGTGGCTGCGGTGCGCCATCGGTACCGTCACCCCTTGCGGCTCCCTTTGCCGAGCTAGGGGTTTGTCGCGTAGCTCTACCTACGTCTCGCGTTTTTTTTATTTATATTTTTTTTCCTTCCGTCTCTTTTCCCCTTCATTTTTTTCTCTCTTTTAGCCCTCGGTTATTTTTAACCCTGCCAGTTTAACCCTCGAGTGTCATTCAACGAGGACTAATAGATACGCGAGTTTGGGGTGCATAAGGCGGTGGCGGAGCCCCCGCTACGATTTCCTAAATACCGTCGTAGGCCCCGGATGGGTACGGGGTCCTTTTATCACGTTCTAGGATCTGCTCCTTGTAGAATTTCCAGAACTAGTAAAACCCTATATTTTTTCTTTATTACGTGAAATTCGACTTACCTCAAGAAGTGGCCGGCGGCCCGTTGATGCAAATCGAGCTCAATTTTGGAGCCGTTTTAGAAACACGTCTCTCGATTTATTTTTCAACGAATATTTAATACACGCTATAAATTCGACTGAATATTACAATCGATCGGTATGATTAATTAATATCTATACGCAGGAAGAAAATCCAAATCGTAATCACATAAATCGCGCATAAACTGCACTCAAACTAAAACCACTGTGTCCATTCGCACTCTTTTAATTCACACTATAATACGTGTTCACTGACGGATAGTTATCGAACTTTATCGATAATATATCGTTAAGTAAATCGAAGCGATAAGAAGAGAAGAAGTACCCTGATAATTGAAGCCGTATTATCGCAGTGTGTGTAGATAATATGTTTGTATTAATTGTCGATTATTTAATTATTATTATGATTATTATTATTACTATTGTTGTTGTTATTTTAACTATTATTATTGTTATTATTGTTATTATTATTATTATTTTATTTATTTATTTATTTATTTTTTTTACAAATTTATTTCAATCTAAAACAGAATTGATTACGCACAACGAAGCGACGGTAGTTCTCCACAGACGGTGTGTTCGTAAATGCAGTAAACCGTCGGCCAAGAGTTGATCCTTCGGGCAACTATTGGTTTTTTCCCCCACTACGTTTACCGGTACAGAAATCCCTCCGCCAATCCTGGCTCGGTGGGTTTGGCCTTTTCCCAGAGGGCTCGAAAATACCCTCGTATCATTGGTCCAAATAATTAATCCGAACCTCCTAGCCTCTCAGAAGAGGTTCCGAGGCTTCGAGGTTCCGAGGAAGCAAGGTACGAATTCAAAACGAGAGAGAGACATGGTAACAAATGTGGCGCACGTTACCTTTCTGCCGTAAGAATCTATTGTCGTTTCGTGTTGCTGTGGGCGCGCACAACGATGGTTATATAGAGAGGTACTATACAAGAGCTGAGGAGAGGCTAACCCGGGAGGGTCTAATGGGAGATAGAGAGGGAGTGGTTACTGGTAGCTGGTAACTGCAGGTAACTGGTAACTCGTAACACGCTTAACCCATGCCAACAATATACACATAAGGTGTATCTCGACTTACTGCTACAGTGCTAACGATTAGGAGTAAAGAACCCCGAATGAAGAGGAGACCAAGAAATTGTTACTTCAACATCCAGACGGTCTGATTACTCCTCCTTATGTAATATACCCTTACATCTTTCGCCCAAATTATCAACAGCTTCGAGTTTACTCCAATTTACATGCCAGACTGATATTCCCACGCTGTACGTGCACAACTTTGGACAAACCGTGGTCAGCTAAAGCTCTTGGATTTTGACTAGAGGAAATCGTGGTCAATTCACTTTTCCATTAACCGTTCATGGCGTCCAATTCCTACCCTTAATCAAAGGAAACAGTCACAAGATCACAGTCTCATCTTCCACTATATGGAAATCAGGAAATTCGTATCTTCCACACTTCTGTTCATCATATATGTATGTATGATCGATGGTTCGATAGCAAAAATTGGTCTCAACTGCACCTAGATTTGCGTTCCGAAAATCCTCCACTTGGTCAGAACGTCGTATGTTCTTCGTTCGTGGGAAGTAATCCATGCCTGATTCGTAGCTCCTTATTAATCGTTGGGATTTAGTGAGTGGAATCATCTGCCGTCGGACGGAGTACATTGGAATCGTATTTCGGACTGTGGAGTAGCTATCCACGAGATGAGGGATGCGTGTACGGTTGACGATTGGCAGTATAGTGTATCATCAAAAAAGTTTCATCTCTCGATGTGTTGGGGCAGAAGTAGGTCCGATGAGACTTGCAACACGTGAATACTCGGTGTGCTCCCTTCCGTCGAGATATAAATTCAGACAATATGTTTTGTCTCCTCGGTCCCACCCTCGTTGAAATCGCGTATTTCTATGGGGTCACGTTCTCCTTCTTCTTCGACGACCCCTAAAACTTTCAAACCATACGACTACGGCTCTATCCTGCATCCCCTCGCCCTCAATCTTTTTTTTATTTCAAAATCGGTGTCGTGTTGATATTTCTAATTGAAATAAACACTTGGCGGTAGAAAGGAACCAACATCCCTTAGTTGTAACGACGACGGGTGAATATCGCTACAATAATCACTAGGAGAAGCGGAATATCATCGCTGCGTTATTGATCATATAAATTATATGGACTGACGCGTAAACACGTGTAAACATATTAATACACATTGACATATGTATTTCATACATATATCTACTGCAAACCGACACGTGCCGTGGTTTAAATATAACCCTGTAGGGCTACGCAGGAGCAGGAGCAGGAGCAGGAGCATCGGCAATGGTACCAGCCAGTCCGGCTGTTCGTCCTAATTACCCACGGCGGCTACTTCACTCAGAGGTTGATGTTGATCCCGGGGTATAGTGTTCATTATGCGCACGATTGAGCTAAGGCCCGCTTAACCTGATTCTAATACCTGAATCGCAGAGCTGCTGCTGGGCCTGCCTAGCTGTATTATAGTTATACGCGTACATCTACCTTGTGCAGCTATTGTACGTGGATATATCTATAGGCTCGTGTATTCTATTTAAGAATGTATTACCGCTAACACTGTATAACGTCCGAGCACCCAACCGAGCGGCAGATTTAAAAAGGAACACTATCTCAGTCTGATGGAGGATCAACCATTGCTAAAGGCAATTATTAGGCACCATTGCAGAACAGATGATGATAAAAGCGCGTTTTCAGGGCCATCGTCAAATCACTGCAGTTTCATCCACGGTGTAACACTCACCGGATTCAGATTGTTCTATCGTTTCGAGGTAAGATATGATGGGTATATCTACCAGCACCGTACCGGTGTGTCGACAAAGGGCGTTTTGAGGTACCTACTTACTCAGGAAATGAGTAATCCTCGCAAATCTGTATGTAAATTGAGGATCACTCAGCATTAGGAACCAGCCGGACATTCCCCCTCCTTTCAATACATTGTCGGCGAATTAGCTGGTGGCCAGATACCTTAGGGTGGAGGTTTGTCACCATGGTGTAGGTGCCTAGTGCGGCAGGTGTTCGGTAATCAAGGAAATATGGGAAATCATGTTTACCGATTTTTATTTTAAATTATATAAAACGAGCCTCACGTATCTCGATGAAATTTTCGTTGCAACGTTTGACCGGCTATAATTCTGCGCAGGGATTTGCCGTTTCGAAAACTCCAGTACAAGGAATTATTATAGGGTGGGTGGTATATACGCTGACATATTGTTTCATTTAGCTAGAAGTGCGCAGGTGTCTCTAACTCGGACAATGGGACAATAGTTTGCCACCAGTAATCCTCAGTGCCAAAAGTTCTCGCTTTCCCACCTTCGATCAGGTCATTTTCTTAATCAACTTAATTTCTAAGTAGCCTCATGCCGCTACCCGGTTCCCCATTGTCAACGGCACAAAGTTTCGAAAGGCTATTGTCCGTCCATTAGCCAATTCCTAGAAGGTTATATATTTATTTACCATACAACGCTGTATCCCGAGTACCCATATACCTGTATAATATATACGACATGAAATGATGATGAAGGGTACCGCTATCCGGTTTTACAAATTTTAAGGACAATTTTCTATCCTACTGTAAAACAAAATCGAAATAACTTTGTACCCCAGCCCTAGAGTTTTTCCTGTATCAATTTAAACGCCCAAAATCATCCCACAGTCTCTCTTTTTAGTTTAGTTTTTTTTTTCTTTTTTAATTTTATTTTCTTTTTGTATTTTTCTTTTTTTCTCTTAAGCCCTGAGGGATCAGACGCTCGTCTCGCTTTAACGCACCTTATTTAGGTGGCAGACCCGTCCGATTTTATTCACAATAGATAGAAGCGACGGGGTACCAGCCACTGCATCCAACGGTATAATGCCCCTCTGAATACGTATCGGAGAACCCTGACCGGGGGGCACAGGTGTGCGAACTTTGGCATGCTTATTGGTGCTTCTTCCATCATCGGGTAATTAAAACTGAACGCAGTTTTACCATTAAAATTTGATTTCACGGCCATAACGTGTGTATGTCCGCGTTACTTTTAATGGGCTTTGCAAGTCTCGAGTGATTTTCGGACTCGCCACATTCTCTCTTATTATTTCATTTTGTATATTTATGCAGTTGGGAAGTTGAAGTATTATTCAAAGAACTTTTGGTCAGATACTAAATTCCCCTGGGTATTGCATTGGGGCAGGGTGTCGATGGGGGATGAATAGGGTCGGCGTAGAATGAATGGACCAAATCCCACAGGCACGAATTTCGCGTCATCCATTCATCCGGCGGAGTTATTATCGAAGGAATGAGAGAAGACGATGAGTTCCAAGGCTTCGGTGATGATATGTGTCTTTTATGGGGTCAGTGGAACAGATCTCTCGATATTTCGATCAGGTTTCTTCGGTTGAATTTATTTCGATCTACTCGAACGGCGGAGAAATAAAATCTGCTCATTTAGGAGTGAGCGAGGATGAGGATCGAGAAAGCGGTGGAAAGATGAAAAAAGAAAAAAAAAAAATGGATTTGGACAATGAAACAGTTGCGGGGTAGAATTACAATCGGAAATAGTCGCTCGGTGTATAAAGGAGCTATCGGGAAGTAGGTATATACCTATCCCTGTCGTCTCCCTACTATTTTCCGAGCAATCTTCTTAATCTTGAAGATGGACGAGATAACGTCAGTCAATTGGCGATCGACTTGCCTGACTCCCCTTCTGAACTAAAAGAGGATCTAAACCTTTGTCAAAAAATCTTAGCAAACAATCAGATATACCGAAGAGGACGATAACCATTGTGTAAAGTTAAACGACAAAGTATCCCCCCCCCCCCTCCCCAGGATCCTGCTCCGAATCAAGTTTACGCGATAAAGTATATTATTTTAAAGAAATCAAAAGTTTCAGAAAAACGGGTCGAGAGAAAGAAGAAGAAGAGAAAAAATAAATAAAGTACAGAGAAATAGGAAAATCCACTCGAAAAAACCCTCGCAACCCTTGATACAGGAGGGACGGTTCTACCGGCGCAGAGCCTTAGCGTAGGAAATAATGCGATAAGAAAGGAGAATAGGAATGCGAATGATGTGAATGAGAATGGAAATAAGTTTGATCTTCAGACATAACCGCATTTATACTTGTCTGCGGAGTCGAGGCCTCCTCAAGTTCTCTTTTTCTTATTTGGTTTTGGAATCGCGTGGCTCAGTGCGGTGCGGTACGGTACGGATTCGCTGGGTACCTTTGGGTCACCGCAGAGGGCCGGCGATTTCAAAAGAAACGAAAGGGAAAGCCTTAAACGAAATAAAAAGGAGAAAGGAAAAAATGAAATGGGAAAGAGGAAAAGGAAAAAGGAATTGTAAGTTCGATTCAATAATGCCGTAAGAGGATCTCGACGGAGATAAATCCTAATTTCGTTGGAAGTTCTCAGCTGTCAATGGATACTGACGCAGCTCTCGCCTGTCCTCTTCATACAACACTATACGAACGTAAGCCACGGATCAAAAAACGGACTCTGGTCAATGGTTTTCGGACCTGTTTACGGATTGCCAAATAATATATGCACAAAGATGAGATATATCTTCCTATTCATTATAGATTTTATATTATTACAGAATACAGTATGAACATTCGATCTTATTTTTTCATTCAGAGTCCTGCAGATTAGACATGAAATCCCCCCCGTAGATATAAGTATTTATTTTTTTTCGGCAAAGTACAGATTTCATCGAATTTTTAAAACTCCTAATGATGAAAGAAGACATTTTTACACGCCAATACTTTATACCGGTCTATCTGTATATGAAAAAAATTATATATTCTAGCCGTTAACGAATCAATTGATTCCTCTATTGCTTGTTCGTTCACATGGTGTGCTTGCAGCATGGTAGTCTTCCATACGGAAGGTCTAAAAGCCGGCCACGCCCCGCAATAAATAATTATTTATTGCTCACGCCATGGTACGTGTAGGTAGGTAAAGGCATGGTACAGTGCAGTGCAGTGCAGTGTATATGGTGACCCTAAATATATTAACGGTTCGGTATGCTGGCGTACATGTAAATCTACAAACACATGCATAAGTCCGTATGGGTGTAGAGAGGAGAAAATTTGTCCAATGTTAAGAATGAAAGAGGATCATCTGGGTAACATGCGGATCGGCCAAGGAAGGAATTGGTGCAGGAGTTATGGTATAACTTTTTTTTTTTTTCTGCGTGACAAATGATTATCGAGAAACACGCCCCGGTCGCATTCAAATCGAGATTGAAAAGCATTGACTAGTATAATATATTTATTAATAATTTAAGTGTGGGATACACCCTGCACACGTCTCTTACTTCCATGATATTTGCATCGATTCGTATATTAGATCAGCGTGTTGGTTAGGAGGGTCTAAAACCGACCGATAAAATCAATTCGTATACGCTCAGTTTATATAACGACTATCGCAAAATTCTATTATCCTGCGAAAGAGTAAGAGAGAAAGTGGGAAAGAGATGGAGAAAAAAAGGGCTGTGACGATTGTACTTATTTATGTATTTCAGTCCCACTTTATGTGGGCCAGATAATGAACATTGCGAAAATTCGTTACGCTATTTATTACGCCTGGTGTAGACGTGTGACGTCTATAGACCGTATAACCAATATATACGAATAATTCGGCACGACCTTAGATATGCTAAATGTACCACGGTTTACTACATATGTCGACTGTGCGAGTTACATCTTGCCTTATAATAGTCATTATTCACATTTATACACAGGATCGTACGTTGCTACGAGAAATTTCAGTTTGAATAAATTTACATCAAATACGTTTCCACGTCTTACCGGCAGGCATATAAGCTTTTACTTTTCGCCAGAGAAACTAGTCGTCGAATCATTTCTCCGATTCCTTTTTCATGAAGAGAGTCTGATCAGTCGACGATTCTCTCAGCTAATAAAAGAAAAAAAACAAACTTCCAAAAAATATGCAAGTGTATCGCTTGGTGATTAATTTTATACGCTTTTTTGACATTTTTTACCCCAATTATTCTCCACCTTCAGATTTCTGAATGAAATTTCCGCACGTACCTCCGCGGCTCTAAAAATGCACTTTTTACTCCCGTTAAAGTTGTGGGCGGTTTCTTTGCGCCATTTGTTGTCGAAGTCGGCTTAACCATTTCGCATTGTCGAATACATTGCTACTTTGCTGGCTCCTGCTACCGGAATTCTACTAGAGTAGAATAAAGTATAAAACCCAACGGTCTACCGCCGCACACTAGTACCTATACAGGAATAATAGTTATCCCCTCGATCGAATCTGCAGAATTGTCCGCGATTTCTTAAGTCCGTAGACGATCAGCTTTTAAACTAAAACTTTTTCTCATTCGTTTCGCGTTTGTCGAATAGCATATTCTCTACACTTTATCCCATTGCTGGGGCTAGTAGTCTTCCTCTTCTTCTTCTTCTTCTTTTTCTTCTTCTTCTTCTTCTTATACTTCAGCGCCATGTTTCAACCTGCCTTAGTCACAGTCGTCTTCATTTTTGTACAACGTTCTGATTTTTTCCTTCTTTTTCTTCTTCTTCTTCTTCTTCTTCTTCTTCTTCTTCTCATTTTTTTCTGTCCTTCCTTGTATCTTCTGTTTCTTGTGTTCTTTTCTTCACGTTACAGCATGTAGAATAGGATTTAAACTCAAGATTCGTAGCAATTCGATTCGGCGACTGTTTCTATCCGTCGTCCATTATCTCGACACGTATTTGTCTACCATTTCATTCGGAGGATAAAAAGGTTTGACAATACCAATGGCATGGTGGAATAGGGGGTATGGGGGATAGGGGGAAATACAAGAGATACAATAAAGACAAGATAGAGTAGAGTGACAGCTAGAAACAAGAGAGACAACTAAAACAAGAGGAACAATTGATACAAAAGAGTGAAGAGATGTACAGTGAAGACAAAGAAAGACGATAATAGAACGAAGAGAACGGGGGAAGGAACAGAGGCACAATAATAAAATATAGAAAAGAAACTGATGGCCTCATGAGACGCGATACCAAGTCGTCTTATTCCTCCCGAAAAATTTAAAGAAGAATTTATTTTAACCATACGAAATGAACTCAACTGAACTGAAATGAACTGGACTTGGTCACAGTGACCAGAACATCAATGAAACCAGGATTTCCACACGGACGAAGAAGAGGCAGGTACAGATAGGAATCAACGACGTAGCACAATGCCCATGCTGGTGAGGAACGCAAGAAATTCTTAGCTTGTGACATTCACCAAAAGGCAAGTGTTAGTCACCCTCGTCACGCGGTAAAAGTAGAAACGATTCTCTAAGATTCCTCCAACCAACAGGTCTAAGACCATTTTTTTCCCCATTTTCTTCGCTATCCCATAAATTTCTTGTTCTCATTCTCATTCCCGAATCTATTTCATTATTTTTCATCATCGTCGTCGTATATTTCTTTTTTTTTTTCTCTCTCTCTTGCTACGAAGAACGGGAATTGAAGATCAGTGAAAGAAACTGAAATTGAGAAATAGAACTTGAATGGAAAACTGAAGGACCATCTATGCGATCTTTGAGATCGGAAGTGCGGTACTTCTAAAGTGATCCCTGCAGCAGACCGGAGCCCGCAAAGTACCTACCTATGTGCGGGGAAATAATGAGAGTACAAAGCTTATGGACGAACGACTTTTACGGTCTGTCGAACGGGATTTACCCCAGCCTCTGTACACGTGAAGATTCATGGGAAACGGAATTGCCATCATAGATTTCCCGATCGCCATATGCCTCCGCGTTCACCCCAGTTTTTATTCGCCAAAAAACAGCCATGAGCTTTTGTTTAAACTGACATCCAGCGGCTAGAGTAAAAAACATCGCATTCGCAGATCTTAAAACTGGATTTATAGCCGAACCAGTAAAGTTAGCGAAAAATTTTACGGGACCTAAGATGTCCGTCATGTATAGTTCTACAACTTTAGTTTGAACCTTTTTTTCAACAGATTTACGATTGGGGAGATATGACGGATTGATGACTGTATACTTGCGATATTGGTAACGTTATTAGAAATAATGATGGTAATGAATAAAGAGAGACTGTCAACGGCGTGAAATTATTATTAGGGTGTTTTCAAACTATTCATGGCTAGGTGGCTTCGTGCATTCATTCATTCATCCATTCATTCGTTCGTTCGTTCATTCATTTATTCTCACATGGGTGTATACCTAAAAGTGTAGGTATATAGAACGAATGTTCGTGTGTCTCTGAATGAGACGGTGGTCCAGGAACGTAGACCTGCAGTATTATGTGCGTGAGGTCCGTCAATGGCCTTGGCGTGTCGGTCGCACAACGCGCTTTCGGGGACTCTTCTTTGGGTCTTTTCCATGAATGGCATCACACGACACTCGGTTCTTTGTGCAGTTTTCCCTAACAAGCCGCGTTACAATGCGACTAAATATCTCCTCTCCCACGCACAATGAAACACAGTGATGGTATGGCTGCTGCATCGTGCCTGGTGCCTTCCAACCAGCTAGCCAAACCCCGGACCTTTCACAATGTGCCTAAAATGTCCTTTCAAACTATTCCTCCCACTTTAGCCATCCATACCATACCTGCCTGCACCACTCGTTTACGGTAGTCTTTCTCAGTTCTACCAAGAAAAAGGTTTGCAACTTCTGGCCATGCCTTAAAGCTCATTGTTACACCGATTGACAAAGTGAAAGATGCGATCACACCACGGGTGAAAATACCCTATCGTTTTCTCAAAATATACAATATCCATGCATTTTCCAAAACCAAACAGGCCATGTACTAATCTTCGACCCATTCTTCGTGAAGTAACATCAGAGTACTTGTCAAGCGTTAGTCGAAGCGGTTTTTTCCCCATTGAAAAGAAAAAAAAAAAAAAAAGTTAAAGATAAAACTTCCAATTTCGAAGGCAGTTCATTTCCGTCGCTATTTTATTTCTCGCCCGAAAATTTAACGGCTCGTAAATCTAAGGACACTGACCGTTTCCTAAAATGTTTTCCAGATCACGTTTGCCTGCCATTTGTCGTCCGATAGAAAATAATAATGGTTTTATAACGTGGGGAACGGAAAAAAGAAACGAAAAATAAATAAATAAATAAAACAAGGTCGATTTTGGGTGGGAAAAAGTACTATTATAGATATTTAGACACCCGATGTGCACGTAATAATTTCTTTTTTTTTTTCTACCCAATCGAAAATATACTAGAACGTTTACTGTTCGTTGATCACTGCAGTAACTGGCGTCTGGTGTCCAGTGTCCGGTCAGTGGGCTAGGCAAGCTATCAGGTAACAACGATCAATATTAGCGAACCAGATAATTACACAATCGGTACAATGTTTGCCTTGTCTTGATTGTGCTGCATTAAATGGGAACAATGATTGATGGGAATCAATTTTATCGATCATCAAACCGAGCCGCGAATTAGCACCGGTACACAATATATTCTATAATAATTTGAATAGACCGACGCTCGTCAAGTTTTTTTTTTTTTTCTTTATTTCTTTTTTTCTATCGTTTTCGTTTGTGATTATAGTGGGAAAATATATGAAGAGAAATTTCAATTAAATTGGATGAAATAAAACGAAAAAAATTGAGAAGAGAAGAAAAAAAAAAAGAACCAAGAAAATTATTCGGATCTGATTAGATTCGAAGAAAACCAATATATGCAATAAGTATCGTGGTAAACATCGTTTTAATTTACTCCTGCCGATCTCAGACGTCGGTGGTAAGTAGACAAACATACCGAGCAGGTTGATACGGATAATTAAAGATTTTCAATCGTTTATTTGTCTGCCACTCGCCGGTACAGACATTAACTTATTTTTATTCAATCCCCTGTTTACTCTCGCAGATCGAATCCGATCGGATTTCTTCACAAAGTAGAAGGACCCCGTTGTCTTCCCAGTGGAATTTTTGTATCGAATGAAATTCTGGTTTCTAATTAAGAAGAAATGAAAAAAATAAAATAAAATAAGAAGAAGAAGAAGAAGAAGAAGAAGAAGACGAAGAATAAAAAATATTTCTAACTAATTATACTGCGTTTCCATAAGTTTATTTAGGTCGGTTAATTTCATCATAGTATATCCCATTCAATAATAATTGATAATAAAATTGAATTTACTATTATTGCTTATACTTATTAGGTAGCTGCGTAAACAGTCGTTAAACGGTATATAGGTACTCGTATCTACGATTACGATTCCGTTTTTAATGACGTGAAATTAAAATTTGGCCGCAATGCGGGTATAATATAATATGAAGAAAAATTTCAATGATTTTCAAACCTACATCGTAAGTTTTTTCGATATTATGCCACATAATACATCTAGCACACGGTAAACGGTAAGCCTTGTATAAAAATCACCTGATGATAATTAATTTATTACTTGCGTAATTATTACCTGAATCGTTTATTAATAAGGAGAAAATAAATGAATGGGATTCGTATAAAAAATTAAAAAAAGGTAATAGCTTTTAGAAAACTGGGAAAAACGTCAGATATTATGGCTATCGCGTCATACTTATGGATACGCAATTGTAATGATAAACAAACAGAATGACGTCGCTACGAAGCGTCGCGTCGCGTCGGTTCGGTCGAACGCCTGGACACGACCTTTCGTTTAGTTTCTTTTCTTCTCTTCACTTCTCGTTTGATATCCGAGTTATGCCGTGGTGTCAGATACGTCAGGATAGGCTCGCGGACGTATCGATAAAATCTGTTAGCTCCGATAAACTCAGGCTAATGTACGTATTATCCAGCTTCGTATTTCGGATGAACGAACTGATCTCGCTGCTTACCACCCAGCGCGTTTTCTCAATCTCTATGGTATACAGAGTCAGTCGATATGATCGATCCGATATTCCTGCGTCTAATTACTTCCATATATTTTTTTGACCATTTCTCGTTTGCTCGAATTCCGAAAAAATTTATTTTCCTTTTTCTATTCTGTCTCAGATGCGGATATGGGGATGATTATTCGTTGTGCGGTGGGGGTCGAATACCCGAAAATACTTCGAAGGACGATGCGGTGCAGCGATGCAGTTTTATGGTGAGTGAGAATTTCTGACTTTATATGTTGAATCGTTTGTGCCAATTTGTTTTTCTAATTTCTACTCGTTCACGCCATCGGTTGAGGCGGGATAAAAACTGTCGGATTTTTATAGCTCCCTGAAATAACATATGGGGTATATCTATAGGTCCGTATACGTCGCACCCGTATCTATATCGTATACGAAATGCATTAGGTATAGGAATCGATACGTACGAAGCGTTGTAAGAAACGATTCAATATCGATGTACAAAGCCAATCAAAGGGAAAGGGTTATTTTCAGTCACTGAGCCCGAAAGAAAAATTTGTAACAAACCTTAGGCCACAATGAAAACGTTTAACAACACAATGGGACTGAATTCGTAATGAGTTCTCGGTCATCCTTGCCTTTCCTTGCCTTTCCTTTCCTTTCGAATAAAGCTTCAATTTCTTTCTATTAAATTTCAAGGGTTACAATGCGACATCCTCCGATGCTATTTTGATCCAAATTTGTAACGGATCACGCTTGGTCCTGGGCCCCTAGGCCGCTACGAGCTACGAAGGAAAAGGGAAGGGATCAGATCGATAATTATTGGAAAATATTATTTTTATACACCGAATAGAATGATAATGACTTTTCTTTTCACACATAGGTATATATTTTTTTATTTCCTCTTCAATCTCTCACAACTATCGGAACGCTCTTCCCGTCTGATTGACAGCTGAATATATATATATTTATTTTACTATTCTAAAACCGCGTAGGTATAACTAGATTCAATCGCGGTGAAATAAATTTCCCAAATTTGCATATTCCGAAGAAAATATCGAATTACAATGCGAGAAATAGACTTTCTCTCTCTCTCTCTCTCCAAAGATATCGACAGCAATCTGACAATCAATACCCTGCATTTCTGGCTAGGACCATTCCTAAGATTTGACAATCGTAAAAACGTTACTCAGATATGTAAATCGGCGAATTCATATCGTGAGAATTCTTATCCTCGTAGATATTCGATTTCTATTTTATCCCGGAAGAAAAATGCGAAAGAATTTATCGAAAACTGCGTAGGGATCAGTTCGGGGATTTTTTTTTCTCCCTTTAATTGGAAACTGAGTAAATCAATAACGACAGCTTTCAGGAAATAGAAAAAAAAAAATTAAAAAATGAACAATGTTTCACCCGGATCTTGAAGATCGTGTATATCGGTATAACTACGCGGGTAGAGTTACGGAGATAAAGCTCCGGGTGGCAAAGGGCACCCTGCACCCCGTCCGTTAGTTGGAGTTCGTAGAGCACCTGTACCAATCACTTCCATCACCTGGTGAATGAGAGAATGGTTGAGCAACAAATCAAACGGTTATGTTCAGTTCGCTTTTTGTTTAATTTTTAACACTGTAGTCCTGGTTATAGGAAGTTGTTAAAAGGTTATTTACGACTGTTTGTTCATTTATCTACGGTATTATATATTCCACCGATAGATTTTCTCGCAATTAGCAACGCCCAAAAATTCATATTATAATTAGAAAAAGAAGAAGAAGCTGCTAGGGGTGGTGGTGGTGGTCTGGATAATTTTACCACGGTTCAAAAAAAGTAAAAAGAGAAAAAAATAAGAGTAAAATAATCGGCGTTTGAAAATTATTCGCGATTTTATTTATTTATTTATTTTATTTTTTTTTGAAAAATCCTAAGAAAGGTGCTGCAATGAGGTTTTATAGAAATGAAGGTATTAAATTATGAATAAAAAATGGCAAACGTTATATTATATATTCCATAATATGAATGAATATTTTTCTATTCATTTGAGGGATATTATATACATATATATATATATATTTATTTATATTCGTCATTCTCACTCGTATATATAATAGTAATATATACCATCGCAGTGTCACAGTAGTTTTTTATATTATAAAGAAAATGAGGAACAAGAGATCGCGGCAGCAGTGAGCCAAATACCGGTATGAAAAATGTGAAAAATTTCATAGGCATAAGGCATAGGGTGGATATTATTTTTAAATATATATTCTCTGTATCGAAAAACTATACGATGCTATGCAGGTCGTTCGCATTAACTCGGAGACTTGGGGGTTGGATGACGCGGAGAGGGAAAAGGTTTTTCATTTTTCTTCCACATGAGTGAGTGAATGAGGGAATGAGTCAGTGAGTGAGTGAGTAAGTCAGTGAGTGGGTGGGACTGAAAAATATTTCATTTTCTTCTTCTTCTTTTTTTTTTTTTTTTTTTGTTTTTGTTTTTTTTTTTTCTATGGAATTTAAAGGAATTCAAACCGAGACTACAGTATATTCAGGGAAGTGTGAACAAATCTACCATTTCTATTCGTTCGCGTTCTTCACTCGTTAGCGACGACTGCCTTTCGCCATTATAGGCGAGGCACCCTTTTGTTTCATCGGGAATATATAAATGCGTACAGGGTGACTTATGTGGTTTAATTAACTTTTCGACAAATTTTATTCAAGGGTGTAATGTAAAATAATGTTAAAAAACCGGCTATATTTTGTTCCTTCTTTTATAATATACTACGTTTTTTTTTATTCGATCGATATTATATCAATCGAATAGAAATTTAGCTAGTCAGAAAATCGTCGATTTACTACGCGGAGAAAAGTCGTTATTTTTTTTTTCCTCAAATACGAGAATTTTTATCCATGGGGATTTTGGCCACCCCTTAGATATCTGCGAAAAAGTCATTCATTAGAATTCATTTTCCATAATCCCAGCCTCCGCTACAGCTTGCATCACCTCTTCCCTCTCTTCCAGATTCTCTTGAAAGGGGTTGACTTTATAGTAGCGCGTGGAATGCGTATAATTACGATATGTATACGTATGGGCGTACTGCTTCCAGTGAAAAGCTATAAGGAACTATCCCGTGTGCAGACCTTGCTCCATGGTATACCTGTACCCACTCTTCTCTTCTCTTCTTTTCTTTTCGTTTCTTTTCCGCAGCTAGAATATTTCATGAAAATAACATTTAGATACCGTATTTTGTTCGCTCGCCTATTGATATATCACGAGGAGCTGAAATTCAGGTGGTTTTTTTTCATTATTTTTATTTTTTTATCTGTATTTTTTTTTTCAAAAAAAAAAAAAAAAAAAAAAAAAACGCTAACGAGAAATACACATTGTACGATTCTCGCATAATACGCGAGGTTAGATAAAGCCAGGTATAGACAAACTCGTACAGTAACATGAGATAACATAAACTTTGGGCACATTTTTTGCTATGAAAAGTTAGTTTCACTCAAATTCATGGAATTGATGTATTTTAAAAACCAAAAAAAAAAAACTAAATTTCATACCATTCTCTTCTCTCTTCGCAATGGTAATTGAAAAAAAAGGTTGTGGGGGTTGGATTGAATGCAAGAATGACTATTAATTTTTTCTATCCTTCGTGTACCTACCTACCCATACCTACTTTGGTCAGTGATAGGTAAATGCATTAACCCAAAAGTTCCCTGGCCTCGTACATATACATATACATATACATATACACATACATATAAAGTGTCCGGAGTGAAAACCTGCGCGGTATAAAAATCCTCTTGCATTTCTCAAAGATTGATAGAACTTCGACGGTAATGGATCGCCTCTGTCCGAATACGGAGACTGGCCGATATACTGCTTCCACACGTTACTGACTACACATACATACATATATATCTATATTGTACCTATGGCGTAGCTACCATCTAATGGAATACTCAATTGTACTTTTTCATCAATAGTCCCATTTGGATACCTCGCTTCTCCATACTTTTCCATCCCTATCTCACCCCTGTGCACGTGACTATACCGAATTCGATATAGCCATGCAGAGCGTTGCGGAAGGTGATATTATCGAACAGAGCTTTTTGGGATATCGACTTGTTCCTGTCTAATAATCAGGTTGTTGTTAGGAAAGAGATCAGCAACTGATGACGAGCTCACCTCTTTCGGGGTTTTCTAAATCCCAAACGATTCCAATTGATTTCAGAACAGTTTCCAAAAATTTCAGACCATTTTTTAAGAATTCAATTCACTGAGAACTATCTTGACATTTTTTTTTTTTGCGTCAATGATTGCACAAAGTTTTGATTTAAGAAGATTTCACGTGATTTAGAAATTATTTCGAAATCCCTGCAAGAATCCCTTCATACATGATTTCAAATATTACTTAGATCCAAAAAACAAAATGTCTTTTTGAAGAAATTTTAAAGACTAAAAATAACTTCGAATGCAGAATAATTTGATGCAATTTGCAATATAAATTCGTGAATAATTACAAAAAAAAAAAAAAAAAACAAATTAATTAAAAAAATCTAAGAATTTGAAAAATTGTAAATTTTTTGTCATTTTTTATCGGCACCCCTTTTGTGAAGCTGCTCTTTTGTCGGTGGGTATCTTTTATATATCCTAAACGCATTTCGCCTGAGTGAACTGAACTGTTTCAATTTTGGTCTTGAGCTCGGAAGGGTTAGAGGGAAGATTTTTGAGCTGAGAGTAAATACGGTCCTGCTCACCGCTGAGAAATCCCGAGTGTCCTATGGGTCAGGGGACCAGCCCATGTTATACCCATAGCTATAACGTGTATGGGGATGCTGAGAATATTTAGTCAAGTGTAAAAAAGACAATGAATGAAACTGATACGCTTTACCGATTATTTCACCCATGAATATTTAAGATTAAGAAAAAACAAAAAATAAAAGGAACGAAACAATGTTCTTTGGGTATATGGGACTCGCATACAAGATGCGTAACCGAAAAAAAAAAAAAAATTTCCCGCAATCGAAACGATCATAATTATATCAACGGTCGGAAATCATTCCGCAAAAATGTGGAGATATTCAATCCTTCTCTCCGCTTTTCAGAATTTGAGAAATCGTTGCGGGTTCGAAAAGTTGCCAAAAATTGGGGCCTGACTTTTCTCTTTTTTTTTTTTTCTCTCATTGCCCTCGTTGGAAATCTGGGACCCCTTAACCCGACCGCGGAAACGAGGTACTTTATTATTGGGTAGTTTCTTTGAAATTTGTCGATGAGAAAAAAAAAAAAGAAAGAGAAACAGAAAATAAGGGAAAGGTATCGGGTCAGAAACGAACGGTATAACAGGTAAGATATAAATTTCCAATCCTTTCGATTTTTGGCCGTGTGAAAAACCCTTCTACCCGAACAATCAAGGTTACTTCACACTTTCCACTCGTCCGTATATATTTTTACCCCAAAAGTAAGAAAATAAAAAATCCCACGATTCAAAACCCTCGAGTATTTTGTTTCTTTTTAAACATCTTACGAAACCCCTTTTCGGTCCATACCCCGTGAACCATCCATTGCATGAAAAATACCCTCGAACAAAAGTTGCAGATCCAAAACTCGCGGATCTTTTATGTCCCATGAATTTTTTCAATAGAACGACTAATACGACCAGAAAATTTATCTAAAATTATATTTTTTCAAGATTAGCGTCAGCTTCGTATACATACATATGGCAGGTGCAATGACGACGATTATTTCTTAAATATCTCTTATCTGAACTGACGCGAAGCGCTACGATTAATCGCGTATCAAGGTAGGTAGGTAGGTACGTCAATGTCTGACAAGTAGTTTTTGGTGTTGCCCAACTTTGTCGCGGCTTTGTTAACCTCTGGCATATTTCCAACCGAGTAACTTCGATCAATGCACACAAAGCGGCTGCAAGCCATAGGCTAAGTCAGGCAAACAGGCAGGACCCAAGCCAAGCCAAGCTATCCAGTCTCGAATCTTAATCCGAAAATGTATAGCAAGTATAATATAAACCGGACTTTGGCATGGTGCGTGTGTTTCTCGAGGCGCTACACACGCTGTATATAAACAATTTTTATTCACCTTTTGAAAAAGCTCTTCAATTCCCATAGATTATCATGCTAATTCCACGTGTCCCAAAGGGTCATAACGGATCGGTTACAAATCTCAACTGACCGAAAATCAAACTAAGAAAAGGTGTTCAATCAAAAGTCATTTCTACAAATTGTTGGGGCACATCATCGATTCGGGTAATACTCCGAACCGAAGAACATCGGAGGTTCGAAATTCCGGAAGCTAAAAATCCGAAAGGCCAAGACTCCGAGTTTGAAATTCACGCATGTATTCATTCAGTGTTTAATCATTCTGGGCGTATTGATTGTGTCGAAGCCATCTCGAGGTCGAAATTTTCAAAATTCGTAAAGAGGGTTTCGATCAGAGTGAGCTAATTTTTGGTCTTAACACCCTGAGAGATAGACCGAAATTTTAAGGTCTCAGGACTTTCGGGGACTTTTCACCTTTCAGAATTTCGATTCTCTAAGTCTGAACGTTTCTGAAAATTTGAACGTTAAAACGGTCCCGGATTGTTCGACTTTAGGGAATTTGGTACAGGTACACACGTGTTAAGACGATGAATGGTCGGATGAATGAATGAGTGGTGTAAAATGAGGGGAAAAAAAATGTAAAAATTTAAGTGGGTGGAGGGGTTTTTTCGTCGGCATTGACAAAAGGGTACCTCGCAAACAAATAATTTAACAGAAAACAAATTACTTTTATCAGGGACCAGGGCATAAAGCGTAATTCACTCTGGTATTATATGAAAACACGTTAATGTGTTCGCGTCGCGTTTGTACGGCACCTTTGGCCATCCAGCTAGCCTCCAGCCAGCCAGGCTAAATGGAATTTATTACTTTCCGAGTCGAGTCGACGTCGTGGTTCCTCTTCATGCGTGTGATCCGCACACCATATCATGTACGACACAACGGGCACACAACAATCAAAGAATCCACACTCTAAACCGTTTTATACTTTTATATGATTTGTTAGAACTTACGACTGACCGTAAAATTGAATGAATCTTTTTTAAAAGGCCTCCTCTCTTTTTAGTGGAGTTGTGTGAAAATTATGAATTAGGTTGCCTGGACTTCCTCGCATGCCTTTAACACTTTTAAACACGGACGGGGATAGAGATGGGGAAATTTTTCTTGTTTTTGTTATTTACAGAAGGTATAATTATGGGCATCTAACATATCTATAGAATTTTGATAAATTTTAATACACTGATATTTTTATTATATTTTTGTTTTTTTTTTCTCTGAGAGCCCTTCTATGACTCGAAAAAAATTAAAGTTTGGTGAAAAGCATTTTAATGGGTGAAATTTAACAGCCCCCTTCCATGAAACGGGTAGGTATGTGAATATACCTATACCTACCTGCGGTCTGATGCACCCGCGCACTTTGGCACGTAAATAAAAAAATTAAATATAAAATAAAACTAGGAGGACCGGAAATGGATAATTTAAAACACAAACCTGCGAGGAACCCTAAAACGCTTTTAAACTTTAAAGAGAAAATAAAAGAAATAGCTGAAAAAGTAAAAATACATAATAGCCAGCTACTAGATCTATACTTACCTCGTATCTTTTCTCGCCAAAGAGCTGAACGACGCCCCGCTTCCATTAGCACTCTTCGTTCCCGAAGAAGCCGCACGCAATATCTACCCCTTGAATTTTTATTTTATTGACCATTTTGATTTTTTTTTCTTCTTTTTTCTTTGAAAGTCCGAAATATCTTTCACTCTCGTCGCAGTCTCACCTAACGTCAGCCGCAAGTTTTTGTCATAAAAATTTAAACCAAAGAAATTTATATTTCGGTTTCGATGGGGCCCGGCAAGGATGCTGTGGTTCGGTCGCAGCGGGAGGCTGCGGGCCATCCTACGGCACCAAGCTGTCTGCCAAGGTATCCTCTAGGTATTCTCGAGGTTACATGGGGCCCACAGAATTCTTGGGTTAAGGTGGTCCTCCTATTGGAATATGACTACTAGGAAAAATAGAGAAACTTTAAAGTAGCTGAAAGAACCTGTTGGACTATTCCGCGCGATACCATTATCCAAGTCATCATCGGAATTTCCATTATCCAAATCATCCTCTGCACCCAGCATAGACGCGAGACATTCACTCAGAAACGGGTCATAAAGAAAGAAAAAAAATCAAAAATCGCATACTTCGGTTTCTAATTGAAGAGGAAGTTCAATGTGATGAACGCAGAACCGTGTGGCACTGAATTGATTTTGGGTAATGAATTCTTCTGCCACTACATGATGAAATTGACAATCCATTTTGCTTTTCATTTCATTTTCTGGAGAAGAAAAAAACCAACGTATATGAAAGAGGTTTCACAATCAGAGATGGACCGAAGACTCGTTAAGGAAGCCTTTGCCATTTAGATGCACGAGTAGTAATTTGCGGAGTGGTTTCCAAGGCTGTGCATCTCTTCGCGTTATGATCTCTGATCATGGGTACAGAACAACGTGAATAGATCTGTAGTATAAAGTGGGATTCCATGTTCACGCCGAGCCGGAAACAGTTCCATAAACCATTCGGTTCTCTCACCCTGCAGAATGGCGAGGTACGGTTAGTTCGACCGAAGTAACGTATTGTGCTATACGCGTCTGTTAAATAACTTGACTCTTCATCAGAATCGTATATAATTATCCAGAAATGAGTGGTCAGTGAGAATTGATGGTAATGTAACAGATTTGGCGAGTGTCTTCGCTCCCGCAAAACGTCATCGTCCTGTTTAAACAGCCGGTGCTCCTTGCTAGGTATTATAAACGTGTATATATATGCACTATACGTAGCCCGTACCTAGGTTGTATAGAGTCCTTACAGTCTATACTCCGAACGTCGCAATGGACTGGAGAATTCGGGACAATAGACGTTGCTCGGAGATGGTATCTACAAGAGTAACCCTTCCTCTGTAGTATCTTCTTAGTCTCGAGTCTCGAGCTCTCATGGTACACCAATCTCTTTCAGAGTATACCAGAACCGGAGATATATGTATACTTTTCTCTTCTCTCCTCTCTCCTCTCTGATCACGGTCCACTGACCCTCGAGCACCGATCTTTGGCTCCTTGGCTACGGTCCCCATGCGTTAAAACCCTACCCACTGCACCTAGATCTGAGCAAAGTATCATGTATCGGCAAAAAATCATCCGTATAGTTACCCTTGCATATTCAGTTTCGAGTAGAATGAACGGCCTTAAGTAGATACCGGAGTAAAATATCGTTACAGTTTACACTGGTCTGCCCCTCTTCGTGGCTGCAGATTTCTTGAATTCGATCATGAATAATTAGTGTGAAATTGTTCTCCGAAAAGAAGAGGAATGATGGAGAATCGATGATGCCAGTCTTCCGTCCTTCCTTTCGTTCTTCATTTCTTTATTTTTTGGTTTCAATCTTTTTTTCACTGAACGGTGAACGGAGAGAGGATCAAGTTTTTGGGTATATAGATCCATATCCTCACGGCGAAGAAGTGGCGGTGGTGGAGTGACGTAATCTTTTGAAATTCTAACACAATGCCATTCTGATCCTGGGCACCAACTATTCTGACAGCTTGGTATTCAGCGCATTGTCTCGGGACGGCAAAGGTGTCCGATCGCAAAGAAAATAATCTACTAAACAAAGGGCACAATAGAAGTGTCAAGATTGTCGGTCAGGACCGAAACAATCCGGGATCAGAGCTTTGACAATTCTTAAATGTATGTACCTAGAAGATGCCGGTAAGGTTTTCACAAATATATTTTATAATTAACTAAATCCCCCCAAAAAAAAAGGAAACAGAAGAAAAAAAAAATATCTCATCTCCTCTTCATCAACCTTAACGAATCCCAGCGTGGAAAAGTATCGTGAAAAATACCGTTTTTTGGATCTCGTTTTTTCTCCCTTTTCGTTTTTGTTTTTTGAACGTCCATAACGGAGAGAAGGAGAGAACTAGGAACAAAAAAAAAAACATTAAAATAAATAAATAAAAATAAAGGGTGTGAGGTGAGAGTATGATGCTGATCCTTTCCCGTAGGGCGTAGGGGACGTCCTGCTGTGAGGTTCGAGCTCTGGACGAGAGGATGAACGGTTCTGCTATATACGTTCTAGAGCTAGAGGTGTCTGACGATTCTTGGTTACGTTTCTTCGTAGAGATCTATATGTGTATACGTAGTACATTATATATATCCATATGTAAATGTATACGTATTTATGTGTACTTGTATTCGCAGCAGCATTAGCTAGCCGGGAGGTCACGCTGCGGTTGGGGTTTAAAATGTCCTGCCCATACACCATGAATTGTTTATTGCCAATTGCACCGAAAGATCTTGACCCGTGTTATAAATCGAGAAGTGGTCTTCTACCGTTCCTGTTCAACCAGACTCACAGATGGACAATTCCCCGCTGCCTCGCTGCGAGGGCAAGAGAATGAGAGGAAAAGAGATAAAAGAAAAGGAAAAATCAAATTCAGCTTCTCTTTAATTTATTTATTTATCTCCTTTTTTGTTTTTATTTCCTTCTCTTCGGAACTGAAGGAATTTTTAGTTGGAACGGAAATCGGGTATTATTCAGAAGTCCATTTCCGTTAATCAATTGCTGATGAACACATGAAACCCAAAGTTTTTTTTTTCCTCTTTCTATTTTTTCACCATAAAATTAGATCCAAAATTGATGACTCAGATCTGAGGTTAATAATCTCGCATAAATCGTAGACAGTTGTGTCTTTTTTCTCTCTGTTAAATGTAACGAAGTTAGTAGGGTAGGTATGGTATGTATGGACTGCGGTGGTCCCAGTGCATCGAAGGACCCTTTATTCGAAGAGTAAGATGGTAGTCTAATCCTGGATCAGCTTTCCTACGGTTCCATTTCGTCCGTTTTATTCTTTCCTAGGATCTTTTCATACGTTTTATTCATTTTTGATTCTTTGATAGCGCTTTCAAAGGCTCCCTCTGTCCTCCCTGTATGTGACAGGTGTCTTGATTCTCCTACCCCATAGAAGAAAAAAAAAAAAAAAAATTTTAAATTAAAAAAATAAGAAGAGGCTGAAGATTCTCTGGTCACTTCATTGCACTGCAACTAAATGCAGTAGCTATATCATAGAGCTATAAATTTTCATGAAAATTTCTTCTTCCAAACTCTTCGATTTTATTCTAGAAATATTTTCCCAAAATCTTGCGAGGCTCGGTCTATGGTAGGACGTGAAAGGGTGCCCGTTTTCGGAATAGGGTCCTATGGATAGGGTATATTCTTTAAATCGAATGATATACTCTCGAGTCCAAGAGGCAAAACCAAGAGCCACCGACCCTAAGGACTGGCACTAAACCAACACCGATGCACCCACACAATCTCTTCTTCTGGTATCCTATGTTCATTGATGGGATAACGTCCGTCCGGTTGACTGCGGAGACCAGGATGGGTGGAGCGCTCCATAGGGTGCCAGGAATTTTGAGACTCTCTTAGTTACGATCCTTTGCGCTAGACTGGAAGGACCTTCAGAATAGTGGTGGGTGGGGTCAGGTGAGAATTCTAGCCAGACAGTCTGGCACCAGCAATGGCGTCGAGTTAAGGGAGTTTAGGATATTTTACAAATTTTTAAACAGAGTCGAGAAAGGGGGACTAAATTTTTTCGAAAAATCGAGGACGATTCTTCACCGATGATCGGAAGAAATCGAAAAAAAAAAAAAAACAAATCGTTATCTATATTTCGCGCGAGCATGATACCGCAAGGAAGAAGAAGGCTTGATCGAAACCGGCAAGGTCAGACGTCCTTTCGAACATTCATTTATTTCGATCATTCTTGAGAGACGTAGCTGTTACACCTTCAGATAAACTAAAGATATTAGCATAAAACCAATATGCATATCAATTCGACAGCTACCGTTGTAGAATGTTTATAGAATAAGATACGTGTGTTAGTTATTCTTAGTTATTTTATCACATCACATCCACCTATAAATCTATAGGACTCTGTTGTAACTCGTATCTATATACGAGGTATTACGTAGGTACGGAATGGCGATGCCTGGATCGAGTATAGACATAATCAAACACTTCACGATCGATGATGAGCGTCATTTTTGATCATTATTTTCGAGTAGATAGAACAATGGCCAGCAACGTCGTCTTCTTCATATGGGTGATGTATACCTTCCGAAAAAAGAAAGAAAGAAAGAAAGAAAAATAAAAAAAAAAAAACGCCCATATTGTCGCGTATGAAAACCGGGTCTTTCAACCCCTAGCACTATTCCACCCCGGTACTTACATCGATATAGGTATTATACATGCGCGATGTGTAACGTTGAAAATAATGCGTACGATGCACAGCTTTATCGTATGTCCACTAACGTTTATTGGTCATTCAGAGGTAGGCTGGTATTTCCCCTCGATTATTCCTCGGACAATCAAGTTTTTTTTCTTTTCGGACTGATGCCACAGAGTTGTACCTATATACGCTACGACGATGCCACTTGTCCCCAGTAGCTTACCACCGTAATCCCATTGTGCTTGTAATGAATAAATAATGCGATAACATACGTACGGGGGGGGGGGGTGATCTGTTAATATTTCAATCCTAAAACAAGAGACTGGCGATATTCTTGAAGAAAAGTATCATTCTTTTTGTTTCCAAAATTTTAAACGGTTACAAAGAAAAAAAAAAAAAAAAAGACAAAAATATGATCTAGTCTATTCAATTATCTGTTTGTTCGAAGCCATCCGATTCCATGTTGTGCACCCAATGAATGAGGGTATTGGTCACCCCTATTTAAACGTATTACTATATCGTTGGTTGAATTATGGGTAGAGAGACAAGTAGAACGTGTTGCCCCGACTAGTTACCCGTGTGAATAATTGTGGGGATTGCTTTTGCGGCCTCTTCTTTATCGTCCGAGTGGTGATGATCTATGCCTTCAATGATTTGTAACTACCGAGGCATATGTCCGGCTTAACTGGTACCTCGTAAGTTTTTTTTTTTTTTTTTTTTTTTTTTCTATTATTATTTCTCTTACGTTATTTGCGAGTAAAAAAAAATCTTTACTTTTCATACACACGCGTGTGTAAAAATACATGTTATACGTAATACTATTAATTATTGAAGTAAAACGAAGAATTGGGATCATTCATCTTTTCTGATCACTTTATTTTACAAAATTTCATTCAAATTCTCACACTCAAGGTACTCATGGCTGAAGATAATCATTGATCTATGTATTACGAACAAAAAACTCGCTTTCAAAAATCGAAAACGCCAAATTTTTGGTCTGGACCGTTGCCGGGTAGTGAATGCGACTTAGTTAGGCACATGGGTATATGCAGGCGAGACCCCTCGATCCTTATGAATTCAGATTAATATCAATAGTTCGTTGTGCCGATCCTCGAGTAATGGGGCGTACAAGAGACGGCGTATTGTGATGGGAAAAAATGAAATTAAAAAATAAGAATAAAAAAAGAAAATAAGAAAAAAGCATAGCGAAATAATTTTCATATCGTTTTAATGCCAGTATTGTCCAGTAGTTGAAAGTTAATGAGCCCTGTAAGAGATTTCGCCAACTTGAAATGTGTGCTGTTATACATATTATGTAGGCACATATCGCTTTCCTTGTTTTCATTATTATCCTGATTATTATAACCATTGTTATCCCCTGTGTTACCTCCATATATAGGCTCTGTATACGGTACAACACGCCCGTTTTTTATTCGGTTTTGATCGTATCAAAATTATAATTAACCCTTGTGAATTCACGAGTTAAATTTATAAAGCACATTTCTCTATCGTATTCATTGTCCAATACGACCATTTGTTTGCGATCAGATAACGATCTTTTTTATTATTAAACTGAACACACCCTCAACTCTCAACCCTCAACCCTCCTTGCTCCTGCGGGGGGAATCTGACTAAAAAAATCGTAATCATCAGACGGGCTCGAATTATTTTACCCGATTTTTCATTACAAGGAATTCAACCCTCACAATGTTTTCCTAGAAAATTTTAACGCCCGATTTTAAGCAGTGTCCGAGCTCAGTTGTTCCTTTTTTTTTTACCCCCGGATATGCACCCCCTCAGTTAGTTCGATACCGCTGGGACCAAAAACCAGGGGTCCAAGAACCACCCACAATCGTTGCATTGCATTATGGGCATAAACTCCTGCAGCTACACAGGGCGAAAGGGAATAACCCAAAAACTCCCCAAGGGCTAAGGCACGCCGTGAAACTCTATGGGGGCCCATTGTTAAATGGTGCCAAGCAGTCTGGTACTAGCAGACGTTTCTGAGCACCCTGTGCACGCGGCGAGTTAAACCGTCTCGAGTTTTCCCTTGGAGAAAATATTCTTCTTCTTCTCATTACAAAAAACCTCTTTTTTTTTTCTCCGAAAATTCAAGGTATCCAATTTACAATCCCAAGCTCAGCTGCCTGGTCTCATCGTTAATTAAAAACCGGACACAGTACCGTCCTGATAATTTTTGCGAATTTTTAAGCCACAAAAATTTCTGACCAATTCGATTTCGGCTCCAATGGAAAGTCTTTTCGGATTTTTAAACCCTAGGTGAAGGGCTCGGCCGACTATGGGGCAGGCTCGAAAGGATCGTGAATTTTGAAAAGGAAAGAAAAAGAAAAAGAAAAAGAGAAAAAAGGAAAGGCGGATACCTGTTTCCAAGAATCATAATTTGGTATAAATACTCCCTCATCTTCATCCCTTGAATAGAAGAATTCAGTTTGAATTTCTATCGCGCTGTTTCGGGGCTAGAAAAGCGCTAATTATTTTTTTGCATTTTATTTATTTTTTTCGAGGACTGTAGGGCGGGGAGATTTTCATTTTGAGTTTTTCTATTTGTATCATCGCCCGCTATACCTACCCCTTTCAAAAGTCTTGGTCAAAGATAGATGGATCAGGTTTACGATGTAACAATATTATTGTGCACCTTTACCCCGACTATTTCAATGGCTGGTGGTACTTTATTCGGTGATTTACGCGTTGTAAGGCGTTCCTTGCATCCTTTGCAGAACTACAAAGGCCTTCACCTATAATACCCACCGAACGAAGTCCCTTGACCACCTGTGCCCATCTTTTAAATTTAGTTGAAACTCGGAACTAACAGGTAACCAGAATTTTACGCCATTTCTTTAGCTGCTATCAGAATCGAATTTATCGAGAATTTCATCAACCCTTGATAATTTATGCTACGTGTATTTTAACAGATGAACAAATCTCTCAAGTATAGAATTAATAAAAAGTTAGATCGCCTTTGTGTCTCGGATAATATACCAACATGGCATCTATTTCTTTAACACCCACATCTCGGCCTACGCCTTTTCATTCTCTTCACCATTCTCTTTCGTTCGGTGTTATTAATGAGAAGCTATTCATTCCCGCAGAGGTTGGTTATATGCCCATGCCGGCAGCTAAGGCACACGGTGAAGCTGTTCAACTCTGGTACCGCAGACGCAGACCCGTTGCTTATATTCTACGTGTAAAAGAATTGACCCATACGTCCGTAGGTCCTACAACTCCGTCACGTATTTGCATTTATAAATCCATCTTACTAAACGCCTTTAGATTTTCATCTTACATCAGAGACGCGAGGAGTCCACCTACCGGTAATTGGCCCTTTATTAGATCCTGTTTTTTTTATAGTTTGTTCTGAGGACTTAATTACCTTCTGACTTCGTTTATTAGGACAGGTTTTAGGCTTATATATATTTCAAGACATGTGTATACCACGTAGGTTTATTCAATCAACGATAAAAACCGAAGAAGAAGAAGAAGAAGAAGATCAATTACTCCTCTTTTATTTCTTGTTTCATTTTCTCACCATAGTAGCTGTACGTCTTCTCTCCGAGTCCGCGTCGTCCTGCACCATGCACAGGATGTGTAGTTTGAAAGAAAACAGGACCGTTTGATTTTCATATTGTGAAAGGCACGCTTGAGCACTTTTAAGAAAGAGAAGGATCTTCCTTCCCACGGGTAGCCTCCGCATGATGAGTTGGCAGAAATAACAAAAACACATCCTCAGGTGGTGCACTGCAGCGTTCGGTTTCGTGAACCAGCTTAATTCCGCCTTGAGTCATTCGCGCAAGGTGTAAAAGCCAACCTTTTTCTTCATTTTTTCCACGTCCACGCAATAGCCTATACTCTATGGGCATAATACCAGCCACTAGTGTATTGTCAGTTTAAAAGACGTGAAAAATCTTAATTACTCTCTTTTCATTACCACCGCAGTCCCAGGGAATCGTTTTCTATACACGGGAACTATACTTCGTAATTCCGCGTAGCTAATCGGCTATTTTTATTGTTTGAACAAGATTTTCAGTTTCAGTTTCAGTTTCAGTTTCAGTTTCATTTTCATTTTTTTAAATATCTTTACACCTACCTATATATACGCGTAATATAATTTCAAAATATAATGAAAATAAGAGAAAACAGTCCAAACTTCTCGCCGAACCAAACCTAGCTGCAGCCTCTACAATCCTGACACAAAGCGTCGGCTGTCAGGAGGCATTAACTTGTCCGATTCAGAGACCGTCTTGCTGAGTGATGCTCTCTGTTTTTTGCCGTCGTCTCACCTCCTTCGCGCGTCTTTATTCAATCTTTTACCATCTCGGTTTTCTTTTTACCTTTTGCTTCTTACTTCTTGCTTTTGACTTTTTTATTTTTCAATTGTTTTTTGTTTTTTAAATACCGAACGACGCGGAAGACCCAGATTGACGTTCACTTATCGTTCCGGCTCTGATAAATCGGACAACCGAATTTAACCGTACGATATTAATTATAAAGATCGTTCATTAAATTTGATAGAAAAATATTTAGGAAGAAGAGGGAAATTTTTTTTAAGCATTTTTTCTATCAGCTCGTAGGTACAGTGGAGTAATTTGTTATACCTGTAATTAAATTCCACCGATTTAATACTCCTAATAATTAAATAGAAAAGACATTCTTGGGAAAGTGTCGAAATCATTCGTCACTCTCAGTTTCTATATGTTGAGTTTTAGGCTTGACGTTGAAACGTTGCTAGTCGCCACGTGTAATGATACCTGTCAATAGCTCGGGCCAACTTCCATCATGGCTTCTTTATTTTTCCAAGCTTATTAGCCGGGGCAAAGGGTTATATCAATCAAACACGTCAGCTAATTTTTGTTCAGACATTTCGTGTCGTTTCTTAATACATATATACATATAGTAGATACATCACACGCGTTATTATTATACTGCATCATCATCCTCATGAGTTTACTAAGGATGACTTCTTTCATCCTTTTACACAGCAACACTCAATAGAGATCATTTTCTATTTGGTATTCCGCGTTTAATCAGTTCGTTTTATTTACCGATGCCAGGTGCAGGATAGCCGCAGATGAACACGTATGTAGTCTGATCGTTGATCCTAAAGAAGGAGGATTAGGATCCAGTGAAATTAAAATGTAAATATCGAATAGTACCTCTCGAGTATAAAAGCTACAGTTATGGTTTCACATTATTTTCTTATCTGCGTATCGCATCGAGTATCTAGAAACGTTCTAATTCCAATTCTCAACTCTCTAATGAAGCCAGTCTACATGTCTACACGATGACTTTCTCAGTTCGAAAAAGTTTAACGAATCCAATCCAATATGGGAAATAGCTTAGGCCCTTCACCGCTACCGGAATACCTACTGTTTTACAAAAATAACATTACTATTTCTTACCCGCATTTACTTACTCTCTTCTTATTCTCATTCTTAGTTCGAAAACCAAACCAAACGTCCGAGGCCCACTCGTGCCATGGTTAAAACTCACTCCTTGACTTAACCATTCAATCTTAAACTCACAATAACATACCGTCCCTCTGCCTTCACGAAGTAAGGCACGCCTGTGCTGCGCTGTGCTGCGCTGTGTCGTGCATTAGCATGAGATCAAAATATGTAATCTCAAACATCGCTTGCTGCTGCAACCATCAGATATGTCAATTATGCTCTCTCGTCCACGTACGTACCTGCCTTTATTTCCTTTTTATTTTTACTCCTCGTCTTCTTCTTACCAGCCATTTATACGAATACACACATGCATACGGGGTGAACTCTGAAGTTCGAAGAGCATCCTCCACGTGTCTCTAACCATCCGATGATAACAATTGAGGGAATAGAAGTCATGCCGGATGATCATTCTGCGTTACCAAATATCAAAACTGGGTCCATGACCATTTCGAAAGCCGATACCAATTGGTATAGCAAATCTTCTTGAATTCAGTATAAAATAAGTCACCCTGTGTGTTATGTACAGAAAAGTAATAGAGCAGGATCTTGGGAGTGGGTTCCAGTGACGTCAGGTCTGACTAAACTCAGAAATGGTTATTGGAATGTAAATTGATCCATTCTACGATTCGATAAGGATATTATCAACCGTCTATAGGATTTCGGTTAACTAAGACGTAGCCGGTCTACGGGTGCCTATAGGTATAGTTTCTCTATCGCCTCGGGATCGATTTATGAATTACTGATAATCATGGATGAAATTAATCTGATGGTTATAATTAAATACATTTTTAGTACGGAATTAACGCCGGATTAAACTACGATCAGAGATTCTCTGGATAGTTATGATAAAAAGCTATATTTGATGTAATCGTTAAATCTGGTATAAAAATCCATTTCCTAAACACAATCTAAGCTATTTCTATATCTAATAGTGAATGAGAAGCTTCCGTAACGGTAGGCATCCAAAGAACCAATCTGATACCACATAAGAAACATGGCTCTGTGGCTAGCAGCCCCACGCCGCTATCATGACTCTGCGGACATCACAATGGGCCTTGCGCTGTTGGACGCCGAGTCCAAACACTTGCTGTACCATTTCGGTAGTCGGAAATCTTGCCTATCTCTTAAGGTAATTGCTTTTCCCGTGTCGAATTGATGGAACGAAAATCACATTTTCAGCCAAATAATTGTTTGTAAGGACGATTTTTATTTTTCTGCAACGATCGGATCTAGCGCTTTATTTCTTTGCGTCTTAGTTTCAACCTCTTTTGGTAGCATTGCTCCGGGTTGAACTACTGTGACTTTTAGTTCAGTTATTATACCTATGTATAGCCGAAAGCGATATGATCTAGTCGCCATGGGCGCGCAAGGCGGAGGTTCCTTATGGACCAAACCTTATAAACCATACCACCGTAAAAACGGACGGTGAAATGTTCACCTCCCGTTGCGTCGATCTCCCAAACAGTTGCCAAGGTGTCGCCAGACAAAGTGGCATCCTGGTGCCGGAACGAGCCAAAGCCTATCCCACTACCATGAACCAAAAGGACCGCCGTGAGGTATCCCCATCAGGGTTTCTCTATCAACCCGCTATCTCTCATCTATGGTGCTCGGAATTCCTCGCTCCTTCGCCCTCCCTCGCCCACCTCTCATCCTACTTTTACTCCTCTTCGGATCATGAACAGCCAAAATGTCTTCTTTCATCTCTCTCTCCCGAAGAAGAAGAAGACGAAGAAGAAGAGGAGGAAGATGAAATGGATAAAATTTAAAGAAAAAAGTGTAATGGTTAGGCGTGACGTGTCGCCGGGTCTTTTGGCGATTGAATTATGGGCCATTATTGTGATTTTTTGTTCAACAAAGGGTAATTATTCCCTTATAACAAGTAGGAAACACATGTCCCCCGCTTACCCACCTTTACCACTCGGTTCGTCCTTTGCCGAGTCGTTTCTGGGTCTGAGGCTGGAGGCAGATATACCTCTCCGGTTCAGGGGCATAAATTCAGACCCTAGTTGTAACGCAATTTGGATCTATTGTCCCTGCCCGGTTATGAAACTCAATTCTCATTGTGCGATTCCGTTGCTCCGCACCATTCGTGGAGAGAAACGAGGGGCCGACGCGACGCAACTCGACGCTTGAGGTACGGAACCAGTTTCCAATGTTTCTCGGAGAAGGTTCTTATACCCACTATAAGGTTCTCCCTCTTATTTTTTTATTTTCATTTTTTCTATTTCTTCTACTTCCATCTCGCTCTTTCTCAGGGATTCGAATATATATACAAGATCAGAGTCCAAAGACCACCGACTCTCACAGCCAGCTGAAATTTAACATTAGGTAGACATTCGGATGGCTAAAGCCGCGGACTTTAACTGTAACGCGAATCAAATCGTAACGCGGGTTAACACATGTTAAATACGTACCTAATCGGAAGGGTAGGTACTTTATTCAAGCCGCTAAACACGCCCAGACGATTTTCACACTATGAGAAAATCGGTAATAAACAACGATTGTCATACACTGTGAGAAACGAGAAATCTCAAACATGTTCAATATCCACATCGTGGGCCTGCTTCGAGCCGTTTTATTCATCTGCCTGCCATGATGTCAGACCTCTTCGGTTGAAATTAACCGTGAAATAGTTGGATTGAATTTGGAAGCGGCGGACTTCTGCCCGATATTAGAAGACAGAATAATGGAGGAAGAAGACGAGTAGCAAAAAATGGTGAATGAAGTTTCACCGAAGCATATAACACGTTCAGAAAATCGAGTCCCATATGAAAGTTTGCTAAGGCCCGCAAACAATTACCGGGACAATTCGTCGGGATCGAAAACGATCGCATTAGGGTTAAACGCAACCGGGTCGGTGTGATTAGTAAGACCGTATGAATGCGGTATACGAGGACAACAATTGCACTTGTGGTACATCTGCGGAGGCTGAAGAGCACAGTGACATGATTTAATTTCACGAAAGATTGGATAACCACTAAGGGACTTTTTTGGGGGGTTCTGAAATGTTTACCCCGTGACTTTTAACCGACGCTACGAGTACTTTAGTAAATATGATCTTCGCCGTTTTGGAAAGGAAAAAATACCGAAGAAATGGGACAGGGAATGTTCTATGGTACTTGGTAATAAATTATAAACAAATAATTCGTCATGCAATTGTACCGAACCTATACGAAGCTGTTGGTAATTTCTATCCAGTCCAGTGGTTCAGCCAAAGTATGTATATGTATCATAAAACAAACCTCTAAGCCTCCCCATCTCCCATCAAAATTAGAACGTCCTTCGACAGCATGAAGGGCTGCTCGTTCACCCCTGTGAAACTAGAAACAAGATATTAACATGACAATGGGCGGATTAAAAAAGGTCTGCGGACGTGGAAGATAGGAATACGTGTTTTTTTTTTTTTCTTTTTCTTTTTCTTTTTTTTTTTCGGGGACAGCACACGCAGTGTCATATAGTAGCTGGTACAGAGGTAAAAATTGTGCGGCTATGAAGGGAGAGAGAAAGAAAGCAGGAATTAAAAATTCATGAAAAGAAATCCGGAGCGTGTAGCTGCTGTGAAAAAGTATTTGGGAAAATTCAGAAATATTTCGAAAAATTCAGGAATATTTAGGGAAATTTAGAAATGTTTGGGGAAATTCAGGAATATCTGGGAAAAGTCAGAAATATTTGGGAAAATTCAGAAATTAAAATCGCGAATTGGTTTATGGGGATGAAATAGGCTTTCTGAGGCTAGCTGTTAGACATGTGCCTCCATACTTTTTGTTTGTGAGGCTTATTACAAGCGCGTTGAGATGTTACAGGCATAATCATACCCCGCTATCCGAAAGATCAGAATAAATTTCAAGCTATTAAAAAAGAATTTCGAAAGTCATTCCCCTACGAAATTTAACGCCGATTTATTAACATATATAGGTATATGTATCTGCATAGCGAGTGTAACCGAGGTAGGTACATATCTACCTGCTAGAAAGAAGAATGAATGAAAAAAAGGAAATTAGCATTCGATTTGATCTTCTTGATTTCTCAACAGTAATACCTGTTCCAAAATTTGGCGATGAAACGATTGATGGTGAAAAGGTTGGTTGGACCCAGGGCGGACTTTGGCGTGTGCGCAAACCTTCTCCTCATGCAAATTTTTGCTATTTGCATTGGCTAAAGAATAACTTAAAATTAAGTCAGAAAATGAATTTCCATTTTTTACCCTTCTAGATGTGTTTCACATTTTTCAATATGGTTGACAAATTTCAAAACCCCCGAGCACAATCCAGGTGTTCTATCTCTATAAATCTGAGATAATTTCAGATAGCATTCATATATATATGAGAACGTTAAATTCCCCATATTCTATCCGTGCCACCAGCCTAATTTTATCTCAAATTCAAATCTCCCCCATTTGCGATCTATACTTTATTTCATACTCGCTTATTATTACCCCTATTATTATCTGTTCATCGGATAATCACTCCGTGAAAAATCCCTGCAGCAGAAAATAGCCGGTCTCTTACCTCGCGAATTTTCAGCTTGATCAAATTTTTGCCGATCGAAAAAGAAAAAAATGGGCAAAAATGTAAAAAAATCTTCTCTTCGATTGGGGAATCTTTTGTATTTTTTTAATTTTTTTTTTTTTTTTTTTTTCCATGCGGAAGGGATGGTCAGGTGCTTCGAAGGATCTCATAAGTAAAAATATACATTTTTGAATCGGTCAGCGCATGGTGCGGCGCGGTTCGGTTCGGTGCGATGCGATTTATTCATTGAATAAGCATCCGGTTATTTGTGTACGACTATGCAACATGTAGGCACTTATATCGTAGCATTGTCCAGTATTGTAGAGCGAAAACGTATTTCCTAAAATATCTATTGTCGGTAGAGTGAGATAGGCGCAGAGGCGAGGTTACGGGCGATTTTCCACGCACGCCCATTGTGCGCACCGCTTCAATGCCTCGAGTTTGCTTTTTAACGCAGGATTTTCGATTGTACCAGTGCTTAGCAAGGATTACAGACATTCCCGGCTTTCAACCTTTGTCATGGACCATGCGAACTGTCGTCCAAGATTTATTTCACGATATATATTAGACTACCCCTGTTTTATTATTTCATTTTATAAAAGCTCCTATTTGTGCTACCCGAATATAGACTCATCGACGATTTAATATCAAACCGATTTTTCAAAAAATAAAGAAAATATAAATGGAAGAAATTTTTCTTAAAATCGGGCGGCTTCTAGGATCGTGCATCGCCACTATGGCCGCAACGTCAAATTTTACAACGCGTCAATATCAGTTTTGGTATTTATTGCCTCTGGTGACTGTATACTGGCTCAGGCAGTATAAGAATCACGGGTAACGTCCTTGCGTCCCGGAGGTTTACGGACCTTTTCTCAAATCGAACAATGCCTCTTTTCTCGATTTACACCATGTTTTGGAAACATTTGACCCCACCAAGTCGGCTGTAACGAGTAAACATTGCGTATGCGACTACCTCTGCTTTCCCAGGCTGAAGACTGTAGTAAAATCGTCCCGAAACCCCGTAAATGAATAATTTTACGATACGCTTTCAAACTGAAGCTGTAAAACTCCGTCTGGTCATTTTCTCCAAACTCAAAAGTCAAAACTGACTTCTTCCTCGTAGAAAACTGTACACCTATTCAAAATTCAATCCGAACCGTCTTGCTTCTCTTCCGAGTTCTTTTTCTACGGCATAATTACTACGCGAATTTATTTTTTACAACCCGCCAATCGATTCCGCGAATCGTCAGATCGCATCGCTGCTTGGTAATCATTTGTTCATTTCTATAACGATCGGTTCTATTATACCGATATATGACCCCAGCCGGCTCCTACGGGAGCACAAAACCTGTAGTCGGTTATCTGATAAATCGATTGATGAGAGCCCCGAGTCGCGGTGTTAAAAGTTTTATTTCATTGCGAGGTATAGAGTATCTGACGTACGATCTCGGGTATCGCCTAATTAATATTGGATTCAATCCAGCACGTGTATTTCATAAGTTTCCGTACCTTTTTCCTTTCTTTCTCATAATTCTCAGTTAAATTCTCTCTCATCCAAGTATAGGTGCGCAGGTACGTAGTTCGAAATGAAAAATTTATCTCTCCTTTAAGTTCCTCGCTGAATTTAATTGAGCTTTTGCTTTTGGTACATGCACCTAACTAGGTGGTTAATTAATTTACCCCTGAAGCAGTTTTTCCGTCTGTATGGGTGTCGGAATTACCCGTCACCCTGCAGGGAAGGCTTTTCTCACAAACACCTCGTCTTTGACTAGCCGCGTGCGCTTTGGGAAATCGGTAGAATCACTCGTGCGATTTTTTCACCTTTTTTTTTTTTTTTAGTGGGGGTGAAATACGGTGATAAAAAAAGTTTATTACGCGGGAGTATGCACGTATATATATATATTTATATTTATATATTCGCGTGTGTGTGTGCGTATAGTATGTATATGTAGAGCTAGGAGCGTGTATGACGTAGGCACTTGGTAATCGTCAGCACCTTTTTTCAATGCCAATTAGCAAACGGGAGGCTGGCATACCTGGTGCGCGCGTGTCGTCGTTCGTTATTATTCAACGGGTAGTGCACCAGCATTTTCTCCACTTCTCTGTTACCCTTTGTACAAACCCCGGCATGCCTGGTGCTGCAAAATGACGAATTACCACACGAGTTAACTTTCGCGAAACCCAAATGAATACTAATAAACATTAAACGCGCGGTAGTGCAAACGTTTGCTTTACCGCATCGCCAACGCGTACCCGTACCCCCGTTTAACCCCCAGCTACTAACACCTCAACATCCCATAGAAGGAAAACGCGTACGCCGCATATACCAGGTTTATATGCGGTTTACGAACCCCGCGTAGATTCACAGCTCTACATTATACCCGTATACCACCACCTATATATACACCTACGTACATATTTATACACAGATATCAAACCAGGAAGAGTACGTATAAACTCGGGGAGGGGGGTTAACTGTAATTGGCGTGTGGGGCTTTGAAGTCTGCGTTTTCCAACCAACCGCTTTGTGGACGGGCGTCAAATGCTTACCGCGATTAAATTACCATTTTCAATTTAACGTAATTACATAACATGTAAATATGTATAGGTATATACTCGAACGCCATCAAACCCTCTCTCGTACCGTAGCTTTGCACAGTTTCGGACTACCAAACGCTTTTTTCTTTTATTTTTCTATTTTTCCACAATACCCGCTGTGTTTTACATACCTATTATATACAATTTTTTAAACATGTATCTTTGGGGGATGGAGGTGTACATATATTAGCTCAGATTTTTCCCACAGAAAGAAAAAAAAAAAAAAATATTTCATTCAATTTAATACGTGATTTCGTAAATCTAGAGCGGATTAGTTACTTTTTTTTTTTTTTTAGAATCGATTTTTCTCCCGTGATATATTGCATCCGGTTTCGAAATATTTTTCGTCCGTATATTGGAATGGAAATCGAAAATTTATCGGTCTTTCGTTTTTCTTTTCTCTTGATCATTCGATCCCACGAAAATACCGCAAGGATCAGACATTATTCTTCAGGATATCTGATTTAATTAATCGTCATCACGAATTTTGTCAGTCTCTAACTTTCGCTTCTCATAACGTAGGCGCTAGTTTAAGTAAGAGACAGAAAGAGGGATAGAAAATTCTCTGATCTCTGTGGTGACATTAAACCGTTTCTAGACCGACACCTCGTAATTCTCAGAGCCTTTTATACTCCGTAATATAATATATCTCAACGCCTCGCACGTTTTCTCGCCTCTAAAAAGCCTCATGAAACTTTTCTCTACCGTAGCAGTAGGTAGGTATGGTACGTACGTACCTACCTTGGGTGAGAAAAAAAAAAAAGAAAAAAAAAAAATCGTTTAATTAAATCGTCGCACGAGCCTGCATCAGGCATTCCGCGACACCTTCGTACGTACCGTACGTACGTACGTACGGTACCATACGTTTCTACAATTTTTTTTTCGCGCTTCGTACATTTTTTCACCCTGCTGCACTAACGGATGAATTATCTACACTGTCGTCGTTTTATATACATATATACATACGTGTCTCTCATATCTCTTGTTTTTATTATGGGGGCTACTACCTCTATATAAAAGTACACATATACGTACCTATGTGTACAGTACGTATGTGTTGTGAACGCCGGGGAATCCAAGGGTCTAAAACGTACATCTATGTACCTAACTGCACTTTGTTGCAATGGTATTTACTTAATTAGTGCGCAAGGGCGGCGCAGAAGTAGCGGAGGAGTCGACACGTGCGGGATTTTTCGAGTCATATACATATGTGTATAACATATGGTTTTTTTTTTCCCTCACTCTGCTCTCGAAAATAATTAATTACCGAAGGATTTGGGTTATCGGATAGTAAATAGGATCTAAAGCAACAGTAGAAATTTTTCAACACTTGATTTTGAATTTATGTTTAGTTTTTTTCTCTGTTTGATTTGTTTTCTTTCTTTTTTTTTTTTTCTTTGCTTTTTGAAAATTAGCGAATACAATTATTCGTAGGGCGTCGCGGCGGGCGACGCGACGGCCACGGCCACAGCCACAGCCACACCGACGGCGATGCTGGTGCAGCTGTGGCGGATATATACCGTTGAGAATTAGCATGAGAATCGTTGACGTAATTTCACGTGCATTGTACCTCGTAATACTCGGATGCCATGGCTAGTTGAAACTCCTGGTCACTCTGGGGCTTTGTCTACCTTAGTTTACGTCCCGTATACCCATTGTCCAAGTCATGCACGTCTCCCCGAAGGATGACCAGCGCGAGCGAGCTCCGTTTCTGCAATTTCCTGCATTTCATATTTCAAGATTTTCTGACTCTGGTCTGGTCTGGTCTATTTTGTCCATTTTTTTTTTTTTCACTGAATTCGATTTCGGACTCTTTCCAGTTTTTAGAAACGAAGTTCGAGTTAAAAACATTGAAATCCCGAAGCCCAAAGGTTCGAGAATTTCGATCCATTTCCCAGGATGTGATGACCAATGATCTTTCATTCTAATCAAGACCCTTTTTACGAAAATCCATTTCATCTACTGCAATCATGACAACTCCATGATGTCATAAATGGTTGGAAGGATCTGGAAATTTTTCTCTTCATGAATTCTCAGTTTTAGAGTCTTCGCCTTTTGGGTCTTTAGCTTTCGGAGTTTTGGGGCTCAACGGTGGTTCTTCGTCCTAAAAACTTCGAAATCGGCTACGCAGACTTTCGGGGATTTTTATCAAAATTCATAACTTTTTCACGGGATGATATCGGCTTTGTTTTACCCATTTCATATCAGTGGGAGAATATAACGTTCCTCGAAGGACCTCCTATCCAGCATCTACCAAAGCGTGTATTCTTCATCGGGGATGAACGCACCTGGTCAAAATCGCCACTACAGTATGGTATTATTCTATGACAATGGCGAAAACATGCCTTCACAGTTTAAGGCTTTCTTTGCCGAGGATAAATATCCTTTATACAAAATTCGCAAGGCCTCAAAAGGCCATTGTTGACCGGCTTTTGAATCATTGTACACCGACACTTTGCCCCGTCTAAGAATTCTCTGTTCCAGTTGACCGTTGATCCAACCCTCGGTGCTCATATACCGGTACGAAATTTACAATATATCCTCATCGCTTTTGAATCCGAAATACTGCATAGAAGGACACTCTAGCGACAGATATAGTTCTTTATTCTCTCCTTGTCACAAATTGAGAATCACCGTTCTCTTCCGTTTTCTCCATTTTTTTTAACTCGTTTTTATGGAATTCATTTATCGTAGAAAGGGATGAAGAAATTCCTTGAATATCGAAACGTTTTATTGCCTTCTGAGTTTCGCCTCCCTTTTCCAACCCTTTTAGGGTGTAATATAGGGGCAATGAAATAATATAAATATTAAAGTGAGAAAGTTGTGGGTTCAGGTACCCATGGGTCATGGCCTGTACACGGCGTGGTACTTCTTCGAAGTGTTCGACCCCGTACCTATATATATTTTCCCGAAAGGTTGATAATGGGCCGAGTTTAGGTATATAATTTAGCCATTCATTGTGAGAAAATTGGATTAGCGAAATATTATTTACGATTTGTTAATCGTTTTCCTGGACAACCCCCCAATAAACATAAACCATTATGTACCATGTAATTGAATTAAAACTACAATGCCGAAGTCAAACGGCCCCGGAAAAGGACAACTAAACCCAACTGTACCTGTACACCTAGATATTGGCCGAGAATAGACTATAGTAATAAAATTACTACCTACCTAGGCAATACTATCGGCAATAACTGTTATAAACGTGAATTGTTTTATTTATTTACTGCAATGCCGATGCGTTTTATATATTATAAAGAAATATTTGTCCCTCGTTAAAAGGTGTATAACTGTATAGGTACGTTCCTCCGATATTTTAGAGTATATTTATTTTTTTCACGAGGTTTCACCACTCCCGCAACCAGGTACCGCGTGTTAAACTGCACGTATAGGTTAAAATATTCCACGAAGTTATAAAAATCGGTTGTAGAGAAAAATTTCACTTATTTTATTCAATTTTTCAAATTTCATTTTATTTCACGCTATGCTGCACCTATGCTATAGATTCCCCACGAGCTGGCCATCGGGTTGATATAGAGCGACGTAAAAGAGTGAAGGAGAAAAAACGAAGGAGAAAAAAATATAATAAGCTGACATGAGAATGTAATTTTTTTTTTCTTTACATTTTTGTCTTCAAATTTTCTTACTTTTTTTCTCTCTGGGTCATGGATATTGATGGACTTTAGTCTCCTAACGCGGCGTAGCCTTTATGGTTTGAATATATATTCCTGTTTTTTTTTTTTTCTTCTTTTTAATTCTTTTTTTTTTTTTTTTTTGTATTGAGATATTTCGACACGCACATAATCGCTAACAGGCTAACGCGATCCTATCAAACCGTGGCATAGCCCTAGAAAATTTATCTAATTAATTTCCGATTTTTGAACGTCTTAATAATAGACCGACCTCTTCTCAAAAAAGAATAAAAAAAAAATAAGAAAAAAAAAAAAAAAAAAAAACACCACTGGGCTCAAAATCTTCGTACAATAGGCATTCCTGTATTTTCTTGTTCAAAAAATTTCTTTTTTTTTTTGTTGATAAAAATTTCTATCGTCACTGACTTTGACCTGGAATTTCGTATTTTGTATTTTTTTTTTTTTTTTTCTGGTTGTTAATTCATTTTTTCACTATCTACATACCTACATACGTATAGTATAATAAAATGAGAGACGTAGAGACGTCGGCGGGGGTAGCATACTGCAGGGTCTCTGAAAGTGATCCATTGTTTGGTATTATCGGCACCCGACCGTCTGGTTGTTTCATTGCTGCAGCTAGGTGTTCTTTTCTACAGGAATTTGTATTCATTCTACGCGTGTCTGCCTTGCATAATAAAAAAAAATTCTGTTCAATAAATTCCATTCAACGTATAGCAGAGAACGACGACTATAGCACGTCGACTATACCGCTCCTGGTGTAGGTAGTAGCTATGGTAGAACGATGCAATATATTGTGCGGATCGCGCGGCGAATATCGTTCGAGAAACCGAAACCCAAGAAGGAAGAAGAGAGAGAGAAAAAAAAAAGAAAAAAAAAAAATTTCAAATCAATCGAAATATAATAAGCGAATTAATTCATGCAAATTTTATGTTTAGAATATCGTGGATGAAATTAGTTCTCGTTTATCGGCCAATACATATATTTGCATAACTTCGGCGAGTTACGAGGTTCTCTGTGGTCCTGGTCCTGGCGTAGATAACCCAAAGCGAACAGTGAAACCGGATAAATACGTAATTAGTTGGCTACAACGTTTCGTAATGTAAGAACGATCATTATATTTCGGTCTTGATTTAGACTAAATAACGATATCGTTGAATGTAAGGATTCAAATTGTATATATCTACAACCCTTTGATCGTGCTGAATTTAGAAGGGAATTCACCCCCATGTAAATGTAGGTATATATGAGTATTTATCTCTTATGTGTATGTTTTACGAAAGGATATTCGATACTGAAGCGATGCATACTATTAATACCACTGCGACTCCTCACCCTGTATTTGTACTCGATTGTTTTTGGACCTTTTCCAAAATACTGTTAGAGTCTAGCTAGAGCGAGGAATTTTTATTTATTTTTGCTCGAAGCTTCGAAAAAGTCTAAGGGCGCTGAGAGAGAAGAGAGCACAGAGTCGAGAGGGAGACTCACAAAGCGCGAGGCAACTGATCGACCAGTCATCTGGGCAACAATGAAACGGACAATGGGCAGTGGGCCAGCCGGCAGTGTTTCATTAAAACATGCATTGAATTCGAGACCCAACGAATTGGCTGAAACCTAGAGACAGGGGGTTCGGGGAATAGAGAGGAGAGAGGAGAGAGATGAGAGAGGTTTTCGTTGGTGGCCCGGTCGCCATGTCTGATTGAAACGTCGAAAAGTCAGCCTCTGTTCGGTTTTACAGTACCTCGAGGAAGAGGAGAGCAGATGAGGGATGGGGGTGGGTGGTGATGGGGTTGGGGGATAAATTGGAATTGTCATGTGAGGGACCGGAGCGAATCAAAAGAAAAACAACTTGTATGGGATTGAGTTTAATTGTGTTTCTCTACGTCGAGAGTCGCTCCCTCGACGATTCGCCAAAGTCGACTTCAACCCCGTCCCCACAGAATATAACCGACCAGATGAGGCGGAGGACCATCGGGAAAAACCCTCGCCCGATAAACCGGTAATTAGAAAATGGTAGTTGGAACGGTTTTCGGTTTTTCAACAAACTAAATCGACCCTTTATTTACACCGCGTTATTTGAACCTCGGAAGTACAGATCAGACTTTGACATACCCCTAACACAGGGAAAATAAATGAACAGAAACTGTCCATACTGTATGTGTATCGGGTAGTTTGGAAAAATAATAAAAAGATCATGTCTTTCAATTATTTTACCAGACTTGTCTCTTTCTTTTTTTATACCCCAGAGATTTCGGGGTATCAGCTAGTTAAGATATGATCTGAAAATGAGCCGAGTGTAATTTCCCTCGGAAGTTGAAATGGAAAAATGGAGTATCGACGTCGTCCTTTCTCTGTGTATATATTTCTATTTATACATCGAAGTACAACAGCTACCCCGCCGCATCATGTATCCTCTTGGTTCGGAACATAGAAGTCGATGGAATCGTTCGAGAGTAAAAATCGGAGACACAAAAATGACACGTAGGAAATTAAAAGATAGGATTTTTAAATTGAAAATAAAAAGAGAATGAAAAACCGTGTACAAACCTGGCTTGCTGGCTTGATGGCTACTGCAGCAACGTTCTATTGCCCATTACGATAGAAGACTGCGGCAGGAGTGCTGGGGAAAATTCGCTGGGTATGGGTTGTGGTAATTAACTCTTTAAATTGGACTCTTCCAATCTTCCACCCACCCCTTATCATCCGACAAAGATCTAGATCTCGGGGAACGAGGCTAGGAACAAAATTACTCTTCGAATCAAGGGCCATTATGCTTCCGACAATCGGCACCAGAGATAAACTGCAACGGTTGAAAAAGAAATTCGGGAAGACAGTTTCCCCCGATTTAGATCGGCCAATAATCTGGCAAATATCCATCTGCGACTACAGCTCGGATGTATATCACCTGAAAATTTGTTCCCCTGCAGTATGAGCTCGGGCCTAAAACCGGGATATCATCTATTCATCGACGGTTCATCCTAAACCTGCTCGTCCCATAACGTCCAGATTAATAAGGGCTTTGAATCTTTTTAATTCGAGATGACGTTGGCCGAGGACCAGGTCCTCCGTGTAAACGCGGACTCCAGGACTTAGCAGGACGCGCATCTGCCCGTAATCCGCGAACACACCATTCTCCACACACTGGCTGTCTATACAAATACCACAGTGTGGACCGTGGACTGTATAACATCGCTGTGTTTCGTTGATCCCGCTTTGTGGCGTTATTGTACCGCCATTGTAAGACCATTGTTCGAACACACGATCTATTGTGAACAGATTGTGCGCACCTATCCGTTTATGCGTGTGCTCGATACGCGGCTAATACCTTACATCATGTTTTTCATTATTTCCATGCGTCTATCCTTTCGGGGATCTGCATTCATTCCAGACGATGTCACGTCGGGACCCTTCCGAAAAGTTTACGAAAAAATAAATAAAATCAAAAACAATGAGTGTCGATAACGTGCTGCCTTTAAGTTATTAGTTATTCGATCTCAACGGGCCTTCGTGACTCCCGGAGGCTCGCTCCTCTTGGTCCCCTAGAAGGTTAGAGATGCGTTTTAAACGTAGATGGTCGCCGGTGTTGGTATTGGTGATGGGGCTGGTGGAGTCGAAAGGCAACCTTGGCCCGTGCGTGCATAAACAAAATGGGCCATAAAACCTCAGGGCGCTAATCCGCGGAGAATGCCGCGAGAGGATATTGTCAAACCCTCCTCTTCCCAGACCCTCCCGTGGACCAGCTGATTCATGCGATCATATATCACCGCTTTATGCATTCGCGAATATTTCAGCGCGTCCCGATCCTCGCCTTCGCCCTGTAGCTATGCACCTCAGTATTCCTGCACCGCGTTTAGGGTATATATCGCTGTATGCTTATACTCGAACCGACGCACGACCATCTAACAAAAAAATATACATATATATTTCCCATCATTTTTATTGGGATTGAAATACCCCCGTTGAATATTGATATCGTTTTCTTTTCTCCACCTCGTTTCCCCTCAAGGGGCAGCATTATATTCCGTCACCATTTATCCACACGGTTTAATGAGGAGGTGTAGATATAGACATATAGTAGCTTAATTGCGTTTCTAGTTGCGTGGGTGACTCGTTTGCGAGTTTGTCCAAATAATTCAACGCATTGCTTCCGACGGAATTAACACCTCCCTGCCAGGTTTGACACCTAATACCTATACGTAATACTGGAAGCATTTCTTTCATCGGAAAGCAAAGAGACCAGCTTCGCATGAATTTGTCCATTTTTTATTTTTGATCAATCACATAATTCGGCTGTGGGCCCATGATGTACCTCATTCACCATTTTTTTTTCGTTTTTCTCCGAAGCTTATTTCCCTTCATTCAAGATTGTTGGATTCTCCTCGTGATACCAGAGATTCGAGAAAAATTTTCATCTCAAATTCCGCAACCGATTCTGAAACTAGTTTATTTTATTTTATTTTTTTTTTTTGCTTCAACATTTTTTAAAACCATGTGACGTTGGAGAGATCCTGGAAACTAGAGGGAAGGAGGATCATGGACCTCTCGCATTTGCTCCTACGTAAACATACGGTGGCTACCTATAGTTTCCTCGCTGTTCAGACCAGGGAAGCCTCGATGTTTGGAGATGATAATGACCATTAGAGGGTTCCATGTCTAGGTTGGGCGCTGCGCTCCGAGGATGACTCTTCCACTTAACAATTTGGTGTGAAGAGCTCCTGTCTTGTGTTTACTTGATCCTCTGGTGGGGGACAAATTTCCGCCTCTTCTCTCTTTCGGAAAAGAAAATAGGAAAAAAAAAAAAAGAAACGAAAAGAAAATTATGTATAAACCCAATTTTGAAAAAAGCTGTGAAAATAAATGAGCAAATAAGTGAATAAATAAATAATAAAAAATGAAAAATCTAAACCGATTCAAACGATCCGAATTTCTTAATAATATTTTTGAAATCTTTATATTTCACTTGTCAATTGAGACGGTGGTACAGTGCGGAGGCAGCTTTTGAAAGTATAATAGAAAAATAAACAGATAGATCTGGTCTCAGGAGTGTTTAACTGCTGCTTGGGCGTGTACGCGGTAGATAGTATTTTTTAAAAAATAGAAAAGTCTGGGTAAAGATGAGAAAGCTACTCAAGTAGCAAATATCAAGCTGACTATACGTGCTGTGGTAGAAAATTTTTTGAGGGACGTCGATCCTCCTCGTCGTAGTTTAGGTTTAGGTGTATACGATTTTACGGTCAAAAACTTTCTTAGGGAGTTTACGTGGCCTCATATTGTACTATTCTATAGCGGATAGCCCTAGAGTCTTAAAGTCTAGACAAAATTCCTTGGAAATATTTTTACCTGCCTTACTTCCTCGCGGTAATGACTATTGTCTTAACCTTCTTGTTAGAGAGTCGAGTAAAAGTTTAAGGTGTTTTAGAAAATCAATTAAGACTTTGTTTGGTACTCGTCATCGACTGTTTGACCAGCGGTATACTTATGTATATGCGTACGATGATTAGAAAAAATTTGTCAAACAAACGATTATTGTTTCGTCAAACACACATGTGTTACTCATTTTTCTTACTTTTTTACAAACTGAGCGGACGATCGGAGTGATAAATTTCTATTTTGGAATAGGTATTCGCTATTTTACCTGAGGATTGAAAAAAATGAAATAAACTTTCCCTAAATTATCGGCGTCGATAATCTCCGGTTATTATACGGATATTCAGTCGCTAACGATAATTGGTCTCGCAATTATATGAGATTATGCCTAAAATCCATCCACGAAACTTGAGTAAAGTGACAAATTTCGTAATTTTCATTCGCCGCTAATGGGAAGCTAGACTTTAAGATCCTAGTTGTTGATAGAGTCGAGGTAGGCAACATGAAGCCACGAGTAATGGAACGAAATTTGGTAAAATTCTGAAAAAAAAAAATAAATAAATAAATGAAGATGATTTTGCGGAAAGGGTTTTATGGGGGAAGGGCGTCTCTATTCGAGTTCTGACTTTCCGTTTGTTAAATAATAGAAAAAGATATGGTGACGGTGTTAATGGATTCAGTTTCTAGCGTAAACAAAATAAAGCAAACAAAACATACTCGGTATATGTCCAGTCCAGTAGCAACCTGATTATCACCCGGTTAGTAGGATCCAGTCCCTGTCACCAACGTGTAAAGCGACACTACAAACATAACACGTCCTGCGATAGAGATAGAGACGTGTTCTTTTCTTTTTTTTCAGATCCCAAGTTCTGAAAAGGAACTTAAAAAATTAACTAAAATCACCAGGACGAGTCAGATGCCCCAGCATCCTATTTACTTATTTATTTATATTATTTTCTAGCGTCTATCTCTGATGTCAGAAACGGAGGTAAAGATTTTTCTCTTTATTTTTTTTTTCTTCCTCGTATTTTATTTTTTTTTTATTTTTTCAGAATTTCGCTTTACATATACGAAAAGCTGCGAGGAAAGAACAAAGGATAATTTTCCTTGCTTATTTTTCTCTCCTCTTTTCTCGTATGTATTTATACCGCAGAGATAAAAATCCTGCAAGTATTAATTGCCCTCGATTAATCTACTCCTTCGGAATGCCTGCAGCCTTGGTCCCTCTAATTTACATTCTGTTAGTCCTTTGTCTGCATGATGTCCTGAGGTAGGTAGACGTACGCCTACTGGACAGTTTAAAACGTGTAAAATAGGTGTTTTAACAAATCTCAGGTCCAAATCTCCGGGAAGGACAGAATAATTATTGTCGTATTGCCGGAGGTCCTGCTCTGGGGATACCTGCACAGAAATAACCTACGTACTTTTTAACCACACCAAAAACCCAGACTTATCCCATTGTCCTCGCAAACTCTGACACATAATGGTTTCCAGTAATGATATTTCAGAGAGACACCCTCGACGAATAATCCCATAACGACTAATTTCGTTTTTACCTCTTTTTTCCTTTCTGTTTTTCCTTTTACATTAGTATACCTAATCGCGAACGAGAAATCCCATCGTTTCGTTCATAATTTAATCAGAATCCGATATGCGATTAATATTACGGGGCAAAATTCAGAAAAAAAAAAAAAAATAATAAAAAACAAATTGTACATAGCTGCATAGTATTGCTATATTGATCGTGTTTTGGAGTTGCTTTTTGCAGTTAGTTTTCTCGTCTTAATGGCCACTTAGCACTTTGACAAATAAGGGTTCGAGGTCTGCAGTTTTCTTTCCTTTTCTTTTTCTTTTGATTTTTTTTTTTTTTTTTTCTTCTTCTTGGTTTTTTTCTCTCTTTTTTTTTTTTTTTTTACCACCGATGAAAAGAGTCGCCTCCTTTTCATAGAAATGCCCTGTTTTCTGCATGTTTTATTTCTCGGACCCGCATATAGCACATACCTATATACATATACCGTAGCGAATCGTTTGTAAGAAACCCTCATGGTGCGGTAGACGCGGAACATGAATATTCCACGTATTTGTTACCCCGAACGAGAACACACAAAAAGAGAGAGAGAGAGAAAGAGAAAAAAAGAAAAAAACTAGAAAGAAACGAAAACTAAACAATTTTGAAGAAAATTATATTTCAAGGACTGGCATAAGCGTCTTCGATCAAACCTATATTTGGGCAAAAGGCATAAATTTACCTCATTGTTACACAAAAGACAACAACAATTACGCGATTCGAAACGTAATGGCTGCGACTGTGATGATGAAGGAAGGTTTGGATCACGTTTCGTATCAAGATTTTTGTGGGCGTTAGTGTATTATAATTAATCAATTCTCCCTTCGGGTTATATGTGTATATATCTAAACTAATGTAAGCGTCACGGGTTAACCGCGTAACTTGTACAACGTGCAGATCGTTTTCTTCGAGCTTTGAAAATATAGAACAATGAATAATACCCCACGTTCTAAATAGACGGGACATATTGCTTTCTATTTGAAATTCTGTTAAATCTGTTATATTCATAGTTTGGATAAAATTATCCTGACCCCGGCCCCCGGCCCCAGTACCCAGTACCCAGTCCTGGTCCGTAACGATTGATTACAGCACTTATGAATTTGGAATTATCGACAATCCCTTATATTTGTTTGTAATTTTTTTTTTTTTTTTCACCACCGCTTAAAACCGTAATGGTAGTATTTCCGAAAAACTTTACTTCTGCATTGATTTAGAGTGCTAATCCCATGGTAAGTGATCACCCTAAGTGAGACTTTGGCCCCATGAAAGGGCCGAAAACATATTAGAAAATTGCCAGCAAAATGGGCTTTTAGGTTCTGACCTAACCGATCCCTCAGACCCACTGGAGTCTCGTCATAGTGACTGCATCCTCGACCCTGAAACGGCAGGAGTTCCGAGTCGAGTTAATAGCGGAAACAATAAAGACCGCCTGAAAGGTCCTTGAAACAATGAGATTAACAGGAAGACGGTCAGCTTATGTAAATAAATTAGAAAGTTTCCGAACCCCGCAGGGTCAATTGCTAGAGGTTTTCACATCTATGGGGATGGGTCAGATACGGCGGGGGGTAGCCGAAGATAGGAAGCGGTTTAGGAACAGGGCGTGAGTCTAGCTTACGGCTTGTATTTTTCATTGTTTCCAAATTTTTGTAAACATTTTCTATGTTGATTCATAATTTTCCGTTTGCGATTCCTCGAAACCTTTTCCTAATCAGCCGCGAAATTTCCTCCTTATTTATTTATTTATTTATTTTCTTTTATAAACTCATTATAATAGGCACGGCATTATTGTAAGATGTGACTCAATGTGGCCAGACCAAAGTGGAGACTTGACGCGGCCTCCCATAATGCAGAGTGATTGATGATCCGAGCTGCTCATCCACGTCCTCACGTATGTACGTACCAGGATTGGCGTTTACTGCTTTCTCCTTTGGTGGCGAAGAGCTATAGTCTTCCTTTAAGTATATACGCGTTCCGAATTCGCATTCTTAGCATATATAACGTGCATAAAGTATATAGATATTCCGAGAATGTCTGAAACTCTTATTAACGCCTTTTACTATCATCGTTCCTTGTCGTAATTCTCATTCTCGTTCTGATCGTAAAATCGGCACGCTTACGACAACTCGTCGAGTACTTACCTTTTCCGCTTTACTCAACTTTATCCAACCGAAATGAAACTCGATTATTATAAAACTCGAGGCAAGGACTTCGCTCTGCAATATTGCACTTTGGAGCTAGACAACCTTTGCTGATGGTCATGCTCGTTCCCCTAAGTAAATAGGAAGTATTTACTGTACCACTATGTCATATTTGTGCAATGAATGGAACACGGCATATACCTGAGTGCCTGTACTTCGAAACGCATATAATAATTCCTGCGCGTTACGTACGCAATTATTATTACCTAGGCTCTGGCACGAGGTAGAAACTAATTGTTCAAAGGTTGGTGAGTTTATGTCTTCTTGAACAGCAATCAAAGGCTGCTTTTGTGAAAGCAATTTTAAAACGACTCGTGGGCCTCGAAGTGGTCGATAATTCATTTCTGGTTTGACGATAGGAAAAGGAAGAGAAGAACGAACAAAAAAAAAAAAAAAAAACAAAACAAAACGAAAAGAAAAGAAAAAATTAGACAAATAAATTAAGCACCAGAAATTCACGTGTAACAGTCAATTAGCTAAAAACTTATAAAATTTAACACGTACGCATAATATGTTGAAGTATATTTAATAATTTATTCTAACTTCTTTGGCGAGTGTTAAGGGGCTGCAATCCTGCAGTCTGGGGTCCTCTGAGAACCCTAAGACCCAAAGATATTGGCTAATAAACAGCGAGCCACGGTTCAGGGCTTACAATAAACCAAGAAGTCATAAACTATGACGTATTAAATGCCTCATTGTCGCTCACTATAACGTTAAATAAACGTTTACTACCATAGAGTTGACTTTTTTTGTCAAACTCGAAAGTTTAAGGATCAACTTTTCCCCGTATCCGTACTCGTCTCCCATATTCGACCTGCGAACTTTCCGTTTTATGATAGATTCTCTCGGCTTCTATGCACCGGCGCAGTTTCTTGGTAAAAAAAAAACTTCAACACGCTGTGCGTGAAGTTAGATTTTCCGCACGTTGTGTTAAAAAACCAAAGTGCGAAAGATGATTCCCTTGATTCATTCGGGCGAAAAACTTGACACTCGTTCGAGAATCAATCACTCTCGCACTAGTGTCGGAAGGTGCTATTATTTTCGTCTTTCAATTTCCATGATTATTTAACTCTTCGAACAGAATGAACCGATTGAGTTATTCGGCTAATTCCGCACTCTATGTGTCTTAATTAAGTCCGTATCCTTGACCGGGGAATTCTAGGTCCTCCATGGTGTCACGTAGCTATAAGTTGCAGTAAATACCGTATCGTACTATATAGTGGTAAGGACCGGGTTACAGCATCGTGGACATTCTCGGAATTGTTTGGTTAGGATAGACTACTGGAAAGCAACCCTTAGAATCCGTGGTCCTAAATCCCCTGCATAGCGTTAATGATCTTGTTTGTTGTGGGCCACGTCTGTCTGTTTAGCCAAGACGTTTGACCGATTACCTTGACAAGCTAATGAAGAAAGACGTCCGTCCGTTCGCCCCATACCTGGGCAGAGAAGTAAACTGTCAAAAATTCAGGCTAACTATCCGAAAAAAAAAAAAAAAAATAAAATAAAATAAAATAAAATACGTAAGAAAATTTGAAAAATTTCGTTTTCCTATTTAGTTTAGTTTGGGAAAATAACTGAGAAAACGTGGATGGATAAATTTCATGCTTTTGACTTAGCCTCGACGATACTTTTCCAACCCCCAACCACCGGTGATTTTTTTCTACCAATAACAAAGGCACACTATAGTATATACCCGGTTGATGAAACAGAGGGTGTAATCTTAGTACCTAGTCTGTTCTCTGTTTAAACAAGCCGTTTTATTTGTTCTATCACAAAGGAGGACCGTGGTGTGACTCATTTATTCGACTATATGAAATCTGTGTATATATCTATATCACATTGTATACGAAAGGGAGAAGGCAATCAATATGAAAATTAACATTTCGAGGTATAATAATTACAAGCGAAATATTCTTGCTGATATTTATTTTAAACAAATATCGATATTATTGAAAAAAATAAATAAATGAAAAATTAATGAAATAAATTCTACGCCTTCGTTAGACAATTTTTTTTTATGTCTACACGTACGCACGCCCACGAGCTAACCAAAGTCCCCTGGGATCTGGGGAGCAAGGTATACCTATCTACCTTTGGGTGCGGCTCGTCGCTACTGTATGTTAGACATGCCACGTATTGTCCTGTTAAATACACAACTAAATACTGTAAGATACGCCGGGTGTATATACCTATGAGTTATTACCGCGCCGGGAGAGACAGTGTCCATAATTAACTGTATAGCATTAATTACTTTTTTTTTTCTTTCTTTTAATTTGACGAATTTGATAAAGAAAATTATGAAAATTATGCTCCGATTCGACTGGGAGAAACCGAAAGAGAAAAAGATTATCTAATTATTTGACGGCTAATTAGCGTCTAGGTAATTGAGGATCGGATTAGATAGATTAGCGCATGTTTATGTATGCGGGAAATCTTTGAAAATCTGTTCTTCCACTTTGTAAACCGCAATTATTCGTGACCTGTCAGCTGATGATACATTAATCATCGCCACCCTCTGCTCTTGAACTAGTCCACCCCCTGGCTACGATGGCTCACCCCATAGTGAGCCCCGATCTGTTATTCTGTTCAGCTGTAGTAATAACACACAACATCGTTACGCTCGGGATAATATCATATGTTTTATTGCCAGCTAAATGACACGAGCTCGATAGTCATAAATCATATTGAACGAATTCCGTAGTTGTCTTCGGGTAGATTTATTCTTCCCTAATATTAAAAAATTTTTATTATTTTTTTTTTTCTTCTTCTTCTTCTTTTAATCCTGCTCAATGAAAATATAAGAATGCAAAAATTACGGAGAAAATATCTCTACTTATATGTATAGTTATAATGAAAAGGAAGTAAAGAAAAGAAAAGAAGAGAAGAGAGGAGAAGAGAAAAATAAAGAAAGAATGATTATCTTACTGAACAAATATTGTAATTTCCCACGTAAAATAGACACACACACATATCCATAGGGAAAGGACTTCCGGTTAGCTGGGCAAGGAATAAATCCGTTCTTGAAAAGCCTGGTATAAGGCGGCAGTTCGTGCGTGCGTCGGCAAATAAGATCAATACCAATAAGTATTGAGAATCAATTCAGTGTATTTCCTCGGGTTAATCTTCCGCTTTTTCTTTTTTTTTTTTTTTTCTTTTTTTTTCTTTTTTCAGGTAACCGATTGCCTGTATAGTGTTTAAATGTTACGCTTCTGGTAGTATGTAGTACGTATTAGAAATATTTTGATGTAGTGAAAATAGCGGGGAAAATAATTGTCAGTAAAACCCAGGCCTTCCCTTAGTATATAGAATAAATTTGACAATATTTTCCCACGCCCTATATAGGTACACTTTACTTTAATTCACTTTACTTTTACCTACGTATTTATACACACACGCAGGACCAACGTATCCATCCACTACTTGAATCATACGCTAGGACTGTTTTCAAGAGAGAATTACCTCCTATAAGTCTATGGTGCGGCCTGAGGTACTTCACTCTCTTATGTTGCCATATGTAACGCACTAAATCCACTTAACTGATTTCCAACGATACCGCAGACCAATAATGAAACCCTCGAGTACCAGCCTCCTGCATCGCCCAAAGATCCTGGGATCATCTCTCGTTGACTGCTGACAAAGATAACCATCTCCGAGGCATAGGACGATGAGGAAAAGCATCTTTTTACTATTCACTTCCACCGCTTCTATCAAAGATCAATTTTCAACTGGCTAATAACTTACCAATTAAAATTTGACGGCTACATTTTGAACATAGAATTGAACTTTTTCCTATTAGCGCACGTGCGTCGTCGTATATATGTATGTAATACAATGGTGCAGGTTCGGGGTTCGTGGAGCGTGCAAAGTCCTCGCTAAAGCGAGCAGCGCTCTGTTTTAATCGCAATTAACGTTTTGGGTTGAGCAACTCACGCGCCCGGCCCTCTTACACCTCCGCGTTGCTCGCTGGTGCGAATCACTGATTTATTTTCTACGAGTATTATGCGTATCTGCACATGCGTACATGCTATGTCACATAACACACTTGATCCTGTAAATTGCGAACTCGTAGATATGGTTTGTTAGCAAATCTTATACACACATAAATCCATCGAAGGGTTGCAGCATGATCAACCGATTGAAATTTCCGCGGGTTCTTTGCGTTTTTTGCACCGAAATATCAGCCGATTATTTATACCGGTATAACGTACGAACGGTTGAACTAATTTCAATGAGTGAGACTGTTATTATTCATTCCCTCATTGTCAAAGCCCATCAAGGTGTCTCTAATAAAATCCCATTAACCATGTCATCCATCTTCGCCGCCCCACAATCATACTCTGATCCTCAAACCAGAGACAAAACACTCTACTGAGAATAGCGGTGTGGGGTATGGGGTACGTGGAACACGCTCCCTAAAATAAGGACTATGGAGAAGGTAGTACCTAGGCACTTCAGATAGTGTGCGAATACGTGTGGTCCAATTTTTTGCTCTACAAAATCTCCATATTATTACGGTTAATTTTCGGCCCTGCATATACTATATGCCAAAGGGTGATTATGGTGGCCTCATATTTATCCCTCTTTCTATCAGCTCCGAGTTGATTAATCGGATGAAACGAAGAGGCTTTCCATCTCTCGAAAATCTGACGATTCGAAAAATTGCACGAAAGGCTTTTCAGCTTCTTCGTGTCCTTCATCAGCATATAATTTACACTCAATAGTGATATAGAGTCATTTCGTAGAATGAGAGGCTGTTGTTGCAGTCCTCTTAAATGATCCGGGTCCCACGCGAGGGGGAACAGCAGTTCTGATTCTCACTCACTCATCCATCCCACACGGACCACTCGACTTCTGAAACCCTTTTTTCATTGCTTTAAAAGTCATTGCACGGGGTTAAGCGAATAGAAGGTATAATAACGTTTGGTAAAAAGGATTCGAGTGCTAGAGTTGCTGTGCACTGCAGTCTGTTCAGTGCGATTCACAATCAGTTTCATCAACCCTGAATCTGCGGAATTTTAGTTCTTGGAAACGGTTCATCTTACGAACTTTTATACCTCAGTTGTGTTCTCGGATGAAAAGGATCTTTAGAATGCAGGGCCTGAAGAGATTTTCATTTACGTTATGCTAGCTGTTTTTCTTTTATTCACTGCACGTTATTCTTTGGGTCATGATGATTGGTATTTGTGAAATGAGAAACACGAGGTAAACAAGATGGTCGCCGTTACCAGGTTTTCGGGAGTTAATTAATTTCATTCAACGGTTCAAAGAGCCGAGCTACCTACTCGTATGGTTTCAGGAATCATGCAACCCTTCCGATATCCTTTGAAAGCTCCAAGTGCTTGAAGCCTGACGCTCATTCGAGCCAGTCGTTCATTTAGTTTTGCGCAAAATCTACCCACCCGCCATTTTGTTACACAGTTCCGATTCCGAGGATCATGTATTTCCTATTGATTCTTGATTAATTAATTTCCGCACTACCACGTCACGCGTTTTCCTCTTTCTTTCGACTTTTGCAACTTTTTCCTCCCTATTCTTTTGCTCCTTCTTGTCAGCTCCAAGTATTATGTATATCTACGGCCATTTGGTGAAAAGGAATTGGTTGAAGTTTATTCAATGGGTTTTCTTGCGGTGGGGGTAGGTACCTAGTGAAATAAATTTTTGGAAGCATACACTATAACGGTGGGGTAAAACTTACAGAGTAAAGAATCGCGAGCGAGCCGAGTGAACTAAATAATTGAGAAACTCACTTAAGCCAGTCTCGACTCTCGTTACACAAAGATCACATTTATTATAAAAGCTCTTTATGCAGGGCATACCGGGGCGTGGTGCGGCGCTGCAAGGTCCTTTGACGTTTATCAAATGGTCGTTGTTTAATTGTCTTCATTATCCAAAACGAGAAAGCCAATCTTGGACGGGTGGAAGGCTATAAGAAGGAAAGGGTTAGGGTGCGAGAATACTTCGAAAAACAAGCCTTTTCAATTTACAACAAAGATCTGATTATTCTCTTAAACTTTTTTTACTCTCAACTCTCAACTCTGACGCTCTTATTCTATATATTCCAAGTCGGAAACTTTGATTCAGAATCGAGATATAGGTACTATACCTCATTCTTACTTCACGATTTATTCTAACCCTTATATTCATCGAACAATTAACATATTGTTTCATTTTACACTTTCACTTCGAAGGGGTTGATACCTATAATGGCAAAGGTACTTATCGTTATACGTTAGAAAATCGCCTATACATCTCGCTCGTAATTTTCTATGAGAAATTCAGACCCAAAATAGAAAAGGGGTGAAATCTTTAAGCACTATTTTCCAACGATTTCATTAAAAAGATGCAGTAGAAACAAAATGAAGACAAATTTGATAATATATTTGATACAGCGGTAGTAAAGGTATTATTTATTTTGGACACCCCTTATGCTTCTTGGCACCTCAAGTTCTCAGCCGGCAAACAATGATCTAATTTAAACGAGTCTCACTCTTTACCCTCAAGAAAGTTTGCTCCTTTTTTTTTTTTGTATATACATTTTTTTTTTTTTTTTGTGTTGTATTTCTTTTTCCCCTTTCTTTAGTTTTTTATTTTTTTATTCTTTCCTACACCAGCCACGATACGACTTTCAAATTAAATTCTATTCAACATCGGTTTAACCCTTTTGGCTTTTTTCTTTATAAATTTCTTCCCTTATTATTCTCATGCGATACAGAAGGGTTGCTGCTCGCCCAGTTTCTTCGAGAGCTCCAGACTTGCCCTTGGGTTTAGGGCTACCTGATTCTTACATACGAGTATAGGTATAGATTCTAGATTTCAAACTGAACTATCGTTTTATCTATACTTAGGTACACAAGTCATATAGGTATATGTATACACGGCTGAATTATCGCCTCAAAAAAAAAAAAAAAAGAAAAGAAAAGAAAAAATCATTATTCATCATAGGTCTCAACGTTTTTCATTTGTTCACGGTCAAGTGCACTCTCTCCAACCCCCTTCATTTTTTGACCGTTCCACAACGTTTTTAAAGTGTTCTCCATCCACGTATCGGAAACAATTGTATATTTCAGACGCGCACTTACGCGATAGCCTGAAATAATGCCTTTGTTAAATAACAAACAATAAAAAAAACGAAGTCAATTTTTTCATCAACAATCGACGCCGACCCTTGACCATAGGTCTGAGGATTTCTTTCTTTTTTTTTTTCGTAAAGCAAAAGTCAATATATGTAGTGCCAGATGAGAGACATGTGTGTGCATATGTGTGGTTTTTTTTTTTTTTTTTTTTATAGTTTCAATACGAATTGGTATAGAGAATTTAGTTCCATTCTTTCCAGCCTCGCTTTTTATTTCTTTATTATTTTCTCTCATACAGTTTTATACGCTTGACTTTATTATATGGGAAGCAAAATTTTCAAAGGTTGAAAAGTAAAAAAAAAAAAACAATCTTCCACCTTCTGTGATACTGTTTCAATCGTCGCTTACCTATGTTACACTCGACACAATATCACCTACATGACATTTGGCTTAGGGGCTAGGCTGAAACAATCGGAGTATGTACTCTGTGCAAGGAAACCCCGTCATCTCGTCGCACAATCAGATCACGTCAATTCACGTTGTTCCTGGGTCAGACTCAATAATTTTGACCACATGTTAGATTTTCAACGGTGAAAGTAGCATACTTCGAATTCATCCCTTTTTTTTTCAAACCATTCTTTTCTTTCTTTTTTTTTTTCTAGTTTTATCGAAAACGAAAATTCCCATATAAGAAAAGAAAGAGTGAAGAAAAATGTCGCGGCTTACCACCCTTTTTTTTTCTTCAAATTCTTATAAACCACATGAGATCAGTAGTGGCGAAATTTATATCCCTCACCTCCGCACCCCTTTACGGTATTTTGAAATTCAAACCAATTCTGAATTCATTGTCTGAAAGTGGTTGCATTGGAATATTTTTCTTTCCAGATACAACGAGGTAACCGCACACCTTGGGTTGTTACACAACCCTTCGTTAATAAAAAATAGGGTTTTTTTTTTTTCTTCAAAACGCGACAAAAAATAAGAGGAAAAAGAAAAAAAAAAGAAAAAATTCGACTAAGGGTTGAAAAAGTAAAAGAAATATTAAGTTTTGGAATAAACATTTTTTGATTTCGAGAAATTGGATTCGATTTGTTTTAGCGTAAGATTGAACGCATATAGGTATATGTATGTATATTTATATATATATAAAATTGAATGCGGTTACGTATAGACTCCGTGCCTCTGTCGATGGTTGGTGGTGTACAAAGGGTTATAATCTGAAGCCTCCTCCGAATAGAATTCATATATAAATTCAAAGCTGTTCGCATATACATATATATATATATATATAGAGTCCAGAGTTATATACACTCTGCATATATGCAATGGTAGTATGCGGGGCTGTCAAAACCGTCAACGTCAGATCCGCTGCACATAGGGAACCCCTTTAGGCCCCGAATAGAAAACATTCAATTCTCTCACCCGTGGTAAGCGCGCCTTGCTACGCTTTTCACCGTAACGAAACCTAAGCGTCGCGTCGCGTCGCGTCGCGTCGTCCAGAAAAGGTGACCGATCTCGAAACCCGAAAGGGTAAACTACCCCTTAAAAATAACCCTCAAGGTTTTACCCGGAACGCGACCCTTGCTCACTTCCCACATTCTCTATCTCCCTCTCGGTATGAAAAATAAGAAAATATATTTTTGGATCGATTTTTTTAATCTTATTTTCAAAATGGAGAAAATAACGCAAGCAGAAATATTTTCCCCATTCTTTCTATTTCTCAGTTTTCACCGCTGTCAAAATCACGACCCCCAACCCCCGCTGTTCTTGTTGCCAGGATTTAATCCATCCCTTCGCATTAGTCGGCCAAGGAGCGAAAAATGAGGAATTTTTCATGCCGCGCGTCAAGGATTCCTTTTTTTTTTTTTTTTTCTTTTCTTTTCTTTCTTTTTATTATTTCCCCGCAGTTTTATTCCTTCCATTCATTCATACGTTTTACTCCTCGCCATCTCGTCGACCTTTACTTAGCGTTCCGCGTACTCCGTCGTTTCTTCGTTTCTCATTCTCTGCCCGGCAGCAGCACCACTCTCCTCGCTTTTATTCGGGTTGCTCTGTTTGGGATAAACCTATACAACCGAGGAATTTTTTTTTTTTTTCTTCATTTATTGTATGCCGATTAGCCCTATGAACAGAAATTTCTCACCTGGCAGCTAATGCAGTAAGATCGCTTTTCAGGAAGCTGATATTATACTTAAACCACCCCTTCATCTCTCCAGCTCAACCTCATCCCCCCATCTCTACCCCATTATTTTCCCTTATTATTACCAGCTCTTCACATAGCCTGAGAAATTTGATGCCATAATATTAGGTAGGCATAAGAATAGAACAGAAGAAAACAGAACGTAATAGAACAGAATTCTGGTTTTCATGGGGAGGTAAAAATACGACGATTCTTATTCCAGAAAATATTCTGAAGGCTAATTATATTATTGGTATTGATTCGGGGTAGGTTGGGAGCCGGGTGGGGATTGAATAATAATTAGTCGTTAAATTGCGGTATGAACAAATATTAACAATTTATTAACAAACGTAATATACGAGGGCTGACTTATTAGGCTATTTTTTTTTTTATAAGAACGCCAGCTCAGCAGCGTCTTGAGCTCTCTCTTCGTTTACGCATATATATACGAATATATGGTATATATATATATATATGTATATGTATATGTATGTACTGTGACATTATACATATACATGTAATGGTCTTAAAGACTTATTTATCGTGCGTATATAAGTATATAGAAAATTATTATTTATATATATATATATATATGTATATATAGAAGAAGAAGAAGAAGAAGAAGAAGAAGAAGAAGAAGACGAAGACGAAGAATAATAAGAAGGTCGCGTTTGATATACATTTTTTCTTTCTTCCAATGCATATGTTGTGATTATTATTAATTATTAATATTATTGTTATTATCGTTATTATCGTTACTATTATTATACTATATTTATTTAAATATAAATTTCATCTATACGTTTTTTTTTTCTTCATTTTTTTTTTTTTTTTTTTTTTTTTATCAATCAGAGGAACTGATGAAAAATAAAAACACAACAAAATGAAAAAAAAATAAAAAAATAAATAAATAAATAAAATAGAATAAAATAAAAAAGACAGAATCATATCTTTAAATTGAATTAAATGAAAAGTATATTTAATCTTCAGGTATATATATATACATATCGTCTATACACCTTATATATAGACGAGAAATTTTTAAATAAATTATTATTGGTTTTCGAAAATTTATGTATATAGGTATATATATATGTATCTAGACAGGTTCTATATATAGATGCTCATTGTTACTGCCTATTCAAAGATATACGATACAAGATGGGATATTGAAATTTGTATGTATACTACCCAAATACATACACGAATGTAAAGAAACTATATATATATATATATATGCTATATGTATAAGTATTTACATTAAAAGAAAAGAAAAAAACAATTTATTCCATGACGATTGAAAGAAAAGAAAAAAAAAAAAAATTGACTTATATATTATTATATACTATATATTTTTATCTCCTCGATCAAATATATTATAATAATAATAATAATAATAACTATTATTATTATTTTGTTTATACATACATATATAAATAAATATATATACCTATATATATATATATGTGTATACGTATCAAGTCAATCATAAGTTGTTTTTGTTCTTCTGCATTTTTTTTTTTCTTTTTTTTTTTTTTTTTATCATTATTTATTCATACAACAAAATCACGGCTAACGATGGATTCGAGAATCTTACGAAATTTCAATATATTCAATTAATTCACAAATTCAATTGATAATAATTATTTATACAAAAAGAAAAAAGAAAAAGATAAATGATAATCAATCAATTGATTCATATGTGTGTGTATATATGTATATAGATATATGAAATATATATATATTATATACCACTAATTAATTTACAAATCATCCCCTCGCTATTTATTCATTCACCGATCAATTTTTGCAGCATAAAACACCCATTTACTAATAGTTAATATTTTTTTTGTTTTTCTTGCTTATTGCTTTTTTTTTTTTTTTCATTTTTTTTTTTTTCTCCATTTTTTTATACACACGGATAGATAAATACAGAGAGAGAGAGAGAGAGAGAGAGAGAGAGAGAGAGAGAAAGCGAGAAAAAAAAAAGAGTGAGACAAACATATAGAATCAGGTGCAGATGCTGCTTATCGGTATACATATACGTATATAAATATTTATATATAACAGAATAATATCATATAGCTGTACATGGTGTTAACAATAACAATTGTACCTGCAAAAGAATTGATACCTAAATTTGATGAAATATTAATAACCAATAAACGATAAAAGCAATAGAAATAATAATAATAATAATAATAATAATAATAATAATAATAATAATAATAATAATAATACTAATAATACTAATAATGATAATGATAATAATAATGATAGTAATAATGATAATAATAATAATAAATAACAGTCTATCGCTGAGATAATGGCATGGAAAATGTGTGTTTAAAATAATTCTAAAATATAACGGATACGGGTCTTCGAAGTTGTTCGAGGTCTAAAGTAGCCGCTGATGAGACTTGAGGATGTGATGACGATATTGGTGTTGTACCTGGGCTACTGCTAGGGCTGGATGTAGCTATGCTACCCCCGGAACCAGTAGATCCAAACATTAAAGGTGTTCCTTGATGATGTCCTGGGAATAGGGGACTCAGGTGTGAAGGTGGAGTGTGATAATGTTTACCCGTTGACGATGATGTAGTTGGTGGATAAAAACTTGAATAAAAACTGCTAACTACAGCGGCTGCTGATGCTGCATTGTTGTTTACTGCGTCGGCCGACGATACTCCACCGTTATTCTGACCGTTTGCTACCAGTTTACTCAAATGTACAGCGTCAAAGGCTGAACCAAAGTAGGGAGATATCGGTGGATATTCCAGAGGATGATGTGGAACCGGGGCTGTTGGTGCAGCGAAATAATGGGGTAGTGAAAAGCTCGGGAAACCACCCGGACTCATAGACCCTGGCTTACCCTGGACCACGGAAACTGGAGCTTTAGGCTTTCGCCTTGGACGATATTTGTAGTCGGGATGCTCCTTCATGTGCAGTGCTCTAAGGCATTTGGCCTCGTCGATGAAAGGCCGCTTTTCCATGTCCGTTAAAACCTTCCATTTGGCGCCAAGGCGTTTTGAAATTTCTGAATTGTGCATCTTTGGATTGTCCAACGCGATCTTTCGCCGCTGGATCCTAGACCACACCATGAACGCGTTCATAGGCCTTTTTATGTGCTGCTCTTGCGGCAGCGCCGATTGCTGGGGACTCGGTATCTCCTGGGGTACGTGGTGCACCGAGTGCAAATCCATTCCTGGCAAAAATCCGTAACTGTGATGCGCGTGTGAACTCATCATCGCGAAGCTACCGTCCCTCTCACTGTTCAGGACCCCCTGTCTACCACCTGCGTAAAACCACGCAATTTTAACGGCTGGGGTTTTGACCTTTTATACTTTAATACAGATTCACACTTTTCCTTTTCCTCCTCTATTACGGCGATGGTATGTCGGGACTCTGGCTCTCCGGGTATCTTCGATTTTCACAAGACGATTCTGTCGTTTGTCTCAGCAAAACGAAGCGGCTATACTTTCTCACAATTGTTTATTAATCAATCATCGGATCAGATCATCGGATGAAATAATGTTTATTAAACACGAACAATGATAATTAGAACTCGGTTTCTTCGGACTTTTTTTTTTCTCTCGATTCTTTTCTCTCACACCTCGATCTCCAGAACCTGCACCGTCTCTATGTAGGTACGAGGTGAATGTGCTCGGAGCTCAAACTGGTGCTGACTGAGGAGACCTTCGACCGTACCGTCAGCCCTCGGGGCATTTGAGGCGGTTCCTTTACTTGCCACACCCTCGTGCCACCCCTGGCTTACCATTGGTTTACCCTATAAGGGATCTTGATCCCCTCCAATTTTAACCACCGACAAACTGTAATTATTCTTATCGATTACCGCTCTGATCATCTATAGAGGATATTAACTGCCCGTATCCTACAAGTATTACCGTACATACTCCTGCAGGCACCAAATCTCTCGGATCTTCACTCGGAATTCCATATTTTATTTAGTTATATTCACTCATTTTCCTGCGCTTCTATGACGATGGATTTACATCAATGGCAGGTGGCACGGTGCGCCTTTGGGGTGGATTCTCTCCTGCCGTTGGAATTATTGCCTATCCACAATACAGGGATGGTAGAATTCCGAATGTAGCTAGCGAGGACGCACGTCCCCGAATAGATCCTTTCAGCCAAATGATCCTTAGAAATTTTATAGAGGGGCTTATGGCACCTGCGTTTCTTTGGTCAGTGCGATCTGTCGCGATCCGAACCCTGAACTCCAAAGTCTCAATCATGAGAATTCCGAGTCCATTTTGTCCTTTGGATCTTTCGAGACTCTCCGTTATCTACCGTCGCTAAAATCGCATTTATCGATCCTTGAAGAAGGTTACCGATTTTCCGCAACATTTTCCCGAGTGAATATACGATAGATATATACCTGGACGGAAAAGTTCAGGTAAAAGGGATGCGACTTTTATAGGGGTTCGTCGTTCTGCCACCAGGTCGGAGTACCGTCCATCCGTTAATCCAGGATTTCGTAGAATGAATAATCCTGGAATATAATTGGGCCGGTATAATGGATAAACGAATTTTCTAAATCCCGGATTAATACGATTTCTCAATTTTTCTACTCAAGATAAGTGTGGATAAAAAAACATTCATATCGTCGTCGCGTAATTACAGGCAGTACGACGTCGAGGTAGATGCAGGGGTTCCTTTTTTCTTAGTTAACGAAACAAAAGGGCTCGCGGTCCTTAGGGGGTTGGTTTAAACAATGGTATAAATTCCGTAGCTGGAGCCACTTGGATCCGTCGTTCGCGATAACAAGAACTCAGGCTTCGGCGTCGCGCACCTTGTCCCGGAGTCTTTCTTCGTCTCAATTAGTCATTAGATCTCCGTAGCCGTGGCAAGGGGCATAGTATAAATACCTCTCTAGTAAATAGCGTGTACTTCCACGGCGTTACGTACATATACACACCCCAACCATTCGTAATGTACACGTAGTTCTACTACAAAGTGCCCAGGACCAGCATAATTACCGTTCTGTATTAATTACTATTCTCCCTTTTCCACCCCGCGTTTTCCGCGGAACACCTACAGACATATTATCCACAGGGTGTCAAAAACACTAAAAAATATATCGCATTCATTCCCGCGATTACTTCCTCGCCCTGCATACGTATCCTTAACAATCATCAAGAAGCATGAAACATCTTCCTAGGGGTTTGTCAAGGTGCTTAAAATGGCTCTGAAATTTTCAAAAAAAAACAAAAAATTACCACACCTTCACCTAAGATTAAGCGACCGAATCCATTGATAAACACCCTGTATATACAGGGGGTGGTACATAGGCGAGCCGGTTTTAGCTCCGGTGTGGATCGCTGTCGGTTCTGTTCAGTCCTCTCCCGCACCTCTGAAGCCAGGGAGCCAGTCGCTAATTACGTAAAGCGTTGAAGCGTGTCGTCGAGGAGGCGGTATACGTCGACCGTAGTTCTCCACGTCGTCGTTTTCCCAACCCCTAGGCTCCGTAACGTTTTAACTACCACCAATATCAGCCCCAATCATCACCCACGTGCTTTGCACCGAGTAGAAATCACCCGATCGTAATCCGTACATATATACTATAATAATTCACGTAATATTCTCTCTGGACATTTACAGGTAAAGTTCCCATTATTATTGCGCGTAATATCCTTTAAGGGGTTGAATATTCACGATAGATAAAATATTACAAAATTAAAATGACACACCGAATTTATTTGAAATTTTTCTTTTTATTTTTCTTTTTCCATTCAAATTATTGAAAGGTAGGGTTGAATCGAGGTGTGTAATGCGCAATGTGTATACGTGTGTCATATTGTTATAGGTGAGTGTTGTGACGTAGGGGATTGTCTCATATGGTCTCACCACATCTCACACGGGGTTTGCTTTATTAGGAAAGTGGGCCGAGTTCGTCTGTACATATATATATATATATATATATATATATACGCGTTCTGGGTGAATTGGTTAAGGGGGTTACCGAGGAGGGAGAAGAGAGAATAGAGAATAGAGAAGAGAGAAGAGAGAGAGAGGCCAGAGTTCCTTTATTAGGGTGATAAGCGCGTTGTGAATATATCCCATCCCATTCAACTATCTCATTTTACTCACTTCAATGCCTAATGGAATTGAGTTCTTGCCGCGGACTGAGGTTCGAGCGAACGGCTCCTATTCAGAACGAGAGATAATTGGTATTTTGTCTTTCGAAACTCTTTGTCATCCGGCTATAATTGACTCCCTACGATTTTTTCAATACTCTCCATTTATATATATATACCATTGTTTAACATACTCCGAGGTTTATTTTTCCTTCGTATACCCATACCCATACCCATACTTCATTTCATATTCCGTATATATCCTATACTTACTTGCGGTAATACTTCTCATCGAAACCTATATACCAAAAATTGGCCAAATCGATTCACTTTTTCGAAAAATGCATGCAAATTTATTGCATGCGCTTACCCCGGTCTAAGGATGACAAAATCGATTCGGTCATCGAATCTTTCTGCAAAAATCATTTCATTCAGGGATTTTCGGAATTGTCCTGTCTTCACTTTTCTTCCGTTATCAAACTTGAAGGGAAACCTGTCGATTTGAGATTCGTTGCAACATACAATGCTAGTGAATTTTTCATGTGTCTAATTTTGTCGATAATTGAGTTTTTTTCAAAGTGACACCCGCATACTTCGAATATCATTAATATTTCCAGTAAAAGTCCGCACCTAGAAGCAATTCATTTTCATAGATGCGGTGTACTGCACTTTTCTGCTATAAGGCGTTTCTTATTGTATGTTTTCAGTCTTCTTCACTCTTATTTCTCCTCATGACAATAAACGTTTTATACTGTATCTCATACCAACCCATTCATTCGTTACATAGTGGAATACTATACCTACGCGCGTTGCGAACAGAAGACAACGCGGATCCGTTATGTTGGAACTCTCTCAGCTTTCCTAGTGCCATCATGGGCACGAATTGTGCTTTAGGTGTGTCGCTTTCGTCGCTCAATCCTAGGAGAAGCTACACAGATATATGCACACATATCCACCGTACCTACATACGTACACTACTTCCTTTGTGCACACATATACTTCGCATAAAACACGTGTGCGTGTCCTCCAACCATTACCTTGATGAGCTTTCGTTCTGACGACGACGGAATAAGTATTGCTTTGAAATTACCGGATTAAGTCGCTCTTAGGACTTCGACGTTTATTAGAACACGAACGAGTACCATAATGATGAATTTCACCAGTCCATTGAGATTCCTCATCGAATGATGAAATCTGACTAATATGTGATGTCGATCTTTGCGTTTCTCTCTCATACTCTTCTTTTATTTTTGATGAATTTTTTGTTGGGCTGATAATTTGAAGATCGTTTTCCCCTGCACGCTCTATCCGTTCATCGCTACCTTTCGCATTTAGCATTCATTTATTCAAGAAGGCTTACCAGCATTAAGATAATTACTTCCCAGTGGGTCCTTCCCATGGCGTTGTGTTGGCACCACTAGAATGGCATTATGTTTTGTCCTGAAGAGACTGACTCCGTTCCTCCTCCTCCTCCTCATCTCTTCATAGGGTTGGTATAGGGTAGGTACTGTGGCGTAGTGCTACTGCAGGAAGAAGAAGAAGCAGAAGGGGTACACTGAGTTGTGCTGGAGCTGAGCTCAGTTCTGGGTTCTGTTCGAAGAGTAAAGCCTTCTATTACAATAAACTCTCCGTCACTACTGTGTGTACTATAGGCGTCTGACATAATAGATTCTAGAATATACACTATGTATACACGTACCTATCCACACAGACACGAGCATACATATATATGTATACCTACACCTATATATTTTCACCCCTAACTCCTGCAGAATATCAACGCGGGTTCCTTTTTGGAACGACAAGTCTTGCGACGTTAGTACCACCGCTACGTGGTATACATATACATATAGACTGCTAGGCTAGGGGGTGTTCGGAGCATTGAATCCACTCGTCACACTCGGGGACTATCATTAATTTAATTATTTTACATCAAGTCGTTACCTCGGATTGAAATTAATTGATTTTCATTTCCTCGAGGTGATTCTGTGAAGCTGGTCGCCTGGAATAAATCAGAATATCTTTATCTCGCGGGTAATTTATGATAAGAAATGATCTTCCAATCGGGTAGGTGCGTTATGAACCATCGGCTTATCTCACCTCCGGACTTCTATCCAGGATCGGCCATTGTGTTATAACGTCCACCCCCGCATTGTACTGGGCGTGAGGTACCATTGTTCGCCATTTTGTTCTCACCCTGGATCCCCTCTCTGGAATCGTACGAGTCTGCGCCCGATGCTCCTGGGTCCTGACTCGAGTCGAGACAAAGGCCAATACAATGCTTCGAGGTGGGAGAAACGCCGGATATTTCTATACTAGCGAAGAGATTAGGGGTTGGCTGGTTATCTCATGATTGATGCGCGATCACTTTACACGCATGCTCTATGATATAGGGGTTGGTGGCGGGTTTCTTCGATTATAAATTCGAGACAATTGCACACTGGTCCTTTTCCATTTCTTCATACTTGTATCTTTCACACTTTTTTCACTTACATTTTTACTCCCGAATAACGACGCGTGTCGTAGAGCTGCAACCAGTATCTGTCCAAACACAGTATCGTTGGTTAACAATGGTGATGCGTTGCCGACAATGATGGTATAGTTCCACCGGACAATACGGTACCAGGACAATGTCCAGCGTGTAGTGTAGCGTTAGCATCAAACCAACCCCATAATAGTAAACGTTGTCGCTTGTCCTCCTGCACTGGTAACACTATGAGGTATATATTAAACGCTCAATGATCCCCAGGGTGATTACCAGGTCTGAATTCAGAACCGTTAATTCATATGAGTGGGAATATTCGTATGTGAATTAAAAATTACCAAAGAGAGTAGAAATATTTCTAAGACTTATAGTTGGAAGAGAAAGATTCGGGCACTAGAATACTACATTTCTTGGTGGTCTGGACTTTCGGAGTTTTGAGCTGTCTGCATTCCGGTTTGAAAATTCGAAAGTCCATGCCGATTTTGGTTCAGCTTTATCTGCAGGGACTGTGAGCTTTCAACCCCCTGAACCATCCATATATGCATCGGCCCTTCAATGTTCTACACTCTTTCAACGCCCGACGCGTCGTCCATGCATTATGCTGTCACTCATGCTCATTGCATTTCATTGTAAGCAACTACCCCCAACCCTCTATTACGCGACCACTGAATGGGGTGGCGTGTCTAGGGAATTCATTTTAATTAGATCGAACCTCGGTTTTAGAATGGGGGGATAGATCTGTAAGCGATTTGTGATGTCTAGGGTGATATTAATGCCTTGTCAAGCGGTGTTAACACTTTTCTTAATTGATTTCATCAGAAATTGCAAATTCAACATTTTTTTGATGTAGAAAAAAAAACAAAAAAAGAACTTAATATATCCTACGAAACGTATGAACATTTGACAACGAAGTAATTATACACAGTTTCTGCAGTAGCAAAGAGAAGAATAAAAGGTTCGTATAGGTATATAGTATATACATGTATATATATCTGCCTACGAAATTTTCTGTGTCCTGTTTAGCACAGGGCGGAGAAATTGCAGCAGGGAAGAGAAGTAATTCAAGGTAGACGGTGTACAAAACTATAGAAAGAGATAGAATAAGAATAAAACGGAAGCAATAGGACGCGGTGTATGGATGTTGACTGTAGCCGCGGTGCAGGTAGGTGGAAGGAGAAAAGACAGTAGGAGAACAGCTTTTTCATTTTGTCAATGAAAAGCGGTGGAAATTCGTGTTGCTGCCCATGTTTCGAAAGTATTATACTATGGGTACAGCTACTACCCACGCTTTAGTTTGTTTCTAAATAGACAGATAGATAACGAAAGGAACGAACGAACGAACGAACGAGCGTTGCGATGCGATGCGATGCGATGCGAGGCGAGGCGAGTCAGAAATCACAATATGACCATTGTCGAGTGACTATTTCTCAGCCAAGCCGTTTTCATTCGAACTGGTTTTGCGGAATGAAAATAATAAAAAAAAAAAAACCCAAACCACCACCACCACCACCGCCATCATCATCGCACGTATATAGCATATGATGGCTGAACTTTGCCTCTTCTAATATATTAACTACATTAAACCTGTCAGAAAGCTTATACTTTTCACTGTTCCTTTTCTCCTTTTAACAATGTAGACGCTGAGTTAAACTGTCGGACTGTGTATGGATTCAATAACGTCAAGAGGTAACTATTCTCAATGTGGTTAAGAGTAACCCTTAAAAATCCTTCACGTGTAGATCATTTTATGGGGGAAAAAGAAAACCATGATTTTACCCTCATTTTGAGCTTTCGTTAAATTTTGAACCTGATTTTATTTCTCATATATATAATGCATGCAGTGGGTACCTGTATCTGGACCACGCGTATGCCTATGGAAGTCAGTGATCCTTGGGGTCGAATTCGAACCATGTACGAAAATAAAAAAGGACAAACTTGTCTGGTTGAACGACTTGTAGGTCAGAATTGAGCCAATATCTTATTCAAACACTTGTAAAAAGTGTAAATTATGTTTGCGGTTAGGATTGAAATTCCCAGCTATGCAATCTTCTACTATATGCATACTATGACTAGGTACGTACTCCCAGTTGCCTATAAACCGAACGGATCTAATTCAAACCTTGAGTTTGCTTTTGGGTGTCGAAGTAGAAGAAGAAAAAAAAAAAAAAAAAAAAAGGAAAGGAAAGGAGAAGAAAAAAATGTGTCTGAGCAAAGTTGATGCTGGTATAATATAGCGATCGAAGCCTGGGATCCTTATTCACATCCCGGAGCTTCTGGATTTCGCTTTTCGTAGCAAGTAGGTAGGTATATACATGTAACAAACAGTTTCCACAGAAGGTAGGTAAATGCGGTACGAGCCTAACCCAACGCCATTAGATTTGGACAATAAACTGCATTCAACTATCGCATCGGTCGGCAAACAAAACGGCGAACAATGGGTCTGGCAAACATGCCAATTCACACTATTCTTTCTCTTATATACTCCGCACTGTTCCATTATGGTATACGGTGTACTATACCAGCTACAATGCCGAATGTGATTTTGACAGTTGCAATGCACCGACGTATGTACATACATACGCACACTTAGCCGTATACCATCAATTGATATTTGCTTAACAATTGCAAATAATTGCACGTTGTCAATCCACACTACCGCGCGAAGCGAAGGAGGGTAGTTCTCCGGCCTTCGTATGGGGGCGTGTTTTCTTTCATTCCGTACGATATTATATACCTTACCGTCTAACAACGTATCATTTTCTATTCCCTGTTACGAGGCAGAAAAAAGGAAAAGAAAAAAAAAAAAGAAATGAAATTGTATCTTATTTGGTGCCAGAAATCGTTTTAATCGATTCTTCATTAAATCAGAAATTATTCACGCTTTTTTAGTTTCGCCCTGTACCGGTCATCAGAAGCAACTCTCACGCCTGACTAATCTCGTAATATAACGTCATGTAATTCTTGTCATTCGCGGAGTTGTAATTTAAGAAGTCGTAATTTAAGAAGTTGTAATTTTCGGTTCCACCTATACGACAAACCCTGCAACCCATTGTATAAATCAAATCGTGAGAAACTTCACAGCTAAGTGTTTAAGCAAACTCTGGGTAGACTCGAAAGACCCTGGTCGCGTCGTTTGGGTGTGTACTTAGTGGTAATTGCGGGTACGATGGGCGTGAATTTTACTTCACCCTTGTCACGACACCCTTCAATGTCACTGAACACTGTACACTAGGAACATGTGTGCAAACCTTGGCCTTCTCACCCCCGAGATTTGGTTTGATTTTAGTAAACGATCTTCATGCGATTTTAGATCGATTCGTTTCTTTCATTTTTCTGCATTTCAGATGCCTTTCGTAAATTCATTTTTCGATTTCGAATTCTTATTACATATATATATATATATACATATATCTCGCATATATATCATACACACAATATAGATTTCGTATAAAGACTCGTGAACACGCAACTCCCTTCCCTCTACCACATCGGATAAAATTTGGTCGGATTATTTAACCCGAACACGATTGTCCGTCTATCCGTCCATCCGACAGTCCGTAACCGTGAACACTAATGAGATAATATAAATGACGGCTTGTCACGCGCGGGACGAACCCCCGATCAATAAGCTTGTCGTGGGTGCGATTCCGAAGGGACACGTCGGGGGCCCCCTAACACACCTGTATACGTGTATTCCGGGCTGATAGCAAGTCACTTTTCTCAGTTTTGTGTTAGTTCGCTTTTTTCTTTACTCTCTTTTCTCAACAAAGTAATTCGTTTATTTTTTACTTTAGAAATTATACCGGAAGATTTCATAAATGTTGACTAAAAATGGTAAAAACGAGAATACATGTCTTCACGGTTTTAATCGCACCTTTCATCGACCGGGTTACTAAATTCCCCAAATTTCTTATAATTCTCGTTGCAGGTGATCGTAGATACGATATTGCGTTTATGAAAATGTAAAATCGTCTCTCTATTGATTTTGTATAGTAGTATAGGTATAATAAAGGAGAGTTTTATAAAGGCTGTGGGGGGGGGGGGGGGGGGGGGGTGTATGAGGTAGGGAGAAACGGTTTGAAAATGTAAAATATAAAATGGTAAATTGAAAATGTAAAATGGGAAAAAAGAAAAAAAAAAAAAGAAAAAAATGTTTTTCAATAATATTCGGTGAGCTAGGAGCTTTGCGCGACTGGTTGGAGATGGAAGTGGAAGTGGAAGTGGAGGCGGTGGAGGCAGGAGCTCCGCACCCTCTTTAAAATTGTAACCGTTCTACAGCTAACCCTCCATCCCCCATCTTCCCCTTGAACCCCTCCCAGCTCTACGGCCAACTTCCTTTTCACCCACGACAATACGACACAACATAGCACACACAATATGCTTTCATAGGCTTTTAACTGTGTTGCGTTGTGTGTGCCAACGAGGCAAAGCTAGCAGAGGGTGGCACGTCGTCAATATAACCCATAACGTCCCAGCAACAGCAACAGCAACAGCAATAGCAACAGCAGCACCACCACCACCACCACCAGTGCCACCCCCATACGCCACAAGAATGTCATTATACGGCACCCTCTCATATACACACCGTCTCATTAAAATGCCTTCTTATTTTCATAGCATATTATAACCCCGGTGGTGCCATGCCGGGAGTTCGACGTCTCAGAGATATACTCAAAAAATAAATACCAATCGTAAAATAGATATAGGAGTTCGCGTATTCGACAAAATATACATATTTATGTATACTATATATATATATATATATATCCTAAATACGAGAAAAGGTTCTTTCATTTTTATTTTTCATCCCTTATTACTTGTGACAAATCCGAGCCTTATTACATAGTGAAGACTAGTGAACGGTGAAAATTACGAATTTTGATTATCAACGACTACCAGTTTTCAGGAAGTGTATTCCCCCGAAGTCTACACAGCCGATTTAAAAAAACTTTCAAACGAAGAACACCGAAGGATTCAAAATTCCGAAACTTGAAATTCACGCACGTATTCATTCGGTGTTTGATAATTCGGACTGTATTTATCGTATCGTAATCAATAAGTGGTCAAATTGATCGTCTCAATATATTAATGACGTCATGAAGTTGTAATGATTGAACTAGATGAAAAATGGGTTTCCGTAAAGGGGGTCTCAATTCCTACGAACTTATTTTTTCTCTTCACATCCTGAGAAATATGTATCAAAATTTTCGGATTTTTGCTCCTTCGAGGATCTGGACTTTCGGAGTTTCTAGTTACCTGCATTCTGATATTTCGAGATTTCACGTTTAAGAAAAATTCGAAATCGGTTCAAATAAATTTGAAATTTCAATGCGGCACCACCACACGTACTAGTTTCTATCTAGGAAGAATATAGATGAAAAAGAAAGAAAAAATGGACGAAAAAAAAAAAAAGGAATCTTGGGCTGTTTAAATTAGTTTAAAGTCATTAGCGGTTCAATCGATCTCCCAACAGTCTAATTTCGATACTGTGAACGTACTTTTGTCGTACCAACAATCGAAGCCGTTGAACCGTTACGTTAAAAAAGAAGCGTAGATTGAAAAGTTTTTCCTCTTATAAACGAGCCATAGAGAGGACGGAATGAGAGAGGTAGAGAGAGGTAGAGAGAGAGAGAGAGAGAGAGAGAGAGAGAGATGAACGTTTATGGTTCCAGAGTTGGGTATAACCAGTTTCCACTTTTTCAGTTTTCATTAAACAGGTAAGCGGCAGTAGCTGAATGGGGAGGAGCAGATGGTCGTATAATAAGAACTATCAATTAAACAAAACGAAAGAAAGAGACGTCGGGTAAAAAAAAAAAAGAACAAAAAAAAAACCAAAAGAGTCAAAAAATAGAAAAAAATATATATATATAATATATACATATATATAGAAAAATGAAAAAACAAGTTAAAAAGAACCGAATGAAATACTGATGGTGAACTATAAAGTAAAAAAAAAAAAAAGAAAAAAAAGAAAATAAGGTAGAACTAGGAATATTGTACACGCGGGTATACTATATAGTATGGCATCATGGCGGACGATTTGTAACGGGCGAAGGAGGGGGGAAGGAGGGGGGGAAGGGGGGGAGAGAGGATATACACAATGATCCGATAAGTGTGTACGGTCCACGATAAATGTACGATCTTTCCTTTTCCCTTTTTTTCTTTCCTTTTTTTTTTTTTTTTTTGTTGTTTTTTTTTTTTTTTTTCGTGGGCGGAGACTCAGCGCGCGCTCATTGGGCAAAAGCACCTGCATGACACCTTCGTAACTGACGGAATATCTATTGACCCTGATGAACAGGAGAGAAAGAAATAAAAGAAAAAAAATGAAACTAGATCGAAGATCTGCGATCGTGACTTTGGAAATAAAAGATAAGGGAGGAAAACAAAAGAAAAACTAGAAAATAAAAAAGAAAAATAAAAAAAAAAAGAAATCAATTTCCGGTGAAAGAAATTTTTCTTCATTTTGAGACAAGGATTAGAAAATGTTTAATCATTTGACAAAAAAAAAAAAAAAACGAAAAGAGAAAAAAAAAAATCCTCCGCGACATTACGCGACATTACGCTAGAATAAACTTTTTTAATTTTATAATTTTTTCATTTTTTTAAGGATAGGGAAGGAATGGAAAATAATAATAGTTGTATAGGTATATGATATTGTAAGTTCAAAAATTTCTGGACGAAATTTATTCTGTCTGTATAACAATTCTTTTGACTATGGAACCTAGGTATAAGAAGAAGTGCTTCACTGACGCAGCGCTAGCGTAGATTCGAAGTGAGCAAGAGGTAGGTACCATACCAATCTTTTGAAAGACTAACGCGTCCATCCAGATCGACTCGGAGTGTAGCGAATCCGACGTTATGGCCTCGTGGAAATTGTTTCACTCTGTGATCCCCTGCACCAACTTTTCGTATACGATTAGAGTCGCTCTTTTTGAATCGTTATTAGAAGAGGTCGTCATTATACGCGGCAGTCTGGGTGTGCCATACTTAATTACTATTTTTTTTTTTTTTTTTCTTTTTTCTTTTCCCTATTACCCGCGTGCAGTTTCAGCCGTTATATTATATTACAGGAGTTCAGAGAAGAAGGAAAAAAATACATAGGTATATGTTGAAGCATATAAAGGTGGAAAAGAAAAGAGGAAAGTAAAGTAAGAGAAGAAACAAAAGAGAAAAAATTAGAAAAACGTTTTTGGTTCCCTTCTAAAAAGACCTGCGCGAAGTCGTTCATTTCCAGTTCCAAAGATATAAACAAAACCAGCATGCCGCACTTGCGGAGTGAGGCCCAAACATATAAATAAGAATTTTCAACCCTTGTTCATACGTATAATGGTACAGATCGATGCACACAGTAGAGCTTGCTTAGCGATCAAACAATGGACAACTATCGTCCACTTGGCTCATAACCGGGCCTTTTCTCGATTTCAAGGCCCGTGAGACCCCCGACCGTGGGATCAATGATTGGTAAAATTTGCAGGTCGGGTTTTTTACACTTAGCTTATGCACTCATTTCTTTCTTTCTTTTTTTTTTTCCCTTTTCATTTTCAAGTGCCCATTGTGGACCGCATGGAATCAAGATACGAATTCTCACATCGTATATGAATAAAAGCCGAAAATCATAGACCGTTTGTTTGACCAAAAACTATTATCGTCACGTACCTACGGATGAGCTGGCGATTGGAAATGCGAAGAAATTTCAACCGCCTAATACATATAATATAATTAAAATATCATATTGTGTTACGTTGATCGATGAAATCGATTTGGAGATTATTTTCCGACTCTTATATTCGTATTTATATAATAAAGGGTAACATGTGTGTTGCGCATACCCTCGTGATGATCTCGAAAAGTTGAATAAGCGAGTATCAAAAGTAATGAGTTTGGTATATAAATAAACGAAAAATCTAAGAATAAGAATATGAGTAAAAAATAAAGAGTCTAATGTAGTTCTATCAATCAATTTCATCTATAACGTACGTTGTACACTACGTGGCTAAAAAACTTGTCAATGAGCTCCTCTTGTGCAGTGATAAATCAAAGCGATATTAATAACGACCGTTACGATATAGGTAGGTGTAGGCATCGGTATCCTTACAGTAATTACGTCAATTGTAATCGAGATACCAATACCCGATACCCATTTGACTAGTGAAGGAAGCTAGCGTTCAGAAGCTGCAACAATATCCTTTATTAGTATTAATCTAAAATACGATTAACACAATTTGTGAATAGCTGGGGTATATAATTTATCTCAATAGCCGACGTCCCAGCGGTACAAATGAAAATACTACTTTATTCGTCGAATAATTATTGCGCTGTAGATAATAGGTACGTACAACGCGAAAAATATTCTGCACACTCCGCGATTCGCATGTGGAGTAAAATCGTTTCCGAGGAAAACGCGCGTATATTTTATCAATAGAAATATATTGGGGTCGATATAGAGATTTGAAAGACCGCGGAGAGAAGAGGGATTAGGAATTTTATACATACAGGGTAATTTTTTGGATAAAAAAACCTGGGAAACACATAATATTCGAGTCGGTTTCTGTCGCGGTATATCGATCGGTTTTGATCGTGGTTTATTGTCGTCATCGGTTTTTTGCACAGTCAAAAATCGGGCATGCGAATCTACGAGTTATAATCTACCGCGTGCCACACTATCCGGAAAAGCCAATACAAGTCTAGCCGTTTCATGAGTCATTAGACAAGCCATTGTATCCGGCGATTGGCTCTTCGGTGTACGTATTTTATTTTTTATAGAAACTGGGATACAAGGAACCGCGCCATACTCCATAAATTACAGTTTTGTTATATCATTCTTATACCGCGAACGTAAGACGCTGCGAAATTAAGAAAGACGATTAATCATTCGCCTATATTTCTGAGTATAGAAACTTCGCGGAAATTTACGGCATATACCTACTTATCGATCTGAAAACAATTTTTTTTTTTTGCTAATCATTACCGCCGATGTTACGTACTATTCGTTTCATTTGACGCGATTAAGGGCTGGAAAGTAACTTGCAATTATTTCGCGGATCAGAAATCGAAGAGCTGTTAATATATTATAAAACCGATATTTTGGAGAGAGTTCAAATTCTAATCTCGTAAACGCTATGAGTATATCGATTCAAGCTACGATTTCTTATTGCATGTCCCATGTTGTGCACGGAGAGGAATAAATGCAAATTACTGCCAGTAGAACGATCGCTTTGTTACGTTTGGAACTAATAAATCAAACCACCATTTGCCCCAGGAGAATAGACTCTACCGGTGAAATCGGCGAAAGATTTTAGTACGAAATGTCGACTATTTGTGGGAAAAAAAAAAAAAAAAAGTAAGTCTCGAATCTTTTGTAATTCGTTAATTAACGTTGGTTACGTCACACGATATCCCTTGAATTAATTATTCATTTCGTTATTCAATAGCGAGACGAACCCCAGGATTTTATCCGATCAGTACAGAATGGGGCATCTTTTGTACTGGTTCATATATCTGGGATGAAAATTACTCGGCGAAATTAAAACCACGCGCGATTTTATATCGTCGAGTTAAAAAATAAGGGTGGGATATCGTGCGAAAAAACGAAGCGGAATTCTGTTCTTTATTATTTGATCTTTATTTTTTTTTTTTTTTAAGAATTATGGTGTCGTATCAGATTAACGATATTAGGATGATCGTGATTGTACGAAACATTGTCGTCTGGTCATCAGGACACTTCCCACGTTCTATGCAATACGTTTTATAAGTTATACGGTGTACCTACCTACGACGGTGGTTCGGCATTGTGACGAACCAATATTAATGGGAACGTGCTGACAAGGAAATGACTGGACAAGTCCAGCCTCAATCTGTATTATTCTTGAACCTTCTGGCTAGCTTTATCCCAGAATAGGACGGCATGATCGATCATTCATAGTCAGACGGCTAATCAGCCGATAGTATATTCGTAAACGTGAGTTATACTCGCTTCGTTGAATTCATTTATTCGATTTACTGTTTATCTAGATTTTGTACCGGACTTTACTAGAAACTTTCGTTTGTTGAACGAAGTAAATACGAAAATGAAAGAAAAAAATAAAAGTACGAAGAAAAATACATGTGACCGTAAATTAAAGGCAGAAAACTTGTCGAGGCTATTTAGGGTACAAATAGGGTATTGCAAGCGACTGACTGCTCCAGGGAAATATAAGAGTCGAGACCGCGAAAGATTTCTTTCTTATGGCTGAAGAAGAAGTTATCCACCGTGAACACTTGGCGAACCCCACTTTTACGAAGAGGAAGGAAGAGAAGAGAAGCGAAGGGCAAGGCGAGGCAAGGCGGGCAGGGCAGTATTTGGCCACTTTTGTACTTCCGCGAGGCATTAGAGGGTCTCTCATACAAGATCCGAGCCGCCTTCAAGAAAGACTTTTCGAAAGCTCGTTCGCGCGTAATAACCGAAATTTATCCAGTGAAAAAGAAAATGAAAAATAAATAATCTCCGCGCCGTAAAAGTGGCTCTTGTGTAAGAGTATGAAAATGAGAATGAAAATGGGCGAATGAGTTCAAAAAAGTTCGTTCCGTCATGTCTATAATCAATCGTTGAGATACACCATCGATTGGTTGTATCGATTACATGCATAGACGATTTTTGTTATATGGTAGATTTTGACAGAGTGAGAATTGGCTCAGCGATATATCAGAATGAGACCGATGATGTACTGTAAGTTGTTTCGGGTGAGAGATTGTGGTTTTGGGTTCGTGGGTAGTCTTATGGTCGTGTGCAGGGGTCGTCGACGAGATTTTCCTATATAAAGGCGCCGTTATCGGTGTGTCCCGTTCTCTTTTAATATCTGTCAGATGCACACGAAATTTAAACAGGCGGCCATTCAATATGGCGGTATTGTTGTCGACGGGAGTGACGTCGCCGTCACCGTTGTCGAAAGAAGGCTTCTAGCGTCGAGAAAATAATACAACAAAAAAAAAAAAAAAAAGAAGAAAAATAGAACGAAGAAAAAAAAAAATGAGGAAAAAAAAGAAAAAGCTAAAGAGGAAGAAGAAGAAGAAAAAAAAAAGTCAAAGCTGCAGGGGAGGAGCGAGTGGCGTGGTGTTTGCCAAGAAAAGCTCAGGACAGAAAGGCAGATGTCGATATCTGTAATGGAATTTTTCCAACTTTATTAAGTAATTGAAAGTTTAAGGTCCCCAAGATAGGTACAGCGCGATGTGGTGGTTGTCGTGAGAGAGGGAATATCTTTCATCACTGAAAACTCTTCATCCCCTCATCGCGCCGTCAGGGATTGTTGTTTTTTTCTTTCTACTTAATTTTTTACACACTTGTAGATATACAATCATTCCTTGCACCGGCAGACCTCTGTTCATATGCAGATCGTGGATCCGGTGATAATCGTATCCTAGTTTTTTCGAAATTTCTCATCAAGTCTTTTGCCCAAGTATTTGAGTCCACGTGACGGAATCCTTTCTCTTGTTGGCGTTTTTCTCAACGTCGCAGATGTCGGAATGAACTTTCCAGATTCGAATTCTTCGGAAATATTAAGTATGGCTTGAAAATCATGAGAGAAAAAAAGAAGATGAAACAAAGTGATAGCAGGTCCATAATATCCCACAAAACTAAGCTGTACTTATGTACGTATACATCTACGAGCAAAGCCACCCCTGCACGTCAAATTAGCACACAGGGCGTCGTGAGGGGTCTGCTGACCCCCTGGCCGACCACTTCAGGTCAAGCATCATTGATTCGCCACGATGTGCACTGCCTTGTTGAGGGTTATTTATCTTTACACTAGCAGAATAGCTCCCAAAGAGGATTTACCCTCGCCTTAACCACTTAGTTACTAACTTTGCTCACGCAATATGGGTTAAAATAAATTTATACAATACATAAGTGTATATTCGTATCATTTATTATTTCATCTTATACACGACGCACACGTACAGAATCGCAAAAGTGGCTATACCTATAGACATATAATCGTTATAGAATATATTTTTTTCTTATACATCATAGTGGTTAGAATTTTCATATTTATTAACATTTTTCTTGTTGTATATCCTAACAATGGTCTCTATATACCTAGGTATATGTACGTACCTACACACGGAATAATGAAAGCTAAAGAAGAAAAAAAAAAAAAGAAGGAAAAAAAAAAAATGTTTTATTCAATATAGAAAGCATTGTGATGATATACCGGGGCATAATAATTCTCAATTCATCGTAACGCGTAGGTAGGTGTATACGAGAAATGTTTCTTTATTGTAAACGCGAGTTCCATTTCCTTTTGACAGCTGTTTATATGATACGGTTTATTTCTTTTTCTAAGACACCGTATCGCGCGTATAAATTCCCTACTATATAGGTAGGTATATGTACAACGACTGATAGAATGTCATTCATCATACGAACGGCGGAAAGTAAAACCCCGAAAGAAATAGTAAGAAAATATTTATACGGTATCAGAAAAAAAAAAAAAAGAAAGAAAGAAAAAGAAAACACCTTCTCTTGCACACCTTATGATGTACTTATTGAAAAATAATTCACCTAATTTCTATAACGAATTCATTGCATGTATATGTATCTAGGTGTATGAATATCCTTTCAGGATTAATTCATCCATCATTTCTTAACCTCGTTGTCGATAAAGACCCCCAAGCTTCTATCTGGATCTAGAATGAAGGAGATGTTGGTAAAGGAAATAAGAGAGGCAGAGTTTGGTTGGTACATTACCAGCACGCCCCCTCATTTGTTAGATCCAATCCCTGTCATAATTCCATTCCCTGAGTTATCAATCTCTGCACTGGGTCTGGGTTCCTTGGCCTGATTGTCAGAGAGGAATCCTTGCTTCAGCTCTCCACTAGAATATCATCGTGCTCTTCGAGTATTTGTATTCATTGAATTTTACCAGAATCCATTTTGCTAATGGACACTTGCTCCCTCGCCATACACACATAGATAGCGAAGCATAACGGCAGAGTATAAGTAACGGTTTCGACGGAAACGATTCTTCAAATAAATAGACTAAATCTTACTCAGGATCCACTGCTGTAGATCTTCAGACCAGAGATGTCTACATCATGAAAATTGAATTGATCGACAAATTCATGAAGGTATTACCGAATCCATCGTTAGGCGACTGTCTGGCTCTTCGCATGTTCTGAAAAGGTAATGAAAGAAGAAGCAGAAATAAAAAGAAAAAAAAAAACAGAATTGAGAATAGAGCTAGACGGGTACTAGATGCAGAAGATTTAAGTCAAGTGTTGTATGTATCGTGAAGTAATTCCCATACTAACACTTGGTGTATAAAATGGTCGTAAAAAGTTTCATGTGATTGGACTATATACGACTGTGTTGGATATAATCTATTTTATTACCTTTTATTATAGAGGAGTTGTATTTGTTCTGTGGATTATATTACTCTGGTCATTGGCTAATAGGATCAAATAAATTCAATGTGACATTGTCAATAGCAAATGAAAGCTCTTTGACTAATGATATATAACAATAATGATAACGATGAAAAACCGTCGAGAGAAATAACAACGAGAAATTTTTCTTTTTTTTTTCTCTCTCTTCTTTCTTTCTTTCTTTTATAAAATCGCAAGGAATCCCGTCTTTCATGGCGCAGTAGAACTCGGAGTTCTCTGTTCACTCCTGAGTGATCTGGGATAGAGTCTCCCTTGATCCATAGACGCGGGGTCAATCGAGCATTGTGGGACAACAATAGCTGGCTTAATCACGCGCTCCGATATGTGGAATTAAACGTCAAACAAAATGCTACGAGGGGGGAAAGTGACGTCTTTGTTCGACAAACACCGTATCGTGGATATAGAAATAGAGAGTCCTATGCAGAGCAATACACAATCCTCCTACTCCGCGTTATATGCGTTAGAAAGGAGAAAAAGAAAGCCACCTTTCCGAGGAGGAGGAGGAAATGTCGAAAATATCATAGAATTTATAATTCACCATGGGAAAGTGAAGTGAATTCAATTTTTCAAACCAGACTCCCATGTCTCTGATATAATTGAACTTTTTTCAAATTTTGATGAACGTTCTGCAAATACGGTCGCTGGGAACGAGAGAAAAGAAAAACGTATCCCAGAAGCTTCGAACCTCTCTTGCCTCACTCGGGATATGTACGAGTAAAATACGTGGATGTTACGGCAGGATTTAGAACCTGGAGAGTGGACGGTTAAACTTTACAACTCGCTTGTACTGCTGTAGCAGTAGGTATACAGCGTTGGGAATACGAATCGGGAAACTAGTACCGGTACATGGAACCGAGTGCTGTACACGCTAGTTGTTACATTGCAAGAGTTCAACAAACGGACAGGCTGAAGATGTGAAGAGACACAGATAAACCGGAAGCTTTTCATCATCCGCTAGTTTAACCGCTCGTTTAGCCGAATCAATCGAGCTTTTCTCTTTGTTCCGGTAGCGAAGATGACTGAACACATGTCATATCCTCGTCCGATTACAATCTTCGAATCCATTAAATGCGATTAATTATCGTTAAAAATGAGGAAATCTGCATCTGAAAAGTTGCGATTCGGAAAAGGAAGTCGATAAACTTGAAGCTGATAGCCGTAATGCGACACTTTGCGTCGTAGTTCTCCCTCGGAGAGTCGCTAGCTCGCCGGTGCTTTGTGAGTACGTGACTGGGCGCCGTTTCCTTGTCGCCGTTGTGCCGTGCGACTGTGAATATTGTGCGTTCTTGTATGCAGAATAACTGCTTCAATCCAAGTAATGGAACCTCTCCGTGTAAACTTGCCCCACTGCTTCTTAGTCGACAGTAAAGAGATGGGGAAAAAAAAAGGAAAAAATTCTTCAGACTTTATCCACGAAGGATCAAATTTCCTCCCGGAATTTATAGAAAGAAGATTTTCCTTTTTCTTCGATCTCCTAAATTATCAGTGATTTACTTTTCTAACAAATTTCGGTGAAATTTCAACCCTGGAAAGTTTTCCGTCTTCAACGATGACGAAAGAATTTCTAGGGATGTAAATTATACTCATTCTTTTTCATGGAATTTTTGACGAAATTTATACTTGCACCACTTTCATTCTGAGGAACTCGTATATCAATCGGAGGGAAACAAGATGGCTGACGTAGAATCGCACTCTGTTACATTGAGGGAGAGAAAGAGGGAGAGACACTCGGAGCCCTCGGAGTTTATGAGGTACAATTATGTGAAAGCTTTCTCGGTTTGTGCACCCGTTCGACCAAGGGGAGTTGTTTGTCACTCCTCTCGCTTCCAGAGGATGATGATGGTTCCCATGGGCAGTCGAGTGCGAATTCATTAGAGGTATTAGCCCTAGATACTTCGATAAGGGTTTTATCGACGCCATTAAAATACACCTACCATAAGCTAATCCACATTTGCAACCCCCTTATCGTGATCACCGATCATTCCGGACTGGCCACTATTGCTATAATGATTCATGGATGAACTGGTGTTCAAAAAAGTCCGCATTTCCTTCCGAAAATTTTCAATTTTCATTAAATTGATAATCTACAGATTGTGCTTTGTGGATTTGAATTCATGGACCGAGTCTACGATGTCATACTGTTATAGTTCTCTCGTATATATTTTATACATATACATGTATAGAAAAAAATATAATTGCATTCTCTCGAAGTGACGAGAACAATGGTCATTGTGAATCTCCCCGACAGTAACTGCAGTGCGTTGGGCTGAGAAGCAAAGAACCATTTCAGTCTAGTATAAATGAAAATTTTCCCTTTCGGAAGGGGATCATGATGATGTGTCGTGCGGTGTAGGAGGATGGTAACTGTGACTATGGACGTTGGATGCGAATAAGAGATTCGCGTTTTTGTCTCTTGGGAGTGCGAGATGAGAGGCGATGAGGGGATGAAGAGAGAAAAAAAGAGGACATATGAGGGTACACGTAGAGTTGGCGTCGTCGTCGTTGTTCTTCTTCTTCTTATTCTGGTTCTTCCTTGTTTTTTTTCTTCTTTTTACTTCTTGTTATTATTTATTTTCAACTCATTCCCACGGCGTTTACGTATTATTCCAATACACGTCATTATTCGTAATACACATTCTGCACGTGGCATATGTACCCAGCTACCATGCATACACACATCCACACTTATTTTCATCGCTATACACACTCTCTCTCACAAACTCTAACCCACCGACCCGGCCAACCGTCTCTTGGTTGCCTTTTCTCCTGGGATATTTTAAGAATCACATTTTATACCAGAATGAAATACTGCAGTGGCGTCGAACCACACTACACTACGCCACACCACATCATAACCCACCCTTAACACATTATTCCACAGAAATTTCGAAAGGCGGTTGCACTGCAGGTGCGCAAATGAGCAGAGAGACACCTTTCAATTCAAATACTACAACCAAACTTAAGGTATTCTGTTTTCTTTCTTTTTTTATCCAAATGATGCCCTCTTTCAAATCCTGAGACTCCAAAATCGGTTCCAACGAATAGCCTGCAGTCCCTTTTTGTAAACCATGTCATTCTTATTCCCATACGATGTATTCGAGGCTTTTATCTACTGATACTGTGCAGCGAAATGCGAATATTCGGCGTTATAAATCGGGAAACGTGTTCTATAGGTTGAACTTTCGGTATACCTCGCCACTGTGTAAAATCTTTTGTGATAAGATGCCGCGGTGAAAGACGCCCTCTTGGATAGAATTTTTCAAATGTTACATGGAAAAGGAAGTCTGGTACGGTGGTACGGTACGCGGTATACGTCACATGGCACACGACGGTTCTCTCTCCTGCTTATGGGTTGCAGAGAGAAACGAGGTTTTGCGTTTTCCGCGGATGGATGGATGGATGGATGGCTGGATGGACGAACGAACGAACGAACGAAAGGAGGGAAAATGGTAGGGGTAGATTCCCATTGTCGTCAGAGTACCGCGCAGAAACTGAATAAATGCAGCAAACATACCACCGCCACAAATACGAAAAAACTCTGTGTCTGCCTTCGGTTGCTTGGAGCTTCAATACGTTATATTCGTTGCAGTGTGTATATTTCCACCATTCTATCCTCTGTACTTTAGCCACTATCTCTCGCGCTTCGAAAGCGCTCAATACTTTTCACTCAATTCCATATCAGGTACATTATCGATATTCACCGTGGACTTAACTCTAATGTTCTTTTCTCACAAGTCATTCCCAATTTTTTACCCACCATTTCTACGCCGTCAATTGAAAAGTTACGGGGTGTAGCTTTGCTCCGGAATTCGTGCAGTCGATACCCCAAAAATTGCAACTCTGTAACAAGGGTAACACTCTTCATTGGCCTCGAAGTATACATGGAAGTATGAATTTCAATTACGATGGCCAATTACGATTCGTTAGGCATTCCAAAACTCGGGGTAGTCTCGCTAAGGGAGGAATGTATAATTTAATAAGTAACCACCGTTAGGCCCGACTACCCTTTTTCTGTATTTTTTATTTTTCAACGTGAGTGAAAATGGCGACAAAGAAAGGTGGTGGAAGGACTCTCGGGTCTAGGTGCACATCAGAGTGGTTGCGTAATCCTCCACCTTATTCTTGGAGGATAATGAAAACTGGCTGGAGGGTTGGAGGGCTGGGGCTTTCTGTCGCTCAGATATTAACCTATACTCCAAGCGCTCGTCGCGTACGAAACAAAGGTTGTTCATTTGGGATGGTTTCGTTCGTACGTTTCACTCGTTCTCTACGTTGTCTCGTTTTCTCGTTTGCTACCTCTCCAGGGGCTCCTGCAGCACGAAATAAAACGAACGGCTGCTGCAGGATAGGGTCTTCCACTATGCTCTTATATCCTATACCTATACTGCGAGCGAGCGGGGGAATCGCTCAGGGATCATGATAGTTTCCTGATTCTTCGACGAACCCCGCGTACGTCCCGTGTCCCACAGGACCTCGTCGCCCACTGAAAAGGACTTTTGTCCTCGAAATAGAACAAGACTCTTCTCCAGAGAAAAGAGAGAAACCGATAGAGGTGGAGCGAGAGGGAGAGAATTTGACGGTATATCAATCACAGGATCGAAATTTGTGGACTTTTCTTGGATTCAATATTTAAACTTTTACCAGAATATCTTGGTGCATAAAATTTCGTAGGTATGGAGTTGCAGCTGTAACTGTCGCTCGTCACTCTTTACCTATGGAAGTTACACTTCTCTAGCATTTCAGTTTTAACAAGCTGTCACATAGTCGAACCTTATTTAATCCTGCTACTTGGCCGACTTCTAACTCTCCGGAAAATAACCCCGGAGTGATCATTGTCGAGGGTGAATCAGGATATCGCGAACGTGGGAGAATTGATAATAATGAAATCTGTGAAAAGCTCGGAATTCACCGTGGCCACGTATCGAAGCCGCGATGATCCCACTCGCTCGTCCTCACGCCAGGATAATATTTCTACCTAAATTCATAACTCGGAATTTTTATACCACGGAAATGCAGCCCCGATTATATGAAGACTCATTCGAACCGCGAGAGGCACGACCGATCCTGGGTAAGCGTGTCTCTGAAGGTGTCAGGAATTGGAACCCGCAAATGTGCACGACTAGAGAGCAGAGAGGACTGGGGGTTTGGCGGAGGGTTATATTAGCGTTTCTCAAACGGGAGACGTTTTCTGAAAGCGGCAATATCCATGACACTTGAAGCAAGTTGAGTGATATCTCGAACCCATCCACCACATCCAGAGATCCGCATATATCTTACAAGCTGGTATACCCATATCTCAAGAAAATGTCGGGAACATTTCAGCGGTGAGAAATCTTAGACGTGAAATCCTTGAAAGCTAAATGCAATCCGTTTTGTTACAAGCGTATTGTAACCCCTTCAAAGTGATTTATGATTCATGAGTAGTGTGCCGGAGACTGGTGTGTCTGGTCTCTATAATAATATAATACCCTGTGTCTAGGGATGTTTCTATATAAACATGCTAAATTTCTTGCTCAAACAAATCCCGCAATATGGTTTTCGCGACATGCCCACTCTACTAGAGAATTAACGAGCGCCGCGGCCTAGGCTCACTGCTCGCATAATACCCCTCGGAATCGATTCGCTGATGCGTTAACAAGGGTGCAGCTGAAAAGTGCAGGGTGGTTAAACGCGATAAAGAAACAGACAATAAACCAGACACAACACGACAACAACTGATGATTAATAAAATACTCGTAGGAGCTACTCGGTAAGCTGTGTGGTTAAAATCAGATTTTTTTTTGAAAACAGTTCAAGGGATGATTTAGAGGAAAAGAAAAGGAAAGAAAAAAAAAAAAAAAATCGCGACGTAGCTAAATGAAGAAATCGTTGAAATTTATACGAGGAATTGAGTGAGTCTGTTTGGTGAGAGTATCGATTTGGTTCCCGGCTGCAAGGACTTGTGTAAATAATACAAATTGCTTGGGATTGTCCTTAGCGATGAGGAGTACGCCGCCGTTCGATTCCTGCAGCAGGTCTGTATATTTTATAATTCTCGATTATCCGTTTGATTGTGCTGTGCCGAGGATCAGGATGAGGACTGGTAACGGGAATGGGAACGGGGAGGAAATATCCTCGTCTTTGAAATTTCACTAAGGTATAGAGATATTTCGAATGAAAATCTTTGCCGGTTGTGAAGTCACTCGAAATATCACCACATAGATTTTACTATACACCTATACGCAAAATTTTACCCTCAGAATCTCAAGCTCGACGTAATTCTACCGCTTATAATATACCAAGTCATATTCCACGGACATATTTGAAGCATTCACTGCACCAGTCAGCCGACGATCACGTATTCCAACTCCTCGATTCCTCAATTCCTCAATTCCTCAATTCCTCACATAATTACCAAGCTCAATGGCGTAAATCCGTGCCCTCTCTCTCTCTCCACCTAGATGAGTTCTCATAAATATTTGAGGTACTCAACCCGGTCTGGGAGTTGAATAACCAAAAAATCTCGACTACCTTCCTTGTCCGGGCTTTTTTCTTTAACAAATATGCTTTTCTTCATTTTACTTCGTCATAGTTTTCTCTTTTTCATCTCGAAGCTCTGAAGCTGTATGATCAACGGGCTTTAGGAACCTTGTAGATTTAATTTCATTCTACTGTAAATTTTCCATACGAAATGAAGAAAAAAAAAACGAAAATTCCCGGTCAAATTTATCCTGAGAATCACTGGAGACCGAGGCGATGATGTGATCGGCTAAGTAATCTTGGCTCACAACGGTTGCTTACTTAGCAGTAATCAACGACTCGAAGCCTCCAGCCCATGAAGTCACCGTCCCATGAATACACCTACCCTGCGTTACTCCTCCCTTGCGAAATATTATTCCTAAGGGTTTAGGGCTTCAGGTTTAAGGTGGGCATATTACCGAGATCTTCGACGCTCTCGATGATCTATACCTTATTATACTTTCCCGTTCCAGCCTCTTCACAAACCAATTATACTTCACGCTATACTATGAACGTCTAGATCTGCTCTCACCTTTCTCGCCTCTCGATTCGCGATTAATCTCATAAATTTCTTATCTATAATAAAAAAAGGAATAATATTTCTCAAAATTTTTCGTCCGCGATCTCTTTCGTCTTTTAATTATCAATTAGCTGCTGTTTATACGCATCGTTCGTTACAGTACTCGATATCGATTATTAGCGGTGGACATATTATAGTGGAATAATGTATATGCCTACATATACCTATACTACTAATATAATTGAAACATTATTTGAGCTTAAACTTCTCGGGACATATCCGGTGCATTGTTAAACGCGTGGGTTGGTCATTGTCCTGTCGACAATTCGCGGTGTTATTACATTTTATTCATACCCTAACAATTCCTGTTTTGTCACCCATTGTTGAACGCGTTACACACCTTTTTCTTTTTTATTTACATAACACAACATTTCAGCCAGTTATACATATACATAAACCCTCGCCTATGTTTACCTATTATGTTCAGTTTGCACAATGTTAAACGGTTCAATTTTTCACCTCTTCCTATTTATTATTGCCAAATCGTTTTATACCATTTTTTTTGCACTATTTTACTTCTTTTCTTTTTACATCCGTTTCTTCTTCTACGCATATGCTAAATTCACTTATCCTCATCCCGACGAGTTTTAAACCAATAAACTAACTTTTACATAACAAACCGTAAATAATTATTAAAGTTTTTTTTGCTTACATTTTTTTTTTGTTTCTCCATTTTACTGTGGGAAATATTTGAGAACAATAAATAATCGCAGTCATCAAAAGCGTATTAACACTGCTATATTCTGTTTAACACATATCCAGTTATGTTTTTCCATATATGGATTTCGCACATGTATAAAGACGAGATTAGATCGGTTACGTGTACCGAGCATTGCGAGCGTGCAGTGATAATGCCGGAAGTGATCGTGAACGCGAATTACGCCATAGGTAAGACTTTGTTGCGTGTTTTAATCCTTGTTGTCAATAATTGTCGCCAAATTCTTCCTTTCCGTTATGTTTATGTATATATTTATTTATTCATCTATTCATTTTGTCAACCTTTCACTCGTACGTGGTATAAATTTTTTATCGGATTTTTCTATTCAATTTACGAACACCGTGGTTCAAGGCTTTTCCCATTCCCCCATCGATCCGATACAGAGAATAGTCGCTTTTCAAATTTTCGGGTCTGTTGATACCCGGGAATAATCTGGCATGTATTAATTCCGTACGTGGATTACGAGTCGGTTTTGAACCAGAATCGGATTTCGTTCTAGTACATAAAACACCGCATGAAATAATCGAATACATTCATCCCTGATTAACTAATCATAAAAATACGTTGGATTTGGCTGACGGAAATCCACCACTGATGTGTTTAAATCAGTGCACGCAGAAGCGTAAACTCCAGCCGCACGGATAAGCTGTTGTTGCTGATAGCCAGTCCCGCTATTAGACAAAGTAGAATAACTTGGCAGTGGAGATTCCTGGTGAAATGTGCTGGTTGTGTATTTCGGGAACTCGAAAGACGCCGGCTGATAATACCTGCGGTAGAAATAGGAGAGACTTCTAAAGTGAGTAGATACCTAATTAGCGGAAGCTAATCTTAACGTTATTCTAAGTACCTTCTAAACTCGATCGGATCCGTAAACGGGAAGTTGGGGTAGCTCGGTTTTGAAACAGTCTTAATCGACGTCTTCTGCTTCCTTCTGGGTCTGTATTTGTAGTCAGGATGATCCCGCATGTGTTGTATCCTCAGCCTTTTGGCCTCGTCGATGAAAGGCCTTTTTTCCAAGTCACTGAGGACCTTCCACTCCGCTCCAAGCCGCTTTGAAATTTCTGAATTGTGCATCTTCGGATGTTTTTGGGCGATCTTTCGACGCTGCATTCTTGACCATACCATAAACGCGTTCATCGGTCTTTTCACGTGCTCTTTAGACCCAAGAAAACCGGCGCTACTACTGCTGCTCACGTTTCCTTCCATAAATTTTTCCCCCTTAGATTCTGTCGAGAATTTAATTTTCAATTGGTGCAAAATTTTCACGAACACATCTACTGCCACTTATCGCAGGCCCGAGAATCACTTTCGGCCATTTCATGGGACGGCGGGTTTTGTACTGAACCGAAACTCGACTGGCACCGGAATCGCCTGCATCGCGGATAGAATCGCCCGACAATCACGTTATGTGATCCTTTCGGTGACCAGATTCTCTTTGTACTCTATTTTCCGATAATTTAGGTCAATCAAACTCGAGCCATTATTACATGCCGATTAGGTAATTGATTGACATTTATACTAGGTGTTGCCTTGGCAATTTTATCATAATCAAAATTTCGGATTCCAAGTACAGGAATTGGCATCTATTATGTCGAAAAAACAATTTGCAATAAAAATAGAAGCTCAGAGCGAGTAAACCCTCGGCCACTAAATCAGATGCAATCCGTGGTTAATTGAAATTAAAGCAAATCCGTTGAGCAGGGTGAGTTTGTTCAGTCACCCCAACCTCAATCTAATCCTCTACCAATGCGTTTGACATCCCGTCTCACTCCCGGCACCTTTGTGTCTATCTAAGTGCATCGTGATGTATAATACAGCCATAGAAGTGGAAGATAAGGTGATTTCTATTGAATGAATGATAGAAATATCTTTTAATGACTGGCAAAAAATGTTTAAGAAGGAATTGAGAAATGGCGAATTCATTTTTTCGTCGAATTGTTTTTCTTTTGCCAATAAATTGATCATCCGTTACGTGATATCAGTACGTGCAGCACCCCAGCCCGTCTCATCCTTATCGTGTTGTCACAGCACCGCGCCTTACACCGTTGACAATGGGTACCCCATGTTATTATTGCATTTGAGAATATCTCTCTGTTGCGAGTGAAATTTTGAACCGTCAGATTTTTCTGCATGTAAAAAATATCCGTTTTAGGAAGCGAGGAGAAAAAAATGTTCTCCCTTCCTCTTATATCGCTATTTTCTTGTAAGGATTCTATTTTTCCAATTTGCAAAAAAAAAAAGAATTTCACATAGTTATTTCATAGGTATGTGCTGTTTGAGCTGCTGTTTGTGGAAAAAAAAATAAGATAAAAAAATTATTATATACCCACGGTTATCATATAGTCACCCTCGACAACTCGGGCACCTGCAACGCGAAATCTCAAGAATCTAATTACTAATTAGTTATACCTACCTACCTGCAGTTATGCCTCAGTGTGCTTATTACCGTATCAAACGTAACGTTAGTATTTTTTACACTGCTTTGATTTTAACACTTTGATTTTAATTTTAAAACGGGGGAATGGGAGGGTACGTGTGAATTTTCGTGTACAGGGTGATGCGAAATAAATGAACCATTCCGATGTCTGGAGTTTGAAATTGAAGAGATTTTTAACTCCTCTATGACTCAATTTTGTTAAAAAAATTCTAGACTTTTCGAAAATATTGTCAAACCCTAATTTTCTTTTCTCTTTTCGCGTAGGTGGTATAATACGTGTGATAATCGTATAGCTGCGATAGCTTGTCGTAAATGGGTAAAAATTCTACCTGCCACGTTGAACAATAATTATTTTTAATAAACCCCCTTCTCTGCAGTCCTAACCGGTGAAGTACAAGGTGACGCGGCTGGTAAACTCGGGAGGTCTCGCCTTTGATTCGAATTACTCGTTTTCCACATCCTGAAACGCGCTCAAAGTGGAATAATAAGGTAATCCGTGGATAATTGCCATAAACACATAACAAGCCACGCCCGAGTTGGTACAACGCGTTGCGGGGGGTAAGCCTTCTGCCCCTATATACATACACATATACAACTTTACATACCCCCTATACACACCGAAAACCTATGTATATTATACAGCAGGGGTTTCGCCCTGCGCACTTCGCGCGCTCACCAACCCCTAATTAATTAACTAATTCAAGATTCTTTAAAACAAATAAATTCACATAGCCATATACAATCAGTTTTATTAGATTTTATATCCTATATCCTATATCGCATATACAGAGTTAATTCATACACTAATCAAAGAGTCAAAAGATTATACAAAAATACTAACTATCTTATTTTCAATAAAATTCAGTGAAGAATTTCGGAAATTAATTTTATCACCATTTCCAGCCAATCATTGTATACATTTTTCTCACGGGTTGGTTCTCTGTCTTTATTAATCGTGGCTGTATATTCCTCGATAAAGTTATCCCCAATTATCGTCTCGGTTCCAATTTTCATATACGGTCCGGTCCTAGTCGACATTTTTGGCCAGTCAGCGGAAGGGATTCTGCGATATTATTTTTGGCAAAAATAAACTTGGTACATGAATGAATGAATGTAGATTCTTCTCACCCATTTATTGCAAAGCTAGTCCATAGTTCGACCATTTTTTTAGCCACGGTGGAATCTTTCGTCGTCAGTTTGTCCGGGAATGGAAATAGGTAGATGTAATCATCCGAGTGTGCAACTCCCCCGTCGAAAGGATATTCCTTTTCAGATTCATAGCCGAATCTTGTTTGACTACCACGGTAGCCAAAACTGTACAGATAAGTTGGTTGGAAACGGCTGTTTTCGTATAACATTCGATATATTCCCGCCTTGAATATCAGCACGCTGCCAATCTGAAGATCGGTTCATCAGAAGATGAGGAAATAAGTGAGAAGTGATACCGTATCATAAAGTCAACGAGGATGATCCTGGTCAAACTTACGTCTGTAAGGCCAGGAATCATTTTTGAAAAATCACCCCATTCATCATTCGAAAAATACTTTTCTATCAATATCTGTGACACTGCGCCAGTTTCGTCTGCAATACCTGAAAGAGTAATCAGAATTTGTGATTCTAATTCAAAGTTCAATGGTTTTCACAACTTAATTAGACTCGGATTAATTACCGATCAATTTTAGAACTAATGGGATCAATCGATGCTTCAAAAATTCCGAGTCTTCCAATAATCCAGTTTTCGACAGCGCGTCGTAGAGACCTATGTGAAAATTTCAAGTGATTTTTGTATTAAACTTTGATCTTTCAAAGGCGATTTTATTACTTTCGGAAATATGAATATACTGACTGGATACAAGGAGACTGCCATCTTGGCTAGTTACACCACCCATCATCGGGAGTTTTTGGTATTCTCCTTTCTCAATCAAAACGCTTGGTTCTTCAGTCAGAAATTTGACAGAACCAGATCGTTGTATGACGAGCCGATTTCCTCCCCAACTATCGCTTCCATCGGCTGAATTATCTGCCTAATTTTCATTCGGGGATTTAAATTTTTGTAAACGATTGTGTCGATTTTGTGTGAACGATTTAGTCGAAAACTGGGTGGAAATTTGTTTCTCAATCGACGTTAGAAAGTAATTTGAATGAATATAACGTGAGTTACTGTATATTTATCAAATCCTTCGAGCATCGATTTGACCGGAAGTGTTTTCACACATTGAGTGATACTTTCCACCGTCTGGATTTCACATCCTAAGGCTCTCGCTATTTCGGTGGTAGTTTTAACGGGGTTTCTGTCCATCATTCCCGTGGTGTATATCGAGTTACTTTGAATAATCGTCTGATGAAAAAGGCCTTAAAATAGATATAAATTTATTCCTGTAGGATTTGAATCTGTTAATTATTTGTACAGATCTTTGTGTAGAACGATCCCTAATTAAAACAAACAAATTGAATAAACCTCTCGACAATGGACTCAGAAGATGTAAATTAACGGTGAAAGCACCGGAGCTTTGCCCAAATAACGTGACCCTATTTCTATCGCCACCAAAACATTCGATATTATCTCGAACCCACTCCATAGCCATCACTTGGTCCAGGAATTGCACGTTGCCTGGTATCTCATCGGTTTGTAGACACAGAAGACCTGGGGATTTTCCATGTTTAGTTTTCATTATTAATAAGAAAAATATATCTCTTTCTCACCCAAAGGACCTAAACGAAATTGTGGAACCACTAAAATAACGTCTGACTCCATCAGGTAATGGGGTTGAAATCTCTGCGCATGTCCACCCATGAAATAGCCACCATGGATCCAGATCATGACTGGTAAAGGGTGTCTTGCATCTGCCTAAATTTTCAGAACTCCATATACTCGTTTTTCGTTTGAATAAAAATTGTTCAATTTGCAATATCACTTACTGGGACGTATACGTTCAGGTGAAGACAGTCTTCGTCGTAGCCTTCAACGTCGTAACCGGGTTGTTTGGTTTGCGGACAAATGTTTCGAAAATTTTTAGCATCTAGGTAGTAGTCTGTCCACGAATCCATTCTCACGGGGGGCTGATTAAATTTTTTACAAAATTTGTCTTCAATTAGTTTGATTAGTACTTTGAATGATATTTGCACATACCGCGTACCGGAGATTCGCGATTGGTGGTTCTGCGAAAGGAATACCTCGGAACGAGTAGAATTTTCGTCCACTCCATTTCGACTCTTCTAATTTTCCAACAGCAATTCCCAGCTCATTTACAGTAACGTTCTCGCTTATAGCGTTGGCGAGATTCAAAATAATTAACAAAACGCCAGCTTTTAATAGCTGCATCGCGGTTTTAGTAGCGTTTACAATTTTATATCCCTATAACGAATAATGAAGGAGTTATGCAAAATTGATTTAACAGCTATTATATACATTGACGGCGTATTGATTAAGCAACGAAATTATGAAGCCAATTATCGTCTGTGTAATAGCAATTTATTTATACTCACAATTAGCTAACGGCAACGCGCAGAAGTTGGGTACATAACTTGACCCAGTTGTCGAATCCGAGTGAAACCGAAAACTAAAAATGAATAAAAATAAAAACAAATATTACCGATTTTGTATTTGTATCAATCAGTGTGCCTTTTTTTACCGCGATTCTATACTTCGAGAGGGAAAATTGATCGGAAAATTAAACGGGAATTAGTAAGCCGTGCGGGTTTCTCACGTGGAAAAACCTTCGTGTTTTCATAATCTTATGGTGGAAAAGTTCGTGATATAACTATTCAGAAAATATTATAATATAATAACGAATGTCTTAGTCGTTGATCGTAACGACCGACGGTATAAAATTTTTATTATCAATTATACTCATACAGCAATAAAGTACAACTATATCCATTCAAAAGCGTGAACAATTCTCTATAAGAAAAAAAAAAGAAAAGAAAAACAGCTAATGAGGTAAAGAGACCATATCCTGTGCTCTAACGCCTCACTTGTCACGATAGGGGTTCTTGTAATAACGATGAGTATCGATTTTCCAACTGAAACTTGGAAATCTGCACTAAGTTGGAAACAATTTGTCCATGGTATTGCACCATTTCGCGAAGCTTGGATCGAGAATTGGATCACAACTTGAAAATGACACAAGATAAAACGACACGACACGCCGCGTGCGTTTATATAGTGTGGAACCAAGCCGACGCCTGGGGCGGCTGTGCGTCGCCCACTTGTACGTACATTTTGGAGGCAATTATTTTGCGAAGAAGTCGATGTTGTCACCAAACGATAAACAGAATCGCGTTTACTTTATTCCTAAAGCTAGTTGACTACACAGTTGAGCGAGAAAAGTGCCTTGAAGTTGATTGAAAAAATGTGAATAATTAGTACAAGGCTAACCACTATTGCTCTTTATTATAATAACTCCGCAATATTAATGATGGAGATGTCAACTTACCCGAGTATTGACACGTGTGAACTCTAGATACGATAATAGAACGTGCTTTTCGACGATTAGATATAAAAAGAAGTCGTATTGGGGGACCGAGTTTGTTGACGTGAAGTATTCCGTTGTGTCATTTCAAGTGAATCGGACAGCGATTTAGATCAATACACATTTGACTCTGAACATTTTTGTTCATGGTTCAAGTTATTAAAACGCTAGTTATTCTTATGTTATCGGTTACGAAACAAGCGACAATGATTAACAGTTGCCAGCTGTTGATTGCCCATGCGATTATCATCATCGACGAAATAACCTTGCTGATAACAAACGCGATCGGAAAATTGCTTTCCAGAAAAGTCCTACTGCAGCTTACAAGGTATGGACCTACAGGCATTGCCATTGCCGGCTACGTTACATCATCTGCGGTTGGTACTTCGGAAGAATCGATAGAATGAGAACCTATGGGCCGTTCAAACATGTAGTATCGACAGATTTAGTCATTAGGGTAAAAAGTAACTCCAGATACAGCCAATGCTGCTGAGATCTTGTGGCTGGTGACATTTTTCGAGCAACTTATTGACGAATGCGTGAAATAATAGAAAATTGATTTACATGCACAAATTTGTTATATCGTACTGTATTTATTGATCATTTTGTTATTTTTCTGAATTGCAGGTCACCCATTGGCACCTCGGCGTATGAGATATCCCAGAATTCGAAGATTGATCTGTAGTTCAATTCCGTGTGATCTACAGCACCACTTATACCTCTAAGATCACCAACTGTTACTTCTGTACTAATCGCTGAGTCGAACTAACTGCTGCGTGAACTATTTGCGATAAAATATACGAGTGACAACGTCATGTTTTTTTTTTTTTCATGATGAGTTTAAAAACGACAAGAACAGCCAGATTAGATAAACGATGGGTCAGAATAGAATGACTAGTCGTCTAAACTGTAAAAAATACTAAAGTTCACTGCTGAACTATCCGAGATTTTATTCATTTATTTCAATCTTCTCCTACTCCTCCTGTATAGTTCTTGGGGTTGAAATGCATGCAATCATGAGAATCAGGTTCATTCTGAAAATGATTTGAAGGCACTTTGATGGATGGAAAATTATCAAATTTCCTCCGAATCGATATTGATCATTTTTCAGTAATGAATAATGAATTCAATTGGTGATAGATTAGTGCTTTTTATTATATGCAACATGCCTGACATTATTATTGTGATATTTGTATACAAATAGCGGATGTATCCCAAATAGCTGTAAGTCATGTAGTTAATTAGCACGAGTTTAAATCGTAAATATTTTGACTAGGGAAGATACTTTTCCGTCTCGTCCTTATTCTTCCTCTGACTGGCTAAGAGTGAACATGTGTCATAGTATTGTTAAAGACGTTCAAAGATAATATAAGAATTATTAAACTTATATATTGATAAATGAAACTAAAAAATTGGCTATTATTAACCCTCGGACATCACAAATGTTACTTCTCAGTTGTGGTTGCATACGATGACGCGTGCCAGATTATGGGAAGGCTATATAAATTTGTAAAGATGAACTGCACCGACGAATTTGAATTACTACCCGAGTCAGAACTGTGATATTCCGATGCAGTGATTTTGAGAAATTAAAATATAATAAATCAGTGCCATACTTAGAGAATACATTTCTCTAACTCCGAAAAACGCTGATATCAATCAATATACGGCGAGATTATCGCGAGAGACGTGCATAAGGTCACGTATGCATATGGACATATCTGTTTTTTTTTCTTTTGCAACAATTTCGGCATACCTCCTCGGGTCAGATATTCTTCGGTTACCCGAAGCATTTTTCGACTTCAAATTTCCGTAACTCTGAACGATGCTATTATGAATAAACTTATATAAAAATGAAGAGCTTGCAGGGAGGGAATCGTAAAAAATAACGAAGCGATTGATTATTATGGTATATCTGGTAATTTATTCTTGTAACATCAATACAATATTAACTATTGTTAACGTTATGAACAAATTGTAATTATTTGTGAAAAATATCGCAAATAAATGTACGCGCCTTATTTACATCGCTCTCGAGTTAGAAATCACGCGAATATTTGTTTTCTGGTGTACGTCAACTCACGCGATCAAAACTAATTGATTTCTAAGCAACGAAAAATCTGGCGGTTGATACTTTTTATAGGCGTGATTTTTCTGGGGAAAAAAGAGAACGATTGCCAGGCTGGCGATCCCAGAGTCCAGCGACTTCATATCGTTGTCGTATATCATTGTATATTCAGTTAGTCAGTTGAAGTTGTAGCCAATTTCCGAACTTGAGGAATATGTAGTTTTCAGTGATATACGTAATGTATTACGTACGTATTACGATCGCATATTTACAATTGTTTGAATTGAATAATCATGCATTGAGATTGTTAAACCAATGAACATGTATTATTATAGTAAATTGGCGCATTCTTAAAAAAACATCCCTTGAGATGGTGGATAATCAATTGTTGAATCATTTCTCCCTGTCGGCCGCAAACATAGGTACGCCTTACGGTATGCAAGCTCTAGTTATTGCATACACTGAGCAATACCCACGTTATCGGCACAGCACGTTATCGGCACAGCACGTAACTGACACAGCACGTTATCGACACAGCACGTTATCGACACAGCACGTTATCGACACAGCACGTTACCGGCAGAGCACGTTACCGGCAGAGCACGTTACCGGCAGAGCACGTTACCGGCACAGCACGTTATCGGCAGAAAATAGTTCAATAATGCGGCCGCGAGATGGCAATACAATTTGTCGCCCGCTAGGATAATAGGACCTGTCACGAGATCAGTGACCTCAGTGGCCCTCGTGGCGTCAATGAGTACGTATGGGGTTGCGTTAACAAGACTCGATAGAAATATTCCGAACGCAATAATATTATAACACTCGTCCTTCTTTGTAAAATTAATTATGTTAAGTAGGATCTTATTGTAATACAGACGTAGTACATTTTATGATAAATCCTATGCCAGGAAGTAAATAAGGATAGTAGAATAATTTATATTTGATATTTATTATTATGAATCAATTACAATTTATGTATTCTACACAACTTTGACGATATATACGATTGTATCAATGCTACAGCAATAAATTCTTAGATATATGAATAATCGATGCTTTGTTATTTCTCACCTTCCCTTCCCTTTCATGATTCATTTCAAATGAGAACAGTAGGCAATTTCAGATTTAATGCATTCGCAGCTACCTTAAAATTACTCTGCTCTTAAAAATGCTGGTATAGATTGACATATAGCGACGTGCATGAAGCAGCGTATGCATGCCGATGTCGATAGGCGACCAAGAATTTTCGAACACCTCCTTGGGTCAGATGTTCTCCTGATACCAGGAGCAATTTTTGACTTAAAATTACTCTGACTCTTAAAAACGCTAGTATAGATAAGCTATATAGCGACTGCATGAAGCAGCGACTGTATAAAGCAGCGAACGCATGGCGATGTCGATAAAAAAAGTCTCAACTGCCAGAAAAATCATCACATTTTCTGGCAGTTGAGACTTTTTTCGAGGGTCATATGCCTGGCAGTTGACACCTCATTTTTAGGAGTTAATTTTGAGGTATCAACTGCCAGGCATATGACCCTCGAAAAAAGTCTCAACTGCCAGAAAAATCACCCCATTTTCTGGCAGTTGAGACTTTTTTCGAGGGTCATATGCCTGGCAGTTGATACCTCAAAATTAACTCCTAAAAATGAGGTGTCAACTGCCAGGCATATGACCCTCGAAAAAAGTCTCAACTGCCAGAAAAATCACTCCATTTTCTTAAAACGATAGTATAGATAAGCTATATATAGGGACTGCATGAAGCAGCGACTGCATGGAGCAGCGACTGCATGAAGGAGCGTGTGCATGCTGATGTCGATAGGCGACCAAAATTTTAGAACACCTCCTTGGGTCAGATGTTCTCCTGATACCAGGAGCATTTTTGGACTTAAAATTAAACTAACTCTAAATAATGCCACTATCAATGAACCTACATAACAATAAAGAGCTCACAGGGAGGGGATCGTGGAAAATAACGGAGCGATTAATTATTATGGTATATCTGGCAATTTATTAGTGTAGCATCAATACAATGTTAACTATTGTTAACGTTATAGACAAATTGTGATTTTTTTCTGAAAAATATCGGAACTATCAATTCTCTTCATTTGCTTCGTGGTATATAAGTGATCAAGTTCGGAGTATTTCTATTATGACGCCTGTCATAGTTGCATCTCATGAATTCAACCCCCGTGTGCACTTTTTGACGCCACGAGGGCCCATGCACTAACCCATGGTGTGATTAGGGATGGTGTGCTCAAGGCTGCCAAACCATAATTATTTGAATGAAATAATCATGTATTAAAATTTTATATCCAATAAGCATGTATTATTATAGTAAACTGGCGCATTCTGTATTGATCGATTCTCCCAATCTGCTTTCTGACATGTAAGTTATTTTCATCTACACGTGTATACGCGCTCGTTGCGATGGGAAGAGAATTCCTACTGGAAACAGATTTTTGGAGTCTTTTGAGTGTCCGATGAGAGTTTATTCAACTGTAACAGAAAGATAAATGTTCTAATATCAGTATCATTAAGTAAATTATTGATAAATCTAGACAAATAGAATCAATTTACATCGATAGCTACGTTGACTAGTTAGCAATGACTTCTATGCACTCAGAGTATTTTTATCGAGACATCTGTCAATCGTATTTCGTTAGCACAACCCCCCTGTGTACTCGTTGACGCCACGAGGGCCACTGACCCTACAGCGACGACAGGTGCCCGTACGCTGGTCCTCGCCCCACTCGTTCGACTAATTGGCTCTGTATACTTAGCAGGCAAATAAATTGAATTTATTTTATTACCGACGCAGTCGTTTGAGAATTCTTTGGGAAAGTTTAGGAATATATTTTTGTAGTTTAGGAAATGATGATTTGTTTGTTATTTATAAAAATATATTGGGCATACAGTAAGCAGGGACGATTCACAGAAAAAAAAAATCCCTCCCGTGAACTTGGAATTGTTTGGGAAACACGTCTTTAATGTTTTTAACATTTGGGAAGTTTCATTTGATTTTATGAAAATCATGAAAACACTCGTACTTTTTTGTAAAATTAATTATATTAAAGTAGGATCTTATCGTAATACGGACGTAGTTCATTTTATGGTAACTCCTGTGCCAGGAAGCAAATAAAGATATTCGACTAATTTATATTTGATATTTAATTTTAAGAATCAATTACAATTTACGAATCCTACATAACCTTGACGACGAACACGATTGTATCAATGCTGCAGCAATAAATTCTTCGATATATGAATAATCAATTGCTCTGTTATTTTCCACTTCCCCCTCCCTGCGATTATTTATTTATTATTTTCATTTTTATTTCTTCACGGGAATAGTAGGAAATTGGAATTATTGCATTTTCAGACACTTGAAAATTGCAGCACACCTTCTCGGGTCAGATGTTTTCCTCATACCAGGTGAATTTTCAAATAAAAATTCTTCTACCTGAATAACGCTTGATAATTCTTACTTTGAGTTGTTCTTTTAATTGTTCGTTCGTTTGTACACATCGCTAGTTTTGATACCCCCTCCCGCAGCAACTACTTCATTGATACATAAAGAGCGCTGGTCGCGTATGAATGAACGAAAGGTAAGATAGTGGTGCTGCACAAATATGCGGATAAAAAAATTACTACCTGTTCTGAGAAGCGCCCGTCTATGAATGGAAAGATAGTGGTGCTGCACAAATATGCGGACAAAAAATTACTACCTTTTCTGAGAAGCGCCCGTGTAGGAATGAAAAGATAGTGGTGCTGCACAAATATGCGGACAAAAAAAACTACGACTCTTTCTTCATATCCTTGGAGGCGTGGCTAATAGCTCATTGTAAAAATTCTGAAAAGCAGTAGACGAAATTACCAACTCTTTATTAGATTCATTGATACAATGAAAGATAGTGGCGCGTGGAACTAATGCGAAGAAGTTGAAAAGAATTACTGATATTTTATTGCATCATTATAGGTATCTGAGGGAATAGAAATAAAGCAGTTGAAATAAATTTCGTTAAAACACAGAATGAATAAAAATACAAATTCACTGAACACGGAGGAGCTGACAAATAACTGTATTATCCGAGTACAAATCTTGTCAAATCTGAATAACGATATTATAAATAAACCCACATACAAGTATAGAGCTTGCACGGAGGGGATAGTGGGATATAACGAAGCAATTGATACAATCGTATTCATCGTCAAGGGTATATAGAATTCGTAAATTGTAATTGATTTTTAAAAATAAATATAAAATATAAATTGGTCGAGTATATTTATTTGCTTCCTGGCATAGGAGTTATAATGAAATGAACTACGTCTGTATTACAATAAGATCCTACTTTACATAATTAATTTTACAAAAAAGGACGAGTGTTATAATATTAATGCGTTCGGAATATTTCTATCGAGTCTTGTTAACGCAGCACCATACGTACTCATTGACGCCACGAGGGCCACTGAGGTCACAGATCTCGTGACAGGTCCTATTATCCTAGCGGGGCGACAAATGGTATTGCCATCTCGCGGCCGCATTATTGAACTATTTTCTGCCGATAACGTGCTCTGCCGATAACGTGCTGTGCCGATAACGTGCTGTGCCGATAACGAGCTGAGTCGGTAACGTGCTGGGCCGATAACGTGCTGTGCCGATAACGTCGGTATTGCGCAGTGTGTGCAATAACTAGAGATTGCATATCGTAGGGCGCACCTATGTTTGCGGCCGACAGGGAGAAGTGATTCAACGATTGATTATCCACGATCTCAAGGGATGTTTTTTTAAGAATGTGCCAATTTACTATAATAATACATGTTCATTGGTTCAACAATCTCAATGCATAATTATTCAATTCAAACTAATTGTTGTGACGATACTACATACGTAGGTATATACATACGAAATTATATTCAACAGCGTGTGAAGTACAATGTTCAAGCCATATAATTTTTATATTAACCTCGATAAGAACAGCGAGCTGTTTATTTTCATTTTTCAGACCGCCATACGAATAGAGAACAGAGTCATTATTTCCATCACGGTTTTCGTTAACAATAATACCTCAACGACGTCATTTCGCGGCGTGAATCACAAATAATTTATCATTCTATACATATAGTTGTTGTAAAGAAATCCGACGAAACTCTTCAATTCATAGATCTCTAAATTATCCACTCTTCATTCATTGAAGACAATTTTACAAATGAGTAAAGTATATTTCCCGAATGTATATCGTATACGCAGATATTATGCACTGTCACCTGCATAGATATTGCGAATATTTTATACGGTAATGTTTCATCCAACTTACCCATCCTTACTTAGTATTGATCTTCCATCCTTACTAGTATTTTCTTCCAAATAGACCAAGTATTTAAACAAATCCGAAATATTATTGGTCGTGGTAATAACAACTAGAAGTCAAAGATTATGGTATTGACGTAAAGCTGACTTTTGTGTTAGATTAATTTCTTGGTTGTTCAGTGTACCAGGTGATGTATGATATGTGATTTATATAGATATACAACTCTGTGCTCTTACGGTCCACTACCCAAATAACTGGGATGTAAGCGAGGAATGACCCGGTATTCCACTGACGGCATAAGTCATCATATTACCGACTACAAAACAAGCGACAATGATTAAAATTTGCCTGCTCTTGATCAGCGATGCATTCATCATATAAGACGACGTGTACTCTATGGTTAAAAATTCGTCCAAAAAGTTCTCCCTCAGAGAAGTACTGCTGTCGATTGCAAGGTATGGACCTACTGGCGTTGACATTTTAGGCCACGTGACTCCGTCCGCTGCTGGTATTCTGCAATGGAAAAAATGAAAACACACCTATATGCTGTTCACACATGTAATTTGGACAGATTCAATCAATAATGGAAAAGTAACTTCAGATCGAGTCAAGATACTGAGATCTTATTCTCAATTAAACGATGGGATAATTTATTGACGAATGCGTGAAATAATAAAAAATTGCCATAAATGAACATCGATTCTTCTTACCCATCAATAACGAAGCTAGTCCAAAGTTTGATCAGCAGTTTAGCCATATCGACATCATTCTCTCTCTCGTAGTCCTCTTGAGGAAATAACAATGATAAATCGTCACCATGGCTCACGCTTGTGTCGAAGGGATAAAGTGGACTTTCTGAATTCGGATCATAAACGGTATAATCGAAAGTGTATAAGTACGTGTCCTGGAAGTTTTTGTTAGCGTAGAGAGTTTCGTAGCTGCCAGATTTGTAGGAAACTAAACTGCAGATCTGAAAAATGTTGTGAAGTAATCAAAACGAGTTGGCTCTTTAACGCAAACCCAATATTCCATCTGTTCTATTGATGCATTACATTAATTATTGTTCTCGACTCATCTAGAGTTATACGTACGTCGATTAACCCTGGAGCCATTGAGACCAGATCCCCAAGCTGGTCATTCGTAAAATACGTTTTCATCATCGTATGCATTACACCACTTGTTATATCAGGGACGCCTGATTAATGGATACGATAATTATTGATAACATGGTTTATGATATGACCTCGACAGATGAGATTAGCCATTTAATTTGGCACTACGCAAATTTTTGTTCAGTTTTATCAATGATAAACGATTTGCTTCGAGGAGAACATAGTTTATTTCATTTTCAGATACTCACCCAAGAACTTTAGAGTATATGCTGTTAGATTATGTCGTGCGTAATCTGTATCATCGGCGAGTCCATTAGGATAAAGTATTTGATCGTATATATCTGAAATGTTAACGAAAAGTTGCAAGCAAAAAGTCCAACATTTATATATTATCCGTTGATCTTCACCTTTCAAGTATATGCTACCGTCCCGTTTAGTCACACCACCCATCATCGGCAGTTTAAGGAATTCTCCCTTTGCTATTAGCTCTTTGGGATCGGCTGTTAGAAATCTTTGGTCTCCAGTCGTTTGAATAACCGCCATGTGCCCCCTTGCCCTCGTCAGACCATCATATATTGTTTCACTCTGAAATTATCGGTGCACTAATGTCATTAGCCGACGTAGATTGCCTGCAAACCACACAGATCAGTTACCAAATGATAGATTTTACTTACCAGGTAATTATCGGTGCAGTTGATGATCTCGTCTGCCGATATAGCCCTCATACAACCAGCGATTTCAACCACATCAGTCATGTTTTGACATCCGCAATAGTTAGATAGAATTTGTGCTGATTCTATTGGATTACTGTCAATCCCATAAGTCCTGAGGGCAGAGCCACTTTGTAGAATTGTACGGTGAAAAAGACCTGCGTAAGACGAAATTTTTTGAGTTTTCTTTGTGTACTATAATCCCACCGTACTATCCGTGAAGGTATCTCAGAAAGCAGGAAATACTGTTCCTAGAAATATGCCGGAAATAAATTTAGGCATTGAACTTGGCTCAAAGATTCTCACCTTTGGTCAGCGGGCTTAAAAGATGGAAATGTACAGATGCAGCTCCTGAACTGTGCCCCCAAAGTGTGACTCTGCTTTTATCACCTCCAAAGTATTCGATGTTGTCCTGAACCCATTGCATTGCCAGAATTTGATCCAGGAACTGAACATTCCCTGGTACATCGTCGGTTTGCAGGGAAAAGAGACCTAATCCATGGTAAAATGCTGCGTTAATTATTAGACTCGTGGGTATAGAGAATGTGTCAATATTCTATCATGATTATATTACACGCTCTGCGCTGCACAGAATAGTTGATATCAATTCAGAAGTAGTATAAAATATCAAGAACCTAAGAATCCTAGTCGATATTGTGGGACAACAATGATAAGGTCATGTTCGTCTATTAGGCGAGTTGGTTCGTATGAAGAGGCCCGACCGCGCCTGAAAGTCCCACCATGAATGAAAATCAAAACTGGCAACAGTGTCTCGTTGTCAGAATTTTCGTTCTGCAAAAATGAAGGTCAATATGAGATGAAATAGGAATAAATTTTTGATAAACATAAAGCGCACTTCATCTTCTGCACTATTCAAGAACATCGCAAGCATTTTATACGACGTGTGATAAATTGTTTCTTGAATCAGTTATTCTTGTTCATTACAGTCTTTAGACTTGATGCAACGTACCTCAGGGACGAAGACGTTCAGAGTCAAGCAATCTTCGCTGTTGCGGACTGTGGTCGATTGTGGACAAGCTGGTCCATACGACGAAGCATCCAGAGTTCCGTTCCACGAGGTGATCTGAACAGGGGGCTAGGAGGCATGGTACAAATCCATGATCGCTTTTATTTTTTGACATCATAATCAAGTGTCACAATAAAAAATCCTTATTCGGTTTTTCCATAGGCAGTGACTCCCTCGTAAATTTTTTACGTAATTATCGATTATCAAATAAAACTTACTCTGAATCGCAGATCACCGACTGGTGGTTCGGCGTATGGGATTCCCCGGAATGCAAATATCGGTCTGTTGCTCCATGGGGTGTAATCTACAGAGCCACTGATATCTCCGAGATCACCAACGGTCACTTTTTTACTGATTCCGAAAACTAAATCGAAAATTCCTAGCCACAGAAGTGCGTAGACTTTCATTATTCTCTGCATTTGATTATGATTTTGTATGATGTATCGCGTATTGCTCTATCACAACAAAATTGAAACAGGGTTGAAATATGGCAAGGAAAATGCTCATATCACATCTGCTTTTTATGACATTACTGCTGCTAATGGCAAAGTGGCTGCTGGTCTTATACCAAACGTCTCGAATTCCTATCGGTTCCGAAACGAACTTGTTATGAAGATTCGGTAGATAAAATTCATTGACAAAATAACGCTCGAGAAAAAAAAAAGAAGAAAATTACGAGGATTCGGAATTCGTTGCGATTGATTATCCGGTTCTATCAGCTTCAGAACTAGCGGTAGTAACGGCTCAACATTATTTGCTATGAAATCGTTAGTTTTAACAGATATTGAAACTTATTCAAAAAATATTTTCCATTACCAATATGAGCAACTTAGCCTTATCTGGCTTATCGAGGTAGGAGATGTTGACTAGTTGACAGATTTCATTCCATAATTGATAAGCTGGTTACTTGCCAGCTAAATTCAATATCGAACCTGTTTCTGAATAGCTCTTACACCGAGCATTTCTTTCTGTTGTTGAATTTCAGAGAAAAATAGATCCGAGTGATGACTTTTGGCCTTTGGAAAATTTTCCATGGTCAATTTTACTCTCGCAATATCATTCTTCTTTACTTCGACTTATTATTGGCTACGCAAAATTCGACAGGGATTAATTATTGCCAGATATCAATAGGCTGAATGGTCAGCCGTTCGTTGAACCAACAGCGATCACATAATCTAATTAGGATTATGAAACACGCGTTCATACTTACATAAATGAAAAATTGATTTATTGAAAATTAAACGAATTTTTATTTTGTATTGTTTGTTATTTCTCATAGGTAATATAAGTATGTGGAACTGCAAAGAGAATTAAGACGCTGGTCGAGGTGCGGATCAGAAATCGTAAGAGGAAGAGGAATTTGTACACGAAAAACTAGTGCGATTATTAATTTCCTTACTTTTAGCCTTGTAACGAAATTATCGAATGAATTAATACTCTTTGTAATCGGGATAATTTTCATTGAGAAAAATATCCCAGGTGTATGTAAAAATCTTTAATGAATGATCTCACTTTGGACCCGTAAAGGCGACTATATTGCCTTAAGGAAGTCCAGAGAGTGGTGTGTTGAAAACAAGTACTGGCTAAGGAACAATAGTATTTGTCAGACGTTTATCAACAGATGTGAAACCCTCTCGTGCAGCAATCGTATACTCATTTAAAAAATTAGTCCCGTCAATTAGTTCTTCGTCGATAATTAAGTAAGGTCCGAAGGGAGTGCTCATTGGTTCCCAAGTCTTTCCGTCAGCCACAGGTTTCCTATGAATGATTAAAAAATAATTCCTTATTGCCATCGCGGGTGATTTTCCAGTTTTCAAGTGAAGAAAGAAATCGAATCATTGCTATCTTACCCGGTGGCTGCAAAACTTGTCCATAATTTGACAATTCGTTTCGCTACGGCTACGTCTTTCTCAGATAGATCGTTGAATATTGGAAATAGATAAGGAAGATCATCGCCGTGTGGAACACATTTTCCGAAATCCCAATCTACGTCGATATACCAGGTTGATTTCGTGCCCAAATATCCAAATCTGTAGATATATGACCTATTCATACGACTGTTTGCCTGTAGCATTCGAAAAACTCCAGATTTTATTGGAAGGAGACCGCAGATCTGATGTGAGAAAGCGTGAAAATTCAATCTAATTAGAAGTCTGGATTGAACATTTTTAGCTGACTTTTTTATTTTTACTAACGTCTATGAGTCCAGGAGACATTCTGGTGAAATTTCCAAAATCATCTTCTTTAAAATGGGTTTTCATCAGTGTTTGTGAAAGGCAACCTGTCTTGTCTGTTTCCCCTGTAAAATCCTTGAATTATTTACTTAGTACTTGGATAATTTTTTCAAGAAGATTTCATTGCTTGAGGTAAATATAAAGTCAATACAATCCTAAGACAGTAGTATGTCTTGAAGATTGTAGTTTCCTTGAAAGTACGAGAAGAAATGTATATATCCACTGAATAATAGTACAGAACTTACCGAAATAAGTTGTGATGAAAGACGTCAAATTATACTTCAGGAAGTCCGTGTCAAGATCAAGTTCGAAACGTCGTAGATGATTGAAATAAATTACTTAAAAAGCATAAATAGGTAAATTGCATGAACATGTATTGCTGCATCGAAATCAATGACACAAAACGTAGCTATCAAATCCAGATAAAAATCGTCGTACCTCGCGTACCTCATACTTTATACGCTGGACGTGTCTGATAGCAACGTTTCTTTACTGAAAAGTAATTAAGCTATTTGCCAATGATATAATCTACCTGCCAGTATTTGACTGCCTTCGTGTTTGGTCACACCTCCAATCATCGGCATTTGACTGTATTCTCCCCTGGCAAGTAAAGTCGCAGGATCTTCCTCGAGGAATCTTTGAGTCCCAGCTGTTTGAATAACAGCTTTATTTCCCCAGGAGGCTGTCTCACCTTTGTTAGAATATATATACTGGAATCAGAAGATCGAAGAATAATTTCACACGTTTGATAGTTTTTAGAATAAAAATCGTTTCCCAAAAACCTCTGGGGCTTAATTCGAGGGAATAATCCGTCAGACTTACAAAATAGGCATAGAAACTGTCGAGAAGAGTTTGAACATCCACCTTTTTGAAACAAGCCGCTAGATCGTCTGTATTTGTCTGATTACAACCAACAAGTGATCCGATTTTCATTGCATTCGAAACAGGATCATAGTCAATCGCCCATGTTGCAAAGGGGGATCCACTCTGCATAATGGCTTGATGAAAAAGTCCTGTATAAAACATAGAGAGTTGGGGAATGAATTTGAATGGGTAGAATTTCGATCTGATACCTTTAGAGAGAGGGCTGAATTGATGAAGATTTACTGATGCTGCGCCAGAACTTTGACCAAATAATGTCACCCTGTTAGGGTCACCGCCAAAGTGCCGGATGTTGTCCTGTACCCATTGCATAGCCATGATTTGATCCAGAAATTGAACATTTCCAGGAATCTCGTCAGTTTGTAAACACAAAAGGCCTGAAACGAGACCTCCGCAGTTTTTATCCACGTCGAATTGTCGGAAGAGAATTTGACAAAAATAACTGCATGTTATAGTGACTCCAGTTCACGTAATCGTCCGTACGAAAGTTCAAACGCCTACCCAATGGACCCAACCGAAATTGAGGCACTACGAGGACCACATCTTCTTCTAATAGGTGATGTGGTTCGGACAGTTGTGCGAAACCAACCATGAAAGATCCTCCGTGAAGGAATATCATGACTGGCAAAGCTGTGCGCTCAATGTCAATCTAAATTTTATCGAAATCGATTGAACTTTATTATACTTTGCGAAGAATAACTCCATGCAATGATTGGTCAAACTCAAGGTGTCTTGCCGCGGAATGAATATAACTTTTTTTTCTCAATTTTAATGAACAATTCTATCAATTTATCTGACCACAATTTCTTAACTTTACCTGTGGGACGTAAACGTTTAACGTTAAACAGTCTTCGTCAGTACCAGACAATCCGATCACTGTAGTTTTACTAGGACTTTGTGGGCATACATTTCCAAATTGAGTCGCATTGAAATCCCCATTCCAACCGGTCGTTTTAACCGGTGGCTGTAAAAGAATTAGAATAGATAATTATCCAACTAATTTGTCACGTTACTCTTTCTGTAATTCCTCGGCGAAAATTGGTCGTATTCCGTGGATCAGTAAAGCAGTAGCTATAAACATTCCCTGAGCTACCATAATCGCGTATAAAAAAAATTGGAGGACATCAAATGTACAATTATCCAGAGATTGAATAAATTAATAATACTGTCGCAACTTACTCTGAATCTTAGATCACCAACCGGTGGTTCAGCATAGGGAATTCCCCTGAAGGCGTAGATTGTTCTGTTGGACCATTGAGTAGTTTCTTGCAAGCCAATCACATTTCCTAATCCATCAATGGTTACGTTTGTACTTATTCCGCAGGCACCAGCAAGGAGGTAAACCAATATTACGTATTTGATAATCATGGCCCTGCTCAAGTTTTCCCCGATAAAAATTTCCCCAATTATTTCAAAAGTGCTATTCTCCCTCGGAGCACTTTACTGCTGTATACTTCGTGGAAAATCCAAACGTGAAATCATTTCACAAGAACTGTTAGCTTTTCTGACCTTCGCATACGTCATAGCCGTTTTAGAAACGTGTCTAAATTAAGACGCCCCCGGATCGCTAGTTTGTATTCGTTTTACTTACAATCGCCAGCTACCCACTAGCTAGTCCATTTCGCCTCAGAAAATAAGAAACTTTAATTAGACTCGTTCTCGAGTTGGATGAGATGTGTTGGAGGGCTGACGCACTCTTTTGTGGCGTAAGAAAAATATTTCGTTAGTAGAAAACTACGGATTTTTGAATTGCTGCTTTTCAAGGTGGACGACAGCCCTTCGAATTCATCACAAGGATTGAAATTTCTGATGTTTTGTGAATTAGCTTATTTCTCAGGAAAATCGTCTTCTTCCTTGTGTGGTCTTTGATACCTTGAATGTTTGTGAGAAAGTGATGAATGTGAATGGTAGCTGGGAAAACGACAAGGTTTACGATTGTGGTTTGGGTATGGTCGAATAAGTTGTTTTATTTTTTCTGAGTAATATTTTTCGATAATAACGTGTAAAAATAGGGTAAATTTGCATCGTGACCGGAACTAAGGCCGTATCGATTGATTATCAAAGAAAAATGAAACACAGCGTTGCAGTGAAGAATATAATCGACTGCGGAGCGAATGTGAATCCGAGAGATCTGTCAACAGGCGCGAAACCCTCTCTCGTAGAAATTGTATACTCATTTAAAAAATTAGTCCCATCAAGCAGTTCTTCGTCAATTATTAAATAAGGTCCGAAGGGGGTGCTCATTGGTTCCCAAGTCTTTCCGTCAGCCACAGGTTTCCTGTGAATAATGAAAAAATAACTCCTTATTGCCATCGCGGATTTTTTTCCAGATTTCAAGTAAAAAAAGGAAATCGAATCATTGCTATCTCACCCGGTGGCTGCAAAACTTGTCCATAATTTGACAAATCGTTTCGCCACGGTTATGTCTTTCTCAGATAGATCTGTGAATATTGGAAATAAATAAGGAAGATCATCGCCGTGTGGAACACCTTTTTCGAAAGGAAAATTTTCACCAAGATACCAGGTCGATGTTGTACCATAATATCCAAATCTATAGAGGTATGACGTATTCACACGACTGTTCGCCTGCATCATTCGAAAAACTCCAGCCTTAATCGTGAGAAGGCCGCATATCTAATGAGAGTCGAATAAAGAATACAATTTCATTTTTTGTATGTACGCTACAGCTCAGTCAGGTCTGAGGATTTTCAGTTATCTTTTTTATCCATATACTTACGTCTACGAGCCCAGGAACCATTTTTGAAAAATTCCCAATATCACCTTCGTCAAAATGGGTCTTTGTCAATGTTTGTACGAGACAACCTGTTTTGTCTATCTGCCCTGTGGGATTTCAAAATGCTTTACGTGTGACTCAAAAAATGTGTGCTAGTAGATTAGATTGCTTATAGGGCAAATGTGAAATCATCAAAGAATTTTTTATTGTCGTATACGCCGCTAGTTACAAGATAAGAATAATACATAACTCACCTGACTGATTCACTATGAAAGACGTCAAATTATATTTCAAGAACTCCGTATCAAATTCAAGTCCGGGACGTTGTAAATTATTGTGGTAGATTACTATTAAAGCATAAATACGAAAATTGCGCATGAACATGTATTCGCTGTATAAAAATCTATGACACGAAACGTGGCTATCAAATCCAGATAAAAATCATCGCTTTTCGCGTACCTCATACTTTATACGCTAGACGTGTCTAATAGCAACGCTTCTTCACTTAAAAGTCATTAGGCTATTTGCTAATGATATAATCTACCTGCCAGTATTTGACTGCCTTCGTGTTTGGTCACACCTCCGATCATCGGCATTTGGCTGTATTCTCCCCTGGCAAGTAAAGTCGCAGGATCTTCCTCGAGAAATCTCTGGGTCCCAGCCGTCTGAATAACAGCTTTATTTCCCCAGGAGGATGTGTCACCTTTTTTAACATGTATCGACTGGAATCAGAAATCGAAGAAATCCATAGATCACTCCGATAATTTTTGGAATCAAAATTCCTACTTAAATATTCCGTAGATTATGTCAGGCTGCGACACCTCCTCGGTGTACTAACCAAATATCTAGCAAAGCTGTCGAGTATAGTTCGAACTTCTAAACCCTTGAGACAAGCGGCCAGACTATCTATATTCGTCTGGTTACAACCCACAAGTGATCCAAGATTTTTGGCATTCTGAATAGGGTCGTAGTCGATGGCCCATTCTGCAAAGGGGGATCCACTCTGCATAATTGCTTGATGAAAAAGTCCTGTACAATACATGGAGAGTTAGAGAATGAATTTGAACGGGTAGAATTTCTATCGGATACCTTTAGAGAGAGGGCTGAATTGATGAAGATTTACTGATGCTGCGCCAGAACTTTGACCAAATAATGTCACCCTGTTAGGGTCACCGCCAAAGTACCGGATGTTATCCTGTACCCATTGCATAGCCATGATTTGATCCAGAAATTGAACATTGCCAGGAATCTCGTCAGTTTGTAAACACAAAAGGCCTGAAACGAGACCTCCGCAGTTTTTATCCACGTCGAATTGTCGAAAGAAAATTTAACAAAAATAACTGCATGTTATGGCGACTCCAGTTCAGGTATTCTTCCGTACGAAAGTTCAAACGCCTACCAAATGGACCCAAGCGAAATTGAGGCACTACGAGGATCACATCTTCTTCTAATAGGTGATGTGGTTCGGACAGTTGTGCGAATCCGATCATGAAAGATCCTCCGTGAAGGAATATCATGACTGGCAAAGCTGTGTGCTCAATGTCAATCTAAATTTTATCGAAATCGGTTGAACTTGATTATACTTTGCGAAGAATAACTCCAGGCAATGATTGGTCAAATTCAAGGTATTCAAGGTACCACGGAATGAGTATAACTTTTGTTTCTCAATTTTAATGAACAATTATATCAATTTGTCTGACGTCAATTTCTTAACTTTACCTCTGGGACGTAGACGTTCAACGTTAAACAGTCTTCATCAAAACCGTACAATTCTAGTATTGTAGCACTATTAGGACTTTGTGGGCATACGTTTCCAAATTGAGTTGCATTCAAATCACCATTCCAAGTGGTGATTTTAACCGGTGGCTACAAAAGAATTAAGTTACATAATTATTCAACTAATTAATCAAACCACCCTCTACGTGATATATTTTTTGGAAACTCGTGGTACTTCACGGATTGATAGAGCAGTAGCTGAATAATTACTGAGCTAGTGTATTCGTACGGAAAAATTGGACGACATAAAATTCAGATTTCTTCAGAGATTAAAACCATTATTGATACTGTCATCACTTACTCTGAATCTGAGGTCACCAACCGGTGGTTCGGCGTAGGGAATTCCCCTGAATGTGTAGATGTCTCTGTTGGACCATGCGGTAGTTTCTTTTAAGCCAATTGCATTACCTAATCCATTGACTGTCACATTTTCACTTATTCCGAAGACTCCACCAACGAGGTAAACAAATATTATGTATTTGGTCCACATTACCTCACTCGAGTTTTTCCCCATATCGATTTGACCATTTAATTACCACGCAGTATCTTATTGGCATTCAGAGTTTTCCACTAAGTCACAGTTCGCAGCAAATCCTAGAACGAAATTACTCAAAGAGTACTGTTCATCTTTAGCTCTACTTAGGCCGGTGTAGTGGCCGGCTTAGAGTCGTGTCTAATTTAAGATGTCCCTGAATCTAGAGTCTGAAGAGCTGCTCTAGTTTAAATTGCCAACTGGCTAGCAGTGGTATATTTCGCGTCAGTCATTCAAAAGCTTTAATTTATTGTATTCTCAAGCTGTATAAAAGATGGAAATTTTATGATACCTGATTCACACAATCCGAGTGACCGCTACGTCGCGTCGTATGATCAGAACGAGCTGGAGATACGTACTGCGCGGTGCCGCAAGAATGAGGACAATCAGAAATCCGGAAAGTCATTGAAAGATCAAGACAGTGATAAATTCGAAAAGTCAGTGGCGAAGTAGGGTCACTAGGAAATACGATGTCAATCGTCAATTGTATATTAATGAGCGCGAATTTTTCTCCTATGACACAATTCGCAGCAGATTTGACTATGAAATTAGACCGGGAGGATGATTGGTCTCTCCAGAATCTCGACAAGTTAGGATATCCTTAGATCCAAGAGTTCCTCGCCGATCTGGTTTCAGCCAGAAGCTGTCTACTAGCAGTGGTCCATCCTGCTTCAGTATAGCTTAGCAGTTGCCAGGAAAATTTTCTGCGGTTTTTATAATTGCAGTGTTCTTCTCTAGAGAAAAATTAAAATGTCAAGCATATCTTTGAAAATAAATTGTTTCCATTGACGGCTGATCTTCATAATTATTTCTTGTGGCTTACAAAATAAATTGAAATCACAAAATCATTTTCAAAAACTTCGCTGTACAATTTATGAGCTTTTCTAATTGCGGTTTGAATCGCGGGTTGGTTATTCTTATACTTACTTCTCGAGTTTTAATTGGAATCGTCTTAAAGTTAGATCAAAGGTTTTGGAAGGGTAAGGTATTGTTTGAAGCAGAGAAAGTATTTCTTTAGTATTAAACTTCGGAGTCTGTTTCATAGCATTTTACTGCAGGGTATAATCGTGGGAATCTGGAATAAGAGTTCATTTGCTTCTTTTCTTCACAATATGTTATATCCATCGCTAGCTGGGTACACGAATTAGACATCGTGACGTAATAACTAGAGTCTCAAACAATACTATAATGATTTTTATACCCGAAAGACACATGGCGTTAAGGTGCTTGCCTACCCAATTCCACCAGACCTGAAAATATTGGGAAAAAGGTGCTATCAAATGGAATATTTCTGCCTGGGCATCGAAATAAATGGAACAAAATACGTCGCGCAATTCTATGTGCGACTCCGAACACGTACGGCCCAAAAAATGTTTTTTTTTTTGTACGCAGAAATAGAGAAGATATCCATGTAAAACGTTTCAAAACCGTTTTACATGGATATGCGCTTCGCGCTGGCTGACGATCTCTTGAATCCGTCAGAGAGTGAAGGACGTCGATTACTTTGGATATTAAATTATTTTTTCCAATAATATTCTCCTACCTCATAGAGTCCTTGATAACTTTGACGTCTCCCTGCCATTACGCAAGTCATGAAAATAGTAATTGGAAAGTCGACAGACTCGGTGATTATGGTTCAGTTTGCTGCTTTATTTCGTTCTGAGTAAAATTTGGCATATTTTTAAACAATTTCATGTAAAAATAGGGACAAGCTGGATCTTGACCGGAATTAGGGCTACATTAATTAACTATCAAAGGAGAATGTACCACAGCATCGTAGTTAAGATTATCATTGATTGAGGGGCGAATGTGAATCCCAGAGATCTGTCAACAGGTGTGAAACCCTCTCGTGCAGCAATCGTATACTCATTAAAAAAATTAGTCCCGTCCAGAAGTTCTTCGTCGATAATTATATAAGGGCCGAAGGGGGTGCTCATTGGTTCCCAAGTCTTTCCGTCAGCCACTGGTTTCCTGTAAATGATGAAAAAATAACACCTTATTGCCATTGCGAATGCTTCTCCAGTTTTCAAGCAAAAAAAGGAAATCGAATCATTGCTATCTCACCCGGTGGCTGCAAAACTTGTCCATAATTTGACAAATCGTTTCGCCACGGTTATGTCTTTCTCAGATAGATCTGTGAATATTGGAAATAGATAAGGAAGATCATCGCCGTGAGGAACACCTTTTTCGAAAGGAACATATTCACCAAGATACCAGGTCGATTTTGTACCATAATATCCAAATCTATAGAGGTATGACGTATTGACACGACTGTTCGACTGCATCATTCGAAAGACCCCAGCTTTCATATCGAGAACGCCACAGATCTAAAAGAAGCAGAAGTACGAATTGTGTTTCAGTGTTCTATTAGTAGTCTGGTTTGAAAATTTTCAACTGACTGTTTCAGTTGTACTAACGTCTATAAGTCCAGGAATCATTGTGGTAAAACTTTCGAGATCTTCTTTTCTGAAATGGGTTTGCATCAGTGTTTGTGAAAGGCTACCTGTCTTGTCTTTTTCCCCTGTGAAATTCGTGAATTATTTACATGTTAACGAGGTCAGGTTTGCCTCGGAGATTGTAGTCTTCTTCAAAGTATAGAAAGGAGTTTAAATCGACCGACTAATGCAGAACTTACCCAAATAAGCGGTGACGAAAGGCGTCAATTCGTATTTCAGGAACTCCGAGTCGAGGTGTAGATTGGAAGATTGCAGATAATTGAAGTAAATTACTTGAAAAGCATAAATACCAAAATTTCATTAACATGTATTCGCTGCATTGGAATCAACGACACAAAACGTGGCTATCAAATCTAGATAAAAATCGTCGCGTTTCGCGTACCTCATACTTTATACGCTAGACGTGTCTAATAGCAACGTTTCTTCACCTACAAAGTAATTAGGCTATTTGCCAATGATATAATCTACCTGCCAGTATTTGACTGCCTTCGTGTTTGGTCACACCTCCAATCATCGGCATTTGACTGTATTCTCCCCTGGCAAGTAAAGTCGCAGGATCTTCCTCGAGAAATCTCTGGGTCCCAGCCGTCTGAATAACAGCTTTGTTTCCCCAGGAGCCTGTCAGATCTTCGTCAAAGTTGATGCTCTGAAATGATGATTCTGATTTTAAAGCATAATTTCAAACATCCGATAATTTCTGGAACCGAAATTGGTATTCAGATAGTATTCTGCGGTTTAGTTCGGGGACTAATAAAGTCCCGTCAAACTTACAGAATAGCTATAGAAACTGTCGAGAATAGTTTGGACATCCAAACCCTTGAAACAATCCGCTAGATCGTCTGTATTTGTCTGATTACAACCAACAAGTGATCCGATTTTCATTGCATTCGAAACAGGATCATAGTCAATCGCCCATGTTGCAAAGGGGGATCCACTCTGCATAATGGCTCGATGAAAAAGTCCTGTATAAAACATAGAGAGTTGGGGAATGAATTTGAATGGGTAGAATTTCTATCGGATACCTTTAGAGAGAGGGCTGAATTGATGAAGATTTACTGATGCTGCGCCAGAACTTTGACCAAATAATGTCACCCTGTTAGGGTCACCGCCAAAGTGCCGGATGTTGTCCTGTACCCATTGCATAGCCATGATTTGATCCAGAAATTGAACATTGCCGGGAATCTCGTCAGTTTGTAAACACAAAAGGCCTGAAACGAGACCTCCGCAGTTTTTATCCACGTCGAATTGTCGGAAGAGAATTTAACAAAAATAACTGCATGTCATAGTGACTCCAGCTCACGTATTCGTCCGTACGAAAGTTCAAACGCTCACCCAATGGACCCAACCGAAATTGAGGCACTACGAGGATTACATCTTCTTCTAATAAGTGATGTGGTTCGGAAAGTTGTGGAAATCCTTCCATGAAAGATCCTCCATGAAGGAAGATCATGACCGGTAAAGCTGCGTGTGGACTGTCGACCTACAGATCGTAAAAATTGGTTGAATTTCATCATAATACCTGACAAAGAATAATACCTCATAGTTTGGTATCTTCCAAAATTCATATACTGTTTCGTCAGAGCTCAAGTCATCGGTAGCTATTTTTATCACTTTTTCACGTGATCGTTGTGCCACCATACCTCGGGGACGTAAACGTTTAACGTTAAACAGTCTTCGTCAAGATCAGGCAATTTCAATACTGTAGCAGCGCTAGGATTTTGTGGACATACGTTTCCAAACCGTGTCGCATTCAAGTCACCATTCCAACTGGTGATTCTAACAGGTGGCTGTAAGAGAATCAAACTATATAATCATGCAACTCGTTGCACTTCACGAATAAATGATTTAGCAGTATTTATCTTACTCGGAATCTTAGGTCACCAACTGGTGGTTCGGCGTAAGGAATTCCCCTGAATGTGTAAATGTCTCTGTTGGACCATGAGGTAGTTTCTTTCAAGCCAATTGCATTACCTAATCCATTGACTGTCACGTTTTCACTTATTCCGAAGACTCCACCAACGAGGTAAACAAATATTACGTATTCGGTCCACATTACCTCACTCGAGTTTTTCCCCATATCAATTTCACTAAACAATTATTACGAAGTGTCCGAATGTCCTTCAGAATTTACCGCTAAGTCACAGTTCGCGGGAAATCCTACCATAAAATTATGTCAATAGCAATGTTCATTTTTCGCTGTACTTATAGGCCGAGGTAATAGCCGTTTAAGAGTCGCGTCTAATTTAAGATGTTTCCGAATCCAGAGTCTGTGGAGTTGCTCTAGCGCCTATTTTCGATCCGATAGCTGTGGTCCATCCAACGTCAGTGACGTAAAAACTTAAATTTAACTCATCCTCGTTGCGGATAAAAGATGGTCGCCGCGACGTCGTGTGGCCAGATCGAGCCGATTAGACGTACTGGGAGGTATTGTGAGAATAGGGATAGCCAGAAATCCAAAAATTGTTAAAAGATCAAGGCAGTGATAGTTTCGGTAAGTGAGTGGCGAGAAAAAGTCACTTAGGTAAATGAGGTTCGCCAGCATCGTCCGACTTTTACATATTTGCTAGTATTGCTTCAAGGGCATCTAGGGAACAGTGACGAAGTCAATTAGTGACCACAGGATGATTTGTATCTTCGTTTCGTGTATTGGTGGTGATGATTAAAGCGATGAAACTGTTTTTGAAAACTTCAATTTACAGTTTGAAATTTTTCCTGTTTTTGTAATCCCGGCTTCAATCCCGAGCCAGGCACTTTTACTTACTTAGGAGTTTTTACTTGAATCGTCTCAAAGTTATATCAACGATTTTGGAAGGATGAGGAATTGTTTTATGGCGGGAAAGGTATTTCTTCAGTATCAAACTCTCAACTCTTTTTGAAAGAATTCCACTGCGATGAAATAAAATCGTAGGAATTTGAAATATGAAAGAGCCTGCGATTCTGATCCACAGTTTCGTTTACTTCAATTTTTTAAAACATATCTTGGATCTATGCCCAATTAGATACATAAATAAATTATAATGGCCTAAATACTTCCGTCTCAACTACAATAATTATGTAAGAATTTTTATACCCAAAGGGCATATGACTCCGTCGAACGATACGTACGACAGTCATGGTATATCGCTATGTAAGTAATAAAACATAAAATATATTATTGTACTTGTTTCAATCGGCCGTATCTTAATTATTTAATTATGGTCTAAAAATGGACGATAGTGTTGTAACAACGAGAATTATTAACTGAGGCGCGATATTTGATGCTAGTGACCTTTCGACGGCTGTCATACCCTCTTGCAACGCGATCGTATGCTCGTTCAAATAATTAATACCGTCGTAAAATTCTTCGTCGATAATTAGGTAAGGACCAAAGGCGGTGCTCATTGGTTCCCAAGTTTTGCCTTCAACAGTCGGTTGCCTGTAGGGGATGAAAGAATATCTGGTTTACAGGAACGAAACGAATTTTCAGGATTATTCAACCGTGGAAATAATGAAAACTCCGAGGTCTTACCCAGTTGTAGCAAAACTTGTCCACAATGAGACCATTCGTTTAGCTACCACCGTGTCATCGTCAGATAAATCCTCGGTTGGTGGAAACAGGTAATACAGGTCATCGGAATGTCCGACACCTGTTTCAAAAGGCAAAATTGATGACAGGTCACTTAGTGCTTGGTTTTCGCCAAAGTATCCAAATCTGTATAGGTACGATGTATTCACACGACTGTTAGCTTGCAGCATCTGAAAAACTCCAGCCTTGAAGGAAAGGACGCTGCATATCTGAAAAGTGAAAGTGAAGTGCTGAGGTTTTATTTGTTCATAAAATATTAGTCGTGGTGTGTTCTGCTTCATGTATTTATAATCCATTTATATTTACGTCTGTAAGTCCAGGGACCATTTTATAAAAATCGCCGATGTCACCTTCGGCATAATGCGAGTTCATCAATGTCTGGGAAATTCCACCCGACTGATCTCTTATTCCTGACAAAAATTATCCGGGATTATTTACAGCATTAAATCTTGGTCGAATGATGTGTGAAATTAATCGTAACAATTGAAATCCCTTGAAACTTACCGAAAGAGTAGGTGACAAAATCCGTCAAATTATACTGGAGGTACTCCTCGTTGGTGCTGAGTCCAAGCGGAAGAAAAAAGCTCACATAATATGCTTGGAAACGAAAATAAAAATGTGTAAAAATTTTGTTACTATATGTTTTATTATTTATCCTAATTTACGTCATTGAATTGCATACTTGCGAGTGCGAAACTTCCGTCATGCTTAGTCGCACCTCCGATCATCGGCATTTGGTTATATTCAGATCTTGCAAGTAAGGTCAAAGGATCTTCTTCGAGAAATCTCTGAGTTCCAGCTGTCTGAATAACAGCTCTGTGTCCTCCGAACGCTGCTAGTCCTTGCAGAGTATACATTCCCTGAAATCGAGGGTATTAAGATCGGTCGCTTTGCCTGTGTAACAAATTTCTGGGGAATAATTTACTCCATTGAACCTACTATATAAATATCGAAGCCATCGAGTAGAGTTTCAACATCTAAGGCTCTGAAACAAGCTGCTAGTTCCGTCGTATTAGTATCAGTACAATTAACGACAGCTCCAAAATTTGCCGCAGTTTGAAGAGGATTATAGTCCATTACCCATGCTGCAAAGGCACTCCCACTCTGAAGAATTGCTCGATGAAAAAGTCCTGGAAAATGATGGATCGGCGCGTGATAAAAATCGGATCGTTGATCATGCATAGAATGTCTATTTCTATTCTTACCTCTTGAGAGTGGGCTGAATTGATGAAGGTTCACTGATGCTGCGCCAGAACTTTGACCAAATAGTGTCACTTCGTTAGGGTTACCACCAAAGTATCCGATATTGTCTTGAACCCATTGCATAGCCATGATCTGATCCAAGAATTGAACGTTTCCGGGTACTTCGTCAGTTTGCAAACACAAGAGACCTGAACCGTGGGCGGTAATATTAAGATAAAGGATCCCAATTACGATAAAACCGATCTACTCAGTCGTATTGCATTGTCTGATCATGTGCATAATTGACTAACATAGCTTCTGGTTAATCTTACGTCGATTTGTAATTGCTGCAATGAACATCAGTACCGCGATCGCCACTGCTATTAATACCTCCCGATTTACAAATCGTCAGAAAAAATATTGAATCTCTTAATCAAGTGTGCAGTGGGCAGTAAGGCATGGGTGCATTACTATCAGATGTGATCATTTGGTCAGATGATTACATCTGTACGTGAAATGTCTTTTTTTTCGGGTCAGTAAAATCGCCGAAGGTTATCGATTCCGTGGTTCACTTGATACTAAAATCAATAAACCGCATATCGCGCTGATATAAGCGATAAACACACGATAAAATATAGCCGCTTTGATGGTGGCTTCAAATTTGATTAATTGACGATGATGATAAACTTAAAGATGCGGAGAGACAAATTCGCCAATATATAGTTGTACGCAAAACGACAGCATTGAATAATTACGATGATTGTAAAATGACTTCGCACCAATCGTGCCCCAACATTTCGAATCATTCAGATATTATTTTTTTTTCACCAGAATTTTAGGCACTCACCCAAAGGTCCCAATCTGAATTGAGGAACAACGAGGATCACGTCTTCTTCAAGAAGAAAATGAGGCTGATCGGTCGATGCGTATCCGGTCATGAAAGTCCCTCCATGAATCCATATCATTACTGGTAAGGCGGTGTTTTCATCCTCGATCTAAAGGTTCAAAGACCCTTAGCAAGCTTTTAACACAACTTAATCGTCGAATATATTTATATGGTATAAACAGTTTAAGGTATATTAACGTCACCTTGGGTACGTAAACGTTCAACGTTAAACAATCCTCGTTATCGTTTGGCGAAATGATAGAAGTTTGAGGGCAAATGTTGCCGAATTCTCTACCATCCAATGTTCCCCTCCAAGACGTGATTTTCACCGGTGGCTGTGAAAGATCAAAAATATTTTAATCATCGGTAACGACTTCGGATAAAAAAAAAATTAAAAAATTAAAAATAACCAAATATAAAACGCACCCGAAATCTGAGATTTCCGATCGGTGGTTCGGCGAAAGGGATTCCTCTGAAGGAGTACACCGTCCTGTTTGTCCATTTTGTAGTTTCTTCAAGTCCTATCACATTTCCCAATCCGTCGACGGTTACGTTTGTACTCAGTCCGTGAATTCCGGCAATTATGAACTGAGCTAGTACCAATGTTTTCGTAAGCATCATCGCGGCTTGTATGACCCTGGGTTTCTTTGCGAAATCAACTTATAGCTTGCGCAGGATTATCGCTGTTATCCGGGTTCTTATTTATTTATTTTTTTTCTGTATTATAATTTTCCCCCTTTTTTTCAATGACGAAATCGGTTATTCCGGAAGTAGGTACTTTCTATTTCATTCAACCGCACGTAACCGCATATACGAATAATTTGTATACCGTCAATGAAGGAAACTATCCTAATTACCTGAGGCTATAAATGAATCGTCAACTTTTTGCTACGCAAGTCCCTCGCAAACTGAATGATTCCGAATTGCTCCTATTTATAAGCCGACGTCCCGATAACAGTCGCTTTTCATTTCGCACTAGGCTTGTTACCACTAAACTTTTAATTCAACACCTCTGTATCTACGGCATAGAAATGAGCTAGATAAAGTTTTTTCATCGTGCGCCTGTGTAACAGCTACGTTACTTAATATTGGCAATAAATCATTATTTTTTTGGTTCTTCTTATTTTGTTTATTTTTTCTTATTTTATATGCTTGGTTTTTCTTCCCCCCCTCCGAGTCATATTATCATGAAATAAAATACCACGGGTTTGACGTAATGGTATAACTCCTCGTATTCGCGATCAGAGATTCGATCGGGTGGGAGATAAGTCGGTAAAGAATTCTGTGAATTAAGTTAGTCGACTTATGATTAACACAAGACCGTGTGGCCTAATGGATAAGGCGTCGGACTTCGGATCCGAAGATTGCAGGTTCGAGTCCTGTCACGGTCGAAATATCATTTTTTTTATTATTTCGATTTTTCGCACACAATATTTTCTTCTCATTAAGTAGCAGTTTAACACGGACAATGAAAATCTTACGGTCAATTATATTCGACGAAATGAAAGAAATGATAAAAAAAAAAAAAAAAGAGAAAGAAGAAAAAAAAAAAAACCACGTATTGGCGAATATAATTCGAATAATATTTATCTTCAGATATTAACCGGTATTAATGTTTCGTCATTCCGATGATAAGCTTCGAACTAATATACCGATGGATTAATGCCATAAAGTCGTAAGGCCCAAAAAAAAATTTTTTTTTCACACCCAATAAAACGCTTCTATACATCGAACCTTCTCGATAGAGTTATTATATCTTTCGGTGTTTTCAACCGTTTTGCTATTGTTTTCTAATTTTGAGCCTCCTACTATATAATCTATTGTTAGAAAATTTTAGTATATACCCGTGGTTTATTATCTCTCGTCTAAATATTATTATTATTATTATTATTCTTTTTATTTTTATATAAAATCAGCAGCTGATGAACATTACGATAGGATAGAGGCTCCGGATTGATAGGCAATCGGCATTGCAAGAGAAGTAAAAAAAACCAAACCAAATACCATTTTTTGAGTATTTTTTTTTTCTCCCTTCCTTCGTTCTCCGGACTTTATCTCCCGGCGGTAACTATTCAGTTTACTGTAAGTTGGTAGGTCGATCGATGGTAAGCAGTATCAGCCGACGATGCAGCTTTACGATTAGACAAAATATCTGCAGCTTATTTCAACGGAAGATAACATAGTGCGTACATAGTTCGCGAATTAAAGAAAAAGAGAGAAACAGAGAGAGAGAGAGAGAGAGAGAGAGAGATAAAAAGAGAAAAAATTGGATAATTGCGAAAAGCGAAAAAAAAAGAAACACTGTATGGTTCATGCACACTGTGGCACGCGTATGTGTGTATGTTAAACTCCGTATGGTCGACTGATTAGACTCCGAATTACAGAGATTGTAATTGTATCATATGTTAGTTAGATATTGCCAGTGTTGAGAATGACTGGTGTAGTCAGTGGTCAAACCGCTGAGAGATCAGAGAATATATACAATGGGATATAGTTGGCACGGAGACAAACTGTGCCTGGAAGGCAAACCGTAGATTAATTATAATAAACGGGTTGCCAGATAGCGCGGGAAACTGGACAGTGACGTATTACTCCATCACGTTGTTGTTGATTTACTCATCTTCCTCAACCCGGTGGTACCTACGGGCATTATTGTACATGTACCTACACGCCATGCCATGCCATACCTTCATACGTATCTATACATCGCATGGGGTACCAGTACTTGTTGTTCATTTTCAAAACATTTTCTCAGCTCTGATATACCTATATAAGCCCTTGTACATCTCTCTGTGTTTTATTACGCCATTTACCCGCACCAACGCGAGTGAAGAATATCTCTTTTCTTTTTCTCTCTTTCTCCGTTTTATATTTTCATTTTTTCAGTTTTTTCAGTTTTTTTTTTTTTATTTTATTCATCTCTGTTCGAGGGAGAGAAAATTTCACCGTGATTAACATTTCTCCTAACTTCTTTTTCCTTTTTTTTTCATTTCTCCTTAGCAAGAGTGTGAAGAAAAGGAAGAAGAAGGTGAGAAGAAAAAGACGCTACTCTAAAGCTGATCTGTTCGTACGTAGGATTCCTTTGACGTATAATACACATACATACCTAGCTGTGTATAGAAATTGCGAAAAAGTCGGAAATTAGAGACAGATAATGAACAATGAATATTTGCAACCCCAAACGGCACGAATTCGTATCTAGTCATAGAACTCAGGACTACACAGTCCTGGGAGATCGCCTCTGCTCAGCTTCTCTCTCAAATCTCGGAAATTCTCCAGGCAATTTGCATGATTGGCCCTTGACGGGCCCTCATTAAGGGACCCTTAATATTAACCCAGATCTCACCCTGTAGCATACCCATAGAGATCTCAATGCACAGAGGGTGTTAAAATATGATAAAGAAATCGTCACTCTTTAAAATTCTCAAATAATATGCAACATGTTGAATTTACACGCATTTCTATATTCTGGTCTTTTTCATTTTTGTCTTTGTTTGTTTTGCCTTCTTCTTCCAACGTACAAAATTTTCATCGATTTCTGAAGTTCCGAGTAATATCGCGCGTCGTATAACATTCGTTTTAATGAAATAAACTCAATTTACTCGTCGAGTTATCAATAGCAATAAATTTTTGAACGTGTTTGATAATGCCTCAGGCAATTTGCTTATGCCTACGCTGATTATGGTGGGGATATTAATTGAATCACTGATGCGTTGTCTACCTGTCTAGGGAAATACAGCCCCATCATCGACCCACACCATTTGGCCCGCTGGCGTTTCTCCGAAATCTGTTCTGTTAGTTTGAAATGTTTGAAAATGTACAAATTTTTGGTCACAGCGTACGGTCCTACGGGCGTACTATCATCATCATTGTACAAAATTTTCCATGATAAGTTGATCATTGTATGATATGAGACAGAAGTCGTGAAAGTAATCGCAAGTTGAAAGGATGAAACCAGAGCGTCTGGCAGGCACATAACACTATCCCTTTGAACCAGTAGGTATGACTTTGGTTTATGGACCGCAAGATCTTCACAAGCTCACAGTCATACCTTTGCTATACCGAAGGCACGTTCACCACCGCGTGTCCTTTACACTCTCGTAACATTCCACTACTACCACTATTCACCAACACCACCTTCCGCCATACAAGAGACGTTCAATTGTTCTCTAAGCATATATTCTCTATGTATGTATGTTCCTGTTATATACGAACGCATATCCAGTGTGAAGCCGGTGTCAAGTGAGAAATGACTTCCTGGGGCACCAACTGCTCGCAGTTCTCATTCTGCAATCTGCTCATTGCACGTCGTTATTTAAATATGCGAACTCGCATGGGTATTAACCCAACTAGATTATTTCATAGGGGTTGAATAATTGGACTTATTCCTTTGAAGGGGCTGAGGGAATGACTTATTTCAATTATTTTATGGAAACTAATCTCTTTCCTTTCCTTCTAGTTTTTTTTTTTTTTCCATAGTAAGTAAGAGATATTCAATATTCCATCAGAGTTTTTCGATAAACTTTATGATATACACGGCAAACGCCAGTACAAGGGTTGTCTGAACGCTATAAGCAATACCTTAGACTGACGTAGTGACGTAGGGTATGCTAAATGACTGGCAGAGACCAGACCTTCGTAGCAACAAGAACCCTGCAGGGTGTAAGGTTGGAGCCCTTGCCAACTGTGGGATGACGGTTATTAATGAGGAAGGTTGTTTTATGGTATAACCATAGCTGGAAGCCCCTCTAGTTCATCGTAGAGCGAAATCTCCACTTTGTGTTCTGATGCGGTAATACTGATTCGATAGTCTAGACGAATCGTCTATAATTTCAATGAATTGATTTGAGAAAAAAAAAAAAAAAATGAAAATAAATAAATCGTCGCAGGAAGTTGGGAGTAAAAATCGTCATTTTATTCTCATATACGATTGCCGAGTGACAACTCGGCGAAAACCACTTGGTATCACGTTTTCAGTTAGAATCAAACTCGCTTTAGCATGCCGAGAAATGGGGTAAAAGTTTTGAAAGAAAGAAATCTGTATTAAAATGGGAAAGTTTCTAGTTTCTCCAAGTTATAAGGGTAGGTGTATACCTATACTTGTATATAGTATATATGTATATATACGACAAAGCGATTGTCCCAGGCGAGAAACAACCGGTGAGACTTATATTCGGAAATATGTAGAGGTATAACGCGCAGGGGATAGAAAATAGCTATAACGAAATGCCTGCACCTCGGGATGTTTATCCTCCAGATCCCAGATGTAACTCTTCCGTTAATATTTACCTTAAACAAATAAATTCAGTGTTAATCTGAAAGCCAAACAATAAACCCATAGAGAATCTATGAAATTACACAGAAACCCCCTAAGCGTATTAGCTATTAATGATTATTGGCCATGCTGGTACAGCTGGATGTAATCAATTTATCGCTTAATACACAGCGACGATTTGCGATTCGATTAAACGCGGGATTTTCTGTAATTAAATCGGTTGAAAATCTGCAGTGGTACGTTACCTCATATAGATTCCCATGAAGAGCCAACGTTGCTACGAATATATTTGATTTATGCGATATGCTTTTTTCTTGAGCGACTTTTACACGGACAAATGGCAATATCTTTCAGTGGTCGACACTGACCCATAATGCATTGCGGTCCACATATTGGATTAGGTATGTAGGTAAGGGGTGCTCGGTGAGCAGGAAACGGTTACATATGCACGACATCGATGTAATCAATCACAGTAAATGCCTTTGGGCGTGTAGACCTGACCAGGATATCATCGTTGATCCTGCTCGGTACTGGAGCGAAGGATGAAGTGAATATCCAGCATATATAGATAATACATACCGAGCAATAGATTATTTCTAACAATTAGTGTATCGCTTCGTAATGTCATGCAGATTATGTCTGAGACTTGTAGAACAAGGAAACGGATATAAACCATTATCTAACCGAGGTGACCTCGCTCCTTCAAGCCCAGGACTAATCCAATCAAACTCTGATCGACAAAGCAAGATGTCATTGGTTGATCCCCGGTTCACCCTATCTGTACCAATTAGCCTTTGGCTAGGTAACTATTGGACTATTGTCGGGGAAAACTTGGGACGGATAACCTGACTCGACAGCTCAAAATGGACAAGATATTCCCCGTTATAGCATTATAATATTAGGGAACTAGTCTGTTAAGACTCTACTCCTAATGCTCTACGAGGCCAACTTGTATTAAGTTTCCTTCAACAAGAGTGGCTAATGCCAAGGCGAGAATTCCCAACCATATATACGTCTCTGTCTTAATATCCTCGAATTCTATTATCGATTAAAATGGGGATAAAAGAAGATTAGCTCATATTTCTCATCGGGTATTTTGCCAAAATGATAAAGCACAAACTGCTGCAGAACTGGAGAGTAATCACCGTTCCACTGGAGTCAGAGTACAGAGAAGCGTAAGGAGTTCTGTCTTCCATCTTCCTCATATCCTACGGGTAATTACGAGTGTCGTTCATCCGTAAAGTTGCCAAACCCAAGCAACATCTGCAAACACTAACTGGAGATAGTTGTAGGTATAAGGCAAAACCTAACTCATGTTGAATGCAATCTTGTTGCTTACCGTGATCAAGATTTTGGGTTCCCCGGCATGAAAGGTAGGAGTTTTCTAATTTCGAAGCGCTGGTTAAAAATATTTTTCGGAAAGGAACTACCGACGAAGAGTGAATAGTATGAGCTCTATTCATGAAATGAGAAAATCTGAAGTAAAACTAAAATTCAGATACCCGTTGGTCGTTACGGAAATTAGGTCCTTCGTCAAATGAGATTGTCGTTTAAATTCACGTTATTTATTCATATTTTTTTTCACCCCTTCCTAAAATTAGCCAGCTTACAAATGATCTTGTTGATTTAGGGGGCTGGCAAAAACGAACGTAGTTGAGGCGCCCGCGCCGGGGTGGTCGAATCGTTGATGAAAAACTGGACACCATACTATATACGGGGTTGGCAAAACCCTTCTTAACTCTACCGAAACTGAACCAAAGTCTGAGACCCGAACTTTGTGCGAAAACTATGGGAAATGGATGCTTGTTAGAAATAGATCCGTTACAAGGGTTGTTCCTAGAGTCCAGAGTCTAGAGTCAAACGCGAGCTGTGTAGCTGCAGATATGCAGAATTGGAGCACATCTACCACCAGGTTTATTTGGTAACTATGCTTGGCGGTAATACGTTTTCGTCCAAGTTATACTAGCACTAATCGCTTTCTAAAACCCCCTGACCTACTATCGCATAAGTGATTCTTAATTCTTTCATTTTCGACTTAGAGGTCCGGTTTCACTACCCTTGAAACTGTGCGATACGGTTGTTAGACATTACCAGAACCCCCTAGGATTAACGAATATTAAAAAGTGTATAAAAAACATTTCGAATGAAAATAGTGGGAAATTTCACTCGTAGCTGTACAGAGGTGGGTGTGTGCATTTCTTTCTGTCTTACTTTTTTTTAGCAATTAAACAACCTGTACGTTCCTACCTGACAGCCGCCTACGATATATCGCGAGATTTTCCCTGAGTCGTGAAGGAGGTATGGGGGCAAGAGCCATTTTTCACGACACGCACGTGACTAGAAACAGTTTCTCACTACTGCAAGGGGGCGAGGGGGTAGGAAGGGAGGGTTTCGCGGTTCACCCGCGAAATATTTTTCCCGCGAAAAGACTACCGTTCGCTCGCTAGCTCGGTAGTTCGCTAGCTCGCTAGGGACTATTATACTGACCGAGATACTGCGGAAATAATGGACTTTCTTCATGACGAAACGTGACGCCCTTTTATTGTTTCAATTCGAATAAATATATTCCGCACTTCGGAATATACCGTTCTGAATATTTGCTTCGGATCGTTCACCTGCGAACCAAATTATTTAAACTTCTTTCCTCCGTTTATCATAGAGAATTGAATTCTCGGTTTTAGGTAAAATAAAATAGGAAGAAGAAGGAAAAAAAATCGCTGATTTTTTCTTGACTACATATATTGTGCTCTCCGTATTTCGCACGGTCACAGATGTGGTATATTTCCGCTCCTATAACCACCCTGTACATCAGCTAGTAGTTCCTTCTGCTTCCTTCTCCTCCTCTCTATCTCTTTTTCTTGTAAAGTAATTCTTTTTTATTTCCGGTAATACGAGAGCCACATAGCTACGTAAAACTGGCGTATATGCTATACCTACTTTGAGTGAAATAAAATATGATTGTTCGAGGTGAAAGTGTTCCTAAATATTTTTAGACAGCTCTCTCTCGCCCGCTTTTTCGCAGTCTTCCGCAAATAGACCGCTGTATATATTTCCGTTTTATGGCAGCTATTGCGTATTTTGTTTTACGTAAAAACGAAAAAAAAAAAAAAATATATCTATCGTATTTCAGCATCAAAATCTAGAATGTTTTCTTATTTGACATTTATTCTTTTTCTTACCCTGCGCCAGTCTCTTCGTTATTCATTAATTCATTCATTAATTCATTAATTCATTCAATATATATATTATAAAATTTCCATCTCATATATTTTTGGCGTCTTCAAGTTCTACTGCGATACTTTTTTTTCTTATCTCATTCGTATAAAAGTTCGATTTTTAATAAATGATAAAAGAAGAAAAAAAAAAAAAAAAAGAAAAGAAGAAAAAGAGGATGAAGAAGAATAAGAAGAAGAAGAAAAAGAAAACTTTTGGCGCAGCAGATGATCACGTATTTCGTCACCGAGCGAGGGTATATATTTCGTGACATAGTTTTTCCTCGGCCATATCATACCGGCGTAAAAAGGAAACCTAGTCTTCTCTTATACTTATTTTTCTTCTTCTTCTTCTGCTTCTTTTTATCAAAAACTTGTGGTAGGTACTTACGTCAGTCGAGTCTGGCCGGCTAAAACTCCCGCTGTTTCTTTCATCCGTTTTATTTCCTCTTCATACGCAGCAATAGCAACAGCAACAGCAGCAGACCCAAGACTCACTACTTTATTATTGCTATAGTTTTACTTTCACACGATACCTGACAAGAAAACCGAAAAAAAAAAGGAAGAAAGAAAAAACAAAGAAAAAAAGTAAAAAGGAGAGAATTCGGACCGCACAGGTCAGTCGATAGAGAGAAATCCGTCGAAGAAGAAAAGCATATCGTCCTGCGAGAACATACGTACTGCATAACAAAATTGTAATATGTGATCTGTTAGACTAGTATAACGTAGATATGGACGTCCATAAATAACGAATAAAAATATGTCAACATACATCGATGTATCGACCGATTTAATAATTGAACAGTTCACTCGGGAACGAGCGCTGCAGAGGACCCTCCGCGAATTATTAACGAGGTAGATATTCCTCCGATCGGATTCTTTCATTCAGAATATTGCGAAAATCAAAGCAAATATTCTATATGACAAAAGGCGCGTACATACTATGGATATACATATGTAATATGAATATGTGAAAATATTTATAGACTTTTCTGTAAAATTTAGTTCTTCGTTATTCTTTGAGAAGAGTTTTACGCTTCACCCTTACCGATCTATAAGTTCTCCAATTTTCCCCGAGGAGAAAAGGAAAAAAAAATGACATGAGTGCATACGTACGTATACCTGCGTTTCGGAATTTCTCTTTTTTTGCATAAGGTTTCTCAACGAGTTATTTTACAAAACGAAATACGAAACTTGAGGATTCCGTTACTTGCTTACCAGACGCGTTCCAGCACAGAGCCAGAGGCTAGGCTAATTGCAAGTTCGACTGTACCGATATAACGCGGGTATCGTGTCACGGTGTCGATTTACTTTAGGGTGAAATTGATACAGCTATTCGGCGAGGGTCTCAAGGATGCCTTAGCACAGCTCCCTTTTTTCAAGAATTCAACCGTTCCTTACTTCTTTCACTTTTTTTCCAGGTTTTTATTTTTATTTTTTATTTTTCCGTCTTTCATTGATACGCGTGAATTTTTTCTTTTCGAATTCGTTCTCACCTATAAATCATCGATTCAATGCTCTATTTCCTAGGCTTTCATCTATTATATGACCAAAGTTCTTCTGTTTTTTTGTTCTTTTTTTTTTTTCTCATACCGCACTAAAAAGATTTATTTCTCTATTTAGCGAAACTTTCAACGGCTATAAATAAATATAGAAGAGGATAGTCGATGGAAAAGAAAAAAAAAAAAAAAAAAATTCAGCATAAAACCTGCGGTGCACGGATTTGCTCCATATTAAATTGACGAAAGAAGTGAATTCCAATTTAAGTTTAATTCCGCACACGTTGGACCCCCGATGTTATATACATATACTATTAGTTAAGCGCGGGTATTATAGTTAATAGGCGTTTGGTTCTTACGAGGGGGGGTAAAAGATGACGTTTAAATCTATTCGAAAATCAGCAATTAATCTTCCCTCGAACCAATAAAGTCTCGGGTTTATAGATAACACCTGATTAATAACCAAAGTTTTCATCCGCACTTCTGCAGCAAGCTTTTATCGATGCTCATAGCTTTAGGCCCAAGAGTCGATATCAGATCGGTCGTGATAGTCCCTTAGCTAACGAGCTTAAACTAGAAAAGGCCTTAGCATGATTTCGGCTTCTAAATACCCCAGACCAAGTTTAATTACCTACCACCTTAATTAAACCCACTAATCATCTCTGTATCTCACGAAATTATGTCGGTTCTAAGAATTCCAAGATCCCTGTTCATCTAGTTTTATCTCGCCAAGGATTCTTCCCTTTTTTGATAAATTTCCGGACGCTTTAAAATGACTAGAAAAAAAAGAGAAAAAATATCGCCAGCTATTTTTATACGATTTGGAATACTACCCAGTCGGAGACTAATTCTTTGACTCAGAAATCCGAAGATTTTTTGGCTGCTCCTTATTATCCGGTTGAGATTTAAGTGTAGGTCGAGGAGTCAAGGCTCAAGGAGTTTCCTGATAAAATAAAAGAACCTTAAAGAAAATTTCCTCGATGTTACGGTCACGTAGGTATACCCACCTAACGCCGCGCCTCGAGGGTAAAGTAAAAATATTTCCACAGTTCCCCCGTAAAGAATTAGAACCAATTGAAATTTGAAAAAAAATAAGGAAAAATAATAACCTCCCTTATTGGCTTGATTCTTTACGATCGAGACTTGAGCACAGTTCTACTGCCACGACTACCTAAACGAATTATTATTACCCGTAAAATATCAGGGAACTCGGCCGCCGCATATAGGCAACCGAACACACAGCTACAGTACCGCTGCTTCGCCGCTAGGCTGCGTACGACCCTATGAAATATCTTTCTCGCAAGAGGGATCTTTTCTTGGTTCGAAAAAGCGTCATGTCTTCAAACATTGCGAAATAGCGTAAGATCATCGTCCACCGAATCACGAAGACGGGGCTTGCTAAACCAATGGGACATCGAGTGACCAAAAACCATTGAAATGTTTCTATTTTTTGAAACTGATGCATTAAAAAGCTTTCAGATTGTGAAATGGTAACTGAAATGCGTTCGGATAAGCGTCTATTCATTTGCTTCGTTTCTTTGGTGTTGATACGAAATAGGCATAGAATCTAAGCAATACGATTTACTTAATGAAATTCAACAGAGCTGAATCAAGCTTTTGGAAAGCTGAGTAAAAGGGGGATGGCGGAGGCGCTCTCTCTTATACCTTTGAGGTCATATGATGGAAGTAAGGAAGGAAGGCGTATAGTGGTATACCTACAGTATATGATATAGCGGGGGCTCACCATTCCTTGCATCTTTCCAGCTACCATGCATGATGCATACGCTGCATTCTGCGAGGTATGTAGATTCTCCTCGAGGTGCTCCCACGAGGACGACGTTGTATAGAGCCTCCAGCGAAACGTGCAGGCAGAGAGAGAGAGAGAGAGAGAGAGAGACTTCACTGAATCTATAGTGCAAAATGAGAGCCTTAGGGAGTCTGCCCTCCGCCAAAGATCCTTGTGGAATAAAATCGAGCTTCGCTTGTCAAACCCCATTTCTAAATCACGTCTACTATATAAATTATAATCCATTCATTTTTTATCAAATCTCAATACGGCTAGAATTTAGGTATTGGTCTCGGTTGAAAAATGGCTTCTCCTCATTTGGACGATTCTCCACGCTTTTTGGGACTCGTTCGTGAGATGAACTCGCCAAATGATCTCAGAAACTGCGAGACTAAAAAATTCCCAAATTTACAGGATTTTTCATCCGACTGATGGGGAATGATTCAATTTTACCGATCAAAGATCAGACCAGTTCTTAGATCTAATATTCCGTGAATTAAAAAAAAAAAAGAAAAGGAAAGCGAAGAATCACAGTCTTTCGTTCCGTTTTTTATTTTCTTGGAAAAGTTTAGCGGAGCACCGAGTCAGTAAATTGAATTTCGTCGCTGTGGGTAACGGCGAGATATGTGGATGGGCTCTTACTCCCTTTCTCTATCTCTCTCTATTTTTGGCGGAAACCCATCTTACGAGTGTTCTCGATAAATAAAGATACCTGTCAACGCAACAACGCGAAGGCTTATTTAAAGAGGGTAGGTATATACGTACGTACGAGGCATTTCCACCCTCGCATGCTAGAGAATAAAAGCGACATAAAAAAGGCGAGATTCTCACTTTTTACCTACTTTTCTATACCTGCAGCCATAATATACTTATCATATTTTTTTCATCATTTTTATCATCTCTTTTTCTCTCCGGACATAAACTCCGGGCCCTTCTCTATATCCCCCATATTTATTTATTTATTCAATTTTTTCATTCCTTTTTCCTATTTTTCTATTTTTCTTTTCATTTTTTATTCCATCTCTCACCTCATTTTCGAGGACCAAAATTTATATCATAGACTGCAACTGCACCCACCTACCACTGGTTTACGACAAATAGAAGCTGCACCATTTCCGCCATGGCGTTATAACGACCGGAAGTTTGCGGATCTTAAATCCTTGGGCACAGAAAGCCACGGGGATTTACTGCAGCCAGCGTTAGAAAGTAATCTTTATATACCTAGGCGACCTAGACTATTCAGGGAGAATTTATAACGAACCTCGTATATTTGTTGATAAATTAAGAACGAGGCGAGTCGTTCGATTTCGGTAATATATACGCCCGCGCGATTTTAGAACTTTGAAAACTACGCGTGATGGGAATACGTATATGAAAAAAGGATGAATGAAATTATAGAAAACTGTGAAAAATGTTCAATAAACTAAAATGAAATAAGGCAAAAACAAATGTCTACTCTAGGGGCTAAAACGCGGTGCTTCTTTTTTACCTCTCATTTCACCGTCGTTATCCGTTACGTCTCTACTAGCGAGGTTTAGAGGTTCTCAGGAACCCGTATCCCGGGTGCAACCCGTAGTATCGTGAGCCTCCAGCAATAAAACAAAGCCTCTTCTCCCTTTACCAACAACCCTGCAACGTTTCTGGACCGTAAATTTCGGTCCGGACACCCGTTCGCGCCCTCAACGCCACGAGCATAATAGCTGCAGCCGCGAGTCGTCTGAAGTGAAGAAAAAAGGAAGAGGAATAAGGTAAATGTGGGAATCGAGTTTTCTGAAAAATACTCAATGAAAATATTTGCAATTAGCGATGATATTTTACTTCTTAAAGTTATCCGCGTAGCTTGCGGGTTAGTATGCAGCAGCTAGTTCGTAGTTTTGGCTCGAGTTCGTCAGGGTAGCTGTTTGGAGTTGGGACAAGAACTGAGGAAAAAGAATAAGACGGAGAAGAAGAAGAAGAAGAAGTTTCATCGTAAGAAGCGTTTGCTATAATCAAGGTTGGCGATCTGACGGGAAGATAATTACTTACAAGCCTTGAAGACCCCCGTAGACCTGGTAGACCTGGCAAGATGGTAACGCTGATTTTTGTTCGCCTTAAGTTGTTATCGTGTCACCAAAAGTTTTAACTTTTAAACGACAGCCAAATAGCCTTTCTCGAGCCCCTAGCTCTCTCTCTCTCTCTCCCTCTCTCTTTACAGAGTTTACTCAAAACTTTAGAATCTATCTGACAGCTGCTGGAGCTGCAACGTCTCACGTGACTTTATAATACAAGTTGAAACTACGAACGACGAGTACGTTTCACTCGTAAGTAAAATTATAACTGTCTAGCTGTATGACTCGAATTTGATAACATATATTCCATAGGTAAAGTATTTTGGATAAAATTAATTCAGAAATGGGAAAATCGAATGAATATAAAAGTTCGAGGAATTCAAATTTGGGGAAAATTATGAGCAGAGTAATAAAAATTTTCAGAAAAACGCTAGATGCACTTATCAACTTCTTCTTACTGCATTCGAATCGGAGCCTTATACTATAACTCTCTTTCAGTGCAATAGGAATTTCCGTACGCCTAGTACACGTATTGCAGATAGTAGTCGTTCGTTCGTTTCGCAAAAGTTCAACGAAGCTGACGCTAACGCTAGCGCGGAAAGCTTTTTATCAAACGGAAACTGAATTTCCAATCGAGAGAATCCTCGGCCTTATTTACCTGCTTGCGGATCGTCAAAGCTTGAGGGTATGTATATATACGATGTGAAAACTTTTTACCTGTATACGTACAGGTATAAGCGTATAGAGGAAATTCGGTATTACCGCACTTATAGGCAAATATCTAAGTCGCTTCTTTTCGACTGATTTTTTAGTTCATTTACCTACAACTATGACAGCAAAATTATCCTCCATCGCACAGTTTGCTAGAAAATTAATTAATTGTCTACAGAGCTAGTGGCACACGGGTTATCGGATTGGCTAATTAGTTAATTAATTAACGCCCAGAGCAGTGCGATGGGTATGTATATAACCAGCTTGAAGAGAAAATTGAGTGAAACTGCTGATAACTTTGTGTTACCATGATCATTATCATTCCCACCATTTACCTGTACAGCTATGCCCGCCCCTGTTAAACATATAATCATTCGTCATTTGATTATGATTAATGATACCATTGTCTAGCTACGTAGCAGAACACCTACACACATTGCTACAGGTGATCCAAAATCACAATTGAAATCTGAGAGAGGGTCTCGTCTGCCTAAAATTCGAGAGTGCGATGCCGTCCGAGTTGGGAAATGTTTCGGCGAGGTAACGCAGAGATTGTACGTGATCATCAGGCTCATTCATAAAAAAAATTTAAGATATTTGATTTTTCGGAAATTATGATTCGGGAACGGATTTCGACAGCTCTTGACCCCTAGAATACGCAGTGGTTAGACAAAACGCTTGGAAATGATCCAGCGGAACACGAGACGCGCAGGTGATTCGTCAAAACGTGAAATTTTGACGTCTGACACTGTGAGGGTATTTTTTGGATTCTTACATCAACAAGAGCGAAATCATCGCGATTGTCGATTCGATTCTTGGTAAGGGCTCATTTGCAAAATATCATTTTTTCGCAAATTTCCTCTCAAAAATCATGGAATTATCAATCTTATTTCTTCGCCAGCTTTCGCGCCCTCGAAAACTTTGAAAAATAATCTAGTACAAGATAATGACAGCCCAAATTTCTGGCATCATACCCGACGTCGCGTCGCGGTCGTGTTTCGATTCTGTACAAGCGCTACCTGGCGCTAGACTCAAAAACCTAAAAATCATTGAAACATGGGGATTATTGCGACAATTTTTATCTCGTTTCTTCCCTCGTCATTCTTCTCGATTTTTTCTCTCATCTTCGTATATTTTTCCAGCCAAAAGTCACGAGAAAAGTAAACCCGAACCTAATTCGGGTAGTATAACAAAAAAGCAATTCCAAACTTTGTTGATTATTTTTTTATTCCATTTTTTTGTTGTTGTTTTCCCTCAGTTCTCTGTCTTTTTTCTTTCGCTCCGCTTCTCCACTAACTAAGTAATAATATCGTCAAGTTGGGTATAGGTAGGTTCGACCAAAAAGCGATTATCTATATACGCAATGTACCCACTGTACCCTATATCCTCTCTTCTTATGGCATCGCTCATGCTGCTCGGGATAAACCAAAGACAAGAAAAAGTTAAAGAACAACTAAAAAACCCAACAGTTTTATATCAGATTAACGTTATATATCGCTCGTGTAGAAGAAAGCCCCATCACTCTAATTACGCTGTAATTTGAAATCGATAACTGTTTCGTATCAATTCTTTCTACTCATTTACACCGTCATAATTTTTCGTATTTCTAAGTACGGGTCGGATAAGTCGATGAAAAATTTCAAACTAAAAGTAAACGAAAGATGATTGAAAGTTTCCGCCAATTGTTATTCCCAAATTTTAATTCCTCATATCGCCTTGTAGCTAAGGAAATTCTGAAATATAAGCACCCGGGTATAAATTCCTGCGGAATAATGCAAATCCCAAAATTCGTTGGTCTTCGTATATAGAGTGAGGTAGTAGGCGGCGTGGGATAGCGACCTTTGCACCAAAAGGGTCAGCCGGGGAAATTTGCATTCCGTTCGAGTTCCCAAGGACGTTTTTGCCATCACCTGTTACCACCAGGCACTCGGTTGCCAAGGGCAAAGGTCCCGATGTTAAATCGTCGCAAATTTCATCCCTACCCCTACCCTCGGTTTTACCCCGTACCTAAGTAAGTACGATGTACACACAGGGTACCTCTGTTATTCACAGTATCCGTTCGGCGTTTGTTGCCCAAGGGTTAGTAGGTAGAGATATGCTCGGACTTTGATCCCCCGGAAGTTTTGAGGGGGTCATTTTTCATGGAAGTTTGATTTCTTTCTTTCACTCAATATCTTCTTCACACTTCACCCCTATACTTTACGATATTAGCAGAAACTCCGCGGTCATATCACACTCTCGGAACCGGCGAATAACCGCAGACATAGGTATATCACAAAAGCCCAAGCTTAAAGAAGCGGAAGAATAAAAAGGACGAGAAAAAGAGTTTCAAGTAGAGGGTTGGAGAAATACGAGCTCAAGACGTACGGAAGAAGGGATGGGATAGCTCTGCAGCAATCGTACAGAAATAATGGGAGTTTTTAATTTAGGCGTAGTGCTGGTGCAGAAGAAGTATTCTTCCTGTATATATGTACGGGTACACATAGATATACTTTATACATAAAAAAAAGTATATATATATATATAAACATGTATATTATAAATATACATATATATATATATATATATATATATATATACGTAGAGCCAGCCATGGGGACAACTGCGGCGGAAGGATGAAAAGGATGAGAAGGATGAGAAGGATGGCAGCGAGGACCGTTCGGGGATTCCCCTGAGGCCTCTGTATACACCCCGAGATATCACGCAAGAGTAACTTCTAACTTTTATTTATCGTAAAACTTCCTTCGCTGAAAGGTGCGACGACGATGTTTTGTTTTTACCGGAAATACTTGGTCTGCGCCTATATACGAGAGACGGTACAAAACAGTCTGAGCATCATAACTACGAGGGTGTACAAACGCAAATGTACAATTTCCGCAAATCCACACCTGAAAAATGATTCAAATATCAAAAAAAAAAAATAAAAAAAAAAAAAGGTAGATTATCATTTTTCGCAAGGCCTCAAAAAAAAAAATGCCCGACCAATTTTTGAGCTAATGGTCATCTCGCGGCGTTTTTTAGCAAGGGTTGAAAGTACGAACGTGAGCTAGTGGGGTGCAGGTTACTTGTCGAAATGGTATCTTGGCGATACGTTGGTAATTCTTGGGGTGACATCCACGGGCTGGTGGTGGCCCTTTGTAATCCCCTAAAGCTGGGTCAGGCAGAACGGGTCACACACTGAAACCACCCTAACTCACGGTCGCCAATCCTGTAGGAGTGAGTCGAAAATCTGATGCCCGTGTTTAAGCCGGTGCCATAATCTACGCGCTCACAAAACCGGAGTAGGATATTTTTTTACCTTTTTTTTTTTAATTTTTTTACCTTTTTTTTTTTTTTCTTTATTCTTTCATTTTTTTTTCACCTTCTTCTTCTTCTTCTTCTTTCTTATCGTGGTATAGCTGCTATGGATTCCTTATCGTTTATCGTTCGCAGCTGAGGGTTTCCCCGTAATTACACTCTGCAGGGCGGCGAACCGTGTTGCCCTCGACGATACTCGAGGGTACCATACGCGAATAAAGAAAGGCGGATGTGAAAGTGTATAGTAATCGGTTTACAGCGTAGTAAAAGGGTGAATGAGGGCCTCTACAGCTTCTGGCGAAAAATAAGACTGAAAAATATGAGTGGTTTTTTTTTTTTTTGTTTTTCAAATTTCGTACCATATAAGATATATTCGATATAATTATTTAGTTCCTGCTTTACCTTACTTGAATTTCTTTTTTTTTTTACTTATTTTTTTTTTTTTCCTTATCAAATCGTAATCGTATTTAATACAGCTTTTACGTGTATATAACACATTGTCGAAAATACGCAAATCTCAACGCCCGCATCAATTCTAATTAATTAATTAGTCAAGTTTCTAATCAGTTTACCAATATACTGATTTATTTCGCGTGACGTATATGCGTGCAATAAAAATTTTTACGCAATATTCAAATAAGATTGATGCAAACGGTTCCAATTCCAATTCTGTATATGTATACGGATTTGAAACCGCGTTGTATATCGTATCCGCTCAGTCAGAGCCAACTCGGCACACTCCAAATTTCTCGTCTGTTTACTGCAGGCTGGCCATGCGCTTTTCTTTCATTTTTCTTCCGAATCGATGTCTTCCGGAAGCAAATCAATTCAACCAGAGAAAAAATGCAGATGGTCGGCCTGCAATAAACAGACGAAAAACCTGGAGTGTGCCGAGTTGGCTTTGACTGATAGTGAGTGGAAACCAACGCCTTAATCTCTCTGTACTATATTCTACATTTCTACGCGCGTATAGTATGAAACGCGATAAATTCAACATACATTTTATTGAAAAATAAATAAATAAAAAATATGAAAAAAGACAACATTTTTGAAAATAAATTTTCAAGGCACCCATATTTTTGTAATCTTTACTTCGAAATCGATTGATTGACTCTATAGAACTGACTAAAGCCGGGTAGTATTCTAATTTCGGCGATTTAGTATCGCATGGTTTAAAACCAAGAACAAATTTGCGAACCCTGAACCGAGACCGCAAAGTCCTACGAACCGTAGAGATACCCTTCAAAAGATCCGGGCTTGGGACATCAGTTCAAGTCCTTCTCTAGGGACCAGCGGCGGTTAGGTGTCACTAGCTATCTCACCGGGACGTTTGTCACGGCTCCCGTTTGCAAAACGACCAACCAAACTAGCCCCGGGCATCGTTTAAGCCCTTAGACACCACGGAGCTCAAGTAATTTGCTGAATTATTTAAACCGCACTTCTAATTCGAGATAGTCTCCCCCGGATCAGTTTTCTCTTCCTTCTGCATTCCCATTTTTTTCTCTTTTTCTCTTTCTTTTTTTTTCTTACCCTCCTTCCATCTGAAATTATCCCTATTTTTATACCCCTAAGGAAGAGTTTTCTAGATACCATTGCGCCGTGACTTGAAATATAATTTCTTTATCCCCCTCTCTCTATCTCTTCTCCCATCCTCCCCTATTCTTTGTCTTATTATATTTTTTTTTTCCACACCGCCATTCCCAGGACTTAGACTTGGATTATTAGCAGGTAGGTAAATCTAGACGAATTTCTGCTACAAGCGAAACCTGCAGACAAATGAGAAGGGAAAATGGAACCCTGTCTTATCAGGATGGGGTGGTTTCTGCTTGAGAACTCAACCCAGCATCCCCTTTACAGGCAATCTTTCTCACTCGTGTGTAGTGATTAGTTAGCTGACATTAGTTACGGGAGTAGGTATCCTGCTTTGCTGGGTCTTTAACGCACACTAAAAGAAAAAAAAAAAAAGAAAATACATAAATGAATAAATCGTCTCTCAAAAATTGATCATTTTTTGTAAATAAAGGTATTACCCACGCGTTCCCTTAATAATCGGGAAATATATTCCTGCCCATATAGGGATAGCGATTAATTTAATAAATCATCCCCTCCGCAATTATATCGTGTACGAGGGGGTAGATATCACCCCTAAGAAACGGCAGCTCTTTGCGATGATGTTTCCTCCCTTATATGGGGTAGATATAACGAATATTGTGATTGGGACAAATGTACTGCGATCTTTGCCAAATTGATTTTAATTAAATTTCGCGTTTTGGTTCCTTTTTTTTCTGGTTTTTTTTTCTAATGAGAATTTAGCGAACTTGCGGTTTCATTAAGAGAGAAACCAATTTCGAGAGTCACACGTTGGCTGAGCTGTGCTTATAGCCATAACATCTACGGGGGGTAGCGAAAATTGACAGTCGTTTTTGCAATTCGTTGAAAATCTCCATGTTATTAGCGCCGGCTTAAACTCGGAAAATTGCTAAAGTTTTCCCGCGAAACCGTTGACTGGTGAAGGCGAAGCTGTGTGTCAAGGATATCTTGAAACCCGGACGACTCACCATCTCTTTCTCCTCTTTTGACCTTTTTATCTCTTGCTAGCTGACTTTACCTTAAGCGCCAAAGAGTTTAGGTTGAATAATGAACCGCCCTTATACCTATACCACGAGTCACTAAAAAGAGGACCAGGGTACCCTTAAGCCAGCCTTCTCTCTTTTGGTAGTAAAAATGGTTTTTCTCTCTTCCCTCATTCCTTAAAAGAAAAAAAATCGTTTTTCCGGTTGTTAATTAATTAATTAACCGATCAATTTCGAGACCAGGTCCGATGCTCTGGTTCATTCAGCATCTGACCTTTCCGAATCGTAGTTATATCTGCCTTACGCGGCTTGGAAATCCCGCTATAACTTTATAATAGACAATTAATCAAAACAATAAGGCGTTTAATCAATCGTATCGCGAAGTCAGATCGCGGTTGCCCCAATCTACGAATCTATTTATCATAAATAACCAGCAAACGCGTTTGTTTTATGAACTCAGGAACTGAAATATATGGACATCTGTTTAGAACAGTTGGTCCATTCGACGCGCCGATTATATATTGACAAAGTTTAACCTCGGCTTTTCTCTCCGCACAGGTTCATATATCGTGTTAAATTTTTTTCTACCCCAAACCGATCCGCACCTACGCTATTGTCTATATTCTTCGTTTCCATCCTTATAATCATGAGATTCCGCAATGCGTGTATGTTGATATTACGGTTCATTTTTCTTCACCCCTAAAAATACGGAAATTTTCTTACCCAACTCCCAGACATAACTACGTTTATATACGATTATAAAGACAATATATTATCCACTGTACAGGGTAAATACGGATCTACGCTATATACACATACATATATATATACCAAAGAACCTGTAGAGAGGAAGGACGATGTCTCCGGCAGAAACACGGCTAGCGAATTGTAGGGGGTTTGAAATTTCTCAGCGTCGAAAGCCGCAAAACGTCCTACGCAGTACCTACGCGCTTGTCTCTCTCTCTCTCTCTCTCTGTCTCTCGTCGTTGTAAATATGAATTAACTTAGTATATATATGTATAATATCAGCGAGGTTGAAAATACCGTATATAGCGTTTACATGAATTATTATATTGATGTAAAAATTTCATAAAGAAACTAGAAAAAAAAAAAAAAAATTGTTACCTTTCCCTTTTCCTTTTCCCTTTTTCCATTTTTTTTTTTTTTCATTATTCGCTACAGCTTATATTATATTTGCGGACAGGTTTTTCGAGCAGGCGGGGAATCCCCCACCCCCCCACCCCTCGTACCGTTTTATACTATACTAGAGATTTTTCCTCCGCTAGTATACTCGGGGCTCTATTTACCTCTCCACAAAGCTTGGATTAAAGTAAAGCCTCGGCTAAATCCTAAACTTTGATCTAAGCGGCCAAGACTTTAGTGTGACGCTGATTAGGGGCAACCGGCAACGCTCCTGAACGACGACTCAGCGCTCGTGAACTTTGCCCAAAATTATACCCAGGTCAGTGCGTATAAAGGGGTCTCGAAATAAGTTGGATAAAAGAAAAAGGAAATGAAAAATGAAGTGGAATGATATAAAATAAAAAGTGTTTTTAATAAGAAATTATTTCTCACCACCTACACCCTAGCTTACGCCCTCCACTAGGGTTTAGAATTTAGGTTGCTGACCTCTGTCCGAAATCGTTATATAATATATGTATATATTATGTAGGTATATATAATATGCATGTATAATATCGCACGTAACATATGTAGGGAAAATTGAATTCCCGTCGTACTCGTTCCGTAAAGTAGATATCACATACACCTAATGGCGATGGCCGAAGCTCGGGTCGCGAGTAGGTACTTTGCTAATCCCTTGGTTTCACCCGTTCGTTACGTTACGCCCGCGCCAGCGATGCGTAGAGTTCGCAGGTAACGATATTACTGTGAGCTTAATGCACGCGTCACACTCGAACTCACAACGACAAAGCTTTCTGGTATACGTACACCCTAAATATACAGAGTGCTATTTCACGCGACGAAATAACTAATTGAGAAAAAAAAACAAAACCAAAGATGAAGTAAAAAAGAAAGGAATAAAGACAATATGAGATAAAGGAAAGCATTGCTTTTCGTAGTTCCTTCATTCGTCGATATCTCCGTCACCCGTTCTTTCGGCTATCCGGTTCGTCCGGATACAACTGGTAATTAAAAAGATATGGCGAAAATTGATATCCGTGATACTAGATTGATGGGTAGGTAATTTTTATGGTGTAATTATTATCGTAGCCGTTGATTGCGAGGCGCGATTGCGCATTGCAGGGTTGTGTTTTAGGTGCGGTAACACGATTGTGGTCTCCCGTTGATTGTACGTTAATTAACCTTGTCAAAGTTAATGGAGGGTTTGCGTGGACGCAAAGGATTCACCCAATGTTACACAGCTTTGTTTGTTTCGAGAGCTTTAGGTCGGCAATGATAATATTATATGTAAAGTCGTATAAAACCGTAAGAATTACCAATATGTCGTTATTGATATCCGATTTCGATCAGTTTATATTTTCCCATTAATTATTATTTCCCAAATTTTAATCACAGATGATGATATTCGAAGTAAATTTTCTCGCAGAGTGTGTCTTGTATATGCCAGGGATTTTCCTCTTCAGAAATAGTTAGCCAAAAACCGTGTGCATATAGGTATATGGGAGATTGTGTCTCTATCGTGAAAACTGTTATTGCCACTATCAGATTATACGAGAAATGTTTGAAAGCTCTTCTACTCTGGGATCTGCGGGTATACAGATATTATACATACATACATATATACCTAGACCCTCAACCTATCTGATGTATACGACGCATTAGCTTTCGAGTTTGTGTCGAGGCAGTCTAGATGCATCGATGCGTACAAAATTTCCATATCAAAGCCGGCTACATTCTCGAATCAGTTTTACCTCGGAAACCTGAATAGAGATTTTCACGTACCAGACGATGTCTACGTGGCGACAAAACAGAGTTCACATGTGTAGACAATTTTCGAAAAAGGAAAATAGAAAAAAAAAGAGACTCGCAGCGTTTAGTAATTAATACGCGTTTCCTAGAGACGATTGATAGTCTTAATGGTTGACGAAACACACATAGTACAATCAGCCATCATTCGCGAGTAGAAATATAATCGCAAGTAAAATAGGCGTATAGGTAGGTAGGTAGTTAGGTACGGGTATACCGAGCGTTGAACGAGACACGCGAACCGCGGCGTCCGCGTCCGCGTCCGCGTCGTCAGCAATTTGCTATCAAGAATTTTGCAGGCAACGCGACAATCCTTCGCTAGCTGGTATAAAAGCCGCGAGGGAAAAGCTGAACGGTATCAGAATCGGTCTGAGAATAGAAGAAGAAAAAAAAAATAAAAATGGAAAGAAATAGAAGAAGAAAAATGTTGAAACGGAAGAATGATAAGATTTGGAAAATGAATTAGGTACAAAGGTCTCGGAAATTTTCGGTCAAGGTTACTACGGGAAATTCGAAAAGATATTTAGCCGACTTTTATCGAACTTTCAACGGGCTTGCTTGGCCTTACTCTGATTCTGCGTTTAGCGAGTCAAGGGACTATTTCCCTTTCGCTTATATTGTTCGGCTTTGAGAATGGCTTGGTGAGATTCGTTTTCAGAACGTCACGTGCTTTGGTAATAGTCGACTATATCGGTTGGGTTTAGCGTAGGTGGGTGTCGACCAACTTTATTCCAGACCGTCTACCAAAAATAATGTACAAAGAAAGTGAGGATAGCGTGAAAATAAGAAAATAGGAAAATAAAGAAAAAATAAATGAAAAATTTGGACAATTTTTTCCGCGGGATAGAGAATAGATTCATTTATTACGCACCCCTCCAAGGTAATAAAATTATTCCTTATTATTCATCGTTGTAATTGAATTTCAAAAAAGAAGAAGAATAAGAGGAAGAAAAAAAACAAGAAAAAAATCTACATTATATAAGGGTAGGTGTATAATTTATTCTTCAGTGATATTACCGCACCTTCAAAATTTTTATCACTCAATGTAAAACAGAGTTAATATCATTTTATCTATTTCTACGCGAGAATATCACAGAAAGTTTTTAATCATCTTCTGATTTCATTACCCTCACAGCGTGAGTTCTCCTCGCCCTTTATATTCGGTATCTATCTTCTACCCGCGCTTAAGTTTCAGCTTCCTTTACTCATATTCTTTGATATTCTCAACCCCAAATGCACCACGCCTTCGAATGGATTAGTATTCTTTGTGCCCCTAGTTCGCTGTCTGACAGCTTTTCACAAATATATATATATATATACCCATAATACGCGGTCTTCTTATACTTGGAGTGCCTCACCACCCACAGGACTAACAAAATCATTGTCAGTCAAGATCTAGGGTATTTTAAATAGAGCCATGAAGAAATATCGCCGTTAAAATACCATTAGGTCCGAATTAGGGGTGGTTTAAAAGCTCCCAATTTAAACCACATCGCCGAGTCATTAATGCATCTGTGATTCTGACTGACAGTTTTTTATCATATAAATTCTATAATAAATCCGATACACGTAACCTTCTGATGTATAATGCAGTCTTAATCCAAGAACTTCTTGGAACCTAGGGGTGGTGTATACCTCGATGAATGGAAACACTCTAAACTACCAAGCTGAGAGTTATGCTCATTGCATTTCCAAGCTTACAAGTTTCTCTGTGTATATAAATGTAACGGGGTATATATAGCTGCGGGTACGTGATCTGTGTATCTGTTTATCGGGTGAGCTTTGAGAATAGACCCCATTTACAGGTATCGACTGTAAAGTTTCTCTTGGATTGCGTAAAACTATAACGTTATATAATAATAATCCGCGGATATTCCTCAGTTTCCTTCTCGTCTTTTCGGGGTAGTTTTTCGAAATTTTCAAACCCCATTATCGAATAAATTTTCACCCTGTACCCACACACGTTGGTGTCTCTAGTGTCGATCAGTTTAACGCCTGAAAGATTTTATTCTTCGCTTCAGACGGTTTTTGCGATTCGATGTGGTGAAAAGAAAACGGTGCATTCATTGTCGAGTACTTGAATTGAAAACTGAGAAACGAGTGTAAGTATTTGCTAAGGTTATCGGGAAAGCTGATGTTTCTAAAGGAGCTTTCGAGGTTCATTGCCAAGGCTTTTATCATCTTGAATAAAAATCAAGAACTCTATTCCCGCTCTTTCACTCTTTCGATTTTTTTACCTTTATACTCTCTTCAACTTTCACATATTTTGATATTTATCTCGCCGACAGCATCGTGCCGATCGCGTAAAATAAACTTGGAGAAAGAATAAGAAGGAGGATAACTTTTTCGGATTTTTTTACTCTCGAAAATCTTCTGACTCTTATATCTAGGTACTAATAATAATTCATGAGCCTTCGCGGTGGATACGGGAATTGGTGCTGTGAGTCTGTAAGGTAAGAACTGAAGCGATTAAAATATTTGATTTATAGAAAGAATTGCTTTTATAATATCCTGTCTACCTTTGCAATTCAGGGCTGAATCGTTGGAGATAGTTTAGAGCCATAAGGGAAGTCGGTATAGGGCAGGAAATTAAAAAGCAAAACGGATCTTACGATAATGAAGAATGATGGGGGAGTAATTTCTCGTTATGATTTACTAACACCGCATTTACCTATACTTCTTTAATTTCATCGATAAATCAAACCCCCATAATAACATACACGGTATACACCTTGCATCAATACCTACCCCTACTGTTTAGAGGCTCAACAATTTGGCATCATTTGATAAGAATATTGAAAAAATATGACCATCTTGAAAACGGCTAGATACTGACCCAAGCCATAGCCAACATGATCACTTTACGTTTGATTTAGAGACGGAACCGAGCAATTGAGCTATGAACAATAAAGACAATGGGGATTTTTCGGTCTCTAGAATAGGGGGCCATTTAATTGCTTTCTTCCATTTATCAAGGCGAGCCCCTAGAGCTACGTGGCGCCACAGGCTGACGTCACATCCGTCCGCCAACGCCCCTAATCCTGATGAACGATGACTAGGCCACAGAGATTAATTTATATAGGTATATACCAGTAGCCCTGACGGTCGATCATTCAAGGCTTGCAGTGTGGATGTACGTGCCTTTATTATTTCGGCAAAAAACGTTCAATTGAATTCCAAAATTAATTGCATTTCCATTAATCAATACATCGAATACGTAAGGATTTAGAAAAAATCGACGTATACATCTATCGCATCGCGTTAATCGACATTTTTTTTAATTTCGAGAAAATATTCCAAAATTATTCACATTTCGGGAGGAAAAAACAAATAATAATATATTATAAAGATAAGGTGAGTATGAGCGCGTGATACAATTTTTCTTTGTCTCAACGTTTTCGAAGAAAAGTAGAAAAAAAAAAAACCAAAAGAAAATTATACACCCCCGTGAAAAAATTGATTATCAGAAAATCTCTGCCATCTGAACTGTAAATTCTATTTCCTATACTGCAGACAACGAGATGTATATATATATATACGTATATATATATATATATAAAACGAGAAATAGAGAAGCGAAAGGAAGTTAGGAAATAAGGGATCACGTGATGTAATCCATCACTTTGACGAGCGTGTTACACCCCTGGTCGTACCGGTGCAGAGGCGATAAGGAAAACGCAGGTGGCGTACGTATGTACGTAGACCTATACCCTAGCGTAGGGGTGGAAATGAAAAAAAAATAAAAAAAACAGAAAAAACCAAAAAGTAACGAAAGAAAAAAACAGACATAGCGAATTACGTAACTAAAACCGAATTTATAACGTTTAGTTAAAAATAAGGACGATGGTTTACATCGGTGCGTAAGGGTTTGTGGAAACTCTGTTTTGGTTCATCGAAGGAAATTGATATATATATATATACAGGGTGATTCAGAATTCGTGACGGATACCTTGTGGGGTTAATCCTTTTTAAAATTGGGATCGAAAGATCCTCAGCCATTTTTCCGAAAACTGATTTTTTCCCTAGGAACCATAACAGGTTTTTTCAACATCTTCCACCAAATACGACAAGCTTTCACCGGAAGGGCTCTCTGATACTGAAAAGAAACCTCATTGGCATCATTTGAAGAAAATCGTTTGTCGGAACAATTTTTGTTCCAAGGAAAAAAATCATTTTTTGTGAAAAATGGTGAGGGAACCTTCGATCCCAATTTTGACAAGGATCAATATATCGTGAGTTTCGTCGCGAATTCTGAATCGCCCTGTATATTCATATGCACTTTATTATTTTTAGTGCTGGATATTATTATCGGCTCTTGTGCAAGGGATTCTAAGTTCCGCCTTGAGCAGGGGTTGGATTCAATTCCCTTTGGAACTACCATAAGTGAAGTTATGGGGTAGGTAACCAACCAGACAGGACTTCAAAGCTCCATTACCATTACAAAGCATGGCTAATGGGCCTTAAGACAATTCTCCAGGATTTTTAATACCTATGCGGGAGTAGCTGCAACGGCTTTTCATTATCAAGGAAGAAGACGAAGAGGAAGAAGAAGAGGAAGCGATTAGCGAAAAAAAAATTTGTATAGTTTCATTCGAAATAAGAGAATTAAACGGGGTTTGGTTAGAATGACTAAAACCGATGAAGGGGTCAGGATTCTATAAAATTTTTATGCAACATCAAAATAAAATTCGAAATAATTTCCAGTTTCATTTGCCCGGGAGGCTGAAGTTTCCTATTTTTGGATCAAGACCATTCCGATGTAGGATAAGGACGATCCGTCAACTTTAGATGGGAATTAATCGCGCTCATAGAATATCTATTCTGGTTTTTCGTTCTCTCGAACGAAATATCGCGAATTTGTATAAATTTGAAGGCTATTATACTCCAGAATTATAAATATGAATGATCATTAGCCAGATTTATGTACAAGGAAATTATTGAAACTAATTGAAATTTATTCCTTAGGTGTCGTGTATTTACCCAAAAATAACCAACTGCAGATATCGGTATAAATTTTCGAGTATTTTATTAACGCCTGCAGATAGCGTTTGTATCTTCCACAGAAGAGGCATAAACTGTTTAGTAGCCGTAGCTTATAAATATGCAAATTCTCGAAGGAATATCACCAGCCCAACCAGACTTATCGCAGACAGGTTATAATTTTTCTCATAAAAGGGTTTACTGTACCCCATCAAATATACTGTGCGCAATTTCGTTATCGTCCTTGAGCTGTTTGTTCTGTATAAACCGTCGTTGATAAATATTACCATTTTCTTTTTTTCTTCAGTTCTTTACTCCTTTTTTTTTCCAACTCTTTACTTCTTTTTTAATCCCCCAGGCTCTACTCTGCAATTTATCATACATTTAATAATATCGAAAAATCTATATCCACCTGCACACCCGCACGGATTTACATACATATGTAGATTTTTCAAATATATCTTCAAACCAGACAAGATAGTGAACATTTTTTATTTTTTAATTCATTTTTTTTTTCAATTTCGCAAACGAACCGCAGCCCACAAGGTAAATATTCAGAAAATTAGAATTTGGAAACCGTTCTTTTTTTTTCTCAGTTTGAATTTCGGATTAAACGAGTGTGATGAGAGTATGTAGGTATTTTTTGTAGGGCTAATTTCTCGGCAATATATCTTGCTGATGAAGACGTGTCCAGGAGGAGGAACCGTCTAGACGAAGAACTTTCGGGTAACCAAAGAGCGAAGGGACAATGGAAGGACGCTACGATATAGGTATATATACGCCCGTGCCAGGAGATGTGCTACCCCCGAGGGACTCTTATGTTTTAAACGGGATTCCGGAGTTTATAGGGGATTCCAGCTCTGCGCTGGTACCATCCCATTGGAGAATACCGGAAGACCGGTAGTAACCTTCAGTTACTAACCAAGAATTGTGACAGTACCTTCATAGAAACGAGGTTCCCTAAAATACCAGGTCTTAGGTAGATAGCGAAGGTCCGTTAGACTTATGACCCTGGGTCATCGGATCTTCGCCACTATACCGAATAACGAAAAAAAGGGTATTCTTCTGACAGAGAAAATTTGTCGACAAACTTACGGGTAGTAAGATTTTCTAAGGGTAGGTATCCGTAGCCTGGGTTAAAATCTATACTGCAGTGTAGAATTTCGCTCGAATTCCTCCTAAATTTAATTAACCTCGTGGCCAGGATGGTCCCAGGCTAGTACCCACGATACTGGTGGAAACCTTCGCGTTGGAGTTTAGACCGGAGGGTTTAACCATTGGCCCAGTTGCCGATTGTTTCCCGCAATCGTCGCTGGAGGAAGATTTGTGGGTGATTGTCCGCTGGTCGGATGGTGGTGCTTCTAGTCACTGGACTGGGGTCCATACCAGGCTGGGCTCGGTGCACTCGCTCCTCGAAACCTTGCTAACTGAACTAAATTCCACTTTATACTGCAGGCTGAACTATTCCCGAATTGTTTCGAAGCAGGTTTCAGATTTCTAATGAAAATCGAAAGTTGAAGAAAAAAAAGGAAATGGGAAGGTGAAGGAGAGAAGACGAGCGGAAGAAGGGAATAAAGTGAATGGAAGAGAATGTCCCGCGACCCTCGGGAAAATATGCAAATTTCAACCCTGCGAGCCGCAATTCGTTGGTGCAAGGGTGTCTAATTCTCCTCTTATTCGACAGTTAAGTTCGCGAATTTTATCCCGTAGTCCTTAGGGCAGTAAAAGGTGCCCGAGGCGTGTTTTTGGGGTGGATAAACTATTGACCAAAGTTCAGAGTCGGTTCGCTGTTGAAATATCGACGATACTTACTTATGCCGCGGACCCTGTGCAGTCTACAGACTTCCCTGTACTTCAGTACATAATCGCATTTAATGGCCGATCAACCAGACTTTACTTTACTTTAACGTTGCCTGAGGCTTCGGGTGTGTCAGAGATTAGGAGATAATGCCTTCACTAGAATGAAAATTAAGTTTACTTTACCAGCGAATGTCGACGTCACATATATACATTTCTATCTAAACCCCGATTATTCCACCCTTAGATTTTCGTTTCTTTCATCGAAAATTTATTCTATTTTGATTTTTGATTCCTCCGTTCCTTCATTTTTTTTCATTACCGAAGATTGAACGGATTTTCTCTTCCCCTGACCATAAGCTCGTGTAAAAAGCAGAATTCTCGTTTAATTGCAGCACACTGAGTCATGGGATGTAATCTGATAATTATTGAGGTGCATAAATACAGTCTGGCTGTTGAATCGTTATTAACTGATTCGGGGGTAATATATATCATTGAAAATTAGAGCTGTTTGAAAGGCGGGGATTAAGACAACGCGGTTATCTCGTATATAGGGGTGTAATTTACGCCTACGTATACGTCAGACATTGAAATAAATTACAGCGTGGATAGATATTAGTCGAAGAAATTCCGCTTTTAATTAATGCAACGAAATTTTGTACACCTAGTTCATTATTTATCCTATAATTCAAATTCATAATTCTCTAGGTGTAGAATGTAGATATAGGGGATGGTAATTTACTTCATTGAACCAATGCAGCGCCGCTGTTCCATGTTTGAAGGTAATCGGTTGAAATAAATTTAGCGTAAATGTAGAACTAGCTTCCGTATATATATATACATAGTAAATAGAGAAGAGAAGAGAAGAGGAGAGAGAAATCTGCGGGGCTATTCAAATCGAACAGAGGCCAGTGCATAGCGTGCATCGACAACCTGCAGTTTGCCATATGGTATTATTTATCGTGCCACGCGCATGTAATGACTGAATTAGTAATTAAAATTTATCTACCCTCTATCTATATTTATATGCCTAAATACATACGTGTATATACGTCTATGTGTATGGATTTTCCTGCAGAATTTATTGACTCGCTACGATTTTCACGAGACTAGGAAATTCGCGAATTGAAATATTTCATTGAAAAATGACTAAATAGTTATTGTAATGATGCGAAAAGAAAATTCAACAGGTTATTGAAATGAAGTAAAATTTATCACAATTATTTTATGTATATATCATTATATCTAGGTATAGTATTATATAGGCTGTTGAAATGCTTGAGGTATAGTATATACCCATGTATATACCAAAGGGCGAGATGTTGAATGGGTAGTGAAGAGTAGATACAGCCGGGGGTAGGAAATTGACTCGGAAGTCATTTCGCTGAGGAGACTTGATTTCCCATTCGCTAATTACGTCACAATTACTCGGCATTTGTGTAAAGTTAAAAATGAAATTTCACAGCTTTTATAGAAAGGGCGAAGCAGGTGCTTGCGCCAACCCGGCGTACCGTATTGGGGTTTAAGAAAGTCAAATTTCCGGGATGTTATTTTATTTCACGATACTTCTTTCACCCAGCTATCGTTTAGAAAAACTAATTAGGAAAGAAAAGGGGAAAGAAATTACGGGGTGAGTAATTAAGAGACTAATTTCTGATTTTTAGTCTATTAATTTTTTACCTCGTTTCAAAAAAATTAACGAAAACCAAAAAAATGAGGGGGATGGAAGTGATGGACAAATAAAGAAAGAGACTATATTTCTGATTCGGAGTTTATCAATTGATAAAAGAAAAAAAAAAAAAAAAATGGATGCACAGAAAAAAGAAGAATAGAACAACGAACAAAATATTTGAAACGCGGAAAGGCGAATCGAGGGAAATGAAAGCAGTAGAGAAATAATCGGATTGTGAGGCGAACCGCGCACGGTTCGTTTGCCATGCGTCCATTAAAACGAGTCCCTCTGTACAGTATAGAGTGAATTAGATTTGGTCGGATCGTCCATTCTGTACGGGAGATAAAAGGTAACTTTACCGTTATGGTTAGCTTAGTGTTTTCAAACGAGCTTTTTACCTCGGAGGGATTCGTCGATAACAACCCACAAACAATATACCATACATATACCTATGTATATACAGAGCGTTTTACTACATCAAATTTCCCTTTCGCGTATTTAATATATACCGTGAATATCCGTGTAAACGCTTCATAAGTGAGTGAAAACGCCTGCATATAAGCAACTAAGAAGTCAAGCGATTATGTTTTGTTTCGCATATTGCGTGCTCATTGGCTACGTGGTAACAAAATCTAATCGCCTAACTGTTAAGTTGCCTGTATGCAGGCGTTAACGCTTACCTATGAAGCGTTTCCACGAATACCCACGGTATATACCTATATATTCGCATTTGTCCGTTCAAAACGAACGATACCTAATATTTTTTTATTTATTCTTTTTTCTATTTATTTATTATTTTTTTTCAAAACGAGAAGAACTGATGTTTTTTTTTTTTTTTTTTTGATTTTTTTTTTCCACTTTTTTTTTCTCAATAATTTAGCACGATGTGAAAATTTTCTTGTACAAATTTTTAGCTAGTATAGTATATACCTATATGTATACAGCTATACCTGTATACACCCACCTATAGAATAGATAGAGGATCGGGCGTTGCCCGCGAGTCGCAAACCAACGAGAAACTCAGCTCTGACTAATTTACAATGCAAATCGCTGCTTGAACAAACGTTTAAATTACCTTCGAAATTTATGTCGTTATCGCAGGAAATTATAACGAGTACCTTAGTGTTAACTAAATTTCGTATATATCTTTACCTCTCCACATTCATTATAAACGTATATACCTATATACATACCTCAAAAGTATTATAGCTTTGTACGTTATATACTTATGTAATATAGGTATATGCCTATGATAATCTACAAAAAAGGAAAAAAAAAAACAAAAAAAAAAAAATTAAATAACTAATAAAAAAAAAAAGAAAAAAGAAATAGTCTTTACTTCGTTAATTAATTATTCTCGTTTTTGATAACCCAATTTATTATCCAGTAGGTACGCTTCGACGAAGAGTAGTTGAATTATTTTCTTTTTTTATTTTTTTTATTTTTTTAATACCATTTTAAAAAACCTGTACCAGCGAAGAGGGGATCATTCCAAAATCCCCGCGTTGTTTTCAGGGACGAGCGTAGAGTGGGTTTCAGTCGTTTCTGCTATCTATGCAAATGTCGCTGTGCTACTCTCGCACGCGCTGTTATTACCAACATTATCGTTTTACCAGCTGATCTGAGATACGGTAACTCGACGGCAGGAAATTTGAACCTCCCCAACCCCCCTTGGGGTTACCATGCAGTTCCCCTTTTACACTCTTTTGAAAAAAATGTCGACAAAAAAAAAAAGAAATTAAAAAACGAAGTAAAAATCAAAAGAAAAAATTTATCATGTAATTTCCATCGATTTTTTCTAATAAAAATGAAAGAAAATTAAATTGCATAAATAGAGTGTAGGAAAAGGAGAAGAAATAAAGTCTCGGAATTAAAGTTCATATTTATTTCCTCAAGGATCGCGTCGACGGTCTTCGCCTCCCCTGTGAAGTCTTGGAAAGGCGAGGGCGTAGATGGATCGCAAATTTGCGTGTTGCGTCTCTTAATTACAATCTTCCGCTACCTCCCTGCCCCCCAGACTCCCCAACCCCCGTAAACTGCAGACACGTGTGGCACCCCTCGACGCACACCTACTGCATCGGCGTTTTCCCCACATTATAAGCTTTTAATCACATCCGTGCCAGGGAGACGTGGGGGGAAAAACTTTCGCGGCGTTAAGTCTGACGGGAAAATTCAAGGTGTATGTTAATGTGTGTAAGTAGTACATAGGTATTGTACACACATACATACCGACAAGCGTTGCTTTATAAAAGAGAATGAAAAAAAATGAATTTCGGATATTTATATAACATTATTATTAGTTTTTTCGGATTTCTTTTTTTTTTGCATTTTATTTTTTTGGAACCGTAATAGTTATTCTCTCATGAATGTACGGGGTGTAATAAATCGTGTTATAAGAACTGCCCACAATCTTCTTTTCACATGTAGGTATACCTATCTCATATACTGGATTTTATCTATCGCCTCAAGACACGCCATTCCTGAAATGATATCAATTACTTGAAACGTTTCACAGCGTGTTAGATCTTCCCTGTATCACATTTATATAATGTATATACCGATCCCTGTTGCAGATGATAGATTATTGTGTCCTATAGATTGGGTTTTTTTCAGAATATATATATATAAGAAGGTACCTACTACTCAAATTCGTAATATGATAACAATTTTGAAAATTAATCCGCCCGAGTAGGCTGAAATTTTCTGTCCGATTATAGTATTAATTAATAAAACTTCATTACCGTGATAGTCATAAGCTCGATTTAGTTTCAATTATTTGGAGCAATTTGAAGTTTCGAAGTCTTTGGAATGGTTCGTATAAAATCGTTTGAAAAAATTTTTTTCCTGCGAAATTTCGGTTATCTTTAACGGCCGGTTAACCGGAGCGTTAAGAATTGTGAATTCCATGAAAGCCTCGACTTAAATTGACTCGAGTGGACTCGGGTCTAAATTTTCTAAAGCTGTATAAACTCCTCGAGTTTAATGCTCAATTGGGAATTACTTATTCTTGATCGCAGTTAGAATAACTAAACAGCTTCTCACTTCGATTTTATCGACCATTAAGAGCAACACTGACCCTGTAATTGTTCAACCTATACACACACCTACACTTAGCTACATGGTTGACATATAGGGTCGGGTGCAAAACTTTGAGAGAAAATAGTTTGATTTTTTATTGGGTCAATTTTGGAAATATTTCATTTCCTAGGAGGTGAAAATTTTTTTTTTTTAAGGGAATACAAAGTCAAAATATGAATAGAGAATTTTTAATTTCATTTTTTTCTAAACATTCAGAAAAATTTTAACTCTCTTCTTTATCCTTCACGTTTTAATAATCGTAATCATTATGCAAGGCATGGGGTAGGTATATGGCCGGTGCAGCCACCTAGCAACTTTTTCCATCTCAATCAATTATGAAACTCATTTTAGCAAAAGTCCCGCTTATAAGAGAGCCTCCCTAAATTTCATAAATTTCATTTAAGCATTCCAAGCACTTTTTAATGTGCTTATCATTTTTCTAACTTTCACCGAAACTCCCAACGTTTAACATAAACGCCTACGCATGCCGAATCGTTTTCAATGATAATACAGGTATACGGTATAGGTAGGTGCAGAAATATATGTTCCATTCAGATTTATATACAGACTTTTTATAAACAAAATTTCACAAAAATCAAATCACCAATAAAAAAAAAAAAAACAAAAAATCTCACTTATATATATAAATCTATAAACCTAATAAACTTTTCATCATTTAATTTCCCGCTGTATTAACTCGAGGTTTCCAAGATGTTAAAATCACCCGCGCCTAAATTATGGGGGTGAATTAAATCGGCTTAAGTAACGATAATTTTTTAATCAATTTCTCTTCTGGTTTGTCAAAAAATGTTATTTCAATGCTGTCGCATTAGTGCAGCGAGAGCAGTAGAAATTTCAACTTTTTTTTTTTTCTCCTCTTTTGATTGAAACTTGAAAAACAGTTGGCGGAAAGACTCGAGATAAAGAAACAAACGAGGAAAGCAGGAAAGAAAAAAAAAGAAAAAAAAAAAAAAAAACTTTGTAAAACTCTGTAAAACTCTGAGCAATAGAAAGTAATATAAATCTCTACGAATTCCTTGGCTCCGAAGTTAGTGTATCACTGTATATATGGACCCCGATTTCTAGTGCTACTGTTGCGTATTGTCTGGGCCTACTAGCCCATAGCCTGCTTATGTTCACCGGAGTTCTTCTCGTATCCGTTAAAATGCGAAAAGTAAGTTGCGCGAGTTCTTGCGTAATTTGTAAGTTCTACGCCTCAGCGATTCTCATTGTTTTTCTGAAAGTTTTGCTTCTTCAGCTAAGCGAAGTTCTGTTCTCCCAACCAAGTTAGCAGTTTCCTAGTTCTCATATCTCGATTTTTATCACGGTTCGATATCACTCATCCACAGTTTTCACTCATATTTTTCAGTTCGATGAAAAACTGTATTTTTCCTTTGAATCGCATCGTCAAATTTTACGGTTTTTTCAAAAATTACTTCACCTACAAAATTCGTCGTTTAAGAAAACGGAGAACGAAGAATAAAAAAAAAAAAGGGGGGCAGGGGGGGGGGGACCCTCCTGTGTCTTCCTCGTCTTTCTACTTTATCTGTCAAAAAGAAAAGATCAAAGCTTGATGGTCCCTGCTGGTTGCGTTTACGTTGGGTAAGGGTACCTACCCTACCTACTCGTTGTTTAAAAAGCTCACGCAGACGGTCTTAATTAGCGAAGCACGTGCCATGCCGCTACTCCTCAAGCCTGCAGTTCCCTGTGTGTGAATAGAACCTTTATTTTAACGCTTGGAAGCTCGCTGGCTTTAAGAATAGCGAGACATTTTACTGTGTAAGCTTCATACCGACACCTATAGCGACGTGATAAAGACGCTCACGTATTCCCCTTGATTAATAGCACCGCCGAACTTTCCCACCTAAAGTCTACGTCATTCATTGGATTTCTGCAACGTCTAAACGTCTGAACGTCGAGACGCAACGTCATTAACGTTACGTCGCGGTAATTACATTAAATAAACACCAATTTGACATTGCTGCATTTTACTGCAATACAAACCTTTCCCCTAGGTGCTGAACGTCTGCGTTTCCTTTAGGATAATTACCGGATCAAGATAAGACTCAACGATTCTATAATTTCACTCGGGAAACTCTAGGACCCGAGCTATAAATTCTATTTCGTCGTACCTGACACATACCCTTTCGTAATTGCACAGTGAGCAGAAGAGGAAGATGAAAAAGAAGAAAAAGAAGAAGAAGAAGAAGAAGAATCTTCATCAACTCTAGATCCGCACATTTTTCTTTCATATATCTGCACCCTGTTCATCACAATGAAACGTCGTTTATGCGTAAAGAAGAAATAAAATTCTGAATGCAAATTGCTTCTCTTTATGAAACTAAAAAATTGAAAAACCACTTCCAATCTCTTTACATAAACAGAGTGATATATCCTCCTCTTTATACACCATCAATGCATGTCTTGTTTAGTACTTGTACCACCCCTATATACATACATGCATCTAGGTGTGCAAGCTCTGCAATTTGTATAGGGAAACAATGAGGGTTTAATTTACAGAAGAGAGATTCTGATTCAAAGACGAATCCAAACGTTCATATACCATAGTTTAGTATACATACCGTAAGATCCAGTACGTATATCAACCCTGTACACCATGTTAAGCTCTGCATATCTCTGCATCCGCAACGATCAGTGGTAAATCCTCTGATCTCCACACTCCTCACTCCTCACTCCTCTAGTTATAAGGTGAGTTTAAACTGAAACTGAGGGTTGCATTCATTCCTTCCATCAGTAGTGCTGGTATATATTAACAACTCAGACAAGGGTAGGTATGGAGTATACGAGTTTCGGATCTACCTAGATGTACATGCATACATACACGATGTATACACATGTATATAGTTCAATTCGAACCACGCGGGGTTGGTTTTGGGTCAGGTTTTCCCAATCGGGGTTTGGCCAGAGGGGGTAGTTGTACTAAGTATACCTACGTAGTACACCCGTTTCTGACGGGGTTGCGTATATGTATGTATGCCTCGCTGTTTCCCGTTTAATCTTGTTAATTGCAACAATGGGTATACACCGCTAATCTCTGAATCTACATTCGATATCATCTGCAGGGATAATATGGGGAGGAGGGTATACGTACGTACGTATACCTAACCAACGTCCAGCATCAAGGGTGGTAGACGTTGTGGAAATAATTGAATACCCAAATCTAGAGCCGAAAAAGCTCCCGCAAATATCTTGAGATGTATAATCGAAGGGGTAGTTTTCGAAACTTAGGTTCAATAAATACAAAAAAAGAAATAGAATCAGAAAAAAAAAAAAAAAACACCTTGACGAAAGAATAGACCAAGTTTACGAACTGTTCCGAATCCTCTGCAGTCGCGTCAGGACGCTAATTAAATTGTCCACTGTCCTCGGGGGCCGGGGGCCGGGGGTAGGGGGTCAGGAGTTGGGGGTTGGGGTTTCCGTGATATTACATACATGTACGTAGGTACCTAGTTGGTGTACATGTATGAGGGTTGACTAGGGAGGAGTTGGTCACTCGGTAAGTTAGGACGGCGTAAAGGCGAGGCGAGAGTAGTTCCGCCACAAATGTGGCCACAGTCTCCGGACCCGTCGTAATTGTAGCGACAATGAAACGAACCAACGTAACGTAACGTAACGTAACGTAACGCAACGTAACGGGATGAGGAGCTTCCCTTATTCTCATAATGTATTATCGTTGGTCTCAGGCTACCACCCGCCATTTTAGTTTCCCTAACTTTTTAACATAATTAACATAATTTCAGGTGTAAGAATGTGTCTACGAGTTTAAGGGTGTTAAGTTCATTCAGAAGGAGGAGTAGAAAGCTAAGAATTTAGTTACCGTAAAGACAATTTAACTTTTCACCTTCTACACTCGAACTTTCATCGTTTTTAGTTGCAGTAAAACAGCGAGAGACTGCACAAGGGGGATTCATGTTATGTTAGCGAAAGCATCTTTGTTCCAGATTTTCGCTTCCGTTTTCCTCAACCAAACGGATGTCGCTGCAGAGGCCATCAACGCCTGCTAGCGGTACTAACCATCCCCCTGAGAAAGAAAGACAGAGAAATAGAGAAAGAGAGAGAGAGAGAGAGAGAGAGAGAGAGAGGAAGAGAATGAGTGAGAGAGGAAAAGGAATAGTTTTCGGAGTAGGGAAAATCTCGGATGCATACAGGGATATTGTATAGAGCTATAGAAGGTGTAGAACCACGGTGTTATGAGACAGGAAATATTCCACCTAACATAACCGCGAGAGATCGCATATATTATTTTCTCTTAAAGTTTATCCAAGGAAGTGGTTAAACGCTTTGTTATACCTGTAGGACCGGGATACGTGTGACGAATCGAACATTGCATATGGATGTATGCAGATATAGAACTATATATACACGTGTGGAGTCGGACTGAAGTTACGAGCTGTATAAGAATCTAAAATTCTCAATTAGTTTACGACGATTCCTATAATTTTCAGAAACGTTGGAATTCAGATGATTTAAATACCGAAAATCTAGACCCCCAAAGGACCAAAATTCTGAAAATTTCGGTCTATTCATCTAGATGTGAAGATCAAAAGTAGCTAGAAGTACCCTTTTCTGAAAAGTGTATGTCGATGATATAAAAATTCTGAATCCCAACCTGGCCTCATACATATTTATATATATGTGTGAATCCAAACCATTTGCTATAGAGCGCGGTTTTAATTTCCGCATCAGAATTTATGCGCCTTGTTTTATCGTTGGAGATTTGGTGTGGTAGAGATGCGTGTGGAATTTGGTCGGACATGATTGCCATTTCGCGGTTCATAGTGATTGGCAGAAAATAGCTGTTCTCTCGGTGGAAGTACGGGGCCCTATATAGAGTTTCGAATCTCAAATGACCGTGGTAAATAGAGGCGATACGTTCACACGCAAGCTCGTCAAATTGCCTAATTATTAGAGCAAAATGCTCGAGAGATTTGGTAATTCAAAACTGACACGATTGCTGTTGACGTCAATTCGACTATGTCGAATATTAATCAAATGCAAATGACCATCAGCCCCGTTCTGATTACCTATCTACTCCAGAGCTATTGCACCAACTAATGCGGGGAAAAGGTTCCGAGACGTTATATCGGTGAAAAGATTTTATCGTTCTTCGAATGGGTATTTTTTCTCTCATTCCTTTCTCCTCTTCTTCTGCTGCTTCTGCTTCTTCTTCTTCTTCTCCCTCTCATTCTTCTTCTTACCCTTTTATAATAAAGCTCCTGAAAGAGAGTAGGTACGTCTCCAAGTACTTTGCATCCCTGTCAACGGTTATTCGTATTTCAAACTGCCGCGAAGATTCCAGTGTGCTCAGAGATCGCTGAGAAGCATTCAGATCGGCATAGTCGAGGACTGGAGTCGTCACCTGACACCGAGGCATTCATCCCCAAGATTGTCGTCGCCCGAAGAGATCCCGTTATTGAGGAAGGCTGAGGGGAGCGTCGAGAGGCCGAGTCTAGAGCCGCCAAAATTATAGATTTCAAGAAAAATCTCCCCGAGTTCAAGATCTCTGAATATACTCTTTCCAACTGAGGACCAACTCGTCTCAATCCTCTGCGAAAAAAATGTCATATCGATGAAACCAACGGGAAATTTGACAATTCTTTTTGATACATTGCAACGTGATTAAGAATAATAAATGAGCCTTTGGATTTCAATGCGATAGAAAATGATGCTCTCTATGTTTCGTTATTATTTTTGGAACCTTTTTCACTTTGGAATAATTGCGGTATGGAAGTACCAAGATTTCACCTGCTTGAACATTAAAAAATATACAATTTTGAATACATCAGTCGTATTTATTCGTCTGGAAGATGCTGCGGAGGTAGAGCCTCATATCATGGACGACTGACAGAGATCTCGAGCTTTTCGGCTTCCGAGGATTCTGCTTTCGATTTCACAGAGCTCTGAAATGCCACTTATTTACACCCCTACCAGCTCCCCTTTCTGGGTTATAGTCTGACTCTGAAAAATCCACTTTCATAAGGATCGGAAGGCGACGTGATGGCGTAGGTAAGTATTAGGGTAAAAAATGTCGCTGAAATATTTTTTCTTCCAATTAAACAAACATTCCGTGGGTATGAATTAATAACCCATTATATCAAACCAACTATTCAAATCTGAACCAACGACCGTTCATAGAAACGGGGGATATATTTCACCTCCGAAAACATTCCCTCTCCATCATACACCACCTTTTTGTCCAGGGCTCATTATGACATGGACGAGTGCCAGCAGCACGATAACTACAACGTATTGTGTGCTTCGTAGGTTGGAGACCAACAAGAAATTTAGGAGCTGCCGTGGTTTATTATCTACCCCTTTACTCGGCGGTATGAGCCCTGTGTATGTATATAAGAAAGATGGAATAATAGTTGATGGAAAAGAAAGAGGGAATTGAAAGAGGGACGGAAAAGGATCATTTCTTGATGAACAATACCCGGGCTCTTAGACATCAGAGAGCTACACTTCTCAATGTATAATTCAGACACGTGATGCAGCGTCAAATGCCAAGGGGTAGGTAGAGGAGACGCGCTCTTAGGGCGAGGGCTCCAGACCACCCTAAGAGTATACAACGGAACGAGGGAGTCGGGACGAACAAAGAGACAAATTGGGTCCCCAGACGCGACCACACGGACAGAAATGTCGACTGACCCCTTACAGTGACCCGTGACCCGTCAGATCCCGTCGTCGCCGGGGAAAAAGCCAGAGGTCTGTCCGGTTGTTGTATACGCTTCGATTGATACGCTCAGTTCAGTTCCCGGGTTGTGCCCACTCCGCGTCTTCGGATATTTGGTAGTTCAACAATTTTTCAAAGGGACCGGGACCGGGAACAGAAAAGGGCAAAGTGAATAATCAGTCGGGACGCGACCCCCGAAATTTTCTCCCCGGATTATGGCCGGCACCCCGATTCGCAAGGCGCGGCTTGGCCACTCCGATTTGACCGAATTAAATCAAACGGCTCGAATGGGAATCGAGGGATGATTCACTTGTTTGAACTTTAGGGAAAAATTAATCGACACCCGATTTCACACCCCCTATTCATCCCCCCCCCTGTGAGAAACACGACAGAGTTACTCGGAGAATTGATAAACAGAATTTAATGACTGCGGGGGTAGGAATTTTAAACCACACATTAATACGTTCGGCATTACGTTTATCGAGCGAACTTATCATCCAGCACTTAGTTTGCAATTATAAGACATTAACACCATCGAATAAGGGGGACGAAGTTCTATCCGGATGAATAGTCCGCACCCGGTTTATTCACACATGAATATTCCGCCTTCTCTTCTCGCTTCCGCACTACTAATCCATAAAACTACCCCTACGTACTGGAAAAGAACATGTTTGAACACATGACTTAATTTTTGTCATTCTCACGCGTATGGGTACTGGGCGATATATACGTAATGGAGGATTTCTGTTTTCCTATTTCTTTCTTCTTCTTGCTGTTCTCGATGTTATAGCGGGGATTCAGATCGACGAAGAAGAGTGAGAAAAAGAGGAGTCGAACAACAATGGGTAGGTACGGGTGCGGTGTAATAAGCGGCGGTCAGGGTATTGCGTTTAATCGATTCCAATTAAAAGATTGAAATTGCGTTTCCTAGGTAGAAAAGCCAATACGAACGAACGCCAGATCCATCGCTCTTTGAAATTAACCAATCCTATGGTCCATTCTAAGCGACCGTGATCCCCTATCGCGGCAACTAAATTGAATTTGGCGATAACTGATTGGCCAATAAATAACCCGAAATCGAGATAACACTAAAATAGCGCTCCCTTTCGATCCACAGCATTTATCTAGGAATCGCATAATATCGTGAAAAAAAAAGAAAAATAAAATAAAGAATTAAGCGCAAAAAACTAGTCTAGGAATTCGTCAAGCGGAATAGGATCGTCTCTAAGGTCCGTTTACCCCCGATGTTACAGTACGAGATGACCTTTCAAACGGAATTGGCCACTGCCAAGGAATTTTTCAATTTAATTCTCTTGAATTGAATCCTTGGACCAACAGGATACATGGATGCGCTTCTGTGACTACAAACGTCCGAATTTCACCCCTTTCATCCCCCGGCGAGTAAATAATTTATTCAGAGTTTAAGTAATGATAAATGAAAGGTTGATTCTTATGGGACGAAGAAAAAAATGTTGAATTCGGACCGTTTGGAAACAATCCTAACATCGCTCCTGCTATTCAATTATTAAAACGTCGTGAAAGGATATGTGAAGGCGGTGAGGCAGATTGCAGGATTCGACTACTAGGGGTTTTATGGGACTCACCATCCTCCGCTATCTCAGTCCAATAAATATGGTAAGCGAAAGGCTTCTTCTCCGAGAACAGCTATCCGAGACGTAGGTGGGTGCAGGCGAGATATCACGTTGTATATTTGAATACGTCAGTCAGGGTGCGAGCTAGGTGTCCCGGATAACGTGCGGGGTTAAGGCGACAGTGGTGGTTGGCAGCCGGGAGACGTTTAATATAACAGTTTCCTTGTATATACCTACTTTTTTCGCTTTTTTATCACGGGGTTTACCTCCTTCAGAAATACTTCTTGCCAGTGGATCATACCCTTAAAAAGAATTGACGAAAATCTCGTTATATCACAAGTTGCATGTTTTTCTCAAAGTATGAAAGAAATTTATCATTCAAATAGATCAAGAACATAGATCAGCAATAAAAAATGGTAAATGGAAAATCCTATCATCCGAATGTCAAGGCCAGGTCCTACAACCTGTTTTTTTTTCTTTTTCTCTCTCCTCGATATCAGAGGGCTGATCAGAAGGGATTTTTCGACCGATGAAAAGTGAGAAAAACCGGTGAAAAATAACACAATTAATTACTAACCTCCCCAGGCTTTTCGGTTTGCAGAATTTAGTGGATATACTTATGCGTTATGCGGTACAAGTACAACGGAGGAGTCACCATCCAACGAACCAACGGCACCGGCTCCGAGTCAACCATGAATAATGAAGCCTCCGGCAGTAAGACGCTATTATCACTTCCACCTGGAATTATTAAGCCAGTATAACAACTGGGGAGTAATATTAATTGAGATTGCATTATTTATGGTCGTTGGAGTCCCATGAATAACCAAACACCGTATGATTTCAATGCAGGCTCGATGCATTCAGGGTAATATTAGATAATATTACAAAATACATTAGGTTTTTTACTTTTACGAAAAATAAGGAATCGAACTCTCCTGTGCCGGTATCGGTGTGATTTACTATGGGTCTGGCATATTTCTACCGAGAGGAATACAGCCATGCGTAGCCGCGTAGTGGGCGAATCATGAAGCACGTGAGTCTCCGCAAAAGAAAAGAAAAGAAAAGAAAAAAAAAAATTCATCCCCTTCGGATATTTTATTGACTTACTTCGTATCCACATAATATAGGTATATATACCCGTACAAATCGTTTCATATTATTTTTTTTCTTTTTTCTGTTTTCTTCTTTTTGTGAGAGAAAGCTCAAAAAGAGTTCAGCGAACTTATTTCATCCCTCTAAAGTTATACTTCGACGGATACTACGCATTTGACTTCAGGGGATTTCGAGTTTGAATTTAAGGAAACCTGCGCCAAATCAGGGATCGATTATTTTTTTTTCTTTTTTTCTTTTCGCGATAGTAAAATCAGCGATAATCACTCAGATCAGACGCAGGTATCCGCATGATATAACTCGTAGTCGATATTTTACCATTTATCGTCATGCGATATCCTATATCTACCCTAGAACGGGGTGCAGGTCTCGTGCTGTATCGTTAAAGGCGTGCTAGAGTACGTTTTATAAATGGTAAAGATTAAAATTATAAATAATTCATTAACCATATAAAGCGATACGTGACACTAGAATTTAAGCCACTTGTCACGTCAGCTGCGATATAATTACCAGCTACTGTACGTGCATGGGTATAATATTTCAGGTAACTATTCAGGCCCCATATATTGCCTCCGAGGTTCAAGAATCTCCAAGTTAACTTTAGAAAGTCTTATAGCTAACTGGTACAGTAAGATCTGCGAATTACCGGTTAAGGGTTTTCGTTAAATCTTCCGAATAATAATTTCCCAGTAATTTCCGGTCGGTGAAATGAATGAAACCTCCGTATTTAAGAAATGAGGGGAAAAAAGTAAGCAGCTACCTTCGCCCTGACTTGAGCTACGTATTATACTCCTCGGTGTTTCAGAATCTTAGAGATAGGGTAATTTCATCCTAGTTAAATAAATAATAAGAGGATCGGTATCTTTCCCGAAATTTCGTGCTACGGAATTATGGGAGAATCGATATTACCTCGACCGAATGAATAATGCATATACAGCCCGTGAACTTGCAGTTCTCACAATCTTGGATCGTTCTAGGGTAAGGGTAACACGTCCGGAGAAAATTTTTAACGACTCCCATGACGTGACATTCGTTTTATCGATCATTCCCTCGGGTTTATCTCACTACCAGACTCGAATCATATATATGAGCTGCCTTTGTCGCATGATCTGCACGCTAGGCTGATGGCTACATACAAGGCCCTCACGTGATTTCAGAGAGTTAGTCCCACTGGGTGCGATGCTAACGTTATATACTTCGAAGGGGACACACGTACGGTGCAGTGCGTATGTATATTCTACTGATAAAAACTGATCCCCGAATGAAATGAACAAGTTTAGAAATTTGTAATACATGCGATAATTACTATCCACGTACAATCCTAAACCCAAGTTTAACGGATGGTACAAATGGTTGTTATGCAAACATATGGTAACCCAGGACCAACATATCACGCCAACACACACACCGCGGTGGATAACATGTTTGCGTTCTCATCGAGGCATAATTGCGAGTAAAGGGACAAACAATGGTCTGGTAGATAGAGGTTCATATGCTGAGGAGCGAAATCCGCGTTCTACCGTTTGAACATCGGTATGAAATAACGCTCTGAAGCGTTAATCACTATCAAACCTTGATAAAACAGTTAGGAAAAAGTGCTAATAGATAGAAGGAAGTGTTGAAAATTATTTTATTCAATAGTAAAACAGGTCCGAAAGTGCGTTTTGACTCTGAGCTGAGAACTTTGTGGTATCGTTGCGGCTGAAAAAAAAACTTCGAATTCTCGTATATCCCGGAGCGTTATTGCCTCGAAACTTTGTCCTTCTATAGACTGTGTATCGGACTCCCCGCAGTTGAAATGAGGGACGTGGGAGGACCCGGTGGACAAACGGATGTCTCTTTGATGTCTGCTCAGCGGGTGATCGAGGTGACACAGTCAGGCTTCACCCTACGGGCCTATTTCCTATCCTATCCCGTGCGTGTACGACCATCATCGTATATTGCCATTGTGTCTGATCCAGTGACGTAGAATGGACGTAGAAACACGGGAACGAAGTTGAATTGAAATTTTTTCTTTCTGCCTTCCCGTGTGTTTTTCTTTTTTTATTCCTTCACTCTTTTTATGTAATCCCCTTTTTCTCTTTCTCACATTAATGAATGAATGGACGAATGAACGGATGAATCGAAGGAATTATCTCAAGATTGATGAGCGAGGGTTGAAATTGTAATCAACGGTCGGTTCCGGAAATAACCCGCTTAAGAGTTATTAAAAGGCATAGCATGGGATCTTTTAATTACGCCACTGGCTGGTCACTTTAGTTAGGTTGCACCCTTCAACCCTTTACGGTCAGTGAGCCACCAAATTCAAATTATTATTTCAGAGGCGTTGGACCCTCAGTCATCAGCGAAACAATTTCCTTATTACCCTTTGTGGACTAAAGTTCTAGTGTTCCGTACGGTTATTTTTCGTTTCGCTTTTTGTTTTTTTCAACCCTATACGGAACAACGATGATCCTTGTGATAAATTTTTCCGCCACCGTTTTATGTTATTTTCATTTCGTGGACTGCAAAGCTTAATATTTAATCAAAAAGCGTTAATAATCCTACCTCTCGCCACACTGTGGACGTGTTCATTTCCTGATCACCAGTTCACGTGCAACTAGAACGACATTCTATTTTCACCGGACAATGAACGGGTATCAGAGATACAGATAGTCTCTATTTATATTTTTGTATTTGTGGTGGGTACGGGTCGTTCCGCGGCTGTGTCAAATCCATAAAGCTTTTAGAGTCGAGCCAAGTGTGAAATATAATCCAATTATGTATTTAGCAACAGAGTACGTGTACGTATAAATCGGAAACGGTTTTCAAACACAAGAAATTCATAAACCCAATTCTATAAACAGACCTGATTCATTCGGCGATACGACTGCCAAGCCGCAACCAAACATTCCCGACCAGAATCTGAGGTAAATAATTTATTTTCAAACTCGAAACTTATTTGCATATACCAGTATGTGGTAAAAAACGAATCTACCGAAAAGATTCGGACTTTTGTCGTCTCGATATGAGAGGAAGCTAGTACATCGCAGCTAGTAAAGTTGTTGTTGGCTTGGCAAAATTTTGACGAGTTTTCGAATTCTGATGATCAGGTTTACCTACTTTGGAATCACTTTACCTTCGTGGGCTGTTCCGGAGCTCGTGTCGTTCTGTATTCTACGCCTTGGGGTAATAATTACTTCTAAACTTCTCGACACCCTAAATTACTTTCAACCATAAGACAAACACAGTTATACCAGCTCACCTCAGACACGCACGTCGGGTTACCCACTAGTTTACTTCCGTGTGAGAACGGCTTTACTTTAATGGATATAAATTCTCATCTCTCAGCGCTCCTTTCATAAACGGTCTTATCTCACGTCATGGTCGATAGGAACCTGGAATTTTTACAAAAAATTTTTTGCATGTTTGGGGATCTTCTGGTCGATAGGAACCTGGAATTTTTACAAAAAATTTTTTGCATGTTTGGGGATCTTCTGGCCGATGGGTGCATTGAAATTTCCAAAATCACCCAATCGAGGACCACAATGATATACTTATACTAACAGCAGCACTGATTGTTAGAATTTTAGTTATAACATGTTAGAGCGAAGTGCTCCTGAGAGAATAGCTCTCTGGAGTCTGCACAGTGGAAGTCGAAAGACAAACATTACGATAATCGGCCGTACTTTGAAAAGTCGTCTACACCCTCGCAGCTAGGACTGTCTGATAACTACTACACGTAAATTTCATCTCGGCAAACATAAACTCTGCATAATTGGTCGCTATTTGAATTTCCAACAAATATTAAGATCCCAGAAGCTAGGCGAGGTACTAGACTATGAAATCTCCTAGTTTTCATACAGTTGAACTACTCATACCTCACCCCTAATACCTTGAAGCTACTTTTGCGGACACGCCAAACTCGCCTCTTATAAAATTCAGTTATATTTTATCAGCGTGGATTAACGCGCTAGTAAATTATCCTAATCAAATACGACTAGGTATACACAACTATAGATACCCACACACAGGCGTCCAGTATGTAACTTGAGTTCAGCCTCCTAATTTCATCCATATGTGGATTAGAGCTGACGATCCGCACGAGTCTCTGTCGAGTGGTATTACGTTACATTTCGAAGCACTTGAGCCCAGTCCAGCCATAAGACGTGTTGATTGAGGTCTAGCGGTGGCTCTGAAGGTGTCGATGATTATAATCAATTAGTAATATTTAGGTCAAGTAGGTAAAGCGCTGCGTCGGCGTATTTCCTTTTTTTTTTTTTTTTTTTCTCATAAGACTGAAAAATCCTATAGCTATGTCGAAACGTAAATTTATTTATCGTCGACCTTTGAGCTGATCCGAATATCTGCAAGCGATTAGTTTTGTGAAAATCTCCCGTTTCCTTGCGGCTCCTGGCTCGATATTTAATCTCGGGTTTTCTCTCACAGCGTTAATTACAATTTACAATTACCGAAGTGTACGCTTTGAAAATATCTTGCCTTTTAAGAAAAGGCCTAATTCTCTTCACCGCGAGTCTTTGATCTCATCACCTATCAGGAAAAACCATTTTTCACCAGATGTTATGTTGTTATACTCGTATACGTAAAATAACATAATTTATCACTAATATATCGAGGATTTAGTACCTCCTTTAAAGAACTTCAAAAAAAACTAATTTACTTTGAAAATCGGTTCAGATAGAAACTTAGGAACGTCTAATCACAGGCTATACGGTCCTCGCAGGCTAACTACTGTCTCGATTACAGGCTATTAGCTGTACTGATTGGGTATTACAAGTGGCAGGCTTGACCAGTCCCACTAACCACATGGTTATTGGCCGGGATGATCAATCTTGAGCAATCTTCCTTGATGAGATTCGATCTCAGAGTAAACACATGTTGATCAAGTTAATTATAATTTAAAGATAAAATAATATTAAATCATTATTAATTGCGGTCGGGATTTGTGAGAGCTGGGATTTAATTTTAATAACATATTACGTGAAATATATTTAATGCTGATTATTTAAATAATTTTTCATGATATTTAATTATAAATTATTATATTTGTCGATGAAGGGAAAAAAAAACAAAAAAAAAATACGGTTGGAAATTATATACTAAATCAGAAAAGACTCTGGACTGTTCCTTCCTTTACACCGGATTCACGATGACGTAGACTTTCCCGTAATCTGTTACACTTTCGGCCTGGAAGAATAGAAGATCATTGAATTGTTATCGATTCGATTGGCAATATTTCGGAGTTTTTCCTAGAAAACTAAGAATTCGAGGATATTAAGATTCCGAAAGTCAAAAACCCCGAGAGACAAGAAGTTCGAAAAGTTTGTCTAATTCTTAGGGTTCAAAGATTCGATCGATAGCTTCACGATGTCATAAATAATTGATAGAATTTTGAAGTTTTGCGAATTCTGAATTTTGGGATCGACTCCGAGACCTCCGAAATTCAGACCTTCAACCCGGCCTACCAGCGATTCTATATTTGCGGAGGTTTACTTGCGTTATACCAGCTAGTACATGCACACACCCACACGCGATGAAAGCGACTGTAAGAGAACCGGAGCTTTTCGAGTAACTTGAGACGCTTGTGAAACTTGAAACAATAAAGTAATCCGAGCTTTACTTTGAAACAGCCAATAGTCAAGGAGTTCTAAGGCTCAAGAAAATTGCTTCAGGCATTGGAATTGGACAGTTTATTCACTCGCTAGCTGGTATTAGAAATCTATTTTCATTAGACAATCAAATTATGAAAAGAAATTATTTTCTTTTAATTCAAAGGGAATTCCCCACTCCCCCTTCCTCTCTGTATATCATCCCCGATAATAAAATCTGTATGGAAAAATTGAAAATAATTTTAATGAACGATATTTTCACGCGAACGATCGTCGCTGTTATATAGCTTGAAATAATAATGAATAGTATTTCGCGAAAGGAGTAGCGAGGCAGTATATTGCAAATGATATTCTGCAGCAGGTGTAAATAATAAAATAAATTGCTTGAAGAAAATTGTGCGACACTCAAAGAGTTTGAATATTCCTGAATCCTGTTTTCATCCCTGTACGACTCTGTTCACTATTTTAAACTCCATCCCCACTGCACCCTATACGGTTACGAGTACACAGCGCAGCAGCGCCCCTCATGCCACAAGGATATATATTTTCACGGTTGAATTACTCGGCTAGAGAGAGAAAGAGAGAGAGAGAGAGAGAGAGAGAGAGAGAGAGAGAGAGAGATGGGTAGAGGTACAAGCTTTTCGCGAAAATATCATTTCATTTTAGTCCCGGTGATAAACGAGCTCTGCTCAGTCGTGCCTAATAGTCTTGATAGCACCGGAAAATTGTCGTCCAGCCAGCCTTCCATTGTAGTTATAATTACAGGATGGGTAATTGCAGTCGAGTGAATTTTAAGTGCCAGATGACAGAGAAAAAGAGAAATTTTTGATCGGCTATATGCCAAAGCCTATTTCCCCCAAATGGTTACCTACAGAACGTTTTAATTGGCTGTTTGGCAAATTTTCCGAAATCGATAATCAAATAGTGATGAATAATGATTTGGGGTAAACTTACTCTCGCGGATCTTGTCGGCTGGGCAATTCTGTAAAATTGATAACAAAACGTGAGTTAGACAAATTTGAAAACGCCGGAAAACAGTATTTCTCATTTTCATTCATCATTCATTCCGCTACTTGACTCACCAATTGCATCTTTCGCCATAGACAATGGACGAATGCTATCCCGTTCGAATTGCATTTAGCTACGACTGATCTTCCATTAGTAACGTCACCATTGTCGTCGGAGACTTCGCCTGGAACGGTGATTAATAAATGTTTAAATACCGAAAATAGTTACGCTAAATACGGGGGAAAATTGGGCAGGACAATGCAGGGGCTGTGGTAAAACCGTTTCTGCACCCTTGCCATGAATCAGTTCGTTGATTCGGTTCACGCTTGTGACTAAACTTACGTCTAGCAGTGAGTAAAGAGGCTCGGTGAATCTAACGGGTAAAAAAATGAAGAAAAGCCCATTTTATTTGGACTCTGAGGTAAAATCGAGGCGCTCATACCTTCGCTTGGCTTTTGGGTTTCGGTAAAACACTTTTCTAAAACTGTATCCGCTATCTCGGCCTTCCACGGTTCTGAAGAATACATATTTCTCATGTACTCTCCCATCTTCTCCTTGTTCACATTGCCCATACGGTCAAGCTGTAAGTCAAGTAAAATATTATCAGAATTAAATTCTAGGAGCTATAAAGGCTGCGGGATATAGTTTCTTGAACCCGAAACTCACCACTTCTTTTTTCTGTCCAATGCACTGGACGGCGCACTGTGTAAATGAAAAAAAAGTCATTAGAAAAATGATCGGCGAATTTGTAATCAGGAATGATCTTGGTAATGGTCTTGGATCCTCACCACGTATTCGTCCTTGGTTCTATTCCCGTGAATGAATCCTTCGTATTCCTCGACCATTCTTGCTGTGGAAAATTTAGGTGAATATATAAATGAAGAGGCGATGTATATAGGTATTCCTCTCTCTAACCACCACTGAATCGTATAAATCTGGTAAATTTCTCAAGGCATTTCTTAACCTAAATAGAGATATCTTTATCCCCAAGGAATTCCGTTATTCTCGCAAGATATTCCCTCCAGCATATCGCTGTACGTATATATATATATATATATATATATATAAATATCTATAAAGCCGCGAGACTTTCGCTGCTAAGAACAAAGCATAGCTTGTGCAGGACTTTCATATAATATATAATATATATATATATATAAAATAAAATAAAAATTCACTTTGTTAAAGGTAAGGGAAAACAAGAAGTCGGTTCAAAGAACAACAGCAACAGGAGCAAAGATATAAGAGGTACTTTCATACCAGACACAGATCTGGGTACTTGCCTTGCTTGGTCACTTCCGAGGCTTTTCTCGCTGGATCGAAACATTCCTTTTTAAGATCTCGAACACCTTCGCTCCAGAGGAGTTTAAGGTCGTCATTTTCACCGCAGCAAGCACGGCGTTGTTTCCTTTTCTTATTACCATCAACCTGAGCTGTATCAGAGGTGGTATCGTGTCCTCTCTTAGATTTAATGGATCTTCGAACTCGCGGATAATACTGCTGGTCTAACCCATCTCGAAAGAATTCATCTGGACGTGATAGAAGAGAATGAAAAACGAAAATTTCAACGTTTCGAAAGTTTTCTTTTTTCTTTTTTCGATGAACCGATTCGTTCGATTTACTCACCAAATTCATCGCTGTTGAAGGAACTGGCGATGGATATAACGGCTAACAGTATCAAAGCAGAAATCACAGCGACCCTCATAGCTGAAGTTTTTGATTTTGTTTCAGTTCAGGACGTTCAAAGGATGAGAGTAAAGATATATATATATCGAAGCTTTTGATAAAAGTCAGCTAATTTAACGAGCCAACTTTTCGACCAGAGGACAGCTCGAAGACTGAGAAGTAAGAAGTGGATAGGAAACTGTTCAGAGAGAAGCTTGGGTCTAGAATGAAACCAGGCTTACAGGGTCAGTGACAGACCAGACCGTATGGCTATATAACTGTTAAACGACCCAGAGACCTCCCACTAGCTACCAAGTAATCCCAGGACCGATACCACAGTCTCTTTTCATTCCATCCTTTCTTTTCGGAGATTTATAATGATAATATGAGTAAGTCAGTCGATCTACAGTGTCAAGGCCAGGATCTGGCGATTAATTATCGAAAGATTGTAAAAAAAAAGAAAAATAAAAAAAAAACGACAATTGAAGAAAAAAAAAAAACTCGGACCGTTGCTTTATGCCCCGAGTCCTAATATCGTTGTACCGTTATCAAAATAGTATATTTGATCCGAAAGAATAATGAAAAAAAATAAAAAATTTGTCCTACTCTCTCGGCTTTTGTCTGGTTGAACCGTGACGTTTGTACAACTTATGCTCGTATCTGAGATTAGAATCGAATTTAGGATAGATTGAGGGTTTCTCTCGGGTGTTTTTTCAAACTGATTTTGTTTTTGTTTATTTTCTCTTATATATTTATTTACTCAACTTTTCTGTTCAATGATTCCCCCACGCGGGCATAGGTAGTTATTATTTTTACAAAATCGGTCAATTCGCATCACAGTATAGACATATACATGTACTTTGTCGTACCTATACAGTTTATGAAATATTGAACAGACCAAAGCTGCGGAATAATTCAACAGACAACAATTACGGTACGGTGAACGCTTCGTTGAACTTTATACCATATTATACAGACCGGTATTTCCGGTGTTGAAGAAAAACAAATAATAAACTAAAATACTGTATATTTATATGTATGTATAGTAATGTTGTAGTTATAGCATGCCTACCCTTCGTCTGTGATAATGTGTACAGGTGAAATCTGTAAAGAATTTTCATGAGATTTAGGGATTTGCTCTTTTTTTTTTTTTGGTTTCAAATAAAAGAAAAAATGAATGTGAAAATGAACATTTTTCGGAATAAACTGCTGGGGTGATTCTCTGCAGACAGAGTATTAGCACCACTAAAATTGATTATTCTAAAGGATATCGAATAAAAATAAATGACTTACGCGAAAGGTGAATAGCGAAAGTACGCCATTGGCACGTTCTGAACTGCAGGTATAACCCTTGGATAAAATAATCAAGATCGCCAATTTACATTCCAATTTACAAACGGGTGTTAATAAAATTCTATAATCAACTATGTAGGATGGTAGGTATATATATATGTGTGTGCGCGATATCCCACCATCCGCACCACCTGTGTCCAAGCAATTTTAATCGAGACCATCTTTTTCAACGATTTGTTTTCAAATTGCATTTTTAATTTAACCTACCTATGCATACCACACATATAGGTATACATACATACATATAACATAGTATATACATTTATAGATATAATAGTATATAGATAGATATATACATCGCGTATATTCATGTATACAACTGTTCGCTTGGCTGAATATATACACCTATAGGTATACATGGGTGTATATACACACATACCTATATCAACCAATGAAAAATTCCATCAAGGTGTAAAAAATAAAACAGAAAAAGATAAAACGAAAAAAAAACTTGATCACTCCGCCGAGATGCATATATATATATGTATGCTATATAGAGAGAAAAAGAGAGATAGATAAATACATCGAAGCATTTCTGCAACCCCTATGGAAACGTCCCGCTCTACACTTTCACACAAAAGCAAACGCGTGAGTAAGCTCGGTATATAGACGCACATGCGTGGGTTAAATGGATCATCTCTCTCCCTCACTCTTGAGGGTTGTATGTCCGTCGATCCGTTCATCCACCCTCGACAGATAATTGCGTGTTAATAGCTCACAGCCCCTAGGCTTGATACATATAAACGAAAAGCCTTAGGCAAGGTGTATGTGTGTATATTTAGATACTCGTGTAAGTATGTACTATACATATATGTATACATACATGATCGGGATCGAATTTAACCTATGTATAGATTTCTCGATGACCATTTGCCGAAAGGAAAACAGTGGCTTCACTGACCAACAAGTGTTGCGAATTTGTTTGCCAAACACTGATGAGGGGGTGGGGGGCGAAAACGACCTAAATTTTACAGGATTTATTTCTCTTCCCAACTTATTCCCAATGACAAGTCAAAGTTTTTTTTTTTTACACATATATTTCTAGAAAAGAAAAAAAAAATTAGAAAATTTGAATCACCGATAAATTAGAATCAAATTATGGATTAGGACGTCGACGCTGAGGGTCCAATCTTTTGAGAAATTTTCGCTTAAATTCTGCTGTACAGAAAAAAGGAAAAATCGTATATTCCTGGATTTTTTCAATCAATAAAAGAACATTTTCGCGCTCTATATACACCGTTGTGGGATGTCAATATATTCAGCATATTCAATATACGGATAAGATTTTTTGATTTTTTTGATTTCATTCGGGTAATTTCGAAGTCTCTATATCATATCGTCGAACGTGTGTTATGCTTTTGAGTTTACTCTTGTCCTATATTTATTTTTCTTCCTTTTCATGTAAATTTCATACTGAAAAACTTAAAACAGCAATTTTTTTTTTACTCTCGGTAAGACAGCTCTTAGCCTTTTAATTATTATACCTACCGATGAATTTTTATAATGCAGAATTTGTTAAGAATTAAAAATAATGAACGGAGTTTTTTCCTTCCGCTCTTCTTAGAATGAATATTTCCGTTTTTGCCACTTAGAGCCGCGGTTTTACCGTTAAATTAAATTATCATTCACCAAAAATGTTATGAACAAAAAAAAAATGTTCACAGTACTTCAATTTCTTTGAATAACGTGAAGCTGAACTCTCCGGAACCGGCCCTATTATATTTTCAAAGTAAAATGAAAATCTAGATAAATCAGAGTTTTTCTTTCTCTTCCATTTTCCGGCTGATATTTGATCATTCGGAAAGCTTCTCCGTAGACATATATTCTATTCCTCCCAAGGTACGGTGTTGTAATCCGTTTATGCCCGGGCATGAGCAATTTGGTCGCGACTCTTACGTTCTAGGCGTTTTTTTTTTTTTTTCCTTTTCCTCGTTTTTTCTCTCATTTTTCTTTTTTTTTTTCTTCTTTCTTTTTTTGGTTCCTTTTCTTTTTTTCTTCCTTTTTTTTTTTTCGGGTCACGATCGCCTGTCAGAGCCAGCCCGCGTCCGACTGATTAACCTTGTCGACCCACTGAACGAACCAGGAGCCCGGCGAGAGACCCACCTTTAGACTTTTGGCGTCTTTTAGCGTAGTCGTCGCCGACGTTCACCTTCCGTCCCTCAACCTCCACCCCCGCTCCCAACCCTCGCCCCCTCACCTCTTCTATACGTCTCTGCAGCTCTCGCTTAGAAACTCGAATAAAGTCTTGTGACAAATTACCCCCGATCTAGCGGGGTTCGAGAGTAGAAAAGAAGGGCGCGGGATCGGGGATCGCCTCGATTTTGCAGACCTTGTTTTGTATATACGACGTGCCTTTTTTCAGGCCCAACGATATATGTTCCTACTCTTTTAGCCTTACCGATCCTCCACATCGAACTATCAAAGAAGATTGATCATTTCCACTTCTCTTAGCGATCAGGTATAATGGATATAATGTTTTTTTTTTTTTTTTTTTTTTTGAAAAATTTTGTCGAGAATTTGTTCTTTTTTTTTTTTTTTTTCTATACAGAAGCAAAATTTGAATTCTCTTACATTTTATAGGGAAAAATGGAATGAAAATTTAATTACTCTCCAACGCTCCAGGGACAGTATGGTATGTTTCTGTGCAAACGATCGAGAGAATGGCAAGACGCTGGTATAATGTACCTACCTACAGACATATGCATATATGTGTGTATAAATAGTGTGGTTTATTTATGAGAGCAAGTAATCGTGCGTTGTACGTACGTGACTGAAAGTAGGACAGTTTTGCGTCATTGTATTAATGTATGTGCATATGGTAGCTGTGTAGAATTTCTCGTACGAAAGGTATAGTAAAAGTAGGTAGGAATATACGCCTACCTATGTACAAGTATGAACGATGTTACCTGAAATATTACACCACTCAGAATTTGAATACGCGTTAAAATTGTCTCAGGAAAGCCACGTGCTTATTTGAAAATAAAAAAAACAAGAAATAAAAAAAAGCAAGGGTTTATTCCTTTCTCAGACTTTCGAAAAAACGAAGCTGACATTGGCGATATTCATCGCTCTATATCTCGATTCTCTTCAATGATGGGAAAACCTTCAACATCTGGTTTTGAAGAGTTTTTATTCTTCTTTAAAATAAGACCACGTGGAAGACCCAACGATATTTTCATCGAAAGTTATTAGGGATAAACAACCGGGGCGCGATTATACTCTTCACATTTTAGCACACACATATCATATCGCATTCCCTCTTACGGAGGATAGATGAAATACGTTTTGCCATTGTAATTTTATCCGAGAGTGAATATACGTGCGCCTTTACTCACCGGTAATAAAAAAAAAAAATTAGGTTGACGTAGAATGTCCAGGAGTCGTGGGACAGACAGTAAAACCTCCAAGGGTCCAGAAATCGCTAAGGATAAACATCAACCTGTTAGCATAGTGGTAGTAAACTCATAACAGTCGGAAACTCAATTTCACCTTATTTTATTTCATTTACAAATTTGGCGGAATAATATTCGAAAAATTATTCCAAATTCTATCCGTTATAAAAACCGGCGTCTTCATGGCCGTGACTATTTAAATCGTATTAATATCAACTAGGATATTATCTGAGACATTTAGTATGATAATCCAAGCCACAGGGGGTTGTTTGAGTATGTGTAAAACCGATTAACGCTTTTCAGATACGATCGTTTTCAAGGGGTAGGTTATGTGGATATAAATACTTTAACTAAGTATTAAGTACGCGTGTAACTCAACCTAAGCAAATCTATAATGTATCTACACGAATTTTGGGGTATTGAGGGTAGGTATAGATCAGTTCGTCGATGCAGAAAATGTTCGGCAAGCGTACGAAAAAAAAAAAAAAAAAAAATACCAATAATTCGGAAACTGAATAGAACGGCTCATTTGTTCAATATGATCATATTGTCAACCTGTTGTCTTCGAGCTAATGGATAAAGTACGCTTTGGGGCGAATGTTATAATGTAGGTAGGCGCCCGATATTCGTACTTGGCTTTTACTCAATTTTCAATTGGCTCATAATTTTCAAACTTTGTTTATTTCAACCCCGTATAAGGGGGTTGGAAACGATTCAATAGCGGTCTATTGGCGCAAAAGATAACTCCAAATTCGGGTCAGGGGTTCAGACAGTTTAATTAATTATAAAATTGTGTGGCGTTTAACAACTCCGCGATGGTAAAGATCTGACATTCAATACCTGCAGAGTATGAAAAGCAAATTTTTATCGAAAATGGTATCTTTTTTTTTCTCAGACACTTAAATTTCGCTTTGTCACACACCAATTCCCAATTCAACTCTTTGACGGTCACGTTTCTTCATTCAGTTATACATCAGGCGCCGCGAGACGCGACGCGACGCCCCGCGTCGAAATTCCTCAGCGTCGCGATACTCGGCGTCGTCTCAACCCGCACCAGACCTCTCTACCCCTAGGTTAATCCTTAACCTTAGGAACTCGATGTACATACCGTGCCAAACCATACCGTCCGTCCCTTCTACCCTAAGAACTTGCTTGATTAACACTCAGCCACTAATTCAGGGAATATGCCGTCCGACCCACAGAGAATTCAAATCGTTCTTGTACAGGTTGTCACCCCGTGAATTATTACTCCACCCGAGCCAGGCGTCGAGAGGTAAAATAAAAAACTATTATATGTATAAATATATACGTCGGTGAATTTTTTACCCCCCGGGAAATCGGCGATAAGAAAATTATTGATTTCACCCGGAAAACGACTTTCGCTAATTGCAACGAAGCCTTGCCTCTCCGACCCTCTGGTATCAGAAAGAAAATTCCTTCCAGAATCTGGGGGATGGAAAGGCTGAAATTCACAGGATTTCACATTCGAACGATCGCCATGTCTCTATCAAACCGAACGTTTCCTTCGACCCGTCAAAAATCGGACTTCTATAAGGGGATGAAGCGTTCCTTTTCACTTCGCGTTATCTAACCGTAGATTCCGATGCTCGCCAGGTATTGGAGTATAAAAATTTATATCTAGTTTATAGTTGAAATCAGTAAATTTGTAGCCATGGCAACATGTCCTTCTCTCATTCAGTTCCGAGCTGTGACCCAATTCATTAGAAGGCAATCTGTCCCCGTAGCTGAATCGAGTCCCAACCTCATTACAGAGTCGTTACTATTTCCTGAAGACTTTGTGCCCGGTATCTTGAAGCCAATTTTCAAACTGCAGTATAAGCACATTCTTCAGCGTGAACTGCAATTTCGTTATCTTCGTTGAAAATTCACAGGTTATTATCGTCATGAAGATGAAGATGATGATGATGATGATGAGGGGAGAATGGGGGATGAAGAATGAGTTGCAACAAGGTACAAAACGTTTAGTTAGACAACAAACTAGGGTGTGGAGTGTTACACCAATTCCAGAGCTTCAACTCTCTCTCTCTCTCTCTCTCTCTCTCTCTTTCTCTCCCTCTTTCTCTCTCTTGACTTTCGGCAATAATTCACGGTAATGTTCTCAGCGATAAAGGCGTTCCATGCTCCTCGTTGGTACATTTCGGGGTCTGCGGTTCTGAGCATTGTGCTTTGGTATACATGCGGTGGTCTTCGTATTTACGCCTTTCCACCGCCAATTTCTTATCAGCTACTTTAGCGGTGAGGTGCTACTGCCCAATTTATCATTCTCCATTATGCAAAGTTCTCAAGTGTCCTTGGGTCACCCTCTTCTCTTTCTCTTTCTCTTTCTATTTGCGAATAAGAGAGGTGGCTGCCGGGCTCAGTCAGTCTGGTAAAACGGGGAACCCTAATTCCCGCGTTTCCTAGAGCCTCGTTTTCATTTAAGGCGGGTATACACACCTACACGTTAAACCAGAAATGGAACTTTGCCCACTAACAATTTCTCCGCTTTTGCCACGATATAAGGTATAATGCGAGTTTAAACCAGGAATTGAATAAGGTGTTAAATTAAAGAATGAAATTTACTTTAACGAGACGAATTACGACTTTTAGATCAAAGCTCATGCACCCCCATATACTCCAAGTCTCTAAAGGGCCAAATACCTTTGCCACATTTGTAATTAGATGAGAAAATTAAAGAGCTGGTAGCACCAGGGAGGGAAAAGGCTATTCGGAAAATTGAGAATCATAAAACAAACAGGCGGAGCTGTTATACCCAAATTGCTTTGAATCGGAAAATTTACTGGATTTTTAGCCAGTTATACCGTTCAACATCGAGGTATAGTATATATATGCCTATGCATCACGTATTCAAATTTCTTCCTTTTTTGTTTTGTTTTTTAAACAAACACGAGCTTACCTCTGACCAATGGAAGGAAAATAAAAATTCAGAATCGTGATACAACATATTTCTGAAAAAAAGAAGAAAAGAAGAAAAAAAAAAACTAATCACCAGACGTTTCGTATACCTTCCCTAATTTACACTACACACATACATACCCATATGCATATAGCCATGGGTATAGTATATATATTCTAATAAAAATGAAGAAACGAACGAGTTTCAATAAATTATACTTATTTGTAAAGCATGTGAATTTTCAGTCTGGATAGTTTTTCTCAATATTGATAGAATACCTAGTCGGTTGAAAAAGAAAGAAAAAAAATCACAGGCAAGGTATATAACATACGTCATACACGATGGTTATAGTATACGAAATGGTATATGAAAAATATTACGTTAACAATATTTCATCGATATAATGTGCAAAAAAGTTGCGTAGTCGTGTGGAATGGTTTTTTTATCTTTTTTTTTTTTCTTTTTTCTTAGCCCAATAATATATATCTATAATAGAAAATCTATGAAAATATGCAATAAATTATTGTTAGTGGAAATTTGTTTGGTTTTTTTTTTTTTCTATCCCAACAATCTCTCCAGACGTTTTAAAACGCGTATATATTTATATATATATATATGTATATCATATTTATATTGGTTTATATTTTCGCGGCGTCGCGACGCGACGCCTCGTGATGATAGAACGTGAGGGGTTTGGAGTTTGGGTGCAGGGCGTAGAGGGATGGGTTAGATTTTATTGTGATGGTTGACTCTTCGTTCGCAAACCCGATAATATACGAGGATCTTGTACCTTATATACACATATAGGTGGATAAAAAGCTCGCTTACTTGCTATATTTTTCAAGAGAGAAAAAGAGAGAGAGAGAGAGAAAAGAGAAGAGTAAAAAAGTAAAAAAGTAAAAGGAGAAAAAAAAAAAAAAAAAGGGGAAAAACCGAGACCTTGGCAAATATCAGGTTATAGGTCCCACGATGGTTGCCGTGGATTCTGTACGCGACATCTCTCCCATATCTTTCATAGAAGATATCGCCCCTCTGACGTACGTGATTTTTTTTTCCCACCTACCTACCTACCTATCTACCCCCCGCCCTTATCCCAAGATTCAGATACTTATCATTCAACGTGCCAATGCCGATTTATCGGCAAACCAACACCCCTGGTTTGACATTTCGTACGGAATGGGTAGCAGATATATCTGGGTAATCTTTTTTTTTTAATATAAAAAAAGACAAAAAAATAGGTAAATGAAAATCTCGGCCATTTTCAAATTGAACAAATATAAAATATACATTTTTCGCATGATTAGATTAATGATAAGAAATTTGGTACGGGGTTGGGGAAAAGGGGATGAAATATTTTGTCTATCTATCTCCTAGTCACGTGTATATGTGCGTGTGCGTGTGGATTATAAGAGGATTTATTGCAGAAGTATAGAAATGGCAAAGGCTTTGATGATCTGGTGCTTCCCATCGTTGAGGGGTGCCACAAGCCGATTGTGGTCCTGACCCGATTGGTTTTTGATTGCGATATTGTCAGGGAAATAGAGTTGAACTAAACTGAGTCGTATATATCCCGAAGGTTCTATTGATATTGATTGCTTACTGCGTCGAGTATTCGATTCAAATCGTGTATATGTGTGTACGTGTACCTATATACATAATTCTATATCCAGATGAAAGCTCGTGCCTATATCAGGGCAGATATTGAACCCCTAAGAATGCTAGTGCTATCTCATTATTTCTTTATAAAAGTTATATTTCCTTTTTCTCATTTTTCTGAATTTCTTTTATATTTTATTCTTACTCAAACTTAGGAATACATGATATTATAAACGACCGGCAAATATCTCCACTTTATTTTTGATACCTAAATAAATATATCTATATACAACACCGATCGCATTAAAGGTTTCAAGGATCGAAGGACTCCACACCCTCGCCCACCCTGCCGCAAACGGATTTTCGTTGGTTGATTGGGTTTTAAAGAATATTCCCTCTTTTTTCCAACCCCGCGTACCGTTTACCCTCTACAGGTTTTTAAGGGGTTGTTTTTCACCCGGTGTACCTACCTACCCGCACAGGGTTAGCTGCGGGGGTTGATTCGGCTGATAAATCACCAATTATAAGAAGTTTCGATTTATTGTCAGAGTTTGGAGGAGTCGAGCTGCCTGGTGCGGCGAGGCACAATGCCAACGAAATTGAAAGTTTAACCCAAACTGAGGCCTATCTTAACATCTTTTATAGACGATTAAATTAAGTGCCAAATTCCCGGCTCAGTCGCGTCCATGTCAAAATTCAAACTTTCCACTTTACCTAACAATTCGCGGTTATTTCATTGGCATCCCTTTAAAAAAATTACTAAATATTGACCAATGCCGGGAAATTTGTTCTCATTTTTCACTGTTTTTTGTTTGTCCCTTTTTCGCCATAAACGATTCGTTTAAATTATTATTTTTTTTTTTTTTTTTTCTCCCCAAAAGCCGGGATTTTGAATAATTATTAATATATTAATAAATGATTCATAATTGTTAAAATCCCACAGTAATTACATCGGAATTAAGTTATTAAACATCGTACTTCATAAGTACTTGTCGTCAAAGTTCTTGGTTGGTAGTGGTACTTTAAAGAGCGGATAATTGCCCGCGTAAAGCGTTGAAACTTTTTGCATTTGGTAGGTAGTAAGGTATAGGTATAGGTACAGGTATAGGTAACCAGGTAAAGCTCATAACTTTAGTTTCAACGGGTCAAACTTCTAAATACGCCTGAAGTGATGCGACTCGTCCTGCAGGAATGGTATACCGGTCGATCAGTAAGACCTGAATAATTGATCATTAGTTTTCTTCGAGCGTTTCATTAGATTCGAATTTTTTCATTCACATTTTTTAATAAGTTCAAATTAGAACCAAAATGAAAAGAAAAAAAAAAAAAAAGAAGAAGAGGAAGGAGCCAAACTTACGGCAGAATCGAATTTCGCAAATAGATATAGTACACTTATATCACATGCATAAAGGCATAGCAGCATACGTGCATACCTGTATGCGCGACTTTTCTTTATCTCAAAGGAACTTTCGTCGAAGTAATATCGAGAATTATTAGGTTTTGAGGGATATGAAGCGAAACTGGTATGGGTAAGACAAAGGGCCGAGAAGAGAAGAGGGGTAAAATAGAAAGAAAGAAAGAAAGAAAAAAAAAAGCGAAAACGAAAAGAAGAGAAAGAAAAAATGGAAAAGAAGTCTGAAAGTCGCTGGGAACCGAAGTTATTCAAATTTAGAGTAGAAGTTATTTGAATTGGCAACGACGTCTTGCCCGATATGGATTAACCCCCCTGCCCCGCTCACCCACCCACCCCCCGGGGTTTTGTGTTTTATGCCGCAGGTATTTTCTGTTTCTTCGATGAAATTCACGAAACTCCTATATTGAAATGACGTACTCAAAATTATACCCAATTAATTACTCGAGATTTCTATACCCTATGTATTATAATATGTATATACCTATACCTATATCTACTCGGTCGAACAAATCTTTACTCACTACTGTTTACCTTGGCTCTCATTAATTATACCCACCAGGCAAACAAAGCCTGCAAGAAAATGAATAATCAAATTTCGAAAAAAACCGAAAGAGAGAGAGAGAAAGATAAAAGAAAAAAAAACTGCAGTGAAACTAGAAAAGAAAACAGCCTCACTTTCGTCATTTGCTTGCAGTATACATAGTTATATTTGCCAATTAGAATAATTTGCATTTTGAATAATGATAATAATGAAAGTGCGAGACACGAAGAAGGAAAAATTGTACCTTGATTAATTTTTTTTTTTCTTTTTTATCTTTCTTGCATCTAATTATTAACAAAGGTTCGATATTTACTGTGCGATAAGTAATCAATCATGATTATTACGCGACTAATACTTTCGCCTACCCCATAAAGTGAAAGAGAGAAAATGTGAAAAATTTTTTTTTAATCTTCAATCGTTATACGCCAACTGTACGAATATTTGATCACGTTGCAACCTGCAATCGGAATTTCGCCCTGCAGAGTTTGGTCAATTATATAGGGGCTTGTCAGACTCTGGCCCACAGCGATATCTTCAATATTAATTCCTCTGTGACGTTATTCCGATCACGATTTTTCCTCCTGCCGAGATATGCACTCTCTTCATGTTTCCATTTTATTTGTCCTCTTTTTTTATTTTATTTTTTTTTTATTCGACTGCAGAGGGTATTCCCGCCGGAAAACTACGACCTTTTATCTATACTTTCTGCTAACGAGATTGGCGTTTGAGATCTGTCCCATGTATAGGTAAGTTTGCGTCTATAATACTTTTATAAATAATTGAAGAATCATTTTTTTTTCTCTTCTCGTTATTTCCTCAATTCGATACTGGATAAAAGAAGAAATTTCACTCCATCCTCAAGGCGCGTCTATTCTAATAGGAAATTTTCTACTTCCTTGAATTTTGGTGGGTTAGAAAATGGCCGGCCCATTCGTTTCGGGTAAGGGCGTAGTCCAGGGGATTTTATCTGGTAGTCGCGTTTGCGAAGGCCCGTGCGCGGTTCGTGGTATTGGTGGTCCTGATAATCCAGACTTAACTTGTTTCATCCTCGCATCGATAAAGAAGATACAGAATCCCTGGACTACCAGCACCAACCCTCGATTCCCCTTGCTAGAGAAGGCTACTTTAGCCAAGAAGCGACGACAACGAACAATCCGCGATTCGTTCAACAGCAGAAAAAAATCGGCCGTTTCAATTTGCAGAATATACATTTCGCTTGAAAAATCATTCGGGACCTTATTTTTTTATTTTATTTTTTGTTCACTTTGCAACCCCTCGATTTTACCGCCAAGTCAAAACTGGAAGCTCTCTTTGTGTAAAAGCTGGTGAGCTTCTGAGGCTCGAGAGATTCTTAAAGCCTTCGCTAAACCACATTTCGCCCAAGGGCTCTCTCCTCCAACGTCGGTCTAGCTTCCCTCCCGGCCAACCCCCCCAACTGATTGATTTACTCACGGATCTCCTTGTTAATGTGGAGGGATATACTGATCGAGAGAGATCGCCTCTGCCCCAAGGGTTGGCGAACACATCGCCGGACATTAATCCTTAGAATTTAAGTATACCTACCCCTAGTATTCGAAAAACTTTTGACGTTCGATGGAAGGGTAGGGGGAGTCCTTGGCTTAATTATTTCGATTTTTCATTTGAAGAGGTGAAAAGAAATTCCAGGATTCTTTCGAGTAAAAATTTGATCGAGTAATGTATTAATCAGAGTTTCCTCGCAGGATCATACGCTGAAAATGAAAAATAAAAAGGAAAAAATACCCCTTATTTAATGCATAAATTTCTGCTAAATCCATGAATAAACTCTAATTGGTTACCAATTCGCATCAAGCACCGGCGGTAGGTATATCGGTTTATTTTTCCAAGGCCAATTAACACTGCTGCGGGAATCTAACACGGGTCCTGCCAAAGGCAATTAGCGAAAAGCGTAGCGGACTGGGGTGGATCCATATACCTTGAGAGAACGTGACCTATGGTAGATTGTAAGAGAATGTATAGATACGTCGAAAAAGCGATACCTATCCCGTTTAAATTCGTCCTTTTACTTCGTCCTTTTTTACGGTTCCATCATTGCGGGTTATTTTTTTCGTTTTTTCTTCTTCCTTTATCGAGGTGTTTCCGTGGATAAGCGTTATCATGTACATATATAGGTGTGTATCGCGAAAAAGGAATAATTTCTATATCTCGTCCGCAGGACCAAGGTACGAGGTGAATAGAAAAGGACGAAAATAAGTAGATATGTGAAAACGGTATAAGAAATCGGAAGTCGATGAGTGTTATGGAGCCAACTCACGCCTAACGGAAGTGACTAACACGTGGCGTCCGATAAAAAATTACCCAACCACCCCTGCACCAGGGCTAGCTGGTTCGGCCCGAAAGTGAGATAAATATAAGGGACAGCAGCTACCGAACAGGAAATCGTCTATGATATGTAATCGGGGGAGGAAGGAACTGTATATGTACGTGGTTGATTTTTTGAACAATTTATTATGCGACGGGTATGTATGGGTGAAAATAAATCTGTTTCAAATACGAAGTACAAAACAGGGAAAAGTATAGGGATGAAAAAATAAAGAAATAGAAAAGGAGAAGAAGAAGAAGAAGAGGAAGAAAAAAAAAAAGAAAATTTAGGAAACAGCACGAAAGTGATGAAGAAATGTGAAATGGGAATGAGAATTGTTATAAGAATGGGGTAGGTATAAGGAATATATAGAGGATGGACATAGCCGGAAAATAGGAAAACAGTGGGCGAAGCCAGGAGCATAATAAAACGATCTGTCTTGAGTAGAACAATATTATTCTCAGAGCAGACATTCGTCTCGTTCTATCTATGCGAGATTGCCTATTTCTCTTCATCTATTCCACTCTTGACGGTCTTCGGCTCTCGAAAGTTTCGGGGCCTCGATAAAGCCTGCAGAAAGAAAAAAAAAAAGAAGGAAAAAAAAAAGAAAAATACATTCGTTCGTTCGCGGGGTGCCTAATTCCCCAATTTGTCCCTCGCCCTGTCACTTCCTGTCATCGAGATATCTGAGACGAGGTAAATAATCGGGGGAAGAAGGTGGAGAAAAATAATAATAATAGTAATAGAAGAGGGGGAGAAAACAGGGGCGAGAAAAATTCGAAAAAATACAAAACCTACATAAAAATGATTTTGATAAAATTACACTCATTTGAGTGGTATAACTATAGGTGTATTGTGATCAACCCTAAATCATTTCGCAAGCTTCGGTTTAATCTTGTATAGAACGTTACACCGTTATAAGTTGCGGCAGATAAACGATAACGTTATAGTTATACCTTAAGCACATCGTGTCAAACTGTCGTTTCGAGAGTTTGAGGGGTATGATAGGTAACGTAATTATGACGTAAGATGACCTGACAACGAGCCATAAAAATTTTTCACTCTGAAACTGATTGCTACTCAACACGCCAGAGTCAGGGTATACCTATGCTCACTTGTCCTTATCACCTTATTTATATGGATATACTATCCCCGTACATATTCGTTGGTATCACATAAGTAGGGGATAATTATATGATTCATAACGGAGGTACATGTTATTTTATTTCTTGTACATAAGGAATTTTTTTTTTTTTTTTTCCAACACATCGTGAGTAGATCCGTAGAGCAAAGAACTTTTTTATAAATATACATAACTTCACATAGAATTATGAATATCACTCGAATTAACTTCGTAAACTTTAACAACTTCGTTGGATGGTAATATATTGGAGCCAAATTTCTGATGTATAGAGGTATCTACAACGAGAGAAACTGGGTAAATATAACCGCGGAGTTTCGATCAAAGGATTCAATTAATAATTAATACAAACTCTCCCCTAGAGTTTGCCCGAAATCAACTCCCTCCCCCCTCCCCCCCCTCTCTCTCTCTCTCTCTCTCTCTCTCTCTCTTTTGCGGTAATTCACTAGGTTCATCGTGAAATACAGATGTGTTATACCGTGCGATTATGTGGAAAATTACAGGTTCCAAACGCGCAGGCGCTGATTCATTCGAACATTACGAGGGCCGCCAATTTCAGTCTTGCCACGAATATCCCTAGAGTCCGGCTGCGATGTTTCCGATTGTTGTAAAATACAAATGGCGGGAATAGGTTATGTTCGTTGTGAATCTAGCAGACGACAGAACTAGGGATATTACTGGAAAGTTGGTGGACTTGCTGGCGCGATTCTGCCGGCCAATGATATTCGAATGAATCAGCGCCTGCGCGCTTGGAACCTGTAATTTCCACATAATCGCACGGTATATATATATATATATCTAGATGGGTATCTATCTATCTATCTATCTGTAAGAGAGATATAGATATATATTATAGTATAATAATATATACGTACAGGTATATAGTTTAGAGTCAAGACTCGACTCGAGTACGTACTATTACAATTTCCAGGTACACCTACACGGCGACACAATTATTACTTGCTCTTAGGTGTCTCTGGCGTAAACACGTTACAATTAGCCATAGAGGAAGATTACGATAATACGAGGAAGTGGTGCTCCTATTCCCTACTGGTACCTACTGGTGCTGGTGCTGGTGCTGGTGTTATAGAGATGACGACACCTACGGTGTATAGATGTAGATGTAGCTACGGATATAACGCGGGGTATGTATAATGGAGAGGGAGATATATATGTATAATATGTATAACATATACATGTATATACATACGTGTGTATGTTATATAGAGCAAGAACCAAGTCCTTCGAGGGAAGTCTTAATGGCGCGTAGCGCTTAATTTATGATAATTTCATTTTGTAATATCTTCCCAAGAGCGAGACACCGACAGGGTTTTGACACTAGACTTAATAAATTTCCGATATAATTATATGTATGGGAAATTATTCCGCGGTTTGATACGGTATATGATAAACTGTATACATGTTATAACCGATGAAAGGAAAAAGCAAAAAAAAGGGTGAGAAATTTGAAGAAAAAAAAAAACAAATTGGGAAATGCACGAGCTTTTTCGTCTTCTTTTTTACTTTTATTTCAGATAGACCCTCCGGGCGATCTTCTACTATTTCATACGGTAAGTTACTTTTGGTCAGATGGCTACACACTAGACGCGTTGGCTCTCTAGGTACTTGATTGAAACGGAAAGTCCAGACTGACCGGAATGACAATACGAAGGAAATGTTTTATTTAACTTTTGAAATTGAAGAATGCTGGGGAGATAGGAAAGAGTTTTTTTTCTTTTTCATGTATAGAGGAAACTACTTAAAACTCATTTTCTGTAACTACCAGCTGATACATGATTTAAATAATTTATCAAATATTTCACTAATTGTAAGGGAGAATTGATTCGATTTAATAAAAATTTCGTATAACATGATTTTCTGAATGATATCGACGAAAATGATCATTTCTTCGATAAAATTAAAAAATAAAATTATAATTAATATATATATATGTATATTATTGACTGCGTTTCGTATAATTATTTGAACAATTTTAGTAATATGTAAACGGAGCTTCGCTCGCTGTTGGTTAAATAAAAAATAAAATGAACAAAAAAACATGTTAATTCGTGTATAAAAGTAAAGTGTAGATACATATTAGCTTATATGGCCCTACTGCGGTGTGAAAAATAACCGAAAATTATAACTGACAACGAAAACGTTATACCCACCTTTTTGGTATATAAATGCTCTTTGAAATATTAGAGCTTTTAAACTGATTTGCTTAATTTATTCATAGCTAATTATACGAAGTGCTTTTGTTTATGAGTATATGTATACGTGTCTGTGTACATGCATGTACAGAAATACCTACCGTTTTTGAGAAAAACTTTTCCGCCTGATGGGTTACAGTATTTTGGCTTATTTCGCGAACTCGTAGGTTCATTAATTACCCATATATAATATATATATATATATATATATATAATATAGCGTGCGATTATGTGGGAATTACAGGTTCCAAGCGCGCAGGCGCTGATTTATTCAAATATAATTGGCCGGCAGAATCGCGCCAGCAAGTCCACCAACTTCTCAGTAATATCCCTAGTTCTGTCGTCTGCTAGATTCACAACGAACATAACCTATTCCCGCCACGGTCTGCCGCCATTTGTATTTTACAACAATCGGAAACAAATAGCAGACGGACTCTAGAGATATTCGTGGCAAGACTGAAATTGGCGGCCCTCCTAATATTCGAATGAATCAGCGCCTGCGCGCTTGGATCCTGTAATTTCCACATAAACGCACGGTATACATATAAATTAGTCGAAAATGTCTTAGAATTAATTGACATCGGTTTTTATGTCTCAGGCTAGACGCTGTATCCGTTTGTCGTTACAGTTTTACCCACCTGTTTTGAAAATAGTTGATTGCTTCGATTGTCGGAACTCGGGGATGGACATTGTTAAGCTACAATCAACACTTTTCCAATTTCATTGTCACTGTTGCAGTAGAAGCTAGAACTGCATAGCTGCACTAGCTCGGAATACGAGCGTACTTGATGGCTCGTCAGTGTGAAAAAAGAGGAACAAAAATCAAAAAAAAAAGGGGGTAAAAATCGTTTATCTAAACAATCGAATGGGTGAATGAATTTTTTGAATTGTATTTCACTTTAGAAATTAGGTAAAACAATCAAACTTCACGGATTCATTCATTCGACGATATATTTTCAATGATGATGAAAATTTCGCTCGCTTTTCTCCCGTTTTCTGGTGATTTTTTCAAAGACGATCATTTCCAAAACAATAGAAAGCGGTAATACGTATGGTATCGGTACATCGTCTGCATATCGTTGTAGTATAGGGTGGAGGCGTTTATCTTAGATAATAAGGAAAGACAATGATTAAACGATCGTACGCGATAAGGGGTAGAGCTCCTCTGCGCAGGGACCAGTCGGGAGGTTAAAGTACCATTCAAAATGCAAATATCCAAGATCTCTGAGCATCCAATCGAATTAGAATGCAGTCTATAGTCCGGATCCCGCGACTACCACAGAATTCTGCGACTCCCAAGGGTCGAATACTCCGACATTCATCGAGCAATATAATCCGCTCCAATTATTGCCGACATTCCAAGTGATTATGTTGCTATCTATGTACTATGTGTACATATCGAGTGGTAAATCGGTATAAATTATCGATGGATATGCAAGCGAATGAAATTTGAATAAAAATGGCTGTTTAAGTTGTGGAAAGTTGTCGAACAAAAATTGTTGAAAAATGGAATTTCCAAAGGATTTTTATTTCCAATCAGAAATCGATCGGTAGAACCTGGATACCTTTATGGTGTTTACCAAGGTTCGGGAGCTCGAGCTCGTATTTCCACATTTTTACGTTTTAAATATTTATACAGTCGACTTTAGGGAATATAGGTATATGAGCTGGAAGCCCTGACACTAAAAGGTTAAATGGTATCCCGAAGCCTGGAAAATATCGGATCATAATTTATATATTACATAGGTAAAAGGACGTGGGTATATTTCGATTTGAAATTAGAAAAAGGGACTCGCGGTCTTTTATTCACCGTTTACTTCATATTTTACGATCGTTTTATCATTGACTTTTCGCATTTCCTCATCCCTCGCAAAACGGTCTCGATAAAACCCGAAAGAAAAAAAAAAAAAATACAAAAATTTTCGAAAATTTTATCCGACCAACGAAAAAATATATACACTGGTAATAAATAGAATACCAAACAAACTAGGGTAGCTACCCTGGTTAAGGTATAAAGAAAAAAAAAAAAAAAAAAAATAGATATTAATGAAAAAAAGAGGAAGAAACGATGCCATAAACGTTTACAGATTACGTCGTCGACGATCAGCTCGTGCTGCAGGGTTGTGAATAGAGTCGTTTAATTGCGGAACTTCGATAAGGGTTTTAAATCGTATCGGTGCTCAGATCTGAACGAGAGCACGCGTTCGCTGAAAAGCTTTTTTAAAAGTAATAATAATAATACTATTAATAATAATAATAGTGATAAAGGTAAAAGTTGTAGTTATATATATTATATATAGTAAATGTTATGTATTTATATGTACATATCACGGGAAATTATAAGGTTGTTACATAGGTATACATATATACGCAGGTACTTTGGAAACTATATATAAATTCGTGTGCCTTTTTAGCGACAATAATACATATATATATATATATATATATATATATTACTATACATAATAAGTATAAAGCAGAGAAGCAGAATATATTTAACTGTAAATTGTGGCATAAATATATAATAAGGAGAGCTTCGCGCGCGTAGAAACCGAGTAGCTACAGGCTTTTCAAGTTTATACATAAATTGTGGACGGGGGGGGGGGGGGGGGGGGGGATAGGGGGAGTAAAAAGTTTTCTAAAGGGGTTTTCCCTACGTATATTTCTTTACTGCGGTTTTACTATAACCGGGAATGTTACGGAAACGGGAAAACATAAGACGCTTTGATAACAACTATTGTTTTATCATTTTAGATGTGGAATTACATATACTTATATATAGTTGTATTTTTGAAATAAGCAAATTTCGAAAATTTCGAAAATTTGGGAAATTTGGAAAATCTGTAAAAATTGGGAAATTTGGAAAATTTCATTCCTGAGGTTTAATATTTGGATTATATAGTTGAATAATAAGGACGTTTATTAATATGAGAATCAATTATTGTCGATGAACTCGAATAGAATTTTACCAATTTTCCTTATCGAATATGAAACAGACTCTGTCATATTTCCGGTCGAGGGATAGAGCTATTGGTTGACGCGACGCGACGGTTCGCGCCCTGACGGTAGACGTCAGTCTGGTTTTCACTGACGTTAAGTGCTCTAATGTGGCCTGGACTGGAATGGCGTCGTTCATTATCGTCGTGTTAATTGCTGAATTTCCAGGTTAACGAAATTCTAGCTTCTGATAGCGAATTTAAAACTAATTATTTTTTATTTTTTTTTCAAAGTAAAGGGTGTCGTCGTTTATTTCTGAATTTAATTTATAGCTCGTATTATTGCAATTGAAATACAAAAATCGTATCGGAAATTGAAATAAGCCTGAACATAAAAACCTAATTAAACAAAAAAATTAAAAATAAAAATAAAAATCGATGAGCAAAATATATTATTTGTGTTATTAATATAGGGACCGAAACAGGCTTCCGTTTCGATCATTCATTCATCATATTTTTCCTTCCTCGTTTTCAGCTAAGCGGGTTGCAAAGTTCCGCGAAATTTTTAACGCCAGCCCTTGAATAATCAATCACGAGTAATTGAACGGAGTAGCTTGGGTATAAGGGGAGGTAGAGTATACTATGGACTAAAGGCTGTCTACGGTGAAAAAAATAATAAGAAATAATAAAGAAAGATTTTTTGGAAAATTATTACAGCTATATGCTAATGCCGGCATTAACGAGCGTCGTATTACACCTAAGGATCGTTCCAATTATGAGTAGATTCTCCTCGTGCGAAGATAAAATGTTGAAAAAAAAAAAAAAAGAAATTTACGGTCATTTTTCTCTATATATTTTTTTTTCCTTTCTTTTCCTCTTTTTTCACAAAAATAAAGAAGCAAATGAAAGCTTCATTTTATTTTTTTACTCTTCTTCTAAAAATGTAAAACCTACCGCTATACGGCTGACGTCATAGGAATCAAACCGTATACCTCATATATAATATACAGAGGGGTATTTCACCGTTAAAAGTCAGGAGAAATAGTCTTCAGCTAGATACGAGACACGTAGAGGCGATCTATCCGGCTGTTATGCCGTCTCTTTATCTTTTTGGCCGAAGGGAAAACCCGGGTTTCCACCTTCTTCCCAATGCTGGGGTAGTACCTACCTTACCCCGTTAAGGTGTTGCAGGCAACCCACGTACGTACGAGCTAGGATGCTACCAGCTCTATCAGCTATATACACATTTTACCAGGAACAGAACATCCCCTTTCTTTATTTTTTTCTTTTTCTAACATCACCATCTTGTTTCACCCCTTATACAGGAGGCTACATTTTCCTCCTATTCACACCTCGTCCTTATTTACGCTCGACCCTTTAGAAGAGAGAAAAACGTAAGGAATGGATTGGACAAAAAAGCTTTTAATTTTTGGTCGTTGCATACGTGGTTTTCCAAAATCATATTTTTGGGTACTATAATGTTTTCTCTCAGATATGATATACGGAAATTACATATACGAGGGTAACTATTTATCATACGAGAGTTTTCGTGGTGTACCGCAAGCTTCTGGGTACGAAACTCCTCTAGGGTCGTTTGCTGCTCTTGGGCACAGTTAGTATAAATTTCCCTAGTGACTGCTAACCTGGGCACATAATATTGACATTCAATGCAACTCTAGTAAACAGAGTGGTGTTCATCTGTGTCTATGTATATTATTCATTGTGCGTAGGTGTGCACACATACAGCTACGTAGCGGAGGATTTCATACGTGACGTGATTTAAATAGGTTCCTATACGAGGTTATTAATTAAAACGCTAATGTATTATAATTATTACGATTTATAGATGCAGGGTAGTACTGGGTGTAGCCCAGTCACATACTTGATTTCCTACATACGTGATCCGCAGAGTTAAATTTCCTAATAATTAATACGTCGCGCTGATTATCACCAGGTCTAGTCATTTTGTTTGATATTTTCATTTCATACAACAAATTTTACAATTCAAAAGCGTTATAGCCGCATATTACATGACTGCAACGTTGCAAATTAATTACATTATTCCACGATCATTTGATCACCCTCTGCAGTTGCAGCTGTGTACACACCTCCGGGCAATCATCGCTTCGTCATATTCCTGTGTTACATTTCGTAGAACGTATCGCGAAATGAAAAACGGAAAAAAATATTTCCGCAATTTCCCAGCGCAACCTCAGATCTTTGATATATGATCCCCCCGATTTTAGCCACAATAATAATTTCCAAAATATTAAAAATTCAATGCTCGTCTTTGTTTCACAAAAATCTCGAGTTTAATTTCGTACACACAGTATACGGTGAATTTCGGTGGGAGGTAGGACGAAATTTTCTACGAAATACCCCATAGATTAAATTCTATACCATAATGTATTCGTCTGTAATTATTTTAGCGAAGTTAAGTAGAAAAAACTGTTAGTATTCAGACGTTATCTCGCGCCCGACAACAGCGCCACCGTTTCCACTTACAATTAGATTGATGCTCGAGCTAGAGCTTAAGTAGAGAAAACTGTTCGTATTCAGACGTTATGCCGCGTCTGACAAACGGGCGACTGTTTCTACTTAGATCGTGGAACGAAAGGTTAAAATCTTGTTAATTAGAACTCGATATGTGTGTATGTATATTTGCGCGTGTTTGCGGAGTTTGTAGGGGTTGTTCATTCCGACAGTAACGTCTTGTTGTCTGGAATAATTTCCAAGTATATTACGCGAAGAGTAGGAACTAATTTGCCAGAAAACCTCTGGTTTCGCTTTAATGTAAATCTATCGGCCCCGATTGTCAGCCCCCTTACTAACGATCTGCATAATACAGCAGTTAAGGATTCGGAACGTAGGGAGAAAGGACATATATATATATATACATACAGGAGAAACATATTACTACCCTGTTTGCCTTTCCTCGATCAAAATAAATCCCATACACACCCCTCCTCCGCCATCCCGAATTATCAATCCTCTAAATCTTCACCCCTTTAGATCTTGTCTATAACGTCAAAGAAAATTGGGCTGATGAAAATTTGAAGAAAATGTCCTTTTCCTCGAGAAGAAAATAAAGAGAAAGAAAAGCGTGAGTTTTATTGAAAATAAGAGTTTTTGGGGGTGGAAATAATTCGGTCTAAATTTCTAGCAGCTAACCTTTCAACTCTGACCCCTAATTCAACCCTTTCCGAAATGGTTCTGGGCCGACTTGGTTCGGGCCACGCCACGCCGCGCCGCACCGCACCGCACCGGTTCGTCCCTATTTTGAGGAAGCTCCAGAGGGAAAACTTCCAACTGACTAGGTACCATTACACTGTAGGAAACAGCCGAGGGATGAGAGGTGTAACACCTCCGGAGCTCTTACATATATAGGGTTGTGTGCGTTCGTATAGAAAAGGGTGTGCGAGAGATCGCTGCAGGTATGGTATAGCATAGCTTCTTGGAGTTTATCCCTTACCTCGTGTTCTAGGTAGTATCCTACGTACGCTATACCTATACCCATATACCTTTACCTACCCCATGCCCTCTGGGTATCTTTAAAGGTGTCTATATCTATCTATCTATCTATCTGTGTAGCGTGCATGTATACATATACAAAGGTACGTAATATCTACGCGTATATGTAGGTACGCCGGACGGCGCCGACGCGCAAATTCGCGGGACGTCGCGACGCCGGATTCCGCAGTCGAGCACCGCTCACCACCCGCGACGCTCACCGTCGCGAATTACAACACGACGATATCATTAAACTAAAAACAGTTTCTAACAACTTTTCACAACAAAATATATATATATATATGTACATGTATGTATACATAGTATATACGTATATATACATATTTACATATACAAGTATGTGTATGGATAGGTATATGAAAATATAATGTACAATTTAAAAATATATTACGGAGTAAACGTAATACATATATATTGATGTTCGATGTATAATTATTATTTTTTGCAAATTTCATCGACGCTAACAGCCCGTTTTATTGTGCGTAAAAGTAGTTTTGTGTATTTTCCATCGAAAGAGGAAAAATAAAAATCCCATACAAAACAAGAAAAAAAGAAAAAAAAAAAAACAAGAAACCACGTGTTTAAAATTGACGGATGGTTGATAAATAAAAAGTGATAATTATAAATTACCGGTACAGATTGACTTTTGAAAAGTGATACAGAAATTTTTATTTCAATTCTTTAATAACGCAGTTTTCGTATTTCGTTATTGTTTTATGCTTACTTTTTGATTTTCATTTTGATGTTGTTTTTTGACTTTTTTCAGAGAAAAATAAGAGGAGATTGACTCTTCAGTTTTTGACAAATAGTAGTTTGAGGTAAAACGATCTGCTCAAGTGTATTGAGACCTCGATTTTTAATATTAAAGACGAAGGTTGTCGAGGATTACGTGATTTTAAAATTAGTGTATAATGATTGAATAATCAGCTTATTAATATTCTCGTATGGTAATATACGTAAAATCGTATGTATACGTAACCAGACATATAGAACAATATATAATCTGATAATATATTCGTATATAGGTAATATCCGTATTCGACTATATACATATATGTATGGTATTGTGAATGGGTGATAATAAAAGATAACATATTATACGGAATTGTGAAGTTTCCATAAAACGATACAATATACACACCTATCTAAACCTGCAGTATATACATGAGTGTATAATATATAAAAAAAAATTGAAAAAAAAAAATAAAAAATCAGTGTGAATGTTGAACTATAGTAAAAATAAAACTCTGTGAAGATGATCGCGTCCCATTAAATATATTTATATATAATACGATAAAAATGAATAAATAAAAATTCAAGTATCTATCGTTTATACATTATATGAATAATAATAATAATAAATAATCATAAAGTTTTGGATTAAAAAAATAAATCATATCGTATACGCGTATATATATATATAGATAATATAGACGGTGTATCAAGTGTACGGGGGTATCTATCTGCGTACGGTGCAGAAATTTCTGAAGTAAAAGTTTTTCGAGCTTTTCCGGTCTAGATCGCCGAGAATTTTGCAATCTTGAACTCACTCACTTCTGCAGTATGAGAGACCGGTGGTGAGGAATGGAAATGAAAAATATTCAATCTTGAAACTTATACTTTAAGGACTTAGGCAGAAGTCTGACTCAAAGAGAAGAGAGGCCAAAAAAGAAAAGGGAAAAAAAGGTAGATATAAAAAATATATATATATATAAAATAACAACTGGTATGGTACTGAGACGCCGCAACATCATCCCCTGAATATTTAATACCGTATATTCAAAGACCGGAAGAAGATATTATGCCTAAATACACATACATGCAGATTATATCTGACGTTTAATGATATCAGGTCAGTCGCGAACCAAATTCATTTTTTTTTCTTTATAATATGATAATTAATAATATAAATATATATTGTATATCAGGGTGGTCCTTAATTCGGTAATATTTGAATTTCAATCCTCCCATGGGGGCCAGGACGTTTCCAAATATATAAATAGATATACATATTCATACGAAAAGATATGAGATAAGATACATCGCGTTTTTTTCAATTTTTTTTTCTTCTTCTTATAACCTAAGGGATGGCGAAAATGAAATGGCATTTCGTGTATAATAATCGCTTGGTTTTAAACCTGTGTAATAATATCGACTAAAGTTTAGTAGCAGCTGTGGTGCTGGTGCTGCTTTTGCTGGTGCTGGTGCTGCTTTTGCTGCACCAGCTACCTACGAGGTAATAAAAAACGAGTTGAGATATTACTAACAAAATTACATCGCTTACATAGTTGAAACTTTATTGGAGAGATACCCAACCTAAATTCCCTGCTGCAACCTCTCTTCGCCCAGAGTTTAGGAAAGAGCGACACTTTATCACTACCTTGATCCTTTTCTTTCTATTTTTTATTTTTTTCAATTTATTTTCTAGCAAGATTCGAAAGAAAAAAAAAAAAAAAAAATGGTAAAAAGGGATGCAAAAAATATTCAAGGATCCATCGAGGATATTAATTTCCAAGTAATATCGAGCAGATATTATACCGCCCCAGCTCTTATCTCGAATGGATTAATAGGTCAAGGGTTCGGACCCCGTTATGGTACCCTAGCTTTGTTAATTTATTGATATTGAAATTGAAAAATCTTTCGAGCTACTGCAGTTTGTCATATCTATTTTTTCATTTTTTCATTTTTTTATCAAAGTATTTCGTTAACCGATTAGTTTCCTTTTTCAATAATTACATCAATTACTGAGCCTGTATACGATCGAATAATGAATTTCGATATCGCGGATTTTCCACGCAGAATTTCAATCTGATCGTTATTAAAGTGAACTACCTATAAACTCGAGTATCTATATATGTATAAATTGTATTTTTATTCAATTAACGATTCGCAAACAACGGTTTCAGTTCGTATATGTATACATAGAAAAAAAATGTATACTGCTCCCTTCTGATATGTATTTTCGTCATATCCTGTATAGTGTATACTATACATGTACCACGTTAATATGTTATATTTTTATTTATTTATTTTTTTTTTTTGGTATTTTTTGTATTTTGTTTTATATACACTTCCATATACATGTATATGCACGACTCTAAATCCAACAGTAGTCTCTGCTATCTGGGCATATAAATAACGAAAAACTTTCCAAATTTATAACGTTGTATCACGCACCGTTGCCTGCTGCAGTGTATAAAATGTGTATGTACCTAGCTGGTACGTATACAACCGAAAAACTACTTCCGGGATTTTCAACCCCGTTTTATTATATTTTATTTGAGCATCAATAATCACGGTATTAATAACAAAGAAATGATAATCAATTGCCGTTATCGTCGCATATAGAAATAATTTTCAAAAAAAAATTAATAAATAATACAACTTTTCGGTATAACGGCGAGTTTAAAATCAAAAAGCAAATATTTTGGGACTCAGAATCAAGAATAGTACCAAAAATAATTCGACCAATTAATTTTGTGTACTCTTATCAGTCCCAAACTCGTGATTTTGAATTTTTTTTATCTCTTCGCTGTTGCAAATAAAAAGAAAACGTGCCTACCCTCGACTTTCTGATCATCAATTATTCTACCAGATGTCGATATACACACTCGACGGTATTTTTTAATTTAGAAAAGAAAAAAAAAAAGAAAGTTTCAAAAAATTTGTAGACATCACGGTCTGGCTCATCATGTAAGGGTGGTGGTGGTCTACTAGCAGGCCTCATACCTTATGCCTTATACCTCTTACCTTATACCAACCCTGTGCCTTACCTATCCAGTAACCACCCCTACCTACCCTCAGGTACTTCGTCTCAAACAAATTAGTTGAAGTGTGTGGCTTATTAAAGGCAAGCACGGCTTTAGAAACGGGAAGTTTCTTCAGCACCTTATACAGTCAGATGACAGATAAGTCAGGTGTGACCTACAATGATTTATCACCAACTAAATGTGGTGAAACGAAAATTCATTTTTATACTTTTGAAGAAAAAAATAAAATAAAAGGGTTAAAAAATGTTGTCAGGTCGACGAAGTTTCAGGATAATTTTGTACGTACGAACTTGTATAAAAAACTTTCAACCCTAAGTTGAATATCCAAGAAACGGAAGGCCCCGCGACTTACGATAGCAATTAACAGTTTTTCTTTTCGCTTCGTATTAAATAATCTGAATATAAAATTATACCAGCGTGTTGTTATACTGAGATATACAACGTCGTATCGCGGTACCAGCTCTATAACGGAGAACATAATCGTAGAGGGACCTCGTCGACGTGATCCTAAGCATTTAGTACAGCTGATTTCACGGGCTCAAGTAACCCTAGGTTGATCCCTTATGCCCTATATCTCCAAAATATTATACTCAAAATGTTAGCTGTATAGAAAACCGGAGGAAGAGCGGAAGAGGAACCAATCACACTAACGATATACTAAAATGAATTCGGTCGAATTCATTCGGGGTAAATTGGTGGCAAGAATTACCGAAAAAAAAAGGAAAAACTAGGTAATTAATTCAGACTCCGAATGGACTATTTTTTTATACCTAATTACGAGGACTCGATCTCTTCCTCCTCGAGTTTCTAAACCCAATTTTTGTCAACTCAATGATGTCGATTCATGTATAGCTCCAAGGGATGATCTTTCTTCGTCCCATAGAACCCCCTCACTTCTCCACGGCTCTCACTGTTTCTCTATTTTCCTGCCTTGGGCAAGGAGCGTCAAGATAAGGCTACTCATTAGCTCAACCCTTGCCGTCCTATCTGATTACCCCAGGGGTATATCCTTCCTGGTATTCACTGTTCACTGTGGGCCATGGGTATGGCTGAGAAGTTGGAAAAAGATAAATTCTGAATCACGTTGGATCGCGTCTAATGGCGCTTTACGTTCAACTAATAGAATGATTGATTCGGATAATTCGATCAATATCATCAAATATTTATACTTCAAATGGCTTACACGTAGTGTACACCCCGTACGTATGTATGTAACATACATGGATGCAGCATACGTAACAGGAAATAATTGTTCGCCTCTGATATATAGTATATTACCGAATCGACACTAAGCACCTTTACACATCGGTGCTCTAACTACACCGTGCGAGAACGATTTTGCAACTGGGTTAGTTAGGGATTAAGTCTCCGTGAATGACCATTCCCAATTTCACGTTTCTACGCTCTTTACCCATACCCACCCGCCCATTCATACATATATATATAATACCCTTCGCTCTTGAGTTCAGTTATTTTCACACATATGTCTGCACAGTTGTTTCAAGTATTGAATAATTTGTTCAAATTCAACTTTAACGATGCATAAATTCGTTTCCTGTTTGTCATTTTCAGCGATTTATGTGTATAATTATGAAAATAAATATCGAAAAATTGGAAAATTTATTATCCAAGTATTGTATAATCGTAAAGTCCCAAGTCCGCGGTGGCGATCGATTAGCAGTTTCTAAAAGCGTTCGGAATTTAATTTCAGTACAGTTTATCGCTTGGTTGATTAACGGACGACCAGAACCCCTTGCAGCTACTTCATAATCTATTTAACGAGCTAAACAAAGGTGATCGAATTATGCTACGCCGTTCCGTACTGCACCAATTATTCAGGTCCCACAGCAGCTGTAACATCGCGGGCGTTCATGGTATGCTTTAGTGCAATAGCTTAGGACGATTTCAAACAAGGTTTTCATTCCCTCCCTTTACTCATTCATTCGTTTGTTTGTCTTGTTGTTTGTTTGTTTGTTTGTTTGTTTTCAGCCACAGCCTATTAACACAATTAGCTAATCATTGTTGCGCCCTAATCCAAACACCGAAATTTTATCAAACAACAACTCGCGCCGGAATTTCTGATGATTAAATTCAACGCCAATTTGCACGTTTACCCTACACACGTCGGTACACCTATATAACCAATTTTACAAAGAAAAGAAATTTCATCAGAAGAAACAGAAGGCTCATTTATGTTTATCTGATTACTCTGCTATGGATAACCGCAACAAATTCATCCCCGAAATTCAACTACATGTAAAGTCAGTTGCATCTCTTCTCGGGAATTGACTTTTCTGAAACTGCGGACAAGATTAAATGAAAACTGTTGAACTTACAAAATTCAAATTCAGTATTCTTATTTATTAGACATTTATGCATAGTTTGAACTACAAATATCAAAATCGGTCGAGAGACTTTTCTGATGAACGCGATAATGGCAAAATATTAAAATCCGAGGAAAATGGTTTTTTTTCACAAAAGTAAGAAAACTTCCGTAGTTCACGCGATAGACATATCTGTTTCAAATATTTGTGTGGAATTTTGTTGAGTTTGAATGATTGATGCCAGAGTAATCTTGTACGAATTGATTAATTACCAAAGCTGTGAAAGCTCATCGAATAAGTATAAATGGTATTTGATGTAAAAATGATGAACGAAAAAGATGATTGAACGCGAATTGGATCTCTCGACTATAATCTCACCTCCTAGTCCTTTGGGTCCACGGTGGCTTATGTTAGGCTAACATCAGAATTAGTTTAGTCAGTACGAAACTGGCAGTGATGTTTAGGAGAACAGTAGAGGTCAACGCAACGGTGGTTGTTCGAGATATGTACATTGTACATATATACACATCTACGATGACTGGATTGTTAGGTGAGGGTATAGGGTAGGTGGCTAGGTGCCGAGTTAGTAGGGTAACACGCACATGTATCACCAAGAAGTGTCTGAGCTGTCCGCACCAAGTGGCACACGACGCCCGGCTGTCCGAAATGTGCTTCCATATAGTATATGTGTATACGTTACAGACCCTTTCGTAGTAGTGGCTTTCTAGAGACCCGTTACCCGTTGTTCATGTTCCAACCGTTTTTCACGGTCACCATATAACACCGTCGTCTTTGCTCTCAGGGTTAGGGATACTAGCCAACCGAACCAACCGTGCAACGGAGGGTTCCGAGTAACTTTATCAAGGGCTGATATTATGACATACGTCGAAAACTTAGTTTTTTCCAAGGAAATCGAAAATGAAACCCTTGCGTATTTCTTAGGGTATGGGGTCTGGTTCGTTTGGGACGATATCGAATCCTCAGAGCCGTTGAAGTTCAGAATATCAATATTCCGAAGGTCCTGAATCCGAAAAGTTCGCTCTATTTCTCAGGATGTGAAGACAAAAGATAGTTCATTCCAATTCAGATCCTGTTTACAAAAACCCATCTAATCTACTCCAACCATGACACCTTCATGATGTCATAAATGAGTGATGGAATTTTGAAACTCTTTTCTCTAAAAAGTGAATCTCGGAATTTCGAACAGTTCTCCGTTTGAAAGTTTTTCAAATCTACTACGGGGAAATACGCTTTGAAAAAACTATGAATCGTTGATATTAAAGTTCAGAATTTTGATAACAGAATTATATTCTTCGAAAGTATCTGTTATCGAAGGGTATAATAGGTATCCATTATTATAGTTTCAAGGACAGCACACAGGGTTGGCTGCTGTTATCCGCCTTGCCAATTAATCAAATGTATCCGATCAATTAGCGTTCAATATATCCGCAGTTTCCTATGGTGTACCTTCGTCGTTTCACCAAAACTGGGGATCGAGTGTAATATGTTGGTAGATGGCGAAACTTTTGACAAAGAGAAGAGCGCACTGGGGGTGGGCTAGCTAGCATAAGTGATATTTGCATAAACGATAGTGGGTAGGTTACACAGGTATAATACGAAGCCAGCTGTAGCCGAGCATCTGTTCTTCGAAAATTGGCAATATCTGAATTAGAGTCGTAGAAAAAGTGAGAAATAAGAATAATTAAACTGATATTTACCACGTGGATTGGTCATTTCTTAATGGGCTAATCTAGGGGGTTGTTAAGATAAGCCAGCTGCAGGTATAAGCGACGTACGATGCGGGTTTCCACAACTTAATTCTTTCGAATTTCTTTTATTGCCGGGGTAATCTTGGCTCATTTAAGTTACGATTTTAGCCAATAAAAATTTCCGGTCTAGATCAATTAGCTGTTGATTTATACGTTTTTTTTTTTATCAATTCGTATACCGAGAATGAAAGAGCAGAGAGTCTTATCGGGGTAAATATGTTCACAAATATGAAAGGAGAATAGAAAGTAAAATATAATTTATCTCGCGCTTTGGGTTCTCTTCGTCTTCTCATTTTTTCCTTCATTTTATCACCCCTATTCCAACAACTCGTGAGAAGAGCGAGATACTCTTCGAGTCTCTGAGTGGATGGACGCGAAACAATGTACCTAACATAATCGTGACACTTAAGGAAATGCTTTTTTAACCCCAGCAAATGTTATATGACGATAAAATCTAACGCAGCTTTCCATTACACCCCCGTGGTAGCTGCAGGGCAACAAGCAACAGCAGCAGCCCAGGCTCTTGTTCTAAGCAATGTGAGAAGCGAGGAAATAGCCACTCACGATTTTCCTGACCTAATTTATTAGCGAAATTTAAAAAAAAAAATACAAACAGGAGCTTGTACGTTTTTATATTTTTCTTCTTTTTTGCTGATCTCAATTTTTTCCATCTGCAGCATTGCATGCAACGAACTATTTTTGCCCGCCTTTTTTTCTCTTCGCCTCTTTTTATCTTTCTCCCTAAGATTAAAATATTATACCATAAATATGTATTCTGGCAAAGAAATGCAAACGAGGATCCGCCTTGGTGTATACAGTGACGCTAATGTCTCAAGACAGAGATCCTCCGGTAACCAGGAACCTTATGAATAACTAATTCGTTAAATTATCATAGGCATTAGTATCTACCGGCTGGTGTTGGTATGCTAATATCACGAGATATATATCAAACCTGGAAAAGGTATTAGGTATCTCTATGCTGTAAGATTCATTCTCTGCACTCTTCTCTCCTATATCTCACTTTGTATTTCTCTTTATTCCCTATTTTCCGTTTCCACAGCCTGAAGCGAGCGAGTATAAGAAGTAACCAAATGAAACCTGTGGCTGCTGTAGCCGAGCTTTCATACAAGAGAGAGAGAGAGAGAGAGAAAGAAGAAAAAAAATTGCCAAATTTGAATAAATTTATCTTCTTCATCGCGTTATGAATTATCATTATTATTTTTTTGTTTTTTTTTTTTATTCATATGGAACCCGATTTACGCTTATGAAATTATTTAGAAATTCATTTGCATAGGATTCGGCTCTGGCAGTTAGCGCAGCGCATGCTGCTTATCGGCGGGGATTTTTTTTTTTTTTTTTTCTCTCGACCAGTGATATTAATCCGTCGAATTTCTGGAGCGCAGCTAACACCATAGTATATAGTACATAGTATATAGTACCAATCAATAAATTGTCAGTGATGAATAGTTGAGTTTGGTTTTACGCATCCATCACAAAGTTATAGATATATAAATGTAGTACGTAGTTCCCTCACGGTTTAATTTCGATGTAAATTCTCGATTTTATTGCTATACGAAATCGGGGGATTTGATATCGCCGAGGAACACGCTTCATTGCAAAACTATTTCAACACATGCAGTTTCAGTTAATTTGTTTTAATTATCTTCATCCTTTCGAACGTGGATACATATACCAGTACGTCATTTCATTATGAATCTCTGTAGTTTTAAATATAACATAAGATGATGATTACACGTTCCCATGCAGCATAGACGAAGCTGTACTGCAGTATCTTGTATTTTAATTCCTGCACCAAAAACGAGAATAAATTTATATTTCATACTATGACTTTCGTACCTAGCTGCTGCCCCGCATCAAACCAAAAAGTTATTGCTCTTCATCTCGTAAAGATGCGCAGAGGCTGGTAGTTACTTTATATTTGAAAGAGGGCTAAACTGCCTGGACTCGTATACCGGTTGTTGAGAGACAAAAGTTTACAGCTAACGGAGGTATAAGAGGTTCAGAAAGCTACTTGAGGAAAAATGAGAAGTGACTGCTTTGTCTTTTTATTCCTTTCATTTTCATTTTCATTTCCAGTTTTTTTTATTTTATTTTTCTACTTTTTTATTCAAAGGCTAATAACTCTTTATCCAGTCGAGCTGGAGGGTTGATTTCAGGCGAATTTTCAAGATGAAGAATCGCTCCTTCGATTGGTATCATCAAAATTATATCCACGTTGAACAGGAAGCGAGATATCTACCGTTGAAGTAAAAATTTATAAAAAAAAAAAAATGATTTTCCATTCTTATCGGACATTCTCTTCTACGTCGAAGTGTTAAGTGTTGAAATATGGGATAGAAGGCGGAAGAAAATTGAGGGTAGAAGATTGTAGCTAGTATTCAGAAGGCCAGGACACCTTAAGGACGAAAAGTTAGCTCGGTGATGCCCAAGCTCCTTGGTCCTTTTCTCCTTTGTTCAGTAGATGGGTAGGTAGGTAGGTAGGTGAGGTACGCCTCGCTGTGAGAGTTCGTGGAAGTTATTAAAAGTTTCCTCAATGGCGGTGCAGGTTTTAGATTTGATTAGACAATCGTTTAACCCCGGAAGAAAATCGTTAGAATCCACTTCCGCTACTGTAAATTATAATATTATACGTATAGGTATAGCGGATCGCAAGGTACTTAATTACGATAAAAGTATATGAAAAAAAAAAAGAAAAAGAAAAAATAATTAATAAGTAAAAACCGTATAGGAATAAGGCAGTTGATTCTTCCGCCGATTTGAAGATTACCTGCTTTTCCCCCAAAAACCCCTCATTACCAAATCGGCGAGAGTTAATTATCGAAATTGTTATAATAACGAAACGCGAGGTGCGGAAATTCGCGAAAATGTAAAACACACAGGTAGAGGGGAATAATGGGATTGTGTAGATTAATAGCTACAAGTAAAGTAAAGGAAGGGCGAAAAAAGCCGAATATAACTCATTAAGGGTCGGTTGTTCGCGAGCAATTTCGCGAGTAAGGTAGCTGGTATGTATTTCGTCTAAAGTTGTAACAATTTCCATAACGCAATGTAATGTACGTATAGTAGTTGGAATTACGTGGTCGGTACAACAACCAGTTCTGGTATTGTGCCGTACACCGTGCCCAGGATGTAGAACAGACATTTCTCGACAATGTTGAAATTAAAAAATTTTCAACAAAAAGGAATCCGGGCGAGGGGTTTTAGGCCGGTGAATCTACAGCCACATGTAAAGGGTTGGATTTTATCAACTCCGAAAAATGTACATTCCGAAATTTATTTCTACAAAAAATGTAGAAAATAAATGAGACCGAATTACAGACAAGACCAGATGTGACTCTCAGGCGCTTCAGTGAACTACAAAACCGAATGGCTAATTGCTGCAATAATTATTAGGAGCCACTTAACGATATTTAAGTATAACGGGGTAGTAGGTACGCGGTCACTTTGAAAGAGGTAATATTCACTTCTCGGGGTCTAAAAATATAGCCCAACCCATTAGCAGAGCCTTTTCCTCTTCCTTGCCGCCTCCTGGCGCACCCCTAGCACAGCCACTATACTGGAAGAGGAGTTTCCTCCAGGAGTCATCGCAGCTTGGGCTGTGGCGCAAAACGCGACCCAGTTTGCACGCCCGAGTCGAGAGTAGAGGCATATTATACATATATATTTCTTAAAAGGTGTAATTAACCATTGTTATAGGTATGTATAATAAGCAAGGTGAAATAGAGGCCCGAAATTATATTCGGTACCCACATTTTAAACGGAACCCTAGGGCATTCCAAGTTTGTACCGAGACCCTCATCAAATCGATTTTTTTTGTTCCGTAGGAAAACTCGCTTTCGTTAATTTCTGAAAATCTAAAATCCGCAGGATTTCACGTCCCAATCAGAGCCCCAAAAAATTTCCATGTCTCGTTAGACTCGAACATTCCTTTACACGATAAAACAAAAAAAAAAAAAAACCGGACGTTACGAGCATTTTCGGTAATTACCCAGCTCCCTCCAAGGTTGATGAAAAGCGCTGTAAAAAATGGCCTTTTCCTCGCGTTGTGTATCTTCCTTAGATTTTTTTTCTCATCTCTTTCTCTCTCAAAGTCATTATCATCCGAAACCAAAACTCAGGAACAAATCTCAGAGTTTCAAGAAACGGATAAACCACCATAACTCAGGGCAGTTAGAATAAATGAGTAGTTCAGCTGCGGGGAAAGCACACTCTAATGTGTTTTGTCTCTAGTCGAAGTATAGCGAGTAGCTGCTGCGGTAAAAGCCTGTGAAATTTTTCGGTCAGTTAGTTTTTCCAAAATTACCATCTGCCTCGACTGACTAGCAGACATCAGGATTGTTGAAGGAATGAAGCAGAGGAAAGGAAAGGACTTAATGGACCAGCTAAGTGCACCATAATCACAAAACGTAAGCATAAATAGAATTTACAACGGCAGTACCTAGTGGCAGGCAGGCGATATATCGTTACTTATAAACTTTGTCAAACTGCAGAGCAGTATTCAAAGTAGGTACTCCGTCCTTTGTTCCTACGACAAAAAGGCTGGTGAATAAATTTTCCGCTCATCTGTTGATAACCGATGAAAAAAAAATATATAATTATATTAAAAAAAAATAAGAAAATCGTCAAGATGCGTGTATAGCTTCTTATTTTATTATTTTAGTCTATATTATTCTCTAAGCTCCTCCACTGGTAGAAATCGTGGTACTGCAGTGGTAGCAATCTAGGTAAATGCATTCCGCCAGTACGCGTTAGGTGGTACATTAATCTTGAACAGTGTTTATAGTTCCCACAGCGTTCCGAATCGTAGGGAAATCCTTTATCCGGTCTAGAATCTCTTTTCCTTATACTCATTCCACTATTCTTATTCTTATTATTATTATTTGCACAGCTATGCAATCCGCCTCCCCGCAATCAGGAGAAAATTCTGCAAAATTCTTTTTTCAAAATATCTGCGAGCCTGTGGCATAGGCTGCTTCTAGATAACTGCATTGTGTTTTGATAATTTATATTATAAGATAAATCGTCGCCCGATTTAATATTGCGTTATTTTGAACGATCCACAAGAGCGCAAAAGCCATACATAGCCGGATGTTGGGAGTCATTTTTTATTCACTAGACTTAAGGATTTAGGACGCTTTGCGAATACAAGGTTTAGGGATCTGCCATATACAACGTCGTTCCGATTTTTCTCTCTATCAGACCACTGAGTTACGTGTCTCGTTTAAGGAAGAACACCCCCAATCTGTCGCGTTGACGAATTTATTTAACTTGTTGAAAAAATAGACCGAAGGGCGGGATGAAAAGGATAAAGAAAAAAAAAAAAAAAAAGGGAAGAATAAGGAAAGCGGCTATACGTCTCAATTTATTTCCCATATTTAGAACGACTATTCTCCATGTATATCCAATATACAAGACTAAATCAAAGTGGGGTGAAAACCTACTCGTTTTAACCCCGAATAATTAATGAAATTTCATATAATTCAAGGAAACAATTTTTCCTTACTCGACATCAGCTTTAAATTTGACTTGGTGCTTGCAGCTCTTTTCAGGGCTGGAGTTTCCCTCTTTAAATTCTACCTTAAACTTCAATTTTAATCTGACCCGTGTCTCCCTGACGGATAGACATTTCGCGATCAGTATTGATGACGCTAGCTAGGCGGTCCGCGCGTTTTCCTATAAATCATTTAACCTGTATAGGAGTGGATGATTCGACGTAAGATTTTAAACTTTAAAATCGCCCGACGGACGAATGAAATTTTGGAAATTATTTTTATTTATTTTTTTTTTTTTCACGCCGATTTTTCGACGCTTACATTTACAAGGAGGAATATATTAAGTCCGATAAAGATTGCCGTAGGAGATTTTCAGAGAAAGAGTTCAAAACTTAGTTTTCCAAGAACGTTTAACCGCGATCGCATTTCACCTCGAATGTCTTACGCCGATATTTTCGAATAAATATCAATTCGAATTCGATCCCGTTATACACCTATACAGAAGTTTAGAAAATCGCTTGGCATATTACCGCATTATAAAATACAGGTCAGGTCACGCACGGTATATGCATGCGGTACCCTACACCGGTGAAACATGCAGCCCGAACGAATTATGGCTTAGAGCTGTATAATAGTATAGAGCTCGCGGCGTGATTTGATAAAGAGGAAAAAAAAAAAAATGAATAAAAAATTCAACTTATGAATATACAAGTGGTGAGTTTAACCCCGAACCCCCCAAGTACCTCATGCGGTTGCAGGTTTTTGATCCAACGATCGCGTGTGACCTGTGCAGTTTATGGATTATGAAATGGTGAGTATAAGGAGGCTTGCAGCATGCAGGCTCTCGAATAATCGTTCGAGTTTAGAAATTCATACGTTTCCGAGGAAAAGAATAATTTCACTAAATTATGGAAAGTGAATAAGCACAGCACAGCACAGCACAGCGCAGCGCAGCAACAGCGTTACCGTGCTTTTTCCCTGTTCCAAAGCTCTTCAGCGCTTAATTCATTTTCTCCACATTTCCAAGGATGGAGGAAAGAGAGGAGGAAATAAAAAATTTAAAAATTGTTTCTGACTTCTTCGCGCGAATTACTCCGGCTTACTCGCAGCTCGCGTGATTCGATGTATAAACTCTATTTTGTCGCGATATAAACACGCTGAATATTAACGACAAATAAAATTAAAAGGGTATAATATACTAGCTGGTATATAAAAAAAGGTTGTAGAGTTCGTTCAAAGTAAACGACAAGCACTGCCTAGCTGTGGATTAAATTACCGTTTAAACACGAATTGCCAATATACAAACCGAGCTTAATGACCCATACAATATATTTTTATTTATTATTTACAGGGCTAATTGGCTTTGGCTGATTCGACGAAAATTTAGGTATATAGGTATATATGCGAGTAAACGTGTATGTATACAAGTTTTATGCAAAAGGTTCGTACAGCTATGAACATTTTTTCCATACCTTGAAGGAAAAGCTCTTCAGTTTAAATGTAGGATATGATTGATACCCGAATTTGAAACTTGAATGAAGAAACATGATAGATTTAAAACATTGATACCTCCACCTACCCGGAGCTACGAACGCTTTCAAATCTCGCTATAATTCTGATTGATCGTTCCGGCGCCGAATATACTGCTCTAAAACCTTTCCATTGTAGTTTTTTCAAGCCCTTCAATACGCGCCCATGTAAATACACCGACTGTGTCTGAAAATCACGCGAACCAAAAAGACAAGAAAAAAAAAGAATGGAGTAAAAAAGTTAAGAAATCTCGTTCCTCTTTTTTACAGATTAATTATTGATCGAGCTGCAGGTCCTGGAAGAAAGACAGCGAGTTTTTGGTGAGTAATAATTTTCGTATATATATTTTGACAAAAAATTTGTTGCACACTTCTCGTTTTTTAGTATAGTTTAACCATCCTCCTCCTTTTTTCTTTTTTTATTTATTATTTTCATTTTCATTTTCATTTTCATTGCGAGAAAATATAAATTTTTACCAAACTCGGAAAAATTAATGAAAAAATAAAATACGATCGTAAACACGTGGAAGTTAATTTGAAGCACATTATACGAGGCTTTTATCATGCAAACAATTCCGTATGTATGCGGGAATAACCGTATAGGGGTGAAGTAGGGTAGACATTTCTATTATTTTTTCTAAATATTTTCCGACACGTCTCGTTTCATAAAATTTTTTATTTTTTTTATTTTTTCAAACGAAATTAAGAGTTTCCCCCCAATGATTCACCCTTCCCTTGAATTCACTATTCACCCAATGATCGAATGTCTTATTTCTGGATATATATTCATCCACCACTACTCTCGGATCCGTTTTATCGGACGGCAGGTTTACCTATCTTTTCAATCTGACTCGAATTTCCATTTTATATATGCATACACCCTTCATTTTTGCTAACGTATGTGTGGGTGTAGATCCAGGTGCTACCAAAAGCAACGGGTTTCGAACATCTGTCCTCGTATCTGTAACAGTAGCAGAGTACAGTAGACACAATGCGTCACCTATAAGTCAGAATAAATTTGGACCTAGGCGTCCTTTTTTTCCTGAAAAAAATTAAATGAAAATAAAATAAGATGTACTAATTCTTCATTTTGTCGAATACCAAAAATGACTATCGGGGTAAATTGCGATCTAAATTTTATAGCTCGAGCGAGATATGAGATTAAGTTAAGCCCGGTGGTTCCAGGGGTCCTGGCATTTTGTAATTCGGTCCAGGACCCTGGACCGACCACGGATAGACCCAAACGCGTACCTTTACGTATATACGTTCGTTCTCGCTGACGTATCGGCAATCTATAAATCACAGACCTTCCGAGCTATGGCTCCAGCAGGAGGCCGCCTGGTTTTGCTTCGAAATTTCACATAGGGAAACTAGTAGCTGTACGGGACAGGTTAGGGTTTTGGGGTCGCTTTGGGATAGAGCTGAGACCTTTTGCTATGTGAATTAATAAGCTATTAAGTCCTTCGGAATTGAGAATTCAGGTTCTAGTATCTACCTACCATCGCAGTAGTTAGCTAGGCCAACAGTTAAGGGATGATATAAATTAGAAATTATTTCAAAAAAAAAAAAAATTTCTTTTTTTCAAACTTAAACACTTTTTAAAGACAAAAAAGAAGAAAAAAAATTCTTTTAATTATTATACAGCATATAATATAGGTATGTATTATATTATTATACACTCGACCAAAAATTTAAAGGGAAAAAGTCTTTTGTCAAGGTTCTTATATATACACATATATACCTCGCTCTGTGCGATTCTTTGATCCCTTTTACTCATATTTTCAATGATTTATTTTCTTTTTTCTTTTCCTTTTCTCTTTAATTTTTTTCATACGTTTCTCATATTTCTCATGAAAAGCAAACTTCTGGATAAAAACGACTACTAAGTGGGCTTTTTAATTGGTGGTGAAAGAAAAAGAAAGAAATAAAAAATAAAATAAAATAAAATAAAATAAAAGAGATATAAGAACTTTACTCCCCTTCTCTTCGCGGTTCTTATTCAGCGTTTATCTTCGTCTCGTAAAAAAAAAAAAAATGAAAACTCCATATATAATATGTCTTCGACCGTCGGGCCATTGCTCTTCTGCATGGGTCAACGACCTGACTTTGATCTCTTTTTTTCTTTTTTTCTTCTCCCTTTTTTCATCATATTTCAGTTTTAATTAAATGAAAATTCTTCGTTTTCACATCTCGACTTTTCTTTAATAAATATATAATATATACACGTAGGTTCCGTTAGCGGTATTATATATACGGAATACAGTTTACGAAAAATATACAATATAATGTAATTTAATATGACATAATCGTTTATTTACAAGTATAAATATATTGTATGTATTAGCTGTGTGTGTGTGTGAATACTTGTATGTAATTATATAATATATATATATATATATATACAGCTACGACATAACTACTATAGAAATTTGCATCGTTACTGCATTACAACTGCAGTGTATAAGAGGGGGGTAGAGCTGGTAATAATTCGTAACATCCTTCCTGATATTATTCATGGATTCAATCCCCGGAGAATCTAACTCGCGGAAACAAACATTATCGTAGAAATTTCTATCTCTAAACTTCGACTAGCAGCTAACTCTATAATAGTAGTATTATAGGTTGTAATCGTATGCGCTATCTGCACATACTGATTACACCGATTCTTATATACCTACGATATTTCACATATTATTATATAAAGAAATATTTCAAATCTTACGATTCTTCGGACAACAGGGGGATTAAAATTTTTAGAAAAAAAAAGATTAGAAATTTTTTGAAAAATTTCAATTCTCATCGTCTGCTTGCAGAGACAGAGAGAGAGAGAGAGAGAGAGAGAGAGAGAGAGAGAGAGAGAGAGAGAGGAAGAAAAAATGTGATTCTGTAAATAGTGAGACAGAGAAATAGCAACTAACGAATCATACCGAAAATATAAAAAAAAGAAATAAAAAATAATGAAAGAATTGAAATATCATCTAAAATAGTTGAAATATTGGAACGTGTGTTTTTCTTTTTTTTTTTTTTCTTTTCTAATTGAAATTTTTTCAGTGAATGAAAAAAATTATTGAACAATGTGTATTATACAGTTACGAATTGGAGAATACAAATAAACGAATTTTTTTTTTATTTTCTATATATGACGTTAGTTACTGTGTTTGACAGAAATGATAATAATAAAGAAAAAAAAAAAAAAAAACCACATTCTGTAATGAATGGAAAATATAGATTCGTATAAATCCGCGTTTGCGAATTTATCTAGCTTCGTTAATTACCGAAATTAGTTCGAGCTTTTTTTTTCCTTTTTTTTTGTCGACTATTTTCACTCGCGCGTAGATAATCGTAACTTTTCTAACTAGTACGTATTATATGGGTAAAGTATATATATATAAGGAATTCAGTCGCATGTTATAATCTGGCAAATGAATAAGGAATATATCTTAGGTAAAAGCTCTGCGAGAACGTAGAGTGGATGTATAGAACCACCACCCTGAACCAGGAAGTTTCATTAATGTTTTAGAAGATCCGAGACTATGGTAGAATCCTTAGCCAACCAGTACGCCTCAAGGAATTGCTGATTGTAGTATCTACCTTATATACATGGATATGCTTATATATACCTTTATATCCCTTATATACGCACGTATATATATATATATATATTTATACGTTGGGGATATTGCAGTCTGATAGCATTTAGTTCGAGCGGCAACGCGCATTGTGATAGGAAGTGGTAGTTATGTAAATTGGTTTAAAGCGTCGTAATTGGTCAATTTCTGTGGTAAACTGGCCCCTTGCACCCCTATGCCACCCTTAGTACTCTCAAGCTTCGCGCTATGCACTTAGATAAAATCAACTCATATAATTTTATACCATTAGATATTATGTACGTAGTACATATACCTATATATATACCAGAGTAAGTACATAGGTATATATATATCGAGCTTGTTACATCGGGCTTAATCATATTAAATCTGGAATGATTAAGCTATATTAGTTTTTATTAGAAATTCTTCTCCCCTTTTTTTTTCATCGGGATAATTATTTCCTAATTATTCCCTAGAGTTTGAAAAGCAGAATAAAAAATTATTAATTTACCGATTTGTCGATTCGAAATAAAATAATACTTCGTTTCGTACTGGTCTTAGAGCACTTAGTGAAAACCACGGGGTTTCAACTGCAAGCTAATGGGAATCCTGGGGGTATAGAACGTAGAATTTCCGGCTTGTCGAAGCTATCAGATGTGGGTCATCGGAGCTTGTAACAAACTGCAGTTTAATTTTACCTCAATTTTTGAACATCGATTTAAACAATGTTGCAATTTATTTTTTCTTCTTATACTTTTGAATTTTCTCGAAATTATTTAAACGACGAAAATTTACCAAACTAAATGAATATAACATCGCGAAAGAAGTATTTCGCGAAAGAAATAAAAAGGGGTGAAAAAAAGGGGGAAATAAGGGAAGAAAAATGGTAGCTGCAACGTACCGTTTCAAAATGGCGAGCAAAAATAGCGAACCACTTTTCATCCTTTCGCTATATGCGGCTGCACTTCTCTATAACAGCGAGCGCGGCGCCGCGCGTGCTGCAGTTCGCTGTGCAAACTTCTTTCAAATTGCCATGAGAGTGCTTCTACCTAGAAGACGGTTTCATCCCACCGAGGAGGATATCACTACGCTCTGCGGCCGTTCTTTATCCGCAAAAGAAAAAACTTAGGGAAACAAAACGGAAATAGAGAAATAGATAAAGAGACGGAGAGACAGAGAGAGGACCTGGTGAGCCGGCCAAAAAGCTCTGTATTAATTTTTTTCCGAAATGATAAGCCCCTTTTCTCATTTCCTCTTCGAAAAATTTACCAAAAAATGGTCAGTTCAGAGAAATGCTAATACTTCGAGAGTCTAAATTCGCGTTTAGCATATCGGGGGTGGCAGGGGTGTGCATAGAATCGCTCGTCGGTACCGTTAATTAAAAGGGCAACAATTTATTGTGGAGAAAAAAAAAAAAATTGTGTCGTGGCAAAATTTTAAAATTGCAGAAAAATCATCCCTTTGCCGTAAAAAAAATTGGTGATGCACGTATTTGCCACCGAATATGTAGGTAAAAGGAGTGAAAATGAAATGTCTAATTTTGTATAGAGTCTGGTGTGGCAGTACCTAACGCTAAATCCGAGTTAGTGGGGCTTTACTATATCATATCATATAAGGTTGTCTCTTGGGGACTAGCGGCATATCTGTTCTCACCATATAGTAGAATCCCTGTATAGAATGTATGAGGAAGTCTCAACGTGTATAAAGGTTGGGCACATGGCGGTATAGGGTAGGATAGGATAGGATAGGATAGGATAGGGGATGGGATAGAGGTAGGAAGGTAACAGCGGGAATATAGGACCGGGTTTTACCTCCCTTAAATCACGGTGGAGCGACATCGAGCGACGGAAAACCGCTAAAAACGTGCAAAACTCGACCCAGTTTCGCATGTTTATCGAAATATTGCGCTTCTACTATGCCCGTACATACCGTTCCAGCAATAAACGTATACATTCGCTAATATTTGGACAGAGCTGTTCTCTCCACCCCTGCAGGAGCAACATGCTTCCGCTTTTTTTCTCCTTTTTTTTTTTTTTTTTTTTTTTTTTTTTTCCACTCTCAATATATCGCTGCAGTTTTTGACATTCGCGAAAACAAAAATGGAAACGTCCAGTTATTTTTTTCCTTATTCTTTTTCCTCCTATACGAGATATATGTATAAATCGTGTTGTCAGGGGATGAAATCCCAGTAATAACCGGAAAAAGGTATATAACTGAACTGACCGAACACGATCTCATCCAGCTCTTTATAGGTGCAGCTTTTTACTCTTCGCTAATCACTCGCTTCGGTTCAAACTGCACGTACGAACTTCAATTTGAAAGAAACTCTCTCTATACGCGGTGTGGTAAGCCAGCAGTAAAATGACCGAGTTTTAAACGGCTTCGCCAAAGCGGAGAACCCGGGGAATTGCACCACTGTACCAAATCAGAACCATTCACTGTATCGATTTATCGAGTTTAACAGCGTCGAATCAAAAAACTGGTGGGTAATTTTTCTGTGACTAAAATGATCCGGAAAATTTTCGAAAATTCATTGTTTTTCACCGATAACCAAATTCCTGCTATTTTTTTTTCTCACGGTTTAAAATTTGAGGGATCATTCCGTGGGGCTCGGTGCGCCGCCCGGTGGTTTACGGAATCTTTAGTGGCGCATAGCTTGACACCGGGACAACCGCGAGTCTCGCGCAGAAACCCTGGCACGCCTGGGTCATTAAAGATGAAAGAGCTACGTCGAGAGAAGAGAAAATAATGGAAGAGGAAGAGGAAGAGGAAGAGGAAGAGAAAGAGGAAGAAAAGTGATATAAAATAGCGCTGTACAGAAAATCCTTTCGCCCGCTGAGATAACGATACGATGTGTTGAACACGAACACGCTCTCTACCCAACACGCGCACAGATATATTTCTATACTCGAACACCCACACGCGTACACATAAGTATTTTGTTGGAGCCAATAAACTCTTCAGCTTTTCACCCGCGACACGTTTTTCTTATAAGTATAACAGTCCTAAAAGTGATCATCCATGGAAAATTTGAAGAAAAATTCGGCCGAGGACGTGTCTTAGAGTTTTCTTTCCTCATCAGTGACAAGGACTCGAGATTATCGCTGGATATATCAGAAGGGTATAAAACTGTCGAAATAATCGATCAATGATAATATTTGTATGCATATGACAGCTCGCAATCTATACTGGTCTATGATTTTTTTTTAAAAGTAAATATTTTACAGGAATCGACAACTTGCCCATCAAATACTACGAGATGATGAATTAATATCGTTTTATCATCTATAGATTCAATAAATCGGCAAAACTAATCGATTTCTGTTTTTCTTTTCGAAATTCTGTATCAGGGTGGTTCACATAGCGTGAAAAATTCTCCGCATATATATATCGCAGATGTTTTAGGATCTCGTTGAATCGCGATATCAATTAGAATTCCTTGACGCCTCGCGTGGACGGCGTGTAAATTGATAATTTAGCTTGATTCGATCCGCGAACGTCTGATTCGGTATAGGTATTGGTACGCGGTATAGGAAACCGTCGGCGTACGACTTGGTAATCCTAATCACTTATTAATCCGAGTCTGTACTACTAGATTGCCGTTCTCGCCGATAACCGTTGAATAATTAATCGGTGAAATGTGCTGGTATAGATATAACCAGTGCTTGCACTGTGGGCGCTATCCTGCAGGAATCCGGACAGTATCAATTTTCCCGTAATCAACACTCAGCTACAATCGTCTACATACACTAATAATACATAGGCACTAAAGCCCGGAAATTTCACTCAACATTCCTTATAAATTTATCAAAAGGAACCTATGATACTGGAATCTGTAATGATTTATTACCTCTTTCCCCCCGAAAAAAAAAAAAAAAAAAAAAAAGTTTCTGTTCTACAATTCCTGAAATAGAATTGATTCGGAATTACTAAGCCGGACTGTGCATATGATTATGTTCGTAATTGGGAGACGGAGGGACGAACGATCTTAGAATCTAAACTGATAACCGAATTTTCGTTAGAAAATTGAAATTCGCCATTTTTTCAATAACGCGCAATTTTTTGGAGCTTTATTTTCCCTCCTTTTCACCGCATCCATTCATCTACGTAGTGTGCGGCTGTGGTATAGCTACGATCCAGAAACTTTTCGTTCGCTCGTTTTCGTGTGGTAAAGGAATCGAACCCAGCAGCGTGACAATGGTATTTACGTTACAGTTTCCTCCAAGTAGCCCGATAAGGGTAGAGTGCCCAAAACGACCGAAGTGCTAAGTTTTACAGGGGGAGTTACCAGCTTTCTCCTATTTCGATCATCTGCTGATATATAAGGGTGCCGAAAAAGAGTCGGACATTTGATCCGGGAAAAAAAATTGTTACTCGAAGATGAAAAAGAAGAAAAAATGTAAGAAAAACAAATCGGAAAATAATTCGTGTAGAAATTTTCCCGTACCATTTTGATGAAATAGACATGTAGACGTATATATGAGATGAGGAATGGTAGAAATAACGAAATGTGAAGTACACGAGGCCGAGTTCAACGCGAAAAGGTTGCCGTGGAACGTGGAAAGGGACCGTAAGGAAACGCAGAGAATAACGAATCTGAATTAGTGAAATTAACTTTATACATAAATGGAAGCTCATTTGACTTCATTTGTACAGCAGGGAGTGACTCCGGGAGCCCGTGGCTCTCTTTTCTCTTCTCTCTTCTGTTCTTTTCTCTTCTCTTCATTTCTGACTGCGAGAGTGAGGGTAACAAAAATTATATTTCACAGATTCACTTTCCTCCGGTTTTCCTCAACCAACTCGAATTACGTTTCGTGTGCACAGAAGACCTCGTCCCTTTCTTATTCCTTTTCCTCTGCCTCTCTTATTACCTTATACTCTGAGTTTTCTCACTCCTTTTCCGCGTTTGATAATCTGTACTCCCTCGTCGCCGGTGTTTCACCGGCACTACACCCAGACTAGACGCAGGTACTACTTGCACAACGTTTTACTACAAAATGAAAATTTCACAATCGAGAATAACGGAATTTTTACATGCTGCTATAATGGGATAAAAATGTCGACAATTATCGTTAAGAACCACTAAAACCGTATAAATTATATGAATTTTTCTGAACATATATAAACACGAAGGAAACGTTGCTGAATAAAAACGATAAATTTCTAACAAAAAGACCATGCGAGATTTTCATCCCCTTTCTACGGCACGTATACCTACCTATAGTCTAACCCAAACCAACCCGACTCTGGCTGACGACGGTCCTCATTGTTTCAAGATAATAGGCTCCCTGTTCCTCCATTGTCTGAAAAACTTGCAAATTAAGTCGCCTCCTCTCGCATACTTATACGGACACACTCGGCCTCGCCGCCTCGCACCGAGCCGTGCCTGGTCGTCCCACATCCTGTTTGGCACAATTTTTCAGGACAAACGTCCACGAGCTAGATGGCTACTCTGTGGAAAATGTAGCCAAAAGAAAACAAGAGAAAAAACAAAAAAAAAAAAAGAACAAAAAAAAAAACAGGAACATTTTCGTGCTAATGATGTCGGAATAAAATTTTATGCACGCTAGTTGTCGGACGAAAGCAAATCTTTGCAGTGTAGAGTTCATTTAGTTTCTATTTTTTCCTTATAATATATGTACACTTTAGTTTCTATTTTATTTTCTTCTTTTCGTTTCAATTGTTATTAAAAATGATGTTTGCGCAAAAATTTTCCTCAACTTTAAATTAAACCGAGAAAATTGGTTCATAGATCTCATTAAAAAGTCTGGCATAACGGGCGTGGAACTCGCTTCTTCATCTTGATCTAAGATTAATTCTTGTCTTAGATGAAACTGCAGCTATATAATCGCTTACGGTATAGTTATACAGCTGCAGTAGGTACCTAGTCTTCGTACAGATTGAGCGAAGAGGAATAATGGAGTTTTACCAAGAAACTGTCCATAGTAGATAGTATATACGCGTTTTTAGTCCCGCAGCTTCGCTTATCCATATATGCATTAGAATCGCATGTATACCTGTACAAGAAATCTGAACAAAGTGAAACCGAGCGATAATAAATAAATAAAAATGAATATTTCTTCTTGAGATTTTGCACATATAGGTATATATGCATGCAGCATGGATATGGGGTTAAAATAAAGTTTTAGAAGAAGGTGTTTGAAAGCTTTGGTGTACGGGCTTGGGGGCAGGGTGTACGACCCTAGTTCGTATAGGAAGGCAAAATTCCCCGACCGCTGTGCCGCGTACCAGGGTCGTAAAAACGGTCTAAAGTTGAAGGAAAATAAGAAGAAAATTGTAAGGAAAAAGCTGGGCCAACTACTAGGAGGTGATGCAGAAGCCTCCAGAGCTCGTCTTGGTGGCAATAAAGTTGGAAATACGGTCAGTAAATATCCAGTGTGTCGAGTCCCATAACTCGCGAATGCAATGCAGGCGGCTAACACTAGGTCGGGGATAATTCTGTCTCGCTGGAAAAGGTATCCAGAAAAACGTTACCAGCCATCATACCCCCGTAGCTCTCCCTCCCTATGGGTTTTCGACCGCCTTACCTTACTACCCTTACCTAACTACGTGTGTTGCATTATTTGCTACCACAATATGGCCTCTCTCATGACCACCACACCGATAACTTGTATATTTTATTGTCAACGTGTGGCTGAAAGTAGGAAGGAAGAAACGTAACACGAGCTACGTACATCGCATACCGTATACTCTCTTCACGAGCCGAAATTTGGCACTTTGGTATTTTGATTTTCAGCCAATTTCCCGTTTATTTTCTTTCCACAAACGTGGACATAGATTTTTTTGGAGAATAAAAAATGTGCGCCATATTTGGGCCGGAAAAAAGTTTTTTTTCTTTTTTTTTTTTTTTTCAAGATTTTCAAAAAAATAACGCACCCACTCGCGTCTGAGAATTTTTTTTTCCCATCCGTTCGGGTGGTTCGGTTAGTGATCGGATATGGCTGAAGTTTTGACAGAAAATTGTTAACTTTGTGACGATGTGCCAACCACCTTCTAAAACTTAACCCCGAGTTTGCAAGAACTTCCGGTTCTCGAAATGGAGGACGTAGAAACTTTAGGAAAATTTTTAACTTTACCACTTCTTATGATATATATACCTGATAGCTACCGCGATATAAGTTTTGAATTACACTTTACGCGCTGTCAAAACACATTTTTTATTATTATAATCTATTATTTTCGGAGAATTTTATAACATAAAATTAAAGCCGATGATTGAAACGATTATCGGTTATTATATTTGGTAAAATTATCTCGTGATGTGATAAATCGAAAAAGAAAAAAAAAAAAAAGAAAAGAAAAGAATTCAAGAAAATCGTAAAAATCGTCCAAGGGCGGTTAAATTTTTTTTCCCTAGTAAGTTTCATGTGGGATAAGAAAGGGGTGTGATAGGGATAGGGGAATTTTCATTATATATTCTGGTCGCGGAAATCATAAAACAGAATCGTGGCAAAGTTGTCCGATAAGCCGTACGGGTTGTTGTGTTGGTAACAAAGGTGGGTGTGAAGGGGTGTCGAGAGTTTAGAGTCTTTCCATAACTTTCATTTAATTGCACTAGTTTAGTACGGCGCAGGGTAGGTAGGTATATCCGCAGTAAAGATTTCCCCATCTCTCTCTCTCTCTCTCTCTCTCTCTCGCTTGCCGCTATTCGCTACGTTGAAGAATTGATTATGAATTTATAAATTTACAACTGGGGCTTTAGCACGAGCTTGCATTAAAACAGCACCGGATTATATTCCGCGTGTTTTATCGTTCGGTATTGTTCGTCGCTCGCTTTTCGCGGCTATAAAACACTCGCGGATGTATAGTACATGGGTGCCTATATATCTGATATTTGATATTTGATTTGATTTAACGTCATACTTTTTTCTTCTCAACACCCCGCGCACCCTTAGATATTTTTTTTCTCTTTCCATTATTGTTTTTACTCTATATCATTTTCTCCTAATCTCGCTGCGGAAAACCGTTCGAAAATTTCATTGAGGAAAGCTAACAAGTGGAATCTGTCTCCTGTCCTCAAATATATATACGAGTACATCAATCATCTTCCTACCCCTCACTCGCGCAAGGATCAACGATTCTCACGAGTCCCTCCACCCTTCAATATTAGAAAAAAAACTTTGATTAATATCGAAGGCGATACATTTCGGGAGAAATCAAACGGAACGTTTCACCGATTTACGACTTCGAAATAAATAAATAAAATCAACAAAATCCCCTGTCTTTTGATTTCCCTTTACGATTTCGGATATCAAGACGCGATTTTGTACATAAAAAAATTTCATACCGGTATTGAAAATGAGCAGAGAAAGCTGGCTGCTCTATTTCTTCAACCATTTTTCTTCTCTCCTGTTGCAAAACCGAACGCAGTGTTCGATTTCTCTAAAATACTGGCATCGTGCGGTATAGGTGAAAGAAAATTGTTGGATTTGGGGGCGCAGGGTACATGTAGCGGGTACTCGCGGAGAGGATGAAAACAATTTCGCTAAACCATAAATCACAACGTACATACCTACCTACGTATCAGGCTTGCGGCAATACTATAAACGAAGCGAAAACACACGGTTGCAGCTTTATTTGCGGTGGCAGATTTGTCCCACTCTCTCTCCATTTCTATATACATATATATATATATATATATATATATTTCTCTCCTTCGCCACATTGCTGCGAAGGTATAGGGTAGGTGTAGGTACCTACTCGAGTTTCTCCACTTCTCTATACTAGTTCTCTCCGAAGCTTTCAGTTCCAACCCCTGTACTAGTACTACCGTAAGGGAGATGATTGGAAACGATAAATAGCAGCTGGTCTTCAAGTGCGTGAAAGACACGCTCAGCACTACCGCGAGTTGCGAAAAACCCAAAGATACTAGTACCAGTCGAGGGGTTCACCATGTTCACGTCTTTGCCGATGACAGACGGATCCGACAAACGGGCGAATAAGAGGGCCAGGATATCACTGCACCTGCGAAAAATTGCCGAAAACTAAGGCCGTCCAAGACTCCCCAAAAATCCCATGAAGATGAAGAAGAAGAAGAAAAAAAAACGAACAAAAAAAATAAATATATAGAAATCGGCTGCTAATTTATCACACATATGCGTCATTTCTCGATTAATTTCGTCAGGGATACTCGTACTTAACGTCGACGGATATTTTCCAGTGACCTTAAGGCTCCCCTGCGGGGACGTAACGCAAGCAAAACAGCCAACTACCCTTCCCGTTTATATGTATATGGTGGTGCGGTGGGGTAGTTTAGCCGTAACGCAATCATAGCTAGAATAATGGTTTCGAAACACGCAATCCGGCATCCGCGTTACCCTGAGAAGCGTCACGGTCGCCATTGGCCTATTATGATCCGTGAAAAAGGATGGATTATCTCAGGCATGGAAGAGGAGAGAAGAGAGAAGAGAAGAGGAGAGGAGAGGAGAGTACCGTTTCCTCGGCGTTGATCGAGGACCGAGGATTTATTATATTAGCAAACCACTTCTGTTCAAGATTACCCGTGAAATTGTTGGGATTAGAAAGATGTATAGGATCGACGATTTTGGTGCGTTATGTAATAAATAATCGTATAAACATGAGAAATTTTGACTTTTATTATTTTCGAAAAATCTATCCGTCACTTTGAGTTAGAAATGGTAATTCGGTTCAGACCGTGATTACCAATTGGTTTAGAATTTATATCCGGCGGTATTCGAAGCTCATTATTAATCGGTAGGCCATTCAGGATCAAACCATTTACGTATTGGAGTCCTGTATTAGAGAACACGAGAGAATATCTGTTACAAAGGTTTAGAGTTTACCCGAAATTGACGAAACCCTCGTTGCAATATGTAACATGATTAAATGCAGGGATTTAGGTGGGTATAGCATCGAGCACTGAAATTCGCATCACGAGAGTCGCGAAACTGGTATTAATCGAAACTTCAAAAGCCAAAATATATTCGATTCGATTGACGGAATTAATGAATGAATAAAACATTCCGATAAGAACAGAAAAATAAATGAAGAGAAGACTTTTCAAGTTAGCTGCACCAAAAAGTTTTCGCTTTTCACCCCCTTTCCGCTTTCTCTCTCTCTCTCCGTCTCTCGGTTTTTACAAACAATACGTTAATAAGAAAGAAAATTTTTAGAGAAAGGGTTTCTTCTTCTTCTTCTTCCTCTTCTTCTTTATTTTCTTTTCTTTCCTTTTTTTTCGGAGCGGGGGGAGAAGGGGATTGATTGCAAAGTTCGACCAAAGGCGTCAAAAGGTTGAGTAGAGCTGCCCAGGTTTACCTTTTAGATTTTTAATAAGCCTTTGGCATGGGGTGAAAAAAGTTCAGCGACATTCTGGCCTCGATATCAGCCCGGTAAGCCACCGTCTTACCTCTCTTTACCCAAAGCAACCCCTATCACTCTTCCACCCTTGTCACACCACAGCCTAACAACGGCTTAAAATAATTTCACTTTCGAAAAGCTTTTAACTTTCGGCTTTCAACTCGCGAATCATTGTTTGGTAGTTAGTTATAGTTAATTAGTTATTTGGTTAGTTATATAAAGCTATACCGTCAATTTCGTCTTTTTTTTAATAACACAACTTTTCTACTGATGAAATACGTATCCCATCTTTGCACAACCTTCATCTTCTGATTTTTCCTTTTTTCTTTTCTTTTTTTTTTCTGCATTTTATTTTTCACTCTTTTCTTAACCCCACCATCCCCTAGTCGCAATTTACTGCAGTGTACTCCATTATCATCTAGGTGCTTCATCTTGCGAGTTAAGTAAATATACCTACCTACGTCAGTTTACGTCAGGTCGGGTTCGGCTGGGTTATAGTCATACAGTGAAGATAAAAGAAGAGATAGAAAGAGATACAGAGAGAAGGATAGAGGAGAAAAGGGAGGACACAAGAGGGAGAGCCGGGTTTTCTGTTAGCTCATGAATTTGCAAACTCCTTGACTATAAAAATGCAAATTACTCTGGGCAAGTCTCAATGAATTTTTCATCGCTCCTGCAGCAATGAACGAAGAAACCATGGAACTACCTACCCTTCATGTTATACCTAACGTTCAACATATAGCCTCGCCTTTTATTTATAATCCTCTGATCATTAGGACCATCCTGCTACCTCTATACCCCATGAATCAACGGATTCCGGAAGTCTGGTGATCAACGTTACCGTTTTACTAAAAGCTCAATCCTTTACCACTTCCGAAATGGACGACATCGGACGTTAACTAATGACTGATGACAGGGTGGTCCTTTTTTCCTATCTCTACCCCTCTCTCTCTCTCCATCTTTTTCCTTCTTTCCTTTTTTGACGAATTTTCAACATTTTCTTCACACATATGTTCCTATGACCAATTCATCATGATTTGAAACAACGGGTGATACTTGAGTGGCCCTAGAACTTACAGGGTAGAAATGTTATGTGCTTTCCTGGAATCACAATAGGTTCGATTCGTGAATTCATTACATGATACTAGCTACTCGTGTTTCTTGGCTGCCACCATTCATTAACTGAACCGTTGATTGTCTCGAGAAATCAATAGAGAATTTCACTACCCTCGTTGTTAAACCTCGTAACTCTACTGCTCTTCGAGGTAGAGGCGGGTAGGTAGGTTGCTATATTGTCTAAATTAGATACTAACCAACTTTGAGACTGGGTTACAGAAACCTCCAGTCTAATACACGTCGATTGTTATATGAATAACAAAAATACACCATACAAACCGAGTTTGGATCCATTTCGGCTCATTCTTAAACGCTTAAGGGTTAATTACTATAATAATAAACGAAATTCATTCGAGAGAGGAAAACAATTACTCAATTTGAATAATTATTGTCAACTACCCAGTCTTTCAAGTCTTCTCAAGATGTCCGGTCATTAGTGCCTCCTCTCGCTATCCACACTCTCTAGTCTGTTAATAGATAAAGTATCAGATCGGCGCTTAGCGTGTAGAAAATTCAACATAACGCGCGTTGTGTTGGAAAATACAGAGTCCGATACACGTGCGAAGGATGATCCTCGATTCGCATGATTGTCACCCTTCGGTTAGCTCGGGCGAAAAACTTGACACTAGTCCGAGAATCAACATTTTCGCACTGGTATCGAAGAGCACTATCATACGAAGCGTAAAACCACCTTCGCACAAGTTTCTGTATTACCACTGTCTCTGTTTATTTCATATTTGGCAAATTCTGCAGTAACTTGAATTCTAATTTAAGATATTCCCCGGTCTGTCTATCCGTCATCCCGTCTCGGCGCGGTGGTAGAGAGTGAGTAAGCGAGAGAGAAATCTAGGCTAGAATCTAGACACTAGGTTTAGTCTGAAAGCGGGTGGTGGCGTATAAGTGACAGATTGGAATGTTAATTAAGGATTCCATCCCAGTCGTCATTATCTCATCTCTCGTCACTGGATCCCTTCTCTCCGCTATACTTACCTGCGTACCAAAATATTTTCCCCCGTTATCATTCCGCGTGAAAATTTGAATAATGAAAAACCTCGCGACACACCTTATGTGTTTTATCATTTTATCCATATTCTCATTTTCATATATGAAAAGCTTTCGGCTTTGCGCACAAATCTTTGGCGGATTAATACATGTGTATGTATGAAGTTACATACATGCCTATAAAAAAAATCGCTTAATACCTCTCCGGATCGGTTCAAGCACCTGCAGCACTTTGCCCCGTCTGTGCATGAGAGCTTGAGAGACCTGCAATATTCTATCATCATCTACTACTACCACTAGTAAATGTGAACTAGTTCTCAAGCACAGTTCCACTACTCTTGACTTCACCCCCTTTGTTCCGGTAAAATCGTTAGCAATATCCACTGCTGCACTGGGTGTATGTACCATACTCGTATAGCTCAGGGGTAGCTATACCCATCCGTGCAGCTATCAAACGTAGTGCAGACCGGCTCTACGGCTGATAACTATAGAGAAACTAAACGGATGTATATTTGTCGAATGATGGATATAGGCACGTTGTGCATTTGCAGATAAAACTAGCGAAATGGAGTATAATTCAGCAGCTCACATTATCATAAGTAAAGATTTTTCGAATGGTGATAAAAAAAATGTCGTTGCAGGTTTTTATGTGGAAAATAGGAAAAAGTGCATTTCGTTTGTGAAGGAGGAAAATATCGCTGAGATTGGATAAGGCAAAAACTTGACCCTCTTTATATTTTATTTCCATACGATTATCGAGGCTAACGTTTCGCTGGAACCGAAAAAATAAAAGAATAAAAAAAGAAAGGGTTTCGCAGCTCGGTTACGATTAGAGCGACAAAAAGGCGGGGTGTCGATTTGAAAAAATGGAAAATGCTGAGCCGGGAGACTATACGGGCTTTCCCAATTCTCCAACCCCCGATCCTTGAATCACAAAAAACGAAGAAGATCATGCAGAAATATTCAAAGTTCGTCGTAAACTTATTTCCTCCTACCGAATGGGTTTTCGGATTGAGGTCGGAGATTTTTCCTTCGTATTTCTATATAGGTATACCTACTTGTATAGCGGTTGAAAATTCTGGAGGAAATAACAAGCTTTAGATCCAAACAGGACGAAAAAAAAGGGGAACAAAAATTCGGATAAAGAAAGAAAAGAAAAGAAAAGGGAAAGAAAAAAAAATGATAATTTTGGAAACGATTACTCTTTTCTTTTTTTTTTTATTACCATTTTATAAAAGTCGATTCTGCACGGTTGCCTCGTTATAGCGAAATTAAAATCTTGTTTTCACATTTGTCTCGGAGTTTGTGGGTTTTATGAAACTGGATATTTTCCACGGTAAACCCCTGTTCGTGTATGGCTGTATGTCTGTCTGACTGACATCGCGACCCAGGTTTCGTATGGCAGAAGGTAACCAAACAGCATAATGAACTAATTAACTGGAGTCTCTTTGACGATGGCAATTATAAAAACACCTTTGCCGTAGAAAACGGGATTGAAATAACTCCTCGAAACTGTGGCAGTACCTTTTTTTTTTCATGCAAAACATACGCTATATAGTATATGAAATAAATTGTCAAAAAATGAAATGAAACGAAATGCGACAATGGAGGCGAGAAAATTTTGTCAGATTTAATCAGCAACTAAGGGAGCTGATTTTGTTGTCCTGTATCAGAGGTTCGTGAATTGCGTTGAACAACAAAAAATTTAAACCCTGGTGCAGTTGCAGTAAAATCCGTGTATACAGCTGGGTGTGCCGGTACCACAAAGCCGAGTATATTTTCCAGGGTTTTCCCGTCCCGAACGAGAGAGTTTTACAGCATCATCGAGACAATCCTGACCTAGGAGAAGAACCACTTGAAGCCGCTGGCTATATTTTGTCCTTTTATAGATCTAAGGAGTCGGATAGGATTGGGCAAAAGTTATACGGCAATTGCACTGAGATTTAAGGAGCAGCTAGGAGTCTGTTGTAGATAGTGTTTAGGCGCTGGTGCACGAAGGAGAAGGTTAAAGGCTAAAGGTCGGTCTTGAAACTCCTGAACCATGGATTTACCTCTTAATAACAAATCGAGCTGTACCGCTACAGCAGCTCGTCCTCCTGTTTCTTTTAATCTTTAATCAAAAGTCCTTCACGATGTGTTCCCTACTTCCTACCCCTTCTAGCTGTTAACACATCGCGTGCACAGCGATACTGATACGATCTGTCATTTTGAACTTTCCGTCCTTCTGTTTTCCGATTAAAAAAGAAAGACTCGATCGGAATCACCCCGAGAATGAAAATTTGACTTTTCACTAGATCTCCACGATTTTAAGTCTAGGGAATAATACCTCCAATCATTTTCAAATCGATGTATGTACTATATACGTATATGTGATCAATTTTTTCGTCCGACGATATCTCGAGAACGAGTGACCGGATTCTACTGATTCTGGTATCAATCAACGCGACTTCTCCAAACTTAGAACTGATTGTATTTTGGTCCCGATCGGTCAAGTGCTTTTCGAATTATTTAAATACCAAAATTCTGAAAATAAAATAAGAATGATGATATCTTGAGAATGGAGGAACGAAAAATCTTATTTTTTCTGCTTATATACGATCTTATATTATATACCTTATATAAGGAATAGAAATTGGCGTCGTTAGCCTAATCATTGTTATACTAATTACAACAATTACTTTCAGCTGGTTATAATATGTTCAGAATTCCCGTTCCATTACAGGTATACGGCTACTGCACTATCGCAGTTTTCCTCTAGCTGCGGATTGCGACTGAAATATACCGATATAATTCATAACTAACTGGCTGACTACCTAAAGCAGGAAATGTTTCAGAGCTGTTTACCGGGTTAACTCGCCAGCGCTCATTTGGTTAGTGAAAATTCATAGTTTTCGGTCGAAAACTGCGGGTACATCATCCCCGATTATTAGTTTTTTATCTTCTTTTCTTTCACCTTCTGAAATTGGAACGCAAAGTTTAGAGAGAAAACTTTCACATAACTTGACATTGAAATGTGAAGGAAAATCAATGACTATAGAGAAATGTATAATATGTATAATGCGAGGATACCTACCCTCTCATTTTATCATATCTAGTTTCCTGCTTAAACTTCGTTCTCTTCGACCAGGCCTGGACTGGCCAAGCTTTTTGTCGCCATTCATAACGATTACATTCCCGACTAGACGTTCGTCCTTGTTGGGTTGACGGTTCTCTGGCTTGTAGAGGTATAGGTATATCTGCCCCCTGAACCCATATAGTTACATACATAGGAGTCTAAATTCGCGAATATATAGGTCTATATGTGCGGTATGTATATCTGGAAATTTCTAGACCACCGCGAATCTGATGGGGGCAAAACGATCCTTGGAACATTTCCATCTCTTGCCACCCGTATATTAGGTATAAGAAACGGTCGCGGAGTTATCGCGGTTGAATTTTGGCGAAACCTTATTTTTTTCTTCTTCTTCTTCTTCTTTTGCTACTTCTTATTCTACTTATACTTCTTCATCTTATACACCATTCTCATATACATATCATATAAATACGACTGAGGCTATTTGCCAAGTGAATGGAAAAACCGTATAACATTATATAAGCGATTTTTTCATCAGTCTAGTCGCTATACTATATGTGAGACTAAGGAAATTTCTAAAACTTATACGTATTTCTATATGATAGAATATCTCTTCAACTTTTTCATTTTTTTTTTTCTTTCCCCCTTCTCGCCGTTATCCTCAATATCCAATTCTGACGCTTGTCTAATATATTTATCAGACCTTATTCCATTATTAGACGGAGTTTGGCTACTTTGCAGACATAAACCTAGTCGGTTATAATGAACGGGTTGAGGTACAGATAAACGGATAAGTATAGTTACATATATAGTATATACGAAGGAGTTACCAGTCAATCTCTATCAAGTACGAATAGGAATATTATAGGTTGTTGAGCTACTATACGTACAATTTGACCAGCTGTAATTCCGCCCTATATTTCATTGGTAATATTTTTTCCCTTTATTTTCTTTTTTCACTTCATATACTATTGCATAGTACATCAGAGAGAATAGATATTACGCGAGGATTGCCCAGTGTAGAATTTCGTACTTTCGTCCTATTATTAGATGACGAATGCCGATCATGTTATATTATTTTCTATTTTCTACTACATCCTTATATTATATATTAGTGAGATAAAGTATAGGATCATTGAATTGAGGATAATTCGAGATTTCACATTGTGCATGCACGTAGGTATACAGAGGTGAAACATATTGCGTAGAAACAAGAGGTCCAAACTCTGAGGTATCGTATAGGGAAATGGATAAGGTATGAATTTCATTCGTATAATAATGGGCATATACACAGCGTCGTGATTGCTGGATAATATTTTAAACGAAATATTGAAAAGGGAGGGAAGGAAACCACGGGGAAAATGAAGGATAATAATTTGCGAGACGTTGATAAATAAAATAAAATGAACAGCAACAACAAAACAAACTTTTATAATATTAATTTCTAAACTGCCTACGTACCTACCTACATTTCTATGACGCAGCTCTGCACGAGATTGCAGAAAATAATGAAAAGTTGAAGCAATATAAAGGTGAATGTATAGAACGTGTACAGTAGACTTGGGAGAATTATTCGACAAAGGTGTATAAAAGCGAAATGAAAAAAAAAAGAAAAACAAAAAAAAAAAACCGTGCAAACGCAAAAAGCAGAAAATAAAAAAAATCAAAAAATTATTAGAGATTTTTTTCGCACTATTTATAGTATATAACGTTTATTTCCACCGAAACGATGATGTATATAATAAACGGGCAGAGGGTTTATGGTATATTCGTCAAAGGAGAGGATTTTCCTCTGGCTTTGAATTTGGTTACTTTTTTTTTTTCATTTTTTCCTTTTTTGTTTTTTTTTTTCTCATAAACAAGCAAACGCGAACTCTTTGAGCTGTGGTGTATTGATTTAAACGCAACGATGAAATGAGATAAAAATGAATCTCCTGGATTTTTTTCAGTAATTGATCAATTTCACGTATATATCTCGTTGTTTTCACCCCTCAAGCTTCATTCGGAAGAAGAAAAAAAAATAAAAGTTAAAAAGAAGTCACTTCGATGTATCATGAAGTTCGTATGAAAATTCTTTAGCTCTTCTTTTTCCCCATTCTCATTCATTCTGTGTACATACACCCTGTCTGGTAGTAGCTACACGGTAGGGTGACCCCTGCGTAGGCACAAGAGCCTCCCTGAGGCACCCCTGAGCCTCCAGGAACCCCGACAAAGGTAATTATTACTCGCTCTCCTCTACCTCTTCGTTTCGTCTGACTCGACGAGTTGAGTTGAGTTGAGTCGAGCTCAGTTCAGTTCAGTTCAGTTCAGTTCAGTTCAGTTCAGTTTCTCAGGACGCATTCGGTAGTCCTAAGTCCCGAGTCACGAGTCACAAATGCCAAGTGTGTATTACTCTCTCCTGAGGGAACTCCGCGGAGCTGAGTGGGCAGGTATTGTTCTAGAAACCGAAGGAACGGAACAGACGGAACCAAAACTGTGGAGGACCTTGCAAGGCAAGAGCTCTGAACAATCCTGCGGGTGCCTCAGAGGTCGATTAATCCGCATTCGATTCAACGTTTCGTAAATATCACTGTAGCCGTGCTTATTGAATCCAAGGTGAAGAGACGGAGAAAGAATTTCTTAAAATTTTTCTATTTTTACTACATTTTTATTTTTATTTATTTATTTTATTTTTTTTTTCTATTTTTTTTAATAATTAGGTAAAGTGGCAAGTTTCACCGGCTCGCAGAGAGCCTGGCTTATCAAAATGACGTAGGGAACCATCAAGAAGTTATAAACAACCCTGTTATTTTTACGTGAATAATAAAAACCAGGGTTAAAAAATATCATTGCTATTTGATAGGGCGCTGCGGCCATTAGAGCGTACTGATTCTCCATCAATAATCTACGAACAGGAAAAAAAAAATTTAACCCTTATGAACGCGTTTATAGAAAATATGCAATATTACTCATTCTCCGAAGAATGATACGGGGGCGTGAAAATTTATTCGATTAATAATTTATAATGACTAATTTTTACCCTATCGACACCGTGCTTCCTCCAAGGAACAATTCTACGAAAGGTGTACTCCAAAAACTACATTTTGGCCTGAACACATTCTGCGATATAAAATATTGTCTAATTAAAATCGCTTGTTAGGTAATTATATTACATTGTTAATTTTATCCATTTGGCAGAAAGTTCAATTACCTTGAAAAACCAGTCTACTTCTTTGACTATATTTACTAAAACCAGTTGAAAACGACCGCATAATGGAATTTCGTAATGAACGTACAACGAGCAAGTTAAACAAGGTACTGCATCGGCGCAAATTGTTTCCACGGCTTGATACATCAAGCTGATATTATCAGGTATTGGCTCCCTTTCCACGGGGAATAAGGGCTCCATGGGATAATCTGTTTTTTGAAAAAAAAAATAAAATGAAATAAAATAAAATAAAAACCTTAATATAGCATCGTTTCGTCGGAACAATTATTGTACTTATGGGATAGTTTACTTGATTTATAGATCATCGCGTTGATCGTATCCCCGATTATCATTAAAAAACCAACGGCTGCCATCCTGTTGTTAAAATATTTCCAGCTATCGTTTGAATTTTTATAAATAACATTGAGGCTGTGTATCGAAGCGAGAGTTAACACCGATCCCGAAATATTCAGTAATGAGATATTTTCACGACAGAATTCAACGAGTCTTAACATTTCGGATCTAAGAAAGAAAAAAGAAAAAAAATAGATATAAAAAAAAAAAAAATGAGACGTGGGAAAATAAGTTATAAATAAAATTAACCTTCCACCGATTTTAATTCGAGGTTAATTAATCGTTTTATCATTAACAAAATAATGCTTCGATTGTAATATTTATCCATCGAAGTGTTCAGGCCGAAGTATATTTCCTCATTTCTGCTTTTTTCATTTTTTTTTTCCATCGCTTTCAAAGGAGAGAAACTAACGATTTCTCTTTTATATCAATAAAAAGGAATATGCATTGAGGAGAGAAAGTGATGAGTAAAAAATAATTCAGAGATCAGCGTAACGTATTATACGCGAGTCGACTGAGCTTTTATCCTGTTTCTCGACCATATAAATTGTTTTTTAAAATTTTGTCGATTCTTTCCGTATTCTACGGGTTGAGAGCTTTCAAAAAATCTCCCGATATCCTGATTTCCGAAGAATCGAATATTTTCGAATTTTCAGCCGAGATTTTCGGAAAAAAATTAAACTTTGGCAACGAGCCTCGGCGATCGTCGAATCTCACCTACTCGAGACCCTGACTAATAATCGAAACGACATTCGGGCTGATTTAGCTCTGGTTGATGTAAAAATCAAAAAATCTTGATCGTGGTATGGCGATGTAAGGTAAACTCTTCGCGCCTTAGTTCCTTTCCATTTATTGCTAGTGTAACGTAAAAGTGTAATAAAAAATAAATGCCTTCTTTAAATTTTGCATCATATTGTAATAAACGGCGACTAAGCCCGGGATAAATTTCTGCTAATATTATCTCGAAATTTATACTATTCTTGTTAAAGTTTATCTCACTGGATGCAATTTCTTTAATCGTGAAAGCGCGGGGTTCCACTCACGAATCTTTGCCAAAAAACGAGCTTGTATATATAGTATATACAGGTTTTTGCAGCCTTCATATTATACGGCGGCGAAATTTCGCTTCATTTTTCGAGTCGCAAGGAAGAAAAAAAAAAAAAAAAGAAAAAAACTATAAGAAGATAATAAATATAAAATAGAAATCATTTCATACGCTCCTGCAACGTCTGGATAGATATATTATATTATATCTGCTAGACATGATGTGATATACTTATTGAAGATGAAGTAATTTTCTATTTTCGCTAGCTTCGGGCTGAAGAGAAACTGCAGAGGGGAATCCTTTTTTGTTAAAAAACAAACTAAACCGAGTTTTGTCAGAAAGATTAATTACCATCCGGCACGTAGTAAGAAACGATGCATTATCTTTGAGTTATTCGCTTCGTGTTTTGTTTCGCCTTTACCTCGTTCTCATATATTCCAAGTTAAGGTATTATCAAAAATTATTATTTATTTACTTATATTCACTTATTTCGTTATCTCATTATTTATTGGACCTAAAAATTCCGTAATAAAATCGGAAAATCGATTCGGAGTATTTTGCATCACGCATATATTGTATTGCGGTTTAAAATTCAATCCGAACATCATTTTACTCCACCGCTTATACAGCCATCTGCATCTCTCATCCCTCGTCGAGAAAACGATTTTCGCTTATCGTTCGTCGACTATTACATAACGCGGATGAAATCACCTCATACGTCAGACCTAAATTGTCAATCTGGATTTCCGCCCCATCTGAATGAAGAAATATATCGTTTATGCACATCTCCCTGGTGCGAATGGGTGATGAGATCACACGCAAGCTAATTCCGAAGATCGATTCTCTACCCGAAATTTGATGATAAGAAATAAAGAAAAAAATAAGCGAAAAAACAAATCTCGTTTTGAAATTTGAAAATATTGTTTTTGAGGTAAATTCGAATCGGAATTTAAAGAAGAGCTTGCGGAGGGTGGAGAGCTTATTAGTTTGATCATCGTAGTCGGCATCTCACCTCGCAATGCCTCAGCAGGTTGTTCGTTCTAGTAATTAACCAGCATCAATATTCCGGTTAGGTATCCACGGAAAGGAAACAAACTCCGTCCGCAGGAAGATAGAATTTTATCCCATGTCGACTGTAGCCGTTCGTGCAGTCAGTCTTAGTTTATTTGATTCCCCTCAGCTCAAAGAACCGCGCTCTTTCTTTTCCCATTGTTAGTCTACCCTCACGATCAGACATCCCCAATCCGCAAGGGCTATATACCAAAGACTCTCGATTTTCATCTAAAACTTTATTGCGATCGATGCGGAAAATCAAACACATAGAAAAAAAATTACACTACTACAAGAATAACGCCTAATTATAGTTTCCGAAAATAAAAACGAAAAAAAAAAATTAATAACAAAAAAGACAGATCTAAGGAAATGAAAAATTTCACAAAATATTTCCCATCATCGAACGATATTTCTACATTTCATCTAGATTTCGATTACGTTTTCAGCCAAAAAAATAATCGTTTTATGTTACGAAACCAGGGGTGCTATCAGGTTGATTCTACTTGCCTTCGATTAGTCGGGAAAAGGAGGCCAATACGCGACAGTGCCGGGGGTTTATGGGCCCCACTAGCGACAGTGCCGGAGGTTTTACTGTACATATTAAATAAACATGTATATTGAATGGCGAATAAACGCTTCTATCCCATAGTGTACCCATGTACACATACATTTACTCAAATGTATGTATATATATATATATATATATATATATTTGCAAACCGACGTGTATTGCGTTGTTTTACTCGGGCTTTGTCGAAACTTTAGCAAAGCTAGGGTATTAGTCAGATCACGACTTTGGTCTTGGCCGCGTCTTACTTGCTCTTCTCTCGCTCAGCCCCTGTAGTATGTATCTAGACTTTAGTACCTACCTACACAGGTATATAATTTTACCCAAGATACATCTAGCCAGCTAGGGTAGCAACCTGGATAATTGTTTGAAGTGGCTCGCTTCTGAATCAAGCGGCAGAGAATCACGGGGTTGTAAAACAGTTACAGATATACCCGCTGATACATATATATTATAAATTATCTCTATCTGACCGGTACTGACCGTTTACCTCTGTTACACACACACCTCGAATAAACCCCGTCCCCACGGTATATGACCGCCGAGGAAATCCAACGGGGATCAATAATAACGCACTTTGATATTTACAGAAAAAGAATTTCTAGTCTGCCGGTTACCTCGGACTATCTTTTTCGATAAGGGTTGTTAAGGGGTGTGCGGGTCGCTAATTAAGATCCCAAAAGTAGTTTTAAGATGAACGCAAAGGGCGAAAGCTAGCCCCGAGCTAGTGGACCAACGTACGATAAAATCAGCCCCGAATTACACCACAATTTTCTCCTAGCTAGCTGATAGCCTCACTTAAGCCTAGTTTTATTAGTCCAACCCCTATACCTCTGCCCCCGTATTTTCTTGATTGGTTCCTACGCCTCAGCTAGAATTCTGCTGTCCTTTCAGTTCCCTTTTACTTTTATTCCGTCCTTATTTATTTAGCTTGTTTTATTTTATTTATTTACAAAATTGGAAATATTACACTGATATATCACAACTCCCTTCGGCCAGAGGTTGGTTTAGTCATTATATAGATATGCCCATATTCTATCCTCGGTAAGACTTTGATCACAGGTACGTGTTCCGAGGTCCGTATTATACATGCATACATGTGTATTACAATCCCGATTTAATCGAGGGATATGTATAATACCTACTCGCTCCCTTATATGCAGAATCAACTGAGAGAGGGAGAGAAAGGGAGAGATATAAGGGCGCAGGACCTGCGATCGCTCAAATTATTAATTTTCAACAAAGCCCCGCGGGTTGACATTATTTGGACAGTCTCGTCTCGGACCAAACTAGCCAGTGTCCTCCAATAACCGATATTTGCATAGGCCGACATGCGCCGCACTATACCATTCGCACACAATGCATCACGTACTTACACGTCGGGTGTGACGATTTTTCGGGAATTTATTCTTCGGAAAAGATTGAAAATTTTGAATAATAGAGAATTTATTTTGGCCTTTTGATTTCTCTTTTTTGTTTCGTTTTCGTTATGAATGAACGAGAGAGATTATAGGGGGTGGAGATTTTTGATGGTTGATTATTCTAACGCGTGGGGTTAAGAGGCAATCTGAGGTAGGTGAGCAGGAAATCCACTAGTCAGACAAAACTCGGAAGCTTTCTCCGAGCTTCCCTATTCGGTTCATCTGAGATATATACTCATTCAATATTCTGGTCCCGTCGTATCCCGGGGAACCAACCAACCAACCTAGCCGAGCTATCCCACCCTCCCTTCGTCTCGCCACCAACTCTTCACCTTCTAGCTTCCTCCTTCCGGGGAATGCAGAGAAACAGAAGCTCATGCTTGGGGAGAGATTCTCTCGGATGCAATTAAACAAACTCAGTTCTGTCGGGACGAGGGAAGAGAGAAGATAGAATAGGGAAGAGGGATGAGGGAAGAGGGAGGAGGGACACACCCTTCAAGTAACACACTTCAGCATCAACCACATCTACAGGACGGTTCAAAATCCATCAATTCGCGGATGTTGTTTCTCAAAATTTCATTCTCAACCCAAAAAAAAAAAAAGAAAAAAAAAAAAACAAGAAATGAGGAGGAACGAGCAGTTTCGTATAATCAGAACTTTCGTTTTGTATTTCGAGGTATTGGGTATAGAAATTATTCAAGGTTCGTTGAGATGAGACAAAGAGGAAGAGCAAGCTATGGGATACTAGCCTAGCCTGCCGCAGGGGGTTTGTGTTTCTCGACAAGCAACGATATTAATTAAAATGACGTCAGAACTCGTTACCTTCAAAATTTACATTACGTTTCACTCGTCAGGAAATATACTGTGTATACATTAGAAACCGGATGTATAATATACCGTACTATTGTACAGACACACACATGTCCACAAGTACCTATATATATTGATGTATCTGTAATACAAAGGGTACTCTCGTTCTAGAAAGCTCAAAATTGCTGGTGCGAAATTGAGCTTAAATCGATTTCATAATCCCATTGGAGCGAACCGTCTGTATCGTTACCCAAGATCCCCATACCCCTTCGGCTATAATCTTATGGTGTAATTAGACAGACGCTGGTAACATGTCGAAGTAAAGTGATTGGAGGAATCGATAGGAGAAATAAGGTGGGTAAATTTGCATATCGTACAATTTCTTCGAGTAGAATACCAAAGTGTTATACATATGGTCCCAGAGCGGTCGTATATGGGTTTGAAGGTTGCCCTCCTGGGGGAATTTTTCGATTTTGACGATCTGATCGTCGGACAGATGAAAAGAAGAAAAGAAAGGAAAGAGAAGTATAGAAACAGGGCCGATTTACTGCGGCCTTTATTTCGCGTATAACTTATGATTTACAGTTGTTCAGCTCAGGAGTTTTCAGAATCGTTGTTTTATCGATGTAAATCCTATCGGTAGCAGACGTTCAGTATGTATATATATATATATACGTAGGTATAGGTAAGTAAGGTATACCATGCCGATGAAATACAATACGAAACTTTCCTGCAGGGTTGTAGAAATGGCAGAAATAAGGGATGAGAGAGGGTAAAGAGAGAGAGAGAGAGAGAGATGGAGGAGAGGCCCATTGCAAGAAAGTTTTCATTGTTTGACGAATGGTGAACCGATTCCATTGTGGCGTAGCGCGAAAAGAATAGAAATAAAAGGTATAAGAAGAGAAGGGGAAAAGGACGGGGAGGACCTTTTAGTCACTACGGTACCATTTCTCATCCAGCATCCCTAGTTCTCTCATTAACTTCGTATAAGTTAGAATAAGTTCGCGGCTTACTCACTCTCTTTCTCTCTCCCTCTCTCTCTCTCTCTCTCTTCCATCCTCACTTTGCACTGCACCATCTCACCGTTGCCAGTGTTTGTCGTATGATCGTGTGAATCTTACTTTCCTCATTGATTTCACCCCCTGCAGCCTTACAGAACGGGGCTTGATTAATCGGGCGACTTTCTTGAAATTTACTCGAAAATTTCCACGAACTAATATATATCAGATTCTATATAAGAGACCGGCTATTATTCCTCCTCTTAGTTTTCACACAGGTACAGCCATACGTGTGGGGCTGCTTCAGAATCCATTACCTATTATCGTCCGAGGTTTGACTTACGACCTATACCGTATTGCCCGGATCCTAATATCACCGAAAGTTTATTATTTAGAAAATTGCATGAAATCGATGATTCGGACGTCCTGCAGATGGTCAGACTTTTCCTTCATACGTATAAAGAAATTTGGCCGTATTCCAGTAACTACGGTTTCTTCGGGTACGAGTAACTATGTAAGCTCATGGTCTAGGATCGAGTCGCGTGAAACTAGATAAAACTAGGCAGACCCAGCCAGGACAGAGTCCTGCGGATGACCGGATTACTGGACCACACTAGGACTGCTGCACCCCACCCTACACTGTAATCGGATGAGCCTGGCTAAGAAGGGATTCTTGGCGATCTTGACGCTTTGCGGATCTATATTGCCGCCTCCAAGACCCCAAAGCCAGAGGGAGAAAGGGGACGGCGGTCTTAAGGACGTAATTTTGGGATAAAGTATTTGTGGGTGCCGACCGAGAACCGGGAGGGTGAAGAAAAGGGCGAAAACAAAAGGGAAGACGAAGTTTTAAAATCGTGTTGATGGGAAATTACGATTATTATCATTTTTAGCACCTTTTTGATCATTTTTTGTTCTCCCGTAGCTTTTGACGTTTATATATTAGCTTGGTATTATACGAAAACAAGAGAAGCGATGTGAAAGTAACAAAGAAAAAAAACGGACATATCGAAGTTGGCGAAGTACTGAAAACTCTCCTCGATTTATACCTCCAGGTTTAAGTTATTCTTTTCCTATTCGAACTCGCGCGATATATTTCCTTCTAAAATGAAGCAAAACGCGGAGAAAATAGGGAAATCTTTTGCTCCAGGGTGTATATAAGAAGGACGAAGGACGAAGGACGAAATACGAAAGACGAAGAGCTGAGGGCGGATGGCTTTGTCTTGCAGGGCTGTGGGGAGTGAGGAAGGAATACAGGCAATGATGTATGGAAACAAGGGCACATCATCGTTGAGAATATATCGAAAAACTTAGAGGCGACGTTCCTTCTTCTCGTGTGTCGTTCGAGGCAATCGATATTCCACACTTTCCTCGCTCATGTTGAATTTACGATCTAAACTTAAACAAGAGGATAATACCCGATATGCGCGCCTCCGCCATCTACAGGACTCAAATATCGATGATCCTAAGCCCCCAACTCTCTACATATACTAAGTCAGATAGTTGGCAAGTTAATCGTTGCTATAAAGATACGAGAGAAGTTGGATAAGAGACCGGAGGACAATGTCGGCGATGAATAAGGCACGGAATTCTCAGAATACTCAAAATAGGTTACCCACAATTTAAAATTCCTCCAACTAGCATATGAATAATATAAACTTGAAGTATCTAGCCAGAATACTCAGCATATTCCAAGTATCCCCGTCAAACACGCGAAATATCAACTCAATTAATCAAAATGCAAGGCATGGCTTACTTTACTCGAATACTCGAATGCTAGAAATACTCAAAGTATCTTTCTCAAATACTCGAAACTTGGGAATCAATCTTTCTAAAATGCTCAAAATACTTGAAACATCAGCTATATAGAATTCTTGAAATATTGGAAATTTCTTACTCAAATACTCGGAATACTTGGAGCATTTAGCTGAAATTCTCAAGACATTGAAAGTATCTTCCAAAATATTCGATTTACACGCGATATGTCTTACTTAAATACTCAAAATACTTGAAATCTCAGCTCCGATTCTCAAAATATTGGAAGTATATTCGTCACATACTCAAAATGCAGGATAAATCCTACTGAGATACTCGAGATACTCGAAGTATCGAGCTGAAATTCTCGAAATACTTGAAGATTCTGCTCTGATACTTAACATACGTGAAATATCTATTAAAAAAGTCGAATTCACTGAAAAATTTAATTCTAAAAATTTTAAAAATGGTGGAAAATGAGTAATAACCAACTGTACCTGAAGATGAAGGGATGGAGAAAAGTGTCTGATATTTGGAGTGGCTCGTTTCCTTTCTCTTTAGCCAATGCAATTTTTATTGCCGACTAATTTCTCCCTTTTATTTTCTCAAGTGTCAAAGGGGGTATATGAAACGTTGCTAAATTTGAAGTATCGGCAGTTTAAAAGCGGCTTTCAGACAAACTCTTTCCTGACACTTGGCGATGTGATATTACGCAGACACTGGCGGTTCTTTCTACCCTCCATTAAACCCAGACGCACACGCACGCGCTTACCTACTTTCAACCCTAATAACTTTAAAGCATCCATCACTCGCACACACAAGTTTCTTTCCACCATCATGCAGCTTTCCCCATCTTAGGTACATACCTACGTACAACCTTTACTCAATTTTCTTCACTCCTTTCAGTTTCAGTTTCAGTTTCAGTTTCAGTTTCAGTTTGAAACGGAACAAAAATTTTCTTTTATTTTTACATTTTTATTCTCCATATAGTATCCCTCGGGGTTTTCTACTCAGGAGTTCAGTGTCTAGTTGTAAAATAGAAAGTGTCGGTTTGGCCATAAGCTGCATGTGTTATCGGAGGAAGCAGATAGGGAGGGAAGTAAGACGAGGTACCAGGGTCGCAATTTCGGAGTCATCTTTTATTACCAATACTGAAAAATTGCGGACCAAACTATCCACTCGACTTCCACCTACCATCACCAATCGCTGGGACTACGATGCGAAATTGAAGTAGCTACGTTTGACTCACTTTGGACCGATTGAATTGTTATTGCCTTGTATCGGGGTATTTTCGATTTCTTAGCTCGAAAACATTAGCCGTTTTCTTTTTAACCTTTTATCCTACTTCGATTTCCCTCCCCTCTCCTTCTCCCTTCTCCCTTTCCCTTTTCCTTTTACTTTTACCTCTCTACACCCCACTACCATCTCTTTATGGAGATTGAATATAAAATTCGCAACAGCTAGTCGAAGTCGCGATAGCTCGCGTCGATAAAAATAAAAATAAATTACTCAATCTCGCAATCGCGCTTATTTTCTAGAAATAAGAAAAAAAAAAAAAATCCACCGAAACCCTAACATGAAAATACTTTTTACTCCTACCCAAACGATTCCGTAGAATATTTTCAACGTATCTATTCATCAAACGACTAGAAACTTGAAAAAGTTGAACAATTTTATCAGTCCCAAAAATTTCTCATCCTATATCCTTTAGTCTATACCAAACGAGCCTAGTATGTTCTAGTAATTATTTATTGAACATGTGCTACTAGGAGGAGTGATCGGTCGATGTAAAACACAGAACTAGGACAACGTCGTAAATAAGTTATAGGTACAACAAAAATGTGTAATTTTTTAAACAAAGTTTTCTCAACTTTGAAAGTAATGTTCTTTATCTACTATATTATATTCATCCTAAAACGTATTTCATAATCGATCGAAGAGACGACCCCTGCGTGAACGGTGGGATGGCTGGCTGGCAGTCATGAAGAAGAGAAGACTGATTTATGGAAATGGATTTCATGGGTATTTTCTTGCCCGCTAGATGTTTTTTGCTGAGAAAAATCGTAGCTTGAGGTTTTTTTGAACATCGATCAATGATCCCTCTCTATACCTCGCGTCAAATTGCATCTAGCAAATTCACCATTCCTTTTGCCCCTCTCGGCTATGTAACAGAGAAGCTGCAAGCTAGACTGTCGCGGATTTAATTGAACCTCAGTAGAGATACCCTCTCCTCTCCTTTTTTCTCTCTCTCTCTCTCTCTCTCTCTCTCCGAGAAGAGTCGCTGTCAGTCACGCAGTTAGTCGCTCTGTGTATTTCTTCTTTTTACACTGCATCACTGTGGCTGAATTCTTCTGGCCATATTCCAGTGGTGGGTGTGTTGTTCTCCTTGACGCAGAATATTACGGTAGGCGTTTTTGACTTTTGGTTTTTCACTTATTTCGTATTTTCTAAGTCATCTAACGGCTCATTATTGCCTGGCTATTTCCTTGACGTCTGTCTCTGTGCGCACGCACGGATGCGTGTGCCTAACTCTATTTTTGTTTTCGTCCATTACGTACATACATACATACATTCCTATATTCACGTTGCTCTGTTTACATTTCTGCCATGTCGGACGATGAGGAAGCCAGTGCTGTGCCCGTAGACAGTCTGTCTCCTTTTAACCGCCTGTCATTTACATCATCAGCTGATTTCGACTTAGATGCTATGAGAGCTAAATTGTCTAATCTTGATAGCCAATTTTTCAAATATATTAGATCATCGCGTGAGGCTGTAGAAAAAAAGACAGTGTTGCAAGAGGTCTTTCTTAGTTATCAGGCTGCATTCAACTCATTGGCCATGGCTTACTCCCGACTCGACGGAAAATCTGACAGCTCGCGCGCGTGTGCAAAAGCTGTCAACGAATCATGTTCCGAAATTCTTCGTGTGTGCACTGCTAGCGCGAAGAAAGCTTGTAGTGATGGCGTCAAAGAAACTATCTCCGCTGCTGCTAGTAGTAGTAGTCCCGCATCTTATGCTGCCGTGGCAAATCGTGCGTCTTCTAAAATTCGCGTTCCTAGAGGGCCTACGGTTGAGGTCCCTAAAACTACTAGTTTTGTCATAGCCCCTATGGCTGCATCGGTTAACAACTTTTCATCATCTGTTGCCACGAAAAATGCCCTGTTCAAGGCTGTGAATCCTGCCTCGCTCGCGATGAAAGTTGAACGGGTCTCGGGAGCTCGGAATAATGCCATTCGTATTGAGGCTAGCTCGGTTAACATGGATCGGGTGCGTGCTCTTCCTGCTCTTGCTAAGGCTGGACTAGAGGTCAGGGCGGATTCGAAATTGAATCCTCGTTTGGTGGTCCATGGAGTTCCGTCTGACATGTGCAAAGATGAAATTAGGTCCGACTTTGTAGCGTTGAACCTTGGCGGCATAGATAATCCCGAAGTTAAGGTAGTCTATCGCTTCCCTGTGAAAGAAGGTCGTACCCGCACGAGTTGTGTCATCGAGGTGCCTCCCCTGGTACGTAAGAGCCTGCGGGATACCTCTAATTCCCGCATTTACCTCCGATTTTCAGCCTGCCGTTTTGATGATCATGTTGTTGTCCGGCAATGTTACAAATGTCTTGCTTTTGGACACCTAGCCAAGGACTGTAAAAATTCCCCTCGTTGTGGTCACTGCTCAGGATCGCATGAGTTGAAGGACTGCCAGAAAAGAGGTGATGCGCCTTGCTGCTTTAATTGTAAAGCTGCTAAGGTGCAAGATACATCGCACTCTGCCTTGGACGGTAAAAAATGCTCTATACTCAGTAGGCGTTTAACAGATAAGGTTCGTAATATCAATTATGGATAGAACAACACCTACTTCGCATGACAATCTCACAATATGTCACGTAAACTGTCAGTCTCTTGTTGCTCACTTGGACGAATTTCGTGCTTTCTTCAATAATTCTAACTATCATGTCATTTGCATGTCTGAAACCTGGCTGAAACCTGCTATCTCTGACGACTTGGTTCGACTTCCTGGCTACCAACTGTTTCGGTGTGATAGAACTGGGCGTGGTGGCGGCGGAGTAGGCATCTTCGTCCATAACTCACTCCAAGCCCGTGTCCTGGATTCTTCTGGTGGCATCTACTTGCATAAACCTGAGTACATCCTAGTGGAGGTATCGCCGGTAAGCTCGTCGAAGCTTCTACTCGCTTCTGTCTACCGTCCACCACATATAGGTTACCTTGACGAATTTATGAGCTGTCTATTGGTCCATTCTTCATCTTACTCCAATCTTGTAATAATGGGTGATTTTAACACTGATATGACAGGTAACACCTTTGATAGTAACCACCTGCGAGGCTTTGTTGATTCATCTAACTTCTTCCTACTGCCCTATCAGCCTACGCATATCCTTCGCGATTCCTCTACTTGGTTGGATCTCTGTATAGTTGATGATTCTGACAAAGTGATCGATCATGGTCAGCATGATGTCCCATTCCTGTCGGCGCATGATTTGATTTTTGTCTCATATAATGTCAGGGTACAGCGTCGCCAGCCTCGAGCCTTTACCTGTCGGGACTTTCGTACGTTTGATAAACATAGATTACTTCAGTGTCTGGAAGCGATAGATTGGAGTCCTTTCTACCAAGTACAATCCATCGATGAGAAAGTTGAGTTTCTGAATTTAGCCATGCTTGATTGCTTTGACCGTCTTGCGCCCTTACATCTAGTTTGCCCGCGTACGCTTCCTGCACCCTGGCTCACGCCTGAAATCAAGCTTTTAATGACGCAGCGAAACAGAGCTCGCAGAAAATGGCGAAGAAATAGATTAGCTTCATTGTATGATAGGTTCAAGTCCCTGCGCAACGAAGTGCAGACTAAGGTTAGAGCAGCCAAGAAAGCTTACTATCTTTTAAAACTGGGAGGTCTTAGAGATCATATTACGGTCTGGAAGGAACTACGTCGCTTAGGACTTGTTCGATCGCGCACTTCCGATCGCCAACTGGTGGTCCCTGCTGAGGCTCTGAATGCACACTTTGCGAGCGCTGGGGGTGACGATCACGATGTCTCTCCTTCCTCTTCTTCGGAGCGCTGGTTTCTAGGCGAAGTAAGCTACGATGACTCGAAGTTCTACTTTGAAAATATCTCCATTGATATCTTGGTTAAATCCTTGCTCTATACCAAATCGAGATCTGCGGGTGCGGATGGTCTCTCTTCGGAACTTATCGGACTTGCCCTACCCTCGATCTTGCCGCATATTCTTCATCTTTTTTCTTTCTCCCTTACTTCTGGTTCCTTCCCTGAGCTGTGGAAGTCTGCTCTTGTTTGCCCTCTCCCCAAAATCAAGTCACCTATAAACTTCAATGATTATCGCCCTATCTCTATCCTGTGTTCGCTATCTAAGTCTTTAGAGAGAATCGTCGCTGACCAGGCCATGGGCTTCCTTGAAAGACGGAATCTTCTGGACCCTCACCAGTCTGCATATAGGAGAGGACATAGTACCCACACGGCGCTCATCCGTGTCATCGATGATGTCAGACAGGCCATGGATACTCGCATGGTGACAATTATGGTTTTCTTTGACTTTTCTAAGGCCTTCGATCGTGTCCGTCATGGCTTGCTAGTTGATAAGCTCAGGCTCCTTGGATTTTCTAACAACGCACTACGTTGGTTCTGTGCCTATCTCGACTGTCGTAAGCAGGCCCTGAGACCTGGTGATGGTTCTATCACTTCGTGGCGACCTGTCATCAATGGTGTCCCACAAGGCTCAGTCCTCGGTCCATTACTTTTTACACTGTACATGCTTGACCTTAAAGACTGTCTTAGGTACTCTAGCAGGAATATCTACGCGGATGACTTGGTGATCTACCATCATTGCCACCCACATCAGCTCTCTCAAGGCATCGCTGAGGTCAATGAGGACGTGGTTCGTATCTCCGACTGGGCCACACGCAATGGACTGCTGCTGAATGGAGCCAAAACCAAAGCGATGGTACTGGGTACACGTCGTTACATCAAGGCCATTGATTTCTTTTCTCTACCTGCTATATTGGTTGGAGCGGATCCCGTGCCTTACTCGGATCAGGTGCGTCACCTGGGAGTCACTATCTCCAACACTCTATCCTGGGGTGCTCATGTGGCGGACGTTACCAAGAAAATCAACGGAACATTGTACCAGCTAAAACTTTGCCGTGATCTGCTTCCTCGAGCCTTGCGGGAGCGTCTGATTTCCACCTTGATCTTCCCGCACATTGACTACTGCTGCACGATATATCTGGATTTGACCGACGGACTTGACTTGCAGCTCCAGAGAGCGCTTAACTCCTGCGTACGATTTATATTCGACATCAGGAAGGATACGCATATCACGCCATATTATAGCAAACTTAAATGGCTTAAAGTTGCTGCGAGACGAAAATACTTCCTTGGGTGTCTGTTATACAATGTCATTCAGACCGGCATACCATCTCACATGTCCGTCAATCTTGATCGAAGACCGGCATCAAGTCGTACCACGAGGGCCCCGTTGGATCTTCTCTACGTGCCTTCCTGCAGGACCGAATTGCTCATGAACTCTTTCATGACTGCTGCTCCTCGTTTCTGGAATAGTCTACCGTTGGATATCCGTACTTCTTCCAGTATTGGCATCTTCAAGAAAATGCTACTCGATCATCTACTCTCTATTGATCCCCCACCTTGACTTTTCTATCTATCTATCTGCGTACCTGGCGTAGGTTTTCTGCAGTTTCCCTCATGCCATTTAACCGAATGGAGGTACATGCACTAAGTCGGCTGCAGCCGCAACGTTCTCTCTTCACGTGAAGCTTAAAATTCGAATTCAACCTTTATTTGTGAATCTCATTATTTACTCTATCTATCTTCTGTTTCACTTTTCTTTTCTGTTTGATAATTATTGTTAATCTTACATTTATAACTTCTATGCAATTACTGACTGCTACCTTTGTCCATATGTCTTTACTTCTCTTGTTATATTGTAAACTATGCTACTGCGCTTGAGGGGATACTATCCCAGAGCGCCTAATAAATGTCTCTCTCTCTCTCTCTCTCTCTCTCTCTCTCTCTCTCTCCCTTTCTCTTTCTCTTTCGGTTAGTCCATCCGGCAGCTTGTTTGTCCACCTTAATTAAGAGGTTGTTTTGTTTACTTGCCCCGCTATATTTGATTTGTATGCTGATGCCGCGACTCCGTCTTCCGTAGTCCGTTAGCTGCAGTCTGCAACCAGCTCCGGTTCCAGCTTCGTTAGCTATGCTCTACCCCTGGCTAACATGGCTAACTCTACCCAGATTTGTTTCGTTTATACAGGGTTTGTAGTAAGACTGCAGTACTGTAAGGGGTAGGGATGAAAACCGCTAGAAACAGACACATGTACCTTAATTCTCGTTACCAATTAGTGAACCGACTTCCTTCCCTGCCTTTTCGTTGTATTTCATTAATTTATTAATTATTTCTTTCATCTCTCACCCCCCTGATATTTTCTTTTTTTTATTTTTTTTTTTTGTTTTATTTTCATTTCATTTTTTAACCACAGTCTGCAATCAGCTTTCTCCTCTCCTATATATGTATTTCTATCTCATCATATATATATATAGGTGTATATATATATTTCTACTACACTTTGGCTTCAATTAAGTTAATAATAATTCTCTGCGTACAGAGAGGCGATGAATTATTCATTTAATTAGTTGCGGGTTGGTTTTGGAGAGGACGCGTGTATACGTAGGTATCTACTTTGGATGTGCGTTGGCTCAGGGCTACCCAGCTGTCATACAATGCCGCAGATATATATATACCGAGATTTCCATTAAGTTTCAAAATCCGAATCTTAATATTATGATTTTCGATAAATTTACTACGGTAGGTATATCATACATGACATCTGCACCGTCGAAGAAGACGAAAAAGAAAAAATTTCTAATTTCATGGCACCTGTATAAGTTAGGTGAGCGCAGTTTTTTTTTTGTTTTTTTTTTTTTCAGCGAATGTAGGTATAAGAGCTGAAAAATGAACCCACGTATAAAACAGAAGATAAAAAGTTTCTGTTTGACGGTGGAAAAAAACGATTTGTAAAATGTTGGATTGGTGGAAGAGCTCGAGTTCCCAGCTAGGCAGTTGGAAACGAGGGTAAAATGAAAAATAAAAATAAAAAAAAAAAAAAAAAATGGGCTTTCTGCGGATTATGAATGACAAGGTATTAGTTAACGAAGCAGCTTAGACCACTGATTGTGAGTTCGGTGCGCAAACTCACTGGGCTACACTCTTAGCTTAATGAACTCCATATTTATGGTCCGGCTCGCGTGTCCTCTTCGTGGTTCATGGACCTTAATTACCAATCTTTTCTCTCCGTTGGTACATCCCGTTTTATCTTGCGTATTCCGGTATTCGAAAATCGCATGCGAGTTTGTGAGTTGAATATTTTTTATTTATTTATTTTTTAAATAAATAAAAATAAAATAGTTTCTATAATCAAAAGTATATGTTATAAATTTCACGTACCTAATTTCACCTCGATTTGTATATAGCGATAAATTTCTGACCATTTTATTATATTCTATTTTCATTACGCAAACCTATATTACCGTCAATTTCATTTGCGGTAACTTGGTTCTCGGTGCCAAGTGAACATTGCAGAATGCGAATTCGTTCGGAAGGAAAACATCCTTTCCAGAAGAATAAGAAACAATTGATTATTGCGCTCCAGTTATTTCCCCTTTCCGTACATCCGTTCCCCACCCTACCCAAGTCTTCGTCTTCATCTTCTTCTTCTTCTTCTTCTTCTTCTTCTTCTTCTTCTTATTCACTTAGCTACCCGTCGTGGAATAAAAAGTGAAAAGAAAAAATATAAATAGGTCCGAGGGAAAATAATCCTCGCGGAAAAATTTGATAAATTTCATTTTTCGTTTCTTATTTTCCACCCCCAAGGGTAGAAAATATTTTTGTCTGTGGTTATTAAACGATAGGAGGAAGGGAGGGAGGGGGGTGATTTCATAGTACGCATGTTAAGAATCAGGATTGCTTGAGGATTTCCTTTTTTTTTTCTTTTTTTTTTTCATTGGCATTTACCGCTCGGTATACGTGACCTTTTGATCAGTGAGAAGCACAGATCCCCAGGCCATAATTCTATTTAGGATTTCCTAGGTCCAGGGAGGCGAGTGAGTTCGTTCCTTGAAGAGAAAAAAATTGAAGAAGAAGAAGAAGAAGAAGAAGAAAAGACAGTGGCGGGATACCCGCGTTGGTACATAAAGTCAAGACGGAGGTTTTAGCGAGGCTGGTTTGGTATCTGGAAGGGAGGAGAGAGGAGAGAGGCCAAGGAACTGAACTGAGACCGAACCTTGCGGCAGAATCAATTTTTCGTCCGTCTCCTTTCAATTACCGTTCACCCTTCGACCCAATTATCCTTCTCGTGGTCTCCACCACTTTTTACTCCCCTCTTGCCTGGCCCTTTCTCAGCTATTTCTCCCTTTATTCCTGCTGCTACCTACTACAGGGAGGAAATAAAAATAAAAAAAATAAAAAAACTCTAAGAAAATATAATGAAAATGAAAATTGGTTAGTCACTTCGTTTAAGAATTTTTGATTGAATTCTATAAATCGAAGAGAGAAAGGAATTACTTTAGTATCATGACATTTTTACCTATCATTTTTCTTCTCTCTCTCTCTCTCTCTCTATCTCTCCCTCTCTTGTTTTTGACTCTACGATTTTGAGGAAAATTCATTTCTCTCGCGTAATATACGAGTCGAGTGCAGGGGAAAAATGATTTGAACTTTAATCACTGTGATGCATCTCTGGCTTTGAGCTCTAGGCGATATCCATAACCGTTGACAGAGGAAACGAACGAAACCACCCTGCACACACCCATATCACCCACTCACCGACCCACCCACCCACCCTTCTCTAGCCGAGGTGAACGTCGCGTGGTGGTGCGGTGTCGCCCGTTTTTGCCGCAACTCAGCGTATTTGAAAAATACTGCCTCAAGCGAGCGAAACAATTTATCCTGCATTCTGTCGCCCTGGTCTCCACCCCTAACTCCTCTTCTCTTCTCTTCTCTTCTCTTCTCTCCGCTTCGTTTCTCTGTGCCTCTCGCGATTCTCTCACCTACTTCACCTCTCTCTGAGATATATTGCACCGTTCCACGGTTTAGCCCGGGTTTTCCCTCAGGGTGTGAAGGAATGCTAGAGATACGTATATCATATACGTGGATATATACGCGTACATACGTCGCAATATCTAGCGCATATTCGTCTAAGTTTTTAAGAAAAAATAAAAATCTAAATCATAAAATATAATATAACATATAGCATATAACATATATGCGGTTTAAATTTTTAAACCATATGATACATGTGTAGGTACATGACTGAAAAAAAAAATATATATATATATATATATTACTCGCCATTTGTCATCTTTCCATTGTTTTTTATTTTTTTTATTTTTCATATTTTTTATCTGATCAAAACCAGGTGAAAATATTATTCGCGACACCCGCGAGGAGTGTCCCACATTGATAGTCGTCGCACGCGCCTCCCCCAATATCGGCGTTCAAGTATCACGGGAAATCTCCGCGCGAGGCTTGTTCGAAGTGGAATATTCTTGATTCTTGGTAACTCGGTTTTACCTGGAATGAGAAAAAAAAAAAATATATATATATATCTATATATATATATATATAAGAAGAGAAAATTCCCCAATAAATATTCCCTATTTTATAAAGGATTTCAGAAATCTTTGACAATTTGATAGAAGAAGAAAAAAAAAAAAAACGAAACCGAGTAAGTGACGTGTGTACCTGGTAAAATGCCAAATTTTTATATACCTGTATAGACACACGAATCGACGCAGTAGCTACGATGTATATATGTATTTTTTTCTTTTCTTTTATTTTACCTATATGTAAGAAAAGCTGGCATCAATCTGTAAGACAGGGCAGCTTCGAACTCTGCAGGGTAGCTAAGGGTTGGTGGCTGCGTTGCAACCCCCGGCGGTAAAATTTGGGAAATTTTTCTTACTCCGAAACCTCTCAAACTCTAAGAGCCGACCGCTTTGAATTCCGAGTGCTTAACTTTGGCAACGGCACCCTGGTGGGCTCGAACGCCATCTTCTTCTTCCTCTTCCTCTTCCTCTTCCTTTTCCTTATACCTCATCCCCTTACTTTTCCTTCTCTCAATATCCCACCCCTTCTTCAATCGTCTAACCCACTTTTTATAATAGCTGCAGCAAACGGCACCTGAAAAATTCATCACATACGTACGCTATCTTAAATAAGGGAAAAGCTCAACGAGATATAATTTCACAAAGAGAAGTTTAATTTTTCATTTTTTTTTTTTTTTTTTTTCTTTTCTTCTAATTCATCAATAAAATTTTTTATATTATTCAATTCTCGCATATAAACTTGAAATTGGTTATTCGACAGCCACGATCATTATTCGCGGCGGTTATAAACGTCTAGACGTTATTTGTCTCGGGTTGGAAAATTTTCCGAGTTTTCGAATTCCCTCTCTTTTCTCGTTCTATATTATTTGCCCTCCTGTCTTTCTAACGAAGCAACAGCTTGGTAATTAAATTAGCAGAAGGCGCAGCCTAAGTAATTTATTATTTCTTATAACCCCCCCTCCCTTTCTCACCCTCTGCAGTTTTACTTTATCTTATCTTATTTTTCGATCGAATTACTCCGTCGACGGAGAAAAGTAGGGAAAGAAAAAAAAGCAAAAAAAAAAAAAGAAACGGAAAAGGAAAGGAAAAGGAAAACCAAAATATCACATACTTATTGCTACTTTATCAATTATACTTATTAGTATCGCTAAACGATCATTACTGATATTGATACTATGTATTTATAACTGTATAGTATATCTATGGTACCTGTCGACGATAGACTGCAGGTTAATCACTCGCAAAGTTCAACTTCAACTTCAACAATCAATTAATTCTAACGATTACTACCAATCAATGTATAACAGGGTTAAATACAAGCGCCAAACTCTCTGCCGTCTATCTAACGAAGTTACTCTCGAGTAAAGTGGCTGAGTGGTAAGACACCAATTTACATTTAAAGGTGGTAAACCGCGGTTTAATCGTATCTGCGAAACAATTTCCCTTCTTTTTTCTTTTTTTTTTTTTTTTCTTACAATCTTATTTTTCCAAATCTTTGATATTTCGTAGCGGATGTAATGAGTGGAATAAAAAAAAAAAATTTGTATATATGTAGAGAGGGAGAAAGAGGAATCGTTGAGGAAGAAAAAGAGAACGAAAAAATAAAATAAAATAAAAATAAGTAAGCCTGTTGGTAGGGGTTGGTTGCAGTAGCGGGTAGAGAAGTTAATTTATATCGCAGCCCATATCTCGGCGAAGCTAGAGAGATCAGAGTCCTAGTTCCATTTATTTCAAATCTTTTAGCGGAATTGGTGGATATACGTCTTCCTCCGGTGACTTGGAACACCCGGAGCCAAGTCGATGTATCTTGGCGTCTTCTGGTTGGCAGTTTCTACCCAGAAAATCTAACCACCCTCAACCCCTATACCTCCCACTATACTCAGTCGTCGTTTCTCCTAAATGGATAACTTTCCGAAATCAAGATCGCGGGATCTTCGGAAGTAGATTAAAATTAGGTGTATTTTTTTCTTCTTTTTGATGATCGACGAATCGGAACTGCGACAAAATATAAATTTCCTATAACCTCTCGTTTTTTTGAACCCTCTTTGAAATAAATTTCCAACAAAACGTAAACGATCAGAAAAGGTGGAAACTCCTTACGGAAGAAAAAACCCAAAAATTTAAGGGGTTAATTCGTCACCCCCAAGTTTTAGGGGCTTATCATGAAAACTCAGGGTTTACCCTCGAATTCAATTTTTTTTCTTATAAATATACCCCCGAATACAGGGTAAACCTTGGTTTTTCGAGTTTTGGGAGCGTAAAGAGACTCTCGCAATTCCCGGGCGTAAGGGTGATCCGCCCAAGAAGGAGAAAAAGCAGAAGCAAAGATATTTCAGTATATAATATACGTACATACATAATATATATATATATATGGTTGAAGATATATTTTTTCGTCGCGTGATAAATACAAGTACCTATATAGAGGGAGTTGAGAGTCGTCGCGAGGTAACGATGCCTCGAAGGGTGTTTCACCCTGAAAGGTTACGCGGGTGGCGTTAAGGGATGTAACCCCATATTACTGCAGTTAGGGGAACCCCTATTCCTCAATATATATGTATACCAGAAGCCGGTATTGCACCGCCGGGAACTGTATGGTAATAATCGCGAACTTCCATTCATGCATTCCAAACATCCAGAGGCTCCTTCTCTCCAACCCCTAAGAGTCAACCCCTATTTCCAGTTCTCTATATATCTAGCTTTCAGCCACACTCAACCATTTGTCGTATCCAGGGTGGTCGTTGTGGTATAAATAAAAATCATCATATAGCTACCCCGTAGCATGCATGGGTTCAAAAAATAGAAAAAAAAAATAAAATAAATTAATAAAATGCGCTATACTAATCAAATTTGATGAATTTTTATTTCCCAATGATTTTTCGGGATGAAAAATAACTTATTTTCTTCAGTATCAAAAGCGGGTAGAAAAAAAAATAAAAAAAAATGAGATAAAAATAAAAATAAAACTAAAACGGGATGAATTCCCTCTTGCTAAAATATTTTTACCATTTAATCAAAAAAACCGAAACATATTTCACGGGTACAGTGACGTGTTATAAAACGATTTAGACACCTTTCTCTCTCTCTCTCTCCCTATCTCTCTCTCTCTTTTTCTCGCGTTCAACTCGCAGCTTTTCTGGATACCAGGTAGGTATACTGTTCTCGAACGGGAAAACTCTGGAGGCGAGTTTCCCTCCTGAATTATATATTCGAATTTTTCCTTTTTTTTTTCTTCTTGCTTTTTTTCTTTTTTTATCACTATACAGCCCGTTGTACCACCTATACCTATACCTATACCGGCAGCTACCACCGGAGGTGTTCATCGTATTACGATTCTCATATTTTATTTATCCCCTTATCCGCAAAGTAAATTCCGATTGTCTTTCGGTTTAACTTATATCCCCGAAGGATATAACGGGAAAATTTGTTCCTATCAAATTCCTAACCGAATCTATTATCACTGAAAAAAATATATATATACCTGTCTACTCAAACTTATAATATATATCAGGATGGCAATATTTTTACATTTTTTTTTCCCTTCTTATCCAAGGCTCATATAAAAGCTTGTTAATTTTTATACACCCCTAACAACCCCACTACAAATTTCAGCACGATCAAAAATTTTTTCAGTGATCGGTAACGAGTTTTGAAAATTTCCAAATTCAGAGAAATCGATTTCCTTATTTTCTTTTATTATTAGTTTTTTTTTTTTTTTCATTCTTCAGTCTCTCACTAATTCAAAATTCTCTATGTAGATTTTAGAAAAGCACACTAAAATTTCGAGTCAAAATAGAAAAATGAAGAAACCATTCACCTACGGCTTATTAGATTTTTTTTCAAATGATTAAGCGTCCTCTTTGAATTTTGAAATCATCGTCAAAATTTCCTGAATGATCTGTAAAATTTTTTTTAATCGGGCTGGAATTCGCAGAGGACTCTGTAAATTTATAAAACTAATAAATTTTCATGTGAGCTTCGGATAGAAAAAAAATAATGTACGTAATGTATGTTTTTTATTTTTTGAACTGCTAATTCAAAAATTGGAGGATAGAAGATCCTTCAGCTTATATACATGTATATACCTACGTCAGTCGTTTGATACAGAATATGTACATGTATATAAATGATAGCACGTGTCAAGCTGTCAGACTGTGTGTTTTAGGGGATGAAAATCGTGCACGGGTACGGGATACGGTAGGGAGAGGGGTAGAAATGAATCGGGGTGGGAATTATATGCGAAGGGATTTGATTCGCGGACTAAAACCCTCCTGAATCGTGATAACTAAAGGGGTAAACAAGTGCAGTCATGGGGATGGCATACCATGGCATAACTAACCGTTGCAGCATTCTGGGCTGTGACCGGGGGTTGTATCGCCGTTGGATATGATTAATTAAAGGGTTAAATTTCACAGGATTCATGCATCCCTCTTCTCGGTTATCTCCAACTACCCCTAAGGAATCTCTCAGGGATTTATACTCGGCGATAAAACGAGCAGATTTTAAACGCGACACGATACACAGATTGAGCCATTGCGCAGGGGTGAAAATAAAAATTTCTATCAAAATGAAAAACGAAACGAACAATTTCTGAACGAAATATACAGACAACAGTTTTCCAACTTAATTATAAACTCTGGACTGCAGATTCGAGGTCATCCTCCCTATGCTCTACCACCTGCCCTATGCGAACAGGGGATGCTGCAGGGATGAGGGTGAGCAGTGTAATCAGTGCTCGGAACCTCCCGGGATTTTAAAATAATTAATCATTCCGTCCAACGTCCAAATGCCCGGCTCACGATCGGTTCTGTTTGACTTTTAAATGATCAGCTAACTTAATCGCCCGCAACGCCAGGGTATTTCTCTACCACCCTTAACACATGCGCATATTATTAGCTATACGTTTATATTTATATAGAAGCGGGGAGAATTGGGATGATTTTTGATTATCAATAAATTCATTTCAGTTCAAAATCTATTGGAACTTTATTTCTTTCTATAAAGGTAAAAAAAGAGAAATCGAATTTTCGTTGTCGAGCTAGGTAATATTGCGCGATTGTGGGGGCGCGCGCGGTTCGCGACTCACATAAGGCTTTATTTTTCCATTTTTTATCACTTTTTTTCATTAATCGTACAGCCGGGCCGAGCGAATCCGTCTGTTAAAATGCAAACTGTGCATTGTCATATCGTGCCATAACGCATTCACCCGATTTACATAATTCAAAATATCTCATCCCCCGCTATTGTGATGCAAATCCGATTGTTATATTTGCAACCCTGATCGCAAGGCTGCGTCTCTCTTCCCCCGCATCATTCAACATTCAAATTTAAAACCTATGCTTCTGCTGGTGGTGCAGTTTCAAAAGTTTCATAATTAATTTTTTATTTTATTTTTATTCCCCTTTTCCCTATTTCTAAGAAAAAGTTTTTCCCTCTCGTTTTTTGTTTTTTCAGTTTAAAAATTTTTTCAATTTTTTTTTTTTTTTCTTCCCCGTACCGTAATGACACCGTATAAAATACAGTAATCATTGAAAAAATGATCAGCGTTCAAATTCTGCACTTAATTCTTATATTTCTCCGTATTTAACACGCTTTGGTATTTCCGCGTCGCTCTTGCAGGGCTTTCGGTGGGGCTTTGAGGGCAAAGTCCGTTGAGCCACCCTTATCCAAGCCAAACAAAACTTTTCTGAGGGTGCATTTATACATTTAATATATTTTCACCCCCCCGCTCGCGCCCCTACTCCCGCCTTTAGCTCTTACTGAGATATTTTCAAATTAACATCTTCGCGCCGCAAGGTCTTATATGTGCAGCTTATGCCATGCATGCCCCCTGGTTTGCCAAATTTATGGCCCCATATCTACGCCCCCTTCTCTTTTCACCATATTGGCAAAAACTGCATCGGGAAGGGGCAATGTCGTTGCCAATGAATTTTTATAAACGAAGTATAAAAAAAGAAAGAGAAAATTAACACAAGGCTTTTTCTCGTTTCAAATTTTTTATCAAAAGAGAATCGATTTTTTTTTTAATAGAATCCAAAGTGAAATTTGTGAAATCATTACATCGGAAAACAGTTTAGTTCGCGGATTGCATAGAATGTATGAATTTCATTTATGTTTCACGTTTTGTTTGTCTTGTTCTTCTACCTTTTTTTTTTTCATAGTTTTTCGTTTTTTTTTTTTTCTTACTTTCTTCTTTTCTTTTCCGTTCTTTTCCAGCTCAGAACAGAAAGTAGAGAGAAAACAGAGACGGTTTCTTTCTTCCCGTTGTAATAAGACGTGGCCTCATTTTCCTTTGGAAAAACGAAATGGAACGAAAACAAGCCCCGTCGTGTTTACAGTAGCTATTACTTAGGTTCTTGCGAGGTTCAATTCTTCACGTCACCTTAGCTCATCCAGCATCTGTCAACGATTCTTTTATTTTCATCTCCCTCTCTCTTATAACAGCTAACAGCTAACAGGAATAAGACGAATCGCTACGGATGATCGTCATCACGCGATCTTTTAATTCCAATGAATTTCAAGACCAAAGATTTGCAGTTTTTGATTCATCCCTGAAGTCATCACGCGATCTTTGAATTCCAATTAATTCCAGGACCAAAGATTTGCAGTTTTTAATTTATTCCTGTATGATTGAATCGTCTACAAGGCCGTATGTAAATCTGTAAATCCATTGATGTCGTTTTTGGACAAGAATTTCTTGAATATTATTTATTAAATGAGACTTCAAAACTTCCCAAATATACTTGCATGTATACCTACTATACTATATAGCGAGCGAATTTTTTAAATAATTAATCTGTAAACTCGGTGAAATCCGTTTCAGTTTCTCTTACCGCATTTACAACCAAAGACTGAAAGACTCAAAGACTCAAAGACTCAAAGACTCAAAGACTCAAAGACTGAAATACTCATTTCCCTTCAAGCTCTTAGAGTTTCATTTAAAGCAGACTTTGATTTATAAGAAAATCGATAATCCATCGATTCTGTGTTAATTTATTTTTTGCACGCTGTTAAGTATTGTAAAATTTATTTTCATCGATTCGAGCGATAACATATTTCGGATCTAGATATACTAATTTTTTTCCTTTTTCATTCCCAGGTCTTTTTTGGTTTCTCATTTTTACTGAGGTTTTAGTTTCGTCTGACGTAGCAGAAAAATCTTTTTCCTCGAGTTAAGTTTGAAGAAAAATAGCTAGGTATATAACTTGCGGTGATGGAAGGTTAGAAAATCGCACGAAATGATTCGGAAAATGAACCCAACGCAATTTCCCATTCTCTCCTTTCCTCTCTCGCTCTCTCGCTTCTCTCTCTCGTTTTGCTGCTTATTTTTCTTGTTCTCGCAGCTATCGGAGAAAAATATCAGAGAGCTAAGAAAATAGGGTTGGCGTTAATGCCAAGCGAGTTATAAAGTATCGAAAAAATTAATTTCTGCTTTTGCTATTGGCTTTTGAAACGTAAAAAGAGTTTGAGGAATGGTGAATCAAGGATACCCATATAAAACCGAGCTAAAAAGAGAACCGAGAAAAAGCATTAGACGTAGAAATTTTTTGAAACTGGGTCAACATTTCGCAACAGGGAATGACGGACAGCGTCGGGACGCTATTGATTGAAACAGGCGTCGCAAGAGGAGATGTAACAAAAGGAAGTACAAGGGGTTAACGACCCTTGAAAACACGGTAGTTACAAAGAGCGGTTTATCGGAAGTGTTTACAGTCAAAGTTTCACCGTTAAAAACCATTGAAAATAGAAAGAAAGAAAAAAAAAAACGGAAAAAATCTCCCTCTTTAACTTCTCGATTTTCTATATCTGCGGTGTATCACGAGTACGTATGTATAGATTAGGGTAAAAATTGACCAAAGTAAGGGAGAAAAATATATATATATAAAATACAAAATTTCCTTTCACGCTCAATTCTTATATTATACGTTTTTATACATAGTACGTTAATTTATTTTACGCTCAACCGGGCGCGAAACTTTTGATGAAAATTCATCCCTTTGAATAAATTTAACGCCCGATTATATTAGACACCCATTTTAAGCCGGTTGACCAACAGGACCAACAGGACCAACAGGCTTAGTCCCTGACACGATGAAATCCAGTTACAGTTACTTTATTTAATGCATATAAACGGTGGAATTAAAAGCCTGGGTGCGAAAGCGACGCAGTGTTTTCCTCTTAACAACCCCCTAACTATATATTATTACTTAACCTACTTTTTAAACCTATAATAAAATTGACAAGTGGCTTTTCTTATTTCCCTTTTTTTTTTCTTCTCCTCAATCGTGACGTCGAGAGATTCAAACGGCGTCTTTTTTTCGTTTCGGTTTTTGATATTTTTTTTTTGCGTTCTATCTTTTTCTTCTTTTTTTTCTCTCTCTTTCTCTCTCTTCTTGTTGTCAACGAAAACTTTAGGGCTCTGCTTTTCTGTACGCATCCCTTCCCGCCGGTGATGGTAATTTTTAGTGTTATTTTTTTAACGCAGCTTCGAGAAGGGAGGAAAAAAAATCATTTTTTTTCTCTTTTTCATTCCGTTTTTTCTCCTTTTTTTTCCAACATGTTAACGGTCGAACGTCGAGGCCCCAACGCGTTTCGAAGTTAAAAATAAAATAAAAAAAATATAAAGACAAATTTGAATAGCGAATATTTGACTTCCGACGAGGATTCTCCTATACCGGCCCTCCCTTCCGCTGAATGTTTCCATTTTTATATCGTACATATATCCTGTGATACTTATATAAAAGAAGCTCGGAAATTATTTAATAATAATAGTAATAATAATAATAATAATAATGATAATAATAATAATAAAAGCATAAATAATATTTTGCATTTTTAGATTTCTTGTTAAAAAATTACATTTTTGAAATCGGTCTTCTCGATATCCGTAAATCAGAGGAAAAATTTATAGGTATATAAACATAAGGGACAAATCTTTTTTAATCGCTAAAAATTTTTTGGTCCCAAGTGTTTTTCGGATGAATCAACGGTTCCGGATATAATTTGGGGAAAAAAACGATATTCAGATGTGTGGTAAAACGATGTCACATCCCCTTTTCACGTATTCTCGTACACACTGTATATAAATATATATGGAAGGGTGAAGGTGTGGGAGGGTAGGTATCGGGGAGAGCCGATTTCCACGTATACCAGCTACTTGAAAATTTGGGTGAACGGTTTGGGGAAAAATAGATGGTTGTCCCAGAAAAACGTATTCCGTTTGACGTTTTCACTGCAGCCCCCGTTCCCCCATCCCCTTCATCCTCAAACCCCTTTTCCTCGTCGCCAATATTTTCCCAAACGATATTTTTCCCCCTTCTAGAATACGAGTTTGTGGTTTTCATCTGTCGAAGCTATATCGAAACTGGGTTAAAATAATCTTCGATATTCCAATTTCTCTTCTACACGCTTTACGCCCGCGCCTGCACCCCTCACGCTCGTCTTGTCCTTATAAAAATGATTTACTCGTCGTTTGAATATCTTTATGATTATTTATTTATTTATTTATCTGTACACTTATCGCGTATCTTATACCAGAAGGGCATAGGTCCAAATACTATATGGGTCTACCTTGAAAGCCATAAGGGTATGGAAATAATTTTTGCTTTTTTCGCCCAATCGCATGAGAGAATGTCTTCGAATTTAAATTATGAGAAAATTTATTGCACCCTGTGCCACCCTACCCTGGATACTATAACGTGTCGTAGAAAATGTTTTACCTATTCTAATCCCGAAATAATCCTAAATCCAAATCCTATTTTCTCTGTAAGTGCTTCGCCGTTGTTGGACACGTAAATCCGAGCTTTAAAGCGTTGAGATTTAGTAATCTTTTCCTGTCCAATACTCGAAGGAGCCTCTCTTGATGTCGGGCTTATCTAATACCCCGCATATATATAGTCTATATATTCTTGGTTACAGACGGTTTCAATTAGAAACTGAATAACCCATCGAATCACCGGTGTTAAACTGCAGTACGAAAAAACGGTGAGTATACTTATACAGTATAAGATTATGTATATATATATATAGTGAGAAAAAAAAATTATTCGCTATAAAAAATGATCTAAAGGAAAATTTAAAGATTCACAAAAACTTAGTCGAAATATTTGGCCACTGCCCATACTTCCCTATACTTTAGTGTCTTTGTTCCTGTCATCCTGGACACACAGGACTTGAAATTCAAATCTTTGGGCACTTCCCGCCCTTTGTTTACTGATATCTGTACGTCAAACATTTGCAAACTCAAGAGGCAGACCAAGCCAAGAGCAAACATGACCGCAGACGGTCGCAAACAGGCGGAAAAAAACCCGTTAAATATAGAATTTCGAATCTATGGATGATTTTTTTTCCTTTTACTCCCTGCTAGAGTTGAATTCAAAGAACGTTTCGTCGTGAAATTAATTTAACGAAGTCCAATCACTATCATGTAGAATTTTAATTAATCGATTAATTAATTAATTGATTGATTAATTAATATCACTCGATCTTTCAGCGTAGAATTATACACTCAGCCTGGAGTTAGTTTACTCGTCGTACTCAGGTGTAGAATGTATGGTTTGCTTTTACTGGACGTAGAGGCAACACGCTTGGTCGATAGGATTGTCAACAACAGGAAAGTACTTTCAGACTGCGGTCGACGATAGTTTCAGAGAATTGGACAACAAATCGTTACGGTAAAATTGTTGTATAATTATTTTTAAACGGGTTAATTAGTTTCGGGAATAATCTGGTATTTCAAAATGACGAACGTGAGTAAAACTATATGGGTGAATAGAATTGGGTAAAATCTAATCAAATTTTAAATCACGGATGAGGGGGATGAATATTTCGTCGAGAATTTCCGCGTGTGGATCTTTGGCTCTGATATAACCGGTGGCTGATGGTTATTAAAAAAGTTTCCTGTTAATAATCACGTATTTGAATTTCTCGAAAAATATAAACTCCGAGTTGTTTGCCCTGGATAGAGTTAACAGCAATCGTTGAATCGCGGGTCTATGCGCAGTGATCGGATTCGAAGTATGCGAAGGAATTAAAGAATTGAGGAAATTTATGATCTTTTAGAAATTATGGGTATGAAAAAAACGAAAGAGGGAAAGAGAGAAGAAGGAATCGGAAAAAAAAATGGAAAAAACCAATACGGGGGTGGTATCATAGTAGATACACAACAGCTTCGGACTATCGCGTGAAACAAATGTAGCTGTTTTCGCGAATCTTTCTCAGTCTATAAATCAGAGCGTATAGGATATAGAAAGACGATTCCTCGTGTTATAACGGAGACAAAAATTGGCCATATAAATGGTAGATATAGAGTCTATTATGGAAAACAAAGAGAAAAAAAGAAATGAAAAAAATAGGTGGTCGATGTTTTTCTGTATTTGAAACCTGCAGTATTCAATTATTATTCCACTGTTATTTTTCTTTTTCGAAGTATTATTTCAACTTTTAAGTACCCCCCCCCATCTCGGCTGACATCGGTTGAGGCTTAATAAGGTTTTAAAAAATTATTTCACACCCCTAGCAGACGTCGACACCAATTTCCTCCCTCTCTCCCTCTTTCCTCTTAAGATATTAATATTATTTTTATCACACACCGAACCGTCTGAAAATCTCCCTTATATATACCTTATTGGCCGAATTATTATTCCCTGTAAGTTTTCTCAGCGACAAAGAGCGTACACTAGAGTTATCTCCCTTTATACTTGTTATTACGATGAATTGGTGAAATAAAAATCAATTGAAATCGCAGATGAAGAAAGAGACGAGGAAAGAGAGACCGAGAGAGAGAGAGAGAGAGATAGAAAGAGAAAGAGACAGACGGGGTAAGGATAAATGAGAAAAAAGCGAAAAAAAAAAAGGGGTAGTAATTTTTAGTACCTAATTCTTGCGAGACACGGCGATCCCCGGTATGCCTTGTGTTCTCTTACAGTTCTCTTGTTCCTCGTAAAGATAAGTCGTAAAGTGAAAAAGTATAGCATATAGAGAGAGAGAGAGAGCGAAGGGAATGGAGAAAGAGACCGGAGAATAGGATCTATAGAGTGAGATGCGAGCTGCAGAAGCCAATGATCAGCTCTTCATCTTTTATTGCCATCAAGTTCGATTTCAGTCTTGAAACCAGGAGCTGAAAGACGGTGAAAGGGATCGAGAGCGAACCGTTAACCAGATTGAGTGATTGCTCTGTATTTTATTGCATTAAAGTATTCGAAAGAAAGGAATGAGGAGAACGTCATTCTTCTTATTCTGCTCTCAGTTTTTTTTTTTTTTGCATTTCGCCTTTTGCGTGAAATTTGTCTTCGCGTGGAAAAATAAATGGAAATTGAAAATAGAAAATGGAACGCATATGCTTAAAGCACTATGAAAATTTTCGAAATTTCAGGCTCTCGTGGTTACCGCAATAAATGGAATTTCTCTAAGTGCAAACAGGCTCCACCACATCTGTTACTTACCCTCTCTTACCCTCCCTGAAGACACAAACTAGGTATCTGCACGTAGGTGTACAAGCAAGGTATACAAAGCAGTCTCAACACCGCTTTACCATGTGGTAATCTCACGTGTGACTTGAATAAAGATGCTTTTATACGTGCAGAGGGGCCTGGTGCTCAACTGAACTCTGTTCTGCATCCCGAATCTCGATAATAGAACGTTACGATAAAATCTGTATCGCACTATGATGTATAAGCGAAAAGTAGGAAAAAGTAACAACCGAAAAAAAAAATTTGCATTTTATTTTTATTATCGAAAACAAAACTGGCCTCTGGGAAGAAATCGTCCCTTATCTATACTACGTCGTTTTGTAAAATTGATATGACAGTATCAGTCTCGTTTCTGTTTATTCATAGAAAAGGGATTTCTCGTTCGGTGAAAGTACCTGCTGCACCAGAGATACGGGAAGAGAGAAAATCGCCTGTCTGCGTATAGCTATGATACCGGGCCCACATCACACATGCAAAACTGGGACAAGCCCAGGCCAATTCTCTACGAAAATTTTCCCCACTTCCTTAAAGGAGGTGGAAAAATAAGGCGAGATGCAGTTTAAACAGACGGTGAAAATGCGAGAATAAAAGGCAAAGGCGAAGAATGAGGGGTTTAATTGCTCTGACACATGTGAGAGAGCTTAGCAAATAGATATTCTTCCGTACCCCCTTTTTTCTTTTCTTTTCTTTTTTTTTTCTATGAGTAGCAAAATTCGTGAAGATCGAAAGATTCCTCGAAAATGATACGTAACGCGTAGTAAATAATATCGTTTCGCGTTATTTATCAACGGTAATTAATAAGTCGTAAGTCATTAACGGCGCGACCCTTATGCTTGTACCCTGCATCGTTTTGGTAAGTATAAACCATAAGGCGGTAGCTGGTAGGCGCACCCGAGTACTTACGGTAATTAATATAACGAGAAAACGAGCCACTGTCACGACAGGCTACCGGAAGGACACCGCGTGATGTAAAGGCGTTAGCGTAATGCTCATACAGGCACCCCTAGATTCATCCTATTTCGAGTATGACAGACCTTTTTCATTTCCTAGATATTATTCAATTATTAAGATAATCATTCGTCTATGCAGACGCCGTGTTCAATTTTTCCAAAGAAATACGAGATTTTGTCATTTTAAAGTAAAATAAAAACGAAGGAATTCTCAGAGTACAATCCTCGATGTCGAATCTCCGCAGTTCAGTACTCCGCTTAATTAACCCTTTAATTAGACGTAACGCGTTAGTTGGTACGGGGTAGGTACGTACTACGTTGGTCTATAATTATTCAATTCGTAACTAGCTCTAATCTATCCGTGCACCAAACCCCTTGAGTCCCTCAGGCCTTACGAACCCCCCTAGTAAAACCCCTAGGAAACACCCCTTAACAGTGGTCCAAGGATCCAAGGCTGGCGGTGCAGCGTCAGCCCAATAATCGGTGAGATTGTAATTATCACGGCTAGAGTTTAAGGAGAATGCAGATAAGGGAGGAGGGAACATATGCGCTTTTGTCTCAAGTGCAGCGCAGTATACTCGATTATGCAGCTAAATATCGCGTGTGAAAAATTATTCCAATAATTTCTTCTTCATTTTTTCTTCTCTCTTCTTTTTTTTTTTTTTTTTTTTTCACGGATAAGAAAACGAGGATAATTTTTCAGCGAGTGAAAATGGTAGAATAAAATAACAAAAATTAGGGAAAAAAAAAAATTTTATTTTTTCGGATAATTATTATCGGGGGCGACGAAGTGTGAATTGAAGAATAAGAGGTTTTGAGCTTGGAGACGGGACGCGAGGAACGTTTCATTTGATTCTTTCGATCAATCGAATAAGGTAGTCAACCGGAAGCAATAAGGTTCGCAAATACTCTTCGCTTCGGGTCGCCGAGCTTTTATATAATAACAATCAATGTTAAAAATTGCTCCCTAGAAACGCGGGAAAAAGGCTATACTCTTCGAGGATTTAACTCCTTGACAGAGTTTTATAGTCACTTTGAAGAAGTGAGGAAGTGGAAGAGGGAGTCGGAAAGAAATAGGAAGAGAAATAGGAGGAGGAATAGACGAGAGAAAATTGTAAATGGCGAATGACGTGGCAAGCGAGAAAGGTGGATTCAATTATTGCATTAAGGTCCTTCTTTCCGTACCCCAAGCCACGAGCCGAGAGCCATGAGCGACTCTCTCTCTTTTCCGAGGACGTTTTTCAATAGGTACCTAAATGAGAAATTTCAAGGCGTGAGATCGTTCGCGCGGCATAATTTCCTCCACAATTTCTTCTTTTTTTTTTTTTGTACTCTAGGTATATGACGTTATTCAACGAGCTGCAAAGAACTATGAAGGTTCCTATTCAAATCATTTTCTAGAATCATATATTCAACAGCTAAATAAAATCCTGCCCTTAACAGTTTTTTTTTTTTTTCCTTTTTTCCTTTTTTATTTCTACATTTGGCGACGCAGATATTTCGAAAAAAAAAATTTTTTTTTTTACGATCCTCATAATTGTTGAATGATTTAAAAATCAGCTCTTTCATATTCTAACTTCCGACCGGAGATATGAATAACAACGTAGCAGAGAATAAGAGATAGAAAAAGAGAGGGATAGAGAGAGATGGAGTGAGGGTTGAATTATTTAAAACTTTCAGTGTATATAAAATAATCATATATTCTGAAGAAGAAGAAGAAAAAAAAATATATATATATGTATATATTCACGAACCAATGTTCGAAGCATCTCGGAAAATTATTTCAATAAATTGTGAAAATCGCTGCGTATTTATTAACACAAAAAAAAAAAAAAAGGAAAAAAAAAAAAGAAATTTACAGAAACAACGTGTAATAAAAAAAACTAGAGAAAAAATCGTTTAACAATAACGAACAATAAATTTGAGGCGAAATAGAAGAGACAGGGATCAGTTATACCCGTCTGCACCTGAAACGGGGTGCAAGGAAAAATCTTTGAAAAGTTTTACTGGTTCTGCTGGGGGTGGTGAGGAATAGCGAAATGTCGAGTAGAAATACAATTTCAAGAAATGAAAGGAAAATTGAATGAAAATCTTTGGAGTGTGGAATAGAGGGGTAGGTGGGTCTCCGTGCTGTGTAGGTGGTCTAAAATTACTCAAAAATTGTGACGAAAAAAATTTGTCGCGAGGGACGAAAATACGGTAAGACAAATTTTTATCGATTTATATTTGTATATTATTTCTTTTGTTAGTTTACTCTTCGCGATTTTCTCCAACCCTTAAGATCGTCCTATACACGAAAGGCATAGAGTATCGAAATGATGAAAATTTGAATAACAGGAGATATATATTTTTTTTTTTTCCATTCAGAGCCCGAAAGAATAAAACGAGGTTGCGAAATAATTGATTGAAAAATTGTACATCCTGTGGAATTAATTGAACCCACAATATTTTCTTTGACCGGCGAGTTTTCCTCCTTTTCATGTAGGCGAAAAAATCATTTCGTTATCTATCGGAGTATTAGAGCGGTTAATTGAGAATAATCCATGCAGCCTACGGCTTTTGGGTATTATGTATAACGTATTGGTTGAATTAACAGCTTCCGGTTGATCGAACTATCGACGTATCGGAAAAGCTGGGCAGTTATTTTAATAAACAATTACGCCTGGTTTGTCGCGGTGAATATTCACCATCGTATTTGATAATACAAAATATAAAAAAAACAAATGAAAAATAAAAAATGAAAATAGGAATCCGAAAGGCCGGCTTTACGTGTAGATCGGGTTGCTCACTGTGCAGGCGTATCGAAGCGTTCTAAAAAGCTTTTCCGAGAATTCCGCCCATCACACATACGCTCCATTTTTTATTTCTATACGTATTATGATCAATCATTAATAATAATTGAATGGTGGCTCACGGTGGCGATATGAAAATTTTTCATTTGGGTAAAGGAAACAACGTTTATGTGGAATAAAACTGATTTAGAAAAAAAGTCGGTGGATTTAGCAGCTTTGATTCTATAGTGTAACACGTCTTTAGATCAAACGGTCTTTGTACAATAGAATCGGAATTATTTGTATAAGAGAAAACTTTTCCCTCCTTAAGGCTCGAACCATAAAGTTTAGAACAGTTTCTATACGAGATGCAGTAGTATTTGCGATGATGGTACTTTGGGTAGCTGATATATACCAGCGTCTGTAATCAAGGGGATTTTTCTTCCGCAAAAAAGGGCTCTTCGTAATTGCACAAAGAGTTTGCTTAATTATTTTGTTAATTATAAGCGGGCTGTGAAAAGGATATCCCCTACCTTTGTTGCTTTCATGTATCCCCACGAAGCTAAGGGAAAATAAGAAGTTCTTTAACCCGCATGAAGAGACGTTCGAAATTTGTTGAATAAAATTCGCATCACCTTAATTGGTTACATATTCCATACAACCGAATGAAATTAGGCTATTAAATGTCATTATTTATCATTTTTCTTCCTGTTTTCAAGAAACCAATTTATTTAAATAGCTTAGCAAAAATTTTTAGCTCTGTTTTAAAAGCTGTTAAATGGGAAAACTGCAAAAAGCTAAAACGTTTTAGAGTCTTTCAAGGGACTGGATTTCCCAAGGATCGTCCCCACCGTCCTTATACCTATATCTGTGTATACGTGTATATACCTATATAGCTTTACACATCTATAAGAGAGACTTAATTCCGGGGGTTTACGCGTAGCCTCTAGAACTGCCGAATTTTTAATGCACCCTGTTGTTTTTAATTAAGTAGTTCATTAGCTCGTGAAAAGTGATTAAATTAATCCCGCACGAATATCATTACACGAAGAAAATGGGAAAAAATGACATTTACAAAAACGGGTTTCGGCTTATTAGCCGCCATTTATATTCACCAAAGTTTCACAGGTTTGGAAAAAATGTAGAAAATTAAAAAGATCTCGAAAAACCGAAAGACCAAAAATATATATATTTTTGTTCTTTCGTTATTTTGAACTCATCAACTATCATTATTCAGGATGTGTGAGAGGGCAGAATATTACGCTCTTAAAAAAAAAAAACAATATTTTCAACCCCGGTATAAAGTAACGACAATTAAAACTTTACGAACATAGCGCACGCGAACCGAGTTTCCAGGATTGTTATAAATTTTAAATATTTTAATCAGTCAGTCAGGGGTATAAGTCTACGTGGTATAATATATCGTAAAAGCGCATGAATGATTAATTAATTTTGTTAACTTGACATTTTTTTTTTTTTTTTCAGTTTTTTATAGTTCTTAGTTTTTTCAGTCTTTTTCCGCTGTTTTAACTAATTGGAGAAAAAATGCATACCGTGCTAGAACGTGCCCCCATATAAGAGCATGGGGTAGAATGGCTCTAATATGTGTAAGTGTAGGTATATATATATACGTGTATATACGGAAGAGGAGCAAAGTTAAAAAAGATTGTAAAAATATGGGCGGTACTTCTGAAGTTTGAAACTCCTCTTTGCTTTCATATTTAACAGGAAAGTTTTCCAGGTGTGACAGCCTCCTGAGATATATGTGTCGTACATCGAATTAAGAAGACGTACCTATATATCGCGGCCTATATACACACCTACGCCGTATCACAGTTTTGCATCATTCACGGTTAGAAGGAAAACACGTACGCACGCATCTGTACATATTACATATATATATTTATATACGAATGTATATACCTATATAACAACCCTCGACGTCTAGTCCACCCTCCTCCCCACACCACTCAACGTTTTAGACTTTAGCGAAACTTTAGAAAGTGCATTGAAAAGATTGGAGCACCCGGAGAGACAGAGGGAGGTAGAGGTAGGAAATTGAAAATTTATGCATCAGAAAGTTCGCCGGTAAAATTGACGGTTTGAAAATAAGAAATTTTCGCATTTTAGTTATTTATTTAAAGCTTTCATCGCCTTTCGGATGTATATTTTTTATTGGCATTTTTATTTTTCGCCTGCAGCGGATCTGTATAAAAATATGTCTTATCAATTTTTATCTTCACCCTGTCCGATCGTTTTTCAATGAACATTGAAATCGATACATCGAGTGATTACTAATTAATTTATAGAAAATAAAAGGAAGAAAGAAAGAAAAAAAAATTATTAATCAAAAGTCCATTGATACAGCTAAGCATGAAAATGAAATGTGAAAGGTTCAGGGTATGAAAATAGATATACGAAGAAGACGGGATAAAGAGCGGTGATGTTATCAATAAAATAAATGAGACGAGGAGAAAAGAGATGAGATGATAAGAGATGAGAAGAGAAGAGAAGAGAAGAGGAGTTTACCTAGACCATTAAGAAGAAGAGCGAATAACAGTGACATTAGATAAGCCCCAGGATATTTCGACGTGGTTCCTGCAGCACCATTTCGGTTGGTAATTACTTAGCGTTGCAGGTAATCAATCATTGCCAAATGCCCGAATAGGTGAGGGGTTTTAGCAGTGAATTTGGCGATAAAAAAAGAAAAAAAAAAAAAACAAACAATACAAAAATATCACCCTGCAAAAAAGGTCAGTAGGACTTGAATACAGTTTTTTATCCATACTTCTGCGGAAGAAAAATTTTTCGATTCAGATGTATATATAAAGAAAAAAGAGAGAGAGAGATGGAAGAAAATGTTTACCCCAACCGCTTCAAACCCCGTTGCGGGTTATAATCGTTGCGATTTTGACGTTAAGGAAATCCGCAGTTCGGGGGGACAATAAATCCATAAATTTATTTTTACACGATATAGGATATATTTGTGTGAGCGGTTGAATTATATATATATATTTAGTATGTATATGTATATAGTACAGGACTTCGGGGCGACCAATAGCATCCTCTCGTTCTCCAGCAGCCGAGTGATGTATGGATCTACGAGCTCAAAACTCTCATAAATCCTTCGGGAAGTTTGTCTCGCTTTTTTCTCCTATTGGGTTAACAACAAACTGTTAGATTTTCTCATCTATCATCCCGCACCTCCTCTCACTCCGCTTTCTCCACCTCTCGTCTCTCGCTACCTCTCTTTGCGCGGAAATCTACATATGCACTAAAAATTTCACATCGTTTTTATACCGTCCCACGAAATTCAGCGGCTCTAAGATCGTCCTGGAGTACAGGATTCAGAGGGTAATATAATGCATCCTTATATTGATCGATTCCAAAAATCAGGAAAGTCGAATATCAGTTTTTGAACGAAATACATGAATAAATAAATATATACCAAGGATCAGCGAAATTTGTGAAAAAAAATATATATATATATTTATTGAAATTATCGTGGCAACTTAAACTCGAAAGGGATTTATATACCCACACATATATACCGGTCGTATAAGGGTGAGTCGAGGATAAGATGCATCTAAAGATCGAGGGTGTAATCGCGATGGGATGCTATGGTAGGGGAGAAGGTCGTAAAACCGTTTCATCAAAGTTTATCAGAGTGCAGCAGTAGCAGCAGGTCCTTAAACGATCGTGGAAAATCGAGCTGTGACAATTGTGAAGAAAGTCGAGGAAATAAAGGAGGATAGAAAGAAAAAAAAAGAAAAAACTAACTGCAAGGATGTGATCGATTTGAGTAAAAACTAAAAGGAAGAAAAACTAAGGTTCAAAATCGGAAGTTTTATTATTATTATTATCGTTACTTTTTTTTTTTTTTTTTAGAAACCCTCTTCTACATTGCGTCTATATTTATAATAGCGATATGGTTTCAACTCTCAACTTCTCGAACCGAGAGAAAATTGAAATGAAAAGTATTTAGCGGAGAAAAAGGAAGCGAGGAAGAGGAGGACTCTCTAGGGGATGCGGATTCTGACGCCGCGCAGTTAGCCGAATGGTGAAAAGGCTGTAACCTACCCAGTCAGCCTCGAAAATGTATGAGAGAAATTTTATCTTGTTTAAAAAAAACTGGAGACATTATTTGTATATTAAAGAAATATCGATATAGGGATGACATATCGTCTATCATTCTTATATCCGAATGCTTCTTTCTGAAGCTAGTTTTTTTTGTCGAGAAAAAAAAAAAAAAAAGAAAAAGAAAAAAGGGAAAAATTATTCCCATAATTCACATGGTCCTCGGTCCTCGGTTCTCTTCATCTTGTCCATTACCCCTCGGTAAGAAATATTACTATAGGAAACGATGAAGGCTTATTTATTAGTCAGGCATTAAAAAGCCGGGGGATGAAACGCGGAGAAGACGAATTGCCCCCTGCAGGTAGTAATCGATACGATTATACATTATATCATGAAATAATGTAGAAACATGAATATAAATTGCTTAACTTTATTCCCACTTTTTTTTACCATTAAAAAATGACTAAAAATCGATTTCTGTTTTCTAAGTGAAATAATTTCCGATAAATTTGACTGTAATTACGGAACAGCTTGATTCATCGCTTTCTATGAACTATAATGCAGCAATTGCAGTAGTGCAACAAGTTGGCTAAGATCGAGAGATCAGTAAGGCCGGGGTTTGCGTGTCGAGAAATATTAAGAGTTATAAAATTTTACCGCACCAACCAACAGCACAGGTCAAATTCGACACGCGATCCAGTTAATAATCTCAACCTCTAGCTACAAGAATTTCCATTAGATATTCAGAAATCAGAAGTTTACTATTTTATTAAATAACCGAAAAGGAATAAATAATTAAATAAATTTCTCATCGATCGGGAACGGTTGAATTATATGAGTCGGAATTATTTCCGAGGAACCAAATTTCACCGAGTTTATATAGAATCCTCAAGTTAGATGGCTGTCGTTTCCTGCCGAACAGATCGCCCGATTACTTATGCATTGGTTCGTAATTCCGCGAGCCGGCTTGGAATTGATGAATTTGATCAGACCGATTCAGACGTCAGAATTCGAGAGCGACTATAAGATTCTATCGGGACTTAGAGGCCAGAAGTCAGCTGTTAGATTCCATCGTCGATATTATAGGGAATTTTTAATTATTTATTTATTTTAGATTCAAAAAAATTTATTGAAAAATAAGGTATGCATGTATATCGATGGAGTTCGTAAACGCATAAAAAAAAAAGACAATTTGAAAATACATTTACTCGGCGAATTTCGATGTATAGATGCGTTTTATACAGGTGTGGAAGAAAAAATTTTTTGGTTCTCACGACCTTGTGGCATTAATCCATCGATTTATAAATTCGTTATCTATATATCATCTACGCGCGTCATCCTTTCTCGTATACGTATAGGAATTTCAAGAATCTAGAGAATGATGAAGTAATTAAAAGTCGGTTTCCAACTCACGATCGTAATTAGAAGAGTTTTAACCGTTCCACGAGTGAGCAATGAACAAAAAAAAAAAAAAGGCTGAAAAAATGAGAAAAAAAAGTTCGCAGTTTTTATAAAACACTTTATCTAACCAGCTGCAGCTGTATACGTAGATGGGAATGAAAAATACTTACGAAGATCAAATCATATGAATGAATGAAAAATTGATAATGTATAACTAGGCATAGTATATGTGGAGGAATGAAATCCTTCGTAAAAGTAAAAAGAAAAAGAAAAATGGTTAATCCAGTAAAATATAACCGAAGGTATATTCTGGGCGTGATCAACGAAACACGATGAATAATGTAGGACAAGATCTTTCGTTTGGTATAAGAAATGGGATGCTGGTCCAGACGGCGTTAGGCGATGGACGGAAATTGAGGTCTAAGCGGATGGTTAATGACACCTTGGAATTCAATTTGATCCTTGCAGCTTATACTTGGGTCCTGGAGAAGCGTTGGGAACGTTGAAGCTCTTAAATCCTGCGGTGGCAGGAAGGAAGGAAGTAGAAGTAGAAACGTCGAGTATCGAGTCCTTCGCAAACAATTCTCTCTTCTCAGCAGCAACTTTCCTCTTCTTCTCCTTCTTCTTCTTCTTCTTCTTCTTCTTCTTCGTAGTCTCCATCTTCTTCTCACTCTCGTTCTTATCCTTTCCTCTCCCTAATTCCTTATACTCAATCTTAAACTACTACCAGCTATCTAGTACACAACTACTTTCGCTTCTTATCACTCCTTCCCACTCGTAGAAACAATCAAGAATTTATCATCGTGGAGGGAGTAAGGGTGAGTTCTTTGGGTGTAACTATGTACAGATTTCACCTTCGGCTTTCTGACCCATCCTCAGCCTCTCCCTCGTTCCCCTTATCCCCATTCTTCTTATTCTTTTTATTTTTCTTCCTCGTCTGAGATCCTTCCTTCTACTAGCTAGGATCTTGCGGCTCTACCTATCCTATATAAGGAAACAAGTGGCAACTAATGAGAGAACTTCTTCTTCGGTAGAAGTTCAAGTCTACCGAAGCAAGACTAGACTCTTAATCCTCCCAAATCCCCTCCAAACCTTTTCTCAGGGTTTCAATCCCAAAAGTCTCACACTTTGAACCCAGACTGTATATGAAACAAACAAACGTTTCTGTATCAAAACGCAATTTTTTTCTCTCGCTTCTCATGCAAATCCATCAATGAAATTGATGAAAAATTCATTTTACTCATCTTAGGCCTTCAGGATCTGAAGAACGGGTAGAGTCGTCGTCGAATGGACTAAGTCCTAAGAGACGAAAATTGATAGTACATATTTCCGTTGATTAATTTTTTTTTCCTTTTTTTATTATAACAAGAATAATGATAATAATGTTAATTCTGCCGAGGGTTAATCGGGAGGATCCGCGTCCTGGAAATATCTGTGTATTATTCGAGACTCGATTATTATGATTCGGTTGAGCCTGGAGTAGGTATCCGGGTTTCTTTTTATCATTTTCTGTTTTATTCATTCCTGATGCCCCATTCCTTATTCCTGCACCGGGCGGAATTCATCGGTTCGTGCTTTTCGAAGAGGTGAAAGAAAAAAATCAGGAGTGACTCCCACCGCCCGGGTGCCAGAGTCCCGGATGAGTCGCGGTTGGTACTTGAAGCACGTACGCGATATCGAACCTGCGACCCTTGCCTGCCCTCCTTTTTCCTTTCCCCGTTTTTTTCCTTTTCCTCCTTCCTCCTTCCCCTTCCTTTCCCTATCTCGTTCTTTCTCTTTCTCTCCTTCGTGTTCGTGTTCGTTCACCATCTCGCCGAAAAGCTCCTCCGGGACAAACGAGTGTTTGAGCTACACTTTTAACTAGAATCAATAGGTACGAAAAGTTTCTCTTCTCCATCCGCGAACTGCCTTCCTTTTCTCCCACCTCCCCAGATCGTGAGCTCCGAATGGCGCCGGCCATAAAGGTACCCCGTACTTTTCTACCCCTTACCATGGTATAACTTCGATCCTTGAACTCACCGATCTACCGAACATCCGGTTCAACGAGTAGGTACCTATATATACCCGCTATGTAGTTTCAATACTAAATTATCGAATTACACTGAAACGAATACACTTTTCCCCAATTTTCCGATCAAAATTCGTTGCATCAAGGTATATCAAATTTATCTAAAAAAAAAATAATACATATATATATATAAATAAAAATAAGAGGAATAGTGAAAACCCGAAATGACTATAATTTTCGAAAATATTTGAACCGTAAACTCTAACTCTACACTGCATAAAATGAATGAGAATTAAAATATATCAAGCTTTAAAATTTTATCCGAATAAATAAATAAATAAATAAATAGGAGATAGCCGGACGGCGGATTACGCGATACTATATACATATGAAAGTGTGATTTATTGACGTAACTGAATAGTCCAGTCGTCCATCACCGTTATTGGATTTCGGCGATGCCTCAGTACAGATACAGCCTCACTGTGTACCGCATTGACATGCATATATATATATAACATGTACTCAGCTCGTTCAATCAGATAAACTAGACCGTTTTCTGATAGCATTCGGATTGATCAAAGAACGGTTTACATTACCCCATGATTAATCATCAGTTTTTCAACTTTTTTCTTTCTATTTTTTTTTTCTCAGCTACCTGTAGAAACTGCGTAAAAATTTTGATGAATTTACTTTTTTTTTCGCACTTTTTTCACTCGAAAAGAGAATAGAATTTTCTATGGTGAATGGTCGAGGAAATTTTTTAGCGACAAGAAACGGTACGGGAATTTAAAGTATTTGGCAAAATCACCGGCATTTCTTTTCAAATTTTCTCGTTCTCTTTTCAAAGCCTCTGCTCATATACCTACCCATGTATGTATATATTTCACCCGGAACTCTTACAGGAGATGGATTTTGAGGCTGCGTTGCGGCTCCCTGGCTCTGAACCCTGAGCGAGAAACCACGCGCGGGGCTAGAATAGTTTGGTTCCTGAGACCACCCCCAACCCTTAGATCTCGTTCCATATACGTACGTATATACCCTAAGCGAGCTTTTTTTACTTTATCTCTTTCTCTCCTTATATCTGTCATTCTCTTATTCTCTCGTTCATTTTCTTACTCTGAGATAGATCGACGGACGAGAAAACGGACGTTTCATTCAACATATTTTACGTTTTATTCACCAGAGGGATATAGCATTGTCCTCCGAACAATACACTTCATTGTTATCCACCTCCGTTTCTATTGACACAGCATCCCATCTTTGCTACTCTGCTCTAGTCCGCCGGAGGCTGCTATAGACTCTCTATATTTGCGGAACTAGAAAATGAATTAAAAAAAAAAGAAACCGAAAATGGTAAATAAAAAAAAAAAAAACAAATTAAAATGATGAGGGAGGAAAAAAATTGAACTTTCCTCAACGTTCGGAGAGTATAAACTGGGCCAATTTGCTCTTTTGTATATTTATTGCCGATAACTAGAAGGCAGGAGGTGCATCGTGCGCTTTCAAAGAGTTTTAAATAAAAATATACAAGGGAAGATATATCGATACAGAGTGAAATAGAAAAAAAGAAAAACTATTCCAAAAAGAAGTTATAGCTAGTGCATGATGAAAAGAAAATATCAATCCCTGACTCCTGCCGAGAGATAGCGAAAGGACGAAAACGAGAATGAGATAAAGATAGAAAAAGAGATGGAAAATAAGAGTAGGGGTGAATATTTCGAGGGTGAAATATAAAAAAACTATAGGAAACCACTCTCGTGAGGCGAACGGCGAGGATCCCTCCGGTCTGTTTTCGCAAGGACGCGATAGGAAACGAGAGAGTGACAGCCTATTAAAACACACGTGGGGGGGACGGGGATGGGTGTAGGGGTTGGGGTTGGGGTCGGGGTCGGGGTTGGAGTTGGGGTTGCTGGTTCGGCCGCAAGTTGTGCGACGAAAATGGGGTGATTCGAGGCTGCTTGCTATGCTCGGAGTGTTTTTAAATGAGGAAGACGACGAGGAGGACGACGACGAAGTAGTAGTAGGGTGACTCGGCTCTGGATCCTTTAAAATTCCATCCTTTCCTCAACACAACGGGAAGTAGGAGTCTTGATTCTTGGGTTGCTATTTTTTAACCCAATATTTTCTGGGTATACGTACCTACACATACGGGGTATTCGAAAACCCGGTATTTTATAAAAAAAAAAAAATAACTAAAAAGACCAACAACAAAAACTTTATTTATCTTGTTTGTTAAAATTTTTGAAATAATTTGAAAAAATAAAATGAATAAATAAAAAACACGTAGCTAACTATGTCTACATGGGCACATTTTATTTGTGAATTTTCATTTTTTTTTTTTTTTTTTCTCTCTACCCCCGTGGGAGCGGCGGCACGTGGCTTTTGGGTTTCGTGACCCCCGGAATAAATTCGAGGGAATAAAAAAAAAAAAAAAAAAAGGCTTGGGACAATATTATCGTAGGCGAATCATAATACGAGTTCGACTAGGCGCCGCGACCCCGTACGCGTCAAGTTGAAAAAGAAATAGAGAAGAGGAAAAAAAAAAATTGAAACCAAAAATCTTCGGGTCAAAACGTGACCTTCATATATATTTTTGCAAGGCTAAAGTTTTTTTCGCTGCTATGAATAACGCCGCAGTGTTTTTTTTTTTTTTCTTTTCTTTACTTTTCGTACAGTTTTTCCAATTCCATATATCTTTTTCATCATATTTTTTTCCATCATCAAACGATATTCAAAATTGACCGTCTACCGTTTCTAGATTTTTCAAATCTCGTTCCTCGCCTGTTTAAAAATTGCCAACATTGGCTCGATCGCATTTTGGTGTAAATGGTGATCGGATATCGATCGGGGGTGTTGCACCGGTTAGGAAAAACGGACGTCTGACAAGTAGCGGTCAAATATCATCAGGCGGTCGACACTAGTTCGACAGATGCGTTAAGCTGACCATTCGGGGTAAAAAAAGGACCGAAAGAAAGAAGAAAAGGACGAAAGAAAAAAAAAATAATAATAAAAAGCCCAAAAAAGTCTGCCGTCTGTGGCCGAGGCGGGGGTGGGCCTCGGAAACTAGATGTCTAGACGATTCTGGCAGGGTTGACATTCATTCAAACATCTGACGTTATGGCAAAACGAAATACCGTGAATGAAGAACGACTAGAAAAATCGAGAGAGAAAAATACACGATGGTGAAAATTGCAATGTGGTTTTTTTTCTAATGTGGAAAAGTAGCCTCACACGGCGTCAAAGGGATTGGATATGAAAAATTAATTTTTTCCCTCCGTTACCGCGACGTATGAGTCCATCTCTTTTCTTCTGCCCTTCGTCTTCGGCGACCAAATAAATTGGTTAGAGGATATCGTGGATGAGTGAAAAGTGTTAAAAAATGAGAAACAAGTCGAGTGGATCCTGGGATCCCGCAGGATGGAATTCGAGATATGAAACACGAAAATGCACTCAAACCTTACCGAAAGCTGTAGAACCGAAAGAAGCACATCGCTTCTTTACTACTTTCAAGGATGGCCGTTGTCCACCCTCTGGTACACATACGCGAGGACAAAGGACCACATCACCTGGCAAAGTACGGACCAGTCAAATTCCCAGACAAAACCGTTTTAAAAAGGGCTGAAACACACCTTACCGTATATATATGACCGACATGATGTACATTTGCTGAAAATTACCATCCCTGTCGTTCTTTCTTGAAACTCTCTCTCCCTCGGTTTTCGCAAAAGCAAAAAAAAAAAAAAAAAAACGATCAAAAAATGAAATATACACGTGTGAAGATCTTCCCCGTCGATTAATGGAAGAGAAAATAGAGGTGATGATGAATAATGAGGATGAGAGAAAATTCGCGACAGACACAGTGCATGTGACAAGCCAGGTGCCACGCGAGCAGGTATAAAACTCATGGCTAGAGCGAGAGACCAGGTGTATTATATCACCGGATCATCGGTGTAAGCTGGCACTGAATTTTCGAGCACACTTTTGGTATGTCCTTGTGCAGTGCAGTGCAGTGCAATGCAGCGTACGACCCTCTGTACGTTAGGCATCTGCCATTTTTTTTATTATCTTTCTCGCTCTGGGTCCTTTGTCAAAATTCTTTACTGCAGGGTGTACACAGAAATTCGTTTCCTTCGTTTCGTTTTTTTTTTTTTTCCTTTTTCTTAATTTTCATCACGTTTTGAGTATTGGCTTTGGCGGATGAAAACAGTTTGCTAATTTTCAGCGAATTAAATCCGGGACTCGGGTGTCCGGAAAATAGATCGAAAGGTCTGTCCGAAGAATAAAATCAAAAATTCACAGGATCTCATAGTCTGATAATGGGCATGAACAATGTCCGTGTATCTATCGACTCTGACGTTCGGTTTTACGGTAAAAAATAAATAAAATTGAACTCTTAATTTTCCGACGGAGAGCCAACATACCCCTATGTACAGGAAAAATATCGTATTCGTTTCTTCTAAGCTTATTAGGGTGCACTTTATTTATTTATTTATTTTTCGAGCGAAGGGAGAGAGGGGAAGTTCGACCCTTTGAGAGTAGCAAAAAAAAAAAAAAAGCGATTTTCCCAAAAATATTTAAGGAATCATGCCTTCAAGCGTTTTCTTAACGAGCTGAGTATATGACAATAACGCGTTGCGATCTTTATTGCTGCGAGTTCTGCGGTACGAGGGGTAGGTTGTTCGTCCGCGGCCGTTTCCTAAGTAATATTCATCCCTCTGTAAGTAATGCGCGAGACGGGCTACCGGGCTGCCACCACTCAAAGATCTCTTAAAATAATTTTCCGAAAGAACGAGTCTCAATCGTTCTTCTTGCACCAGGGTCTTGCGTCGGTGAGTTAAGAAAAATAAGCTCCTGCAAAGGTTGTTCACTCTTCTATATACCTACGTACGTACGTATGTATTTATGTGCCCGCGCATACTTATAGCGATCGCTTAGGGGCTTCGAATCTCTTCTATAGCTATACAAGAAGCCAAAAGAAAAAATGAAAAAATTAAAAAAAATTAAAAAACCAAAAAAAAAGGACAATTAACTCGAATTGAATTAAAAGACGAAAAATTGGTATATCTACATACCAGGTACTTATATTTGATATGTAGGTATGTAGATATATCCAAATGTACATACAGACTATAATAATATGTATTATCCTTCTCTGGAGAAAAGAGGCGCCGATTGGTTCCTTGTATATGAAAATGGCACCTGATTGGCCCTCGGCGATATCACAAAGGCCTTTTCTCTACTCTATATCAATATGATCGTTTATTTCGAGGTTGAGCGAATCGTAATAATGCCATGCCATGCCGTGCAGACGTTATTAAGATTTTCTCAGCCGGAACTCTAAACAGATCTTCCCACACTCCGATAGTCGTTTTCTTCTCTTTTCACCCTCTTTGCTTTACCTGCATATACATACAGGCATCATGTATGTATATGTATAAAACCACGGCGTATACAGATCCTACACTACCGGCAGCCAGGTAATTCTTCTCAGTTGAGTTGCACAATACCCATACCATGAAAACACACAAGGGTAGCTAAAATAGCTCCTCGAACCTGCACTCATTCATTCATCGGGTTTATAGTCGATAATTTCTACTCAATTTTTTCCTTTCTTTCAGCACTCACCCGTTTTTCTATTTCCTTTCTTCTCCGTTTAGAATTCTGACTCCAACCCCCCTTCCCCCCCCAAAAAAAAAAAGGAAAAAATAGGAATAGACGCAAAATTGTCCTACGAGATACCGAAATCGTATAAAACTCAAACTTCGAGAATATCTTCGGCGCTTTTTTATCGTTTGATTTTTTTTTTTTTTCTCTCTCTTTCTTTTTCTCGAATCTACATTTCTGTTACTTTCAATGATTTCGGCAATATCTGTGTACGATCTAGGAAATATATTACACACCATAAGGCTCTTGACTCATATTTCTGAATAAATTTATTACATGGTTAAGGCACACCGTGTATATATTTACTTTGAATTAGTTCCGACTTCCTTTGTCCCGGAATTAACCGGAACTGACGCTGCTTAGCGAGGAGATTAAGATTTATGAAATCAGGGCATTAACTCGTCCGTGACACGCCCGTATCCTCACCCTGCCGCGGTGTTAACGTAGGAGCAGAAAACGCGGGTTCAAAATGCGGGCGAGTGTAAATAGCCATAAATAGTCTCTAAATGTATATATATATATATATATACCTATATGTATGTATGTATTATACTACGTAGGTGAAATACGGATTTAAATATACACATACATACATAACCGAGACGATGCCTGTTACAGTACCTACGTTTCTAATTTTTACGGTTTATGCCTGCCTCTGCAGATGGCGAACTCATTTTACGCTTCCTTAACGCTCACTACGCACGAGGTTCTAAAAGCTCTGGGGTGCCCCCTGCCTTATTATTATTAGGGGCGGGAGGTCGAGCAGGGTGAAAATTTTACAGGAGAATATTTTTTTTACCCCATACCGAATCTTAAAGTTCGCCTGCAGTAATCATATAACAATTTTCCGCCCTCCTTAACCCGACCGCACAATTTAATCGACCACTCATTACGCGGGTATACGAAATAACGCGGAAGATACAATTCTCGAGATCGCGATGTGGAGAAATATTCACATTTCTTTTTTCTTTTTTAGAATATGAAGATTTCGTGTGGGTACGTACTTAATTCCGGAACCCAAAAACCTGGCTTTCTATCCATCGAGCTTTTACCAGGCTATCTTTTTCCCCATAATCGAAATCGCCGCTCCGATAAAACCAACGGGATCATAGTTCGCGGATATAAAGTCAGGCTTTTTATTATACTATTGATAATAATGATATTGGAATTAAGGAACGATCCAGACGACACTTTCTTCTTTACGTCATTTTTAAAACAACCACATAGCCGCGGATTCGAAGCTCGGAGAAATTATTGTCAGAGAGAAACTTTTCACATTATTGCATTCGTTTAATGGCCCAGAGCCGAGTAGGTAGGTACATTATATATATAATTCGACAGTCCCACAATGCGGTGGGATTTCACCGAGTCTCCGGGGGACCTTAGGAGCCAATAATTCTTTCGATTCCACAAACGCCCCAAATTTAATCTCGAATGCACTTTTATCCAATCAAACAGTTTCCAGGATTCTATACATGCGTATGCTTTCAAATTACTGTAAGTACGGGGGAGAACAACCGTGGGAATTTATTGTCAAGTTGAATAAGAATTTTTTAAAACAAATCATCAAAAGCGTATCTCGTTACAGAGTGCGTTTGCTATTCACATATAAGATTCTACAGGAGCAAAGCTTTCGGCTTTCAGGAGTTTCTCTGAATTGAACGTAACAATTATATCCACAGGAAGCGTCTCATCCACAGTAGAAAGCATGCTGCCGGGTGTTCGTTCGTGTGCAACGAACCGGATGCTCGCTAATTTCTGCTTTGTGAAATCAAGCTTACGATTGCACTGCGCTCGCGCGCTTACAATTAGTTTCGGAATAATTATAATTCAATTAACCGAACTGCACACATAGACTGTTACATTGACTGCCGAGATATCGACCAACCATAACATAAATCCGATCCATCGGCTACCCGCAGGGGTAATTTTTCCGTTTTTCAACAATTCAAATCTCAAATTTTCATTTCTCGTTCAATTCTAACTCTTTGATATCACTTGCAAAAATGAACCTTCTGCCAATAGTCCATCAATATTTCAACGATCGTGTAGAGAAACTTTCCATGCAAATGTAGCCCATGATCGTTTTGTGCAATTTAGTCTTTTTTTTTTTCTCGTTTTCTTCCTTTTAGCGCCAAAGTACAGGAATAAATTCGATCCACCATAGCGTCAGATTGCCGGAGTATCGTCTGACCGCTATATATAAGGTCACCCTATCCTTAGCGGGAGGTAATAGCGGCAATCAACCCCTGACCAAGTCGCCGAGGTGCAATTTTTTCGCTTATTATACCGCGGAAAAGTTTTCTTGTAGAAAAAATTGCTCGTCGTTGTTTTTTTTACTTTTTTGTTTCTTTTTTTTTCTGGAGGGAGATAGTAAGAATTCTATTCACGCTTTACATACACTTACATATGTATTAGGAACTCCCTCGGTACCTCGTAAATTTTTACTACTTTTAGACACAAATTCAACCCCGGAGGGCCGGGGTGAACCTTTTTTGCAAATACCCCGTCGACGAAACAATACGAAGTGCCAAAGAGCAGAAGAGGCTGGTCTAGCCTCCGGCAAACTTAATGGGTTTGGTCCAGGGCTGACCACACCTCCGCAAGCATTTCCGTCTTTCGGAATTAAGAGGGTAGGTACTTTTTTTTTTTTCTTTCACCACCGAAAGCCATTTTTAACTTCTCTCTTATTTCTCAAACTGTGAAACTTGTATAATAATAGACACTGCATAGAGAGACATGTTATTCTTTATTAACGTAATAAGAAAACCGTATCTAATTAAAAAAAATCTTCGTTACATCGCGTTAACTTATCCTCATTGGCGTAATGAGCAGAAAGTATGAGCGAAAATGACTGCTCGTCGTTGATTAACGTCATGTCGTAGATGCACGTCGATGTATGTAACCTACGACAAGGCATATCCATACAATTAAGGAACACAATGGAAGACATATTTCATCGAATGTCTTACGCAATGGTGCCCATCAATATCTCTCTATATCATTGTCTCTGCGGTTGCAATGCCTCAGCATATCAGCCCTTCCCACCTCACATCCTCTATATGTATTTGGTTGAACTTACGCATGTCATGTGCACATATATATGTGTATATATATATATATATATATAACCTCTGAGGCCATGGCACTGTCGTCCATACCTCATGAACAGAACATTACTCAAAGGGAGAGAGATCGCCGAAATTTGATGGGACAATGGCCCTGAATGGAACGATGGGTCATCTATCGCTATCATCCAAAGACACGAGGTGGTACAGCCAGGATAATTTGAATAATGTGAGATTGTGGTATAAATTTCTTCACACGGATACCAGGATACATTTTTATAGTAAAATTCGATACGCGTTTCAATAGATAATTGATTTCCTTCCGAATAATTGATTTTCTTCAATTTTTTCTCCAAAATTATGTGAATTTTGCTACAAATCCGGAACGTATCGTATGAAGTTTTATGAAATTTATTCGTGCGATAAAATAATAATTGAATGAAATGCAGTGAGTTCCGATGAGATCCAATAAAATAAAAAATTTGTCAATAATTAATATAACAGTAGTATATTATACTCGGAGTAAAATACAGATGGGGTTCCACTTTCTTCTACGAAACTTTTTTCCGAGGAAGTCTTTAATAAGCAATATGTATGCCTGCTCACATCCCCCATCTAAAACTATAATCTCTATCGGTTAGGTGGGTGGGTACAGTAAACCGTAATAAAATCAATATATCGAAACCCATGGAAGTTAGAAGAGGAAAAAAATCTCTAAACAATCAATTTTATCGCGTGATTGAAGAATCTCCTTCACTGTTTATCAACCTGTGTTATAAACCGTATATGGGGCATTCCGCGTGAAATAATTCCTCCAGGTACGAATTATCACACTAACGTTAATATGAATAATTATATAGCTCTGAGCTCTGTCATTGCGCTATAATATGAGTAAGGGATGGGATGTGGGGTAGGTTTATTATACCTATAGAATTATCAGTGCACAGTGGGGTAGGAGGGGTAGAGTAAGAGTAGGGTAAAGCTCAGAAATTAACAAGGCTGGTTAAGATGGCGTAACTGGTATCCCCGCATGTATAGGGATTTAGTGATCCTGGATCAGCTAATCATGAACACCTTGGGTCTGTGTATTTCGTCTATGACGTACAGCCACGCACACCCCTTCGCCCATACATCCACCTACGACGATATTCAAGCTTTCCCAGTACGCCGATAACAGCCACGACGATATCCGAGACCTACCAAAGATTAGAGGAAGCTTAAGACCAACACGGGTACGAAAAGCTTAGTCTTATCGCCCGGAATACTAGACTCAGATTAATCAGTGATCACCATTAAATTATTGCAATGAATAAAATTTTGACAACGGCGTAAGAGTAAGGAGCTTTTCACTCCGAAGTCTCATCGTTTATTTCCACTTTTCTTTCGTTTTAAACTCTTCGTTTCGTTGGCGTGAAAAATAAACTCAACGATAAGGATCCCCCATGCATTTAACAATCCGCGCAGCCACATTTTCTTAATCGTCTTTTAATCCTCCGCAGCTCGCGGATCACCCGGATGCTGTTGTATATACCTACCTCTTCGTTTTTGCAAACTTCGCGTAACTATAGCTTGTGTGTTGGGTGCGGTTTTCGAATCTGAGGAAAACTTTGTCAGTTTTTTCCTTTGTTTTTTTACCGCAATAATAAGGTGAAAGTTTGAGCCTTGCGAAAAAGGAGGGACTGTTTAAAATGAGCGAAATAATAGTGGGGGAGAAAAAAAAAAAATTCTCCCATTTTTCATTTCCACTATTCTTTTTACCTTTTTTCCGAATTCGAGGCTATACTGTTTGTTTGCCGCGAAATTCCTCTCGTTTTTATTATTTTCATTTTTTTGTTTTTTTTGTTTTAATTTTTCCCCCCCTTCTTCTTCTACTTCTTTTCTCAACGTCGGTGCCGTCGGCGCGAAGGGTGGTATAAAAAGGTTGAAGGATGGCTGACTGAGCGGCAAGAAGTCTGGTGACGACGTCAAGTGGACGTGGAAGACGGACCAAGAGACAATCATTTTTGTTTCCATGGGCCTCTTCCATTCGCCCTCTTTCCTCCCTTGCCCCTACCTCGCGTTTTCTGACTGAGGAATTCAACCCACTGCGAGTGAAAATGAAACTTTTTTTCATCCTTTTTTTTTTCTTCTTATTCTTATTCTCTCTTTTACCCCCCTTATATGTCGTACTATATCGCGCTACGAGCTGAGCTCTGTCACTGATGACGCCCGGCTGAGGAAATAAAAACAAAAACGAAAGGAAAAAAGGAAACGAAACAAAACGAAAAAGGAAATAAGGAAAAGGAAAAGGATACAGAATAAGAGAAATAAAAAGAGATAGAATGAAGGAAGATATTTCTCTATACAACAACAACCACCACGACATCCCCCTCCCGCCCTCTTTTCGCAAACTTGAGAAAAGTAATACGATAAAACGCGCTATGCGCGATGCGGAGAGAAAAGACTCCCTCACGCCCATGCCGGAAGGATTTAGCTGGATATATGTTTGTAAAAAGTGGATATGAAATTTTTCGTGCTTTTTAAATGGGATAAAATGAAGGAATTTTTTTTTTCTTCTTTCTTTCTTACAAGTCAAAGTGAGGTTTCTTCCTCCGGAATTTAATCCAAGGATTGGAATTTGACGATTCTGTTATTTCTTCTTCTCTCCTCTTCTTTTTTTTCTTTTTCTTTTTTCTCAATTTCCGGAAGTATGAAAAAAAGAAGAAGAAGAAGAAGAAACAAAAAACAAAACAAAAAAAAAAAAAAGGAACGAACAGGAAAGAGATCAAATATTAAGGTGTTAAGGTTGGTTGACGCCATAAGAATTTTCGTATTCTCTTGAATAAACTCGGCCGTTGTCTTATAGGAGTTTCTGCAGTAGCTGTGTACCCTTGTCAAGGCTCGTTGAGTAGAGCCGTCAATTCCAATTTGTTAATCGACAGTTTCTCCAGGCGTTTACACGAAGCGAGAGAAAGACAACCGGGTCAGGGAAGGAAAGGGTGGGATGAGAATGAAGTCTGATTGATTGCTCGTTAAATTTTAACGTTCTTTGACGGAAACTCTTAGTCCCCGAAAGTTATAAAAATCAGAAAGAATAAGAAGATCGTTGTCAATCTCGATAATTCCTAATATACACATCGTTACCATGTATGATATTACGTATCGATAAATACCCCCCAACAAAAAAAGAAATTTGGCAAAATTCTTTTCCAAAATTCTTCACCATAAAAGCGTGTAAAGCTCTTTAAAATTTTCTACACCCCAGCAGCTAAGAACGGCTTTCTATATTGTCCTGCAGTTTTCCCCGTCATCGATGACCCCTCCCTTTTCCCCCGGTTGGTCCGGTCAATTCTACCGTGATTCTAGCATTCTTTCTGCCCGCCCGTCCGTAAGATTGTTTCATCCCTTCATCGTCTCGTCTAATGTCGACTGTAGCTATCAAGCCAGGGGGTCCTTTGTCATTGGTTTTTGTCAGCGAATAGGTTTTTCTTATTTGATCTCAGGTCGGTGGAAACGAATTCCCTCGTATCGGGGGTTGATTTTTTATTCCTTCACGTCTAAGTAAGAGAAAAAAAAAGAGGAAATTAAAGAAAAATGAGACATTTTTCACTTCGATCCAGTGTCTCTTATTTCTTTTCATTATCATCATCATCATAGTATCGGTTCTTAAACAGAGCCTTGAAATTTTGACGATGGAAATATAGGTATATCTAGATCATCAGGGCGGAGGTTTCGGTATAACAATGTGTATCAATCAGTATAGAATTTCAGATATCCGTATTACATATTTAACCGCAGAGATGATATTTCTCTTCGACACTTGTTTGGCTTATCTTATGATCGTTAGTTAACGAAACACTCGATCATTTCTAATGACGTTGTGCTTAACTTGAAATAAAACGGCGAAGATATCGATAAAAGACCAAAAAACAAAGAAAAAATGGTAAAAATTGAGAATCAGAAATCGGAGAAGGGATTCCTTTTTTTTTCTCTTCTTTTCTTTTCTTCCCTTTTTTGACCAAATTAAATAGTTTTTGTAATAATTGGTAGAGCGGTGTAAGGGTATAATATTAATTTAGTAAGCATAGGACCGGAAACTACATAAGGCAGGTTTATACTCTGATATGTGTGGTATATACGTGAGTCCTAGTACGCAGTGTACAGTTCCTAAGGGAAATAAGGGTTCCCTTATAGCTACACGGCTCTGTAACCGCGTTTAGTTTAACGACGCATTGTAAAACCTCGCGATTATTAGACCAGGACATTCGGTCCACCGAGTTGGTTACAATTCGAGGAAAATTGGCTGATCCTTGCAGCAGTCCCAAGAGCTACCCACTTAACCACCTCTGACCATACATATTAGATCTTTACGTCGACGAGGAATAGCGAGATAGCGATAAGCTATATTCTATGTATAAGTTGAACGCGCAAAAGTTGGAAATATAAAATGGTTTAGATTCCATCAAAGCTCAAAGTTGATTTTAAAAAAATAGCAGAAAGCATCCTGAGGTACGTATAATACGCGTATACATACAAAGCATACAGCTTCGAGGCTGGCTCGAAGCCAAACCGCATTTGAAGGGCCATTTTTACCTCGATCAAAGTATATTATAATGCCGTAAAAACTGAGAGACAGCGTAAAGTTACAAAAAAAATTGAAAAATCAAAAAAAAAGAAGAAGAAGAAAAACAAATTGTCCCATTTCTTCTTCGGATTTTGTAATTCCGTACTTATTTTCGCACAAAGCAAAAACAAGAAATAAAAAAAAAAAAAATTGGCGAAATTGAATCTGAACATATGAGGTACCTACGTAAAAGAAGATAGGTAGGTATAGAGCAGCTGATAGAAGGTAACAGATTCGACCAAACACAGACGCTTGTTTGCAAACACGATTAGCATTCAACGCAGGGCTGTAGAGAAATCAGAGTTACCGTTGATTGGACCGCGATTGGCGGGCTGGTCTCGCCCTCGCTCGACACACCTGAATCACATTTGCATTCGAACAACTGACTCGAATTGTTCGAATCACCAGACCGAGCGTTATTTTAACTTTACTGAACACAGTGGGTAGATATGCTTGCATGCCTTACAGGTGGAGGAGATTTATTCTATCCTATGGTTTCACTATTTTTTTTTTTGTATCTATTTTTTTTTTTTTTTTTTTTCTAATATAACAAAAAGTCAAAGTGATCAGAAAATTTGTTCACTGAAGTGAGAAAGAGGGAAGAAGAAGAAAAAAAAAAAAGAAACCTTGTACCTAGAGCGCGGTATCATTGGTTCCGATTTCTTGTATACATATAGGTATATCTTGATAGAAGAGGAAAGAAAAAGGAAAGGAAGAAAAAAACAAAAAAGGTCCCACGGGTATCCCGGAAGAGTTTGAAATAGCGGATAAGAGAGAGGATAGAATCAAGAGTCAGGGTTTTCTGAGCATCGAAGCTGTAGGTATACCAGGTAAGTTTAAACGCGTCACCTCAAAGCCGCAGCATCATCTCGCTTCCCATAAATTGAATTCCGTCTGGTCTTCACGGTACACTGATCACTTGCGCGCCTTCATACGCCGCAAGGAATTTCGGCTTCGAACCGCGTCTCCTAACCCAGAAGAAGAAGAAGAAGAAGAAGAAGAAGAAGAAGAAGATGAAAAATATTGAAGAAAAACCAAAAACTAAACGTTGTGTTCCTTTCTTTTACCCTTTTTCGTCTATTTCTTCATATTGTTTCGCAATCGGATAACAACGACTGCAGAAGACGTAAGAGAACTCGAATGTGAATGAGGGGACAGAGGCTGTGGCCACAAAAGTGACAATTATCGAAGTAGAAGATTTTCCTTTTATGTACCTACCTACCTACCTACCTACCTACCTACCAGCTGAAGGAGTAAACGGTGCGCGAAAATCGTTCTATTGTAGTAACGTTCGTATTGACACTAGCGTATATATATATATACACTAGTGGAAAAATCGTCCCTTGTACAGTAGGTTAGACTGTATAGATACCTAGTAAACCTATTGTTCGACAAATCTCAAATATATTGGCTACGTATCGTCCCTTCATTTTTCTCTCATTTTATATACTACACACACACACACACACACTAAGAGAACATTGGAAGAAGCTGGCCCCAGGGTACACCTCGGCCTTATGCCTCCCAGCTTTTCTTTCCTTTTTCCCATATTGTCCACTACGAGAAGAAAAAAAAAACCTTGGAGTCATTTGAACCGCATTGTGCATTCGATACAGTGAAATATACCGCAAAACTTCTTTTTCTTTTTTTTTTTCTTACCCTCCCTTCGACCACTTCAGCTGCTCCATCAAAGAATATTCAAGATGTATTTTGATTTTTTTTTTTTTTTTTCGAATTTTCTTTTTCGAATTCTTCAAGCACACCCCAAAAAATTTGCCAACTTAGAAGGCGGGTTCGAAGGGTGCCCCATGAGATTCTACATCGTATAGTGACAAATAAAGGCATATACGATTTTCGACGCCTAGTTTTTGGTTTTTTCGTTTGTTTTTTTTTTTTTTTCTCTCGTGGACGAGCCGAACCTTCTAATAATTGTTTTCGGGTACTTATGGTGTGAAGAAAAAAAAAGGGAGTTCTCTATCATGAGTATAAGACAGTCTTGAGAACGGCTCTTGAAACCTGGCCCTCAGGTATAATGGCCAGCTACCTTATACCCGGGCAGTCTGGGCTGTTATATCGCAGCAGGGCCATTCGTCACCGTGACGTTGTCTGCAACGTAGAAAAGGTACGCTGAATTGTTTTACGGACCCAGAGTTGGAACAGGCTAAACAAAAGAAAGGTGCTCGTGGTTTCGTTCGTAGTATGATCAACAACGGGCAAGCCGCATAAAGGAAACCGCAAGTTGAATGGCGAACGGCGTTTTAGTAATTCAAAACCCGGGCAGAAATAACGAAAGAAAAAAAAATGTAGAAGAAAAAAAAAACCGAAGAAAAGAGAAAAAATCAAGAAAATAAAAGCAGAAATGTCAAATAAAATTTTTTTTACACTCATAAAAGGGATGAAATTACTCGACGCAATTTGAATTTCGGTTTATCAGAATACTAAACGGGGGGCAGGAAAAATTCGCTTGAAAAGTTTTTCTCCGATTTAATTAATAATCGGCTCTTCGAGGTTCTCGATTTTTCAAGAAATTAGGGGCTAATTATTTGCCTTTGAAAAGGACGGAGGAGAAATGTAGAAGGGCTGAAATACCCACTTGGGTAAAGCTTGAGATCTCAAAACCCGGGGGCTTCACTTTTGGGCAAAAACTAATCCGGAATATGAAACTCCTGTTTAAGTTGGCAAAAAAATTTGACGATTTAACACTAGCTGGATTACGGACTGGGTATAGCATCAGAGATACGGAAATAGTTCTACCCTAAATTCTTTGGGATTAGAATCACTGAAACATTTTTGAGGCGGTAAGAACGCGGCGAAAATAATATCGTCCAATTTTAATGCGATAAAAATACAATCGGATCGAATTACCACTCTGATTGACTTTTTACTTTTTTCTTCATACCCAACCGGCCAGGTGACGCTGTATTTTCCATGCAAATTAAATGTACCCTTCTAAATCCTGTGATCCGCTGATAATTGGATCTCGAGTTCGCCGGCCCACGTAGCAAGAGAAAAAAAAAATCTTTAAATTATTATAAACGATAGTCAAAATGCTCGAAGCGGACTTAGGTACCCATCGTTAATCTCCAGTGTGTAATGTAGATAATTGAACAATGAGAGAAAAAATTTCCACTTTAGTTCCAATAATTAATTAGGATAATTATTACGGTCAGAATTTTATTTTATTTTTTACATTTTTTACATTTTTTGAACAAATTCAACGATTTGAAATTGAATTATTCTCAATTTAACGAATCTGTAACTCACGTAGCTGGGAAATTCAACCCCTTATAAACTTGAAATCTAGGAGCACAGGGCGTAAATCTACTTAATTGAAATCCTCTGGGATGAAATGAATAGGGGTCGATGATATAGCCTAGCCAACGGATATCTAAGCTGAGAAAATTTTCTGTAGCTTTACGTGCTTTATATATCATAAAGATTTTTCAACTCTTTCCTCCTTTTCCCCACCCTATTATTATTATCATTAATCATAATTTTTGGCCGCACTTAAAAATTTTCCCACGTTTATACACAACTATTTTCCATGAAGAAAAATTGGATTTTCTTTTAGCTTATATAACAACGTTAAAGAATAAACTACCTTTGTTTTATATACGTATATGTATGTGCATGTACACGCCTTGAAAAAAAGTAGGGCAACGCGTTTCAAAGGCTCTAAGAAAAAGCTGTTAAACTTACCCCACTTCCTCCTCGGCTCTTTCCCACAAACTCAGATTTACCTGTTATACACAACGCTGCAGTGTCGGAGGAAACCCGCATTTCAACATTTTCTTACACACTAATTGCACACTCTCATTACAAATTCTCAAGATTCGAAACCCCTTTCAGCCCCAGCCTGACCTGAGAGTCTTTGACCCCAGGATTTTTTCGAATTTCTTATATTCGGGCGAAGAACAGAATTTTCGAAAAAACTCATCCCCCCATTTTATGATTTTCGGTTCACGGACGGGAAATAAAAGCCTGAAACAGTGGGTATGTATAATAATAGTTTCAAGTAGCTAAATTGTTTGGTGAAGTAGGAAAAGGAAGGCTTTCAGGAAAATTGCAGGTTTCCAAGCCCATCTTCGGTCGTGCGGGTGGCGGGTGGCGGGTTCGGCGCAAGGGGGCAACGGAGAAAATATTAGCATCTGCCCGGGGGTTCTGCAGTAGATTTGTAAAGCTTAGAAATTTAGCAGCTCTAGAAATATACCAAAGTAAGTACGGAAGGAAGGAAGGAAGGAAGGAAGGAAGGAAGGAAGGAAGGGTGGTGGAAAAGGAAGAAGGGAGTTTGAACTCGTCTTATATTGCCAAGATTATAGGGCTCTTAAACTTTCCCAAAGCAGCACCGACTGCTACTTTTCTGTCTCGTTGAACGCCGCAAAAACTTTTCCCACGTAGTATTTCGGTCCCGGGTAAACCCTGGGTCGGAGTTTCCTCCTTCTAGTTTGTTTTTTGATCGAATCCTTAGACCTCCCCCTCGCAAAACTCTGGATACATTGTCCTAGGTAGGTACCGATTAGTTGACCAGAAAGCCGATAGCCAAAATGAGAGATGAATTTCCCGTAGGATATATCGGTGTCAAGAGAAAAACCAGTTTCTCTATATTTTCCGAGTGCTTTATTCCCTTCTCGGTATAGTATTATGCGGTATAAGCTCTTTCGGAAGAATCTAGGATTCCGAGATTTCTGAGCGTTATAACGCTTTGTATATGCTGAAACCAACGCCCCGAGGTAATCCTCGCAGGGTGGATTTACCCGCAGGGTTACATTTCGTTTTTCAAATAAGAAAGAGGAAACTAACATGTAATTTCTGTACACATTTATTGTCGAGAAACCGTAAGGAGCTAGAGATTAAGATGTTTGCAAACAAGTTTGAAAAGGCGTCAAGTAGATGGTAGGATGTGTGTCTCTTTCCTTCGATTTTTCGGCACCAAAAAAACCGAAAAATAAATTCGTGCGATTTTATGTTTTCAGAATTTTTCATCCCCCATTTTTTAATCACCTCATATTTATGCATCCCTCTGCCTAAAAGTTTGATTATAGTTTTTTTGGAAGCGTATAATTAAAATATGAACAGCAAGAAAATTGTATCACGTATTTTTTGAACATTTCTTTGACCCATTTTAATTTTATTTTTTCTCCTTTTTAATTTAAAATGAACCCCAGAGACCAGAATCTACTTTCCTTGCATCTGTATCCCTAAGAGTATTCTATTCGCGTTTTAGAACGATGGAGGCAAACATGTATACCGTATTGTGTGTATTTGGAAAACACGTTTTAAAAGAGCTTCTAGTTTCCAGAGGATTAGTTCGCATGCACAAATACGATTGTTAAATTTTCTGCGGGTGTACCGGATCCCGAATAACCGAGTGAACATAAAAGGAAAAAAGAAAAATAAGATAATGAAAAAAGGAAAAAAAAACATTGAGGTTTGTCTCGAGGCGTGAAAAATTCTGGATTAAAATCCTTCGTCCGAAAAAAGTTTTAACGCCGATTATCTTACGGTGATTAAGCAAGCTTTTCCCACTTGCTCATTGTTCGGGGGATATGAATTTCCACATGGAAAAAAAGAGAAAAAAGAAAAAAAAAAAACTACGAAACGCAAACACAAAAAGAGAAGAATAGAAATGGATGGAAAACTGTTACCTCAAACCATAGTCTCCGCTAACAGCAGGCGGCTTCAGTTTCGGCCTCGAAAATTCCAGGATCAGAGTACAGCCTCTAAAAATCTTTAGACCATAAAGGTTGCGGCTAGATCTTAAGTGAGATTTTTACCATCGACGATGACAACTGAACAATGGACACCATGGCTGAAAGATGTGTATAATATATATATATGAATATATTGACGTGGTATAGGGTAAGAATTTAGAAAGTTCCATCAACAAAAAAGAATCCTATATGATCAAAAGGACGACTCCGAGTCTGACTAGGAAAATTTTTAGAGTTTTTTTTATTTTTAGAATATATTTATTTTTCGATTATACAATCGATGGTTAATTTTCTATCGACTAATTCTATTTGTCGATGATTTAATTTCGAAATATTTTCTCTTCATCAATTCCACGTGTATATATACCGTGAGTTTTCCTAAAGATGGCAATTACGTAATTTTTAAGTGACCACCGTATCTCTTCACGGCCATCCCCCAACCTCAACGATTTCTTGTGAAAATGTCCTAATATTTACAGTATTTTTACAAATAATCGTTGCCGTTGGGGGTGGACGTGGAGAGATACGGTGGTCACTTGAAAATTACGTGATTTCAATTGCCTGCCCATAGGCGTACGGATCGTGGTATCGTTAAGAAAACTCACGGTATATATATACTGTACGTAACACGACACGACGCCTGCTAAAATTTCGCAAGGCGTTCAAGCGAGGTGAAATTGTTCCTAAATCGAACTCTGCAGTATAGGATATTGCCAGGATATTGACCAATGAGGCGTGTCCTGATTCAAAGATCGTTGATGCATGTAAGTCGGCGTCGCGACGCCGGTCGAATGTGGCGTTAACACTTGGTATGCACTGCCCTAGCCGATCGTTAGAAGATATTAAACGCCTCGGATACAGCTCCTACATGTAAGTAGTACATGGATATAAATTTTGGAAAATAATTTGCACTATACGTCGTAGAATTTGTGTATGAAGCGTAAAATTAAGTGATAAGAAAATTCTAAGATAAAGAAAAAGGAAAAACGAAAAATAGAAGAAAAAATAATAATAAACGAAACGAGGGCGAAACTCCATACAAGCTGATTCCAAAAATTATTTTCATTATTAATTTTTCTTTTCTTTCTCCTTTTTTTTCTTTTTTTTTGTTACTTATATATACCATATATAAAGTAAAAAATATTTACAACCCCCTTGCGGTTCCCAATTCTACATTTTCCTCCCTTATTTTCAGTTTTTTTTTTTTTGTTCTTTCCTTTTTCTCCTTTTTTTTTTTATCAAGCGACGCACCTTGCCTTAACATGTTTTGCAGACAATTTTATGTAGGTATGTGTACGACGTCACGATGCCAACCACCAACTAACCCCTTTAGACGTATAGGTATAGTACATACATATAAGTACGGGATTGAAAATAAAATGGGTTCTTTCTTCTCTGTGCCTTTAGGAGACCTCATATATAACGCACCTACGCGATATAGTATAAGCTGCACGCACTTCTGACGACGGGGTTTCCTTAATTTAATATTTTTCCCGGTTATTTATTATTTTTTTTGTTTTCTCATTTTTTTTTTTCTCTCTTCTTTTTTTCTTCCTTTTTCCTTATTCCACTACACACACACACACACACACACACACACGATCTGTGAAAATGAATTTTCGCAGCAGAGGGTAAGAACTTTTTAATGAAATGAACAGGAAATAGAGAATGATGCGCCTATTTGTAAAAAATGGTGGGATTCATTTTTTTTTTTTTTCTTCATTTCGACTCAATTTCGATGAATTAATATATATATATATAGGTGTATATGTATCTAATTTTTTTTAGTTATAATTATATAATCGAAGATCGATATGTATGAAATTTCATTTCGAAAGGAGGATTTTTTCAAAGTCGCGCAGACTTCCGATGAACGTGATCAATTATTGAATTGACTTTAACCGAGGAAATTCTGATGAGTAGAGTAAAATAAATAAATAAATAAATAAGCTGGGGAACGGAGGTGGAAACAAGTTTCTATATCCGGGTTATACCGTAATACAGCTTTTACCATTTTTCCTCTCTCTCTTTCCCCCCCAAGCTTGTTCTTTAAAACATGAAGACCCGTATAACGTAATGTCTTACCCTCAGTTATATATATATATATATATATACAGTCGGGTAAAAAAACTTGGGTCAACAGAAAGAGGTTCAAAAATTACAAAAAAAAAAAAATGAAATGATATGAAATAAAAGAATAATCAGTCGACGATCCATTTTATTATTTCCGTAATTTTTTTTTTTTTTTTCGATGATTTTTTTCTTTTTTCAAAAAGAAAAATCAAAAATCAAAACCAAACCACATTCTAAATATTTCATTTCCCTGTCTTCCAGTCACATATATATATTTATATATTTTATATAGGATTGACGTCTCGTGCGTTGTAAAGATTGATAAAACAAGGGTGCGGGTTGATGGTATAAGATAAACGGTGCGTAAAACAAGGGTGAATACTGATAATATATATATATATACCTAGTTTAGGAAACAAACTAGAGTACCAGTCAGTATACATCGTATCATACCTTAGCTTCTCGTATCCCTTAGCAACGCGAATCGTCCTTGCTAAATCGCTAGTCGCAAAGCTTTGCCCCGATCAAAGAGTGACTCAGTTTATTGCATTTACAGCAGCATCTTGTGTGATAGCGATAGTAGTACAGTCGCAATATCTACCGACCCCTCTTCTTTATACATAGGTATACACACACATACACGTATACCCATGTGTGTACACATGTACAGAAATAGAGGAGGGAATGTCGATCAGACTGTCAAGTCAAACGCTCTGGAGGGGTCTCAAGATGTCACCGAAGCTAATACTGCAATCTCAAACTCGAGGATTAACTACTCGTACAGTTAGGTATATACCCATACACCAACGTGTCCTAGTACATAGGATAGACGAAGTTGGGTACAGAAATATTATATTCGCCCCCTGAACTTCGACAATAATTATCATCCCTATAGCTCTAAGCTGCAATCCAAATTCATTTTTGTGATAGAAGTAAAGAAAAAAAGAAGAGAAAAATTGTGACGTTATATATTTCCTGGGAGGGCCGGGCAATACGGAAAGGGGGGGCAACATGGGGTACCCCCAAATTTTAGAAAAAAATTCAAAAAATTTTCCAGTTTTTACACAAATTTCATCCCCGGACTTACATAAGCCGAGTAATCCGGCTTTTAATTAGACATACGTTGTACTATTTTTGGTTTTTTTGTTTTTCTTCTTCCTGTTTTCCTCCGAACAGAATTTTTCAAGAATTCGAGGAATGGCAGAGCTTTGAGACAAAAAAAGAAATTATTTTTTTTTCATAAAAACTGGAAAAAGAATGAGAAAATCGTTGACCCGGTTTAATACCGTCGGTTTTCTTTGCCCTTTCGGGTTTAAATAACCTACCTACCTACCAACCTACCTACCTGCAGGTAATTCTGGGCGATGGAGCGTGGCTATTTCGCGGATGGCGACAACCTGGCCAGGATATACCAGCCAGGATCGGGCGTTACGGACCGGCATGACTCTTCCATGAGCTTTATACCGACGCCCAATCCTGCCGGTATACCTACTCGTAAATTTCAACACTCCGATGCCCACCGAATCGAACCCGTACCTAGTCGAGGATCTGAGACTTTAATGTGCCCGGAAATCCAGAGATTGGTTTCACCCCATCCTTATTTTGTTGTTGAGCAAAAAATTTTCGACAAAATTATTCTAGAAGACAAAAGGGAGAAAATTTTTCCTTTCCTTTGAATTTCATTCGATTTTTTTATACCAAATATGATATGTATAAAAATAATGAAAACTTTTCGATTCATTCGGCGAATTCATTCTCTGTGTTTTTCGCATTTTCTCATCACACTCACTTCGTCCCTCTCGTAATAATTAATAATAATAATAACAAGAAAAAATAATGAATATACCGAAATTACTCTAATTAATGAGAGGGTGGGCCCTGCGGCGCAGCTTGGGTTGAAATAAAGGATTCGAATTCCGCACCATTGCGTGCCGGGGTGCGTGTCTCGTCGTTGGAATTGTACAGGGTTCAGAGTGGGTATAACTCCTCTACAACAGAGAGAGAGAGAGAGAGAGAGAGAGAGGAAGCAATGAGTATATCTGAAGCGTCGCGACGCCACGCGACACACCGAAGGGAACCCATCGCTCAAATAACTCCCTCCCTATAATTACACTTTTATTTTAGCTCTTTATCACTATATAGCGAGGAGGTAAACGTACCCTGTAGTCGTAGAAGAAAAAAAAAAAAAAAAACACACACACACAAAATAGAAAAAAAATACAGGAAAAAAAAAAGGGATGAGGAAATTTCTGCTCATTTATTTTGTTTCTCTTCATTTTATTTATCAAATATACGTGTATTAACATTTTTCACATTCCATGCAACGTCACTCATTCTCTTACCTTTCTCCATCATCCATATCCAGTATAGTCACCACTTTTGTCGGTCATTATATATCCGAGTCCGACACGTGCTGCGAAGTAGGGTGTATAACTCGAAATGTCCGTCCGTTACTTATTTTAATTAATCATTATAACTGCTTCTACCATAGTTTTTCTTTTTTTTTTCCCCCACTTTCTTTCCTGCAAGCTGACAAGATGACTCGTCACAATTACATATAGTATAGTATATATATCGGTATATCCCCCGCATCATTCACCCACCGAGACCGCATGATGAGACCATCATTATATTTCATTCGATTTTTTTTTTCACTTTTTCCTACACGGAAACGCCAACGTCACAATTACATTTTTCTTTTCCTCTTTGTTTGTCTTTGTCTTTTTCTTTCTCCTCTCTTCCGTCGTTCCATTCCTTTTTTTTCTCTCTATTTTTCTTCGGGGTGTAGGTGTATACTATTATACAGCTAGGAAGTAACTTCTTTCATTTTTTTCTTAACACGCTAAGGGTTGGAATAACTTTTATTTTATTTTTCTATATATTTCGCCCCCTCTCTTTGTCTTTCTTTCTTTCACCGGTATTTTTTTTTTCTTTCTACATTTTTCTCTTTGTCTTGCGACGAGCTGCTGCACCAGTAGACCCGTAGTTCCGTATTATAACGGAAGGGCAGCTGCTCTACGCGTTGGTTAAACGATGCACACGCGCCGCGCCGGTCCTGCACACTTCGATAAAAAAAGAAGAAGAAGAAGAAGAAAAAAAAAAAAACCAAAAGGGAAAGAGTATGAAGAAGAAGAAGAAAAAAAAAGCTTGTCTGCCAACTGCCTCTTCATCGTCCTCCGACTGTCTTCCACAACTCCCTCCCTCTTTCTCTCTCTCTCTCATTCTCTCCGCTTTTTCCGATATTCATATTCATAAAAAAAATAGGAATAAGAATTTGGAAAGAATTTTACTTAATTTAATTTTATATACTTTGCTTCACGAATGTCCGATACACTTTTATCGATAAGTTCTCAGTATATATAGTTATTCCTAATTTTAATTCTTCAACCCCTTTGTCATGGTACGAAGAGATACCGAGGTTTCAGTAGGGGGTTTACAATGTAATAGTGTGATGGTTACGATCTCTGGTCTCGAGGGTGAACGATATCGATCTTTACTTTATCTGATAACTCGCATATCTCTTCACCCCGATCTTTGAGATCGAAAAATATTGTATACCGATTAGGTAATGTATATTTCTTCCTTTTTTATTCTTCGTCCCCAAATTTGATGCAAGTTATGAAGTCGTCGGGAAAACAGAGAATTACCGACGTCTGCCTCCGCCCCCTTACGGTATATACGCGTCCGGATCCGACGACGACGACGCTTAACAACCCCAATCCCTTAAACGATCTCAAACACCATCATTCGAAGCGGATACGCAGCGACAGAGATTCCATTTTTGAGAAAATAATTTTTAACGAAATTTTTTTTCTGTTTTATCTTCTTTCTTTTTTTTTTATATCGTTCGAAGGATTTGATTGAGGCAAACATCCGCCCATATGAGTGAGAAAAATGAAGTATTTCAGAAAACCGATGAAAAAAAAGAACTTTGCCATTCTTTAAATTCCTAACGAATTCTGTTATAAAAATTCATTAGTATGGTGAAACGTGTGACTAATTAGAAGCCTGCCACTGAAAGTGTCAAAAGCTTCTCTGTGTTCGAGGAAGAAATTTTTGAATATCGGGAAGAATTAAAACACCCTCTTTTTTTCTTTAAAATTTCACAATTATAATTCATAACTTTAATTTTGGGTTTTCTGAACTAAAAATACCATTAGAATATAAATTGGTTGCTTTCCAACCATCCTTGTGGTCAGATATTTCTGTACGTGTCCTGCAGACGGTACGGGCGTCGAATACTTCCTGAATAAACACGTAAATTTTTTAACCGGTCGTATCCTTCGAGTTACGATTCGGTTCACCGCCTCGATTCTGGTCTAACTAAAGGCGGAGAGGTGTCTTCTCTCGGTGCACCAGACTGCAAGCAGCAATATATGCACCATATATACACTGTATGTATATATATAGGCAGTATAGGTGCTATTAAGTATCTACATGACTTCCCCAAGGCGCAGACGTCCCGCTCATATAAGCATACTATGTAGGGATACGTGAATCCACTTCTCACTTATCCTGCCGCAGGATTAACCGCGCGATGCATGCACTCGGTGCAAAGCCAAGTTGAAATTCCGAATTTTCAAAGCCCGAGAATTTCTCGAAACTTCGAAGTTCAGAAGATTGAAGTTCCGGAAGTCTAGATACCCGAAAGCCCAAAAGTCCTAAAATTTTATTTCATTTTTCAGGATGCGGAGACAAAAGATGAGTCATTCTAATCGAGACCCCTTTTACGAAAACCCGTTACATCTACTTCGGTCGATAGAATTTTGAACCTTTTCTTCTTTTTCCAAAAAGTAAATCTCAAGACGATTAATTTGACCGATTATCGGTTTCGATGCGATCGATACACCCCGAGTTATTAAACCCTGAATTAACACATGCGTGAATTCCAAGTTCCGGAGGTTTGGCATTTCGGATTTTTACTCTTTATAAAAACTGTGATTCGGTAAAAATTTGAAACATCAGCCCAGCACCCTCGCTGCAACTGTCGCCCGATTATTTTCAACCGCACGTGGTTAAACCAGGACATTCGAGGCTTAAGAACCGTTTTTTTCTTTTGCATTCCACCCCCTTCCCCAATTTAGGACTTTTTTTTTCAAATTTTTTTCTCTACTGTCAAAATTTTGTCTTTCATATCCCGAACCGTTATGTATGTATGTAAATTTGTTTTTTAATTCCGCGTACGACCACTTAAGAATTTGGTACTCGAGCCTTAGGCATCCCTAGCTATGACTGGATATATGCAGGTCCTGCGTATCCTACGGTAGTATAAATATTAGAACGGTACAAGCTAGATGGTGTTAGAAGAGAAGGAGATGGCGGGGGTGGAGGCAGAGGTGAGGGTGGAACGGAGCAAAGTTTGATAATACAACCTTGTGTCTGGTACACCGGCTAAGTGCCTCTTCGTGTAAATGGCACCACGGAGACTAGAAACTGGGGCGTCCCGACGCAACGCAACGCCTCGCCTCATACCCGCTATTCCTAACACCTGTCTCACCCGAAGGAGGCGAGTCGAGCCGCCTACACCGTACGATCCGAAAAGCCACCCTTGTGGTATAATTTTTGTTAATATCATATTTTTCGCAACTTTTGGTGAATTTTTTCTTTTTTCTTTTTTCTTTTTTTCTATATTCTTCTTCCTCTTTTAGTATTCCGAGAGTGAAATAACGGAGGAAATGAATTATCCTACGGAAATTTATGTCATTCTTATACCGCATAGATATACTACCCCTTGGCTATAGGAGCTAATGAAATAGTACCATTAGCATCTTACCCCTTTGAACTTGACTCGACTCAAAAGACTAATTAAATGTAAGTTACCAGGTTCTTGGAGAGTAGAAACGCGAGAAGTCAGACTCTCCAGGGATCGAACTCTGCCAACCATGAACCCTTACCTTGTCCGAAATTTCTTCGCGATTTTTCTTACGTCTCCCAAAGGCGTATGAAAATAATTGCGAAAATCTTAGATATACTCTCCTCTTCATTTTTCTTATTACCATTCGTTTTTTTTTTTTTTTTTTTCTTTTTTTATCAACTTGATGCATATTCTTATCTTGAAAAGCTTCATCTCGTTGAAATCGATAACTGCGAGAATAGAGTCGAGCAAGGGAAAGGGGAAAGAAGTCTTAGTAAGTGGAGCGTGGCCAATAATTCCTTCCTAAACGTCCTCAATTTGGAAAAGCTTTGGTAGAAACGACTTTGATCTTTGCAGGGTAGCCGGTTTCCAGATATCTCTCCCTCTTTATTTCTCTTTCTCTCGTTATCTCTGTCTCCTTTTTCGCCCGCCAAATCTCGGGGACAACGGATCATTGGATTTCGCGGATTCTGAGGCGTCGAACCGTTTAATCTCCGTAAGCCATCGTCTGGCTTTCTGCTTCTGCTATATAACAGAAGGACCAAAATAAACTGATGTCAGTAATTTTTAGTAGACACAAAATTCGATGGCGAAAAACGAGAAGAGAAAGAAAAAAAAAAAAACAAAAAAAAATCGAAAATTTATACTCGGCTTAAATTTTTCACACTTCTAAATCTAATTTTCTTACAAAACGAATTAGAACGGGAAAAAATTTAAGGAAAGAAGACGAAGTGCCGTGCGCTTGGGGATCAATTGTCTCACGAACCTATAGAATATAGTATATAATATATAATATATTAGGGTGGTCCTTATTTCGATGAATTTCGAAAAAAATTCGGGACGTAAAATTTTAGGGGTATTTTTTTCGGGGGACGTCCCGAATTTTTTTCGAAATCTATCGAAATAAGGACAATAAGACCCCGAAATTTTCTCGCAACTGAAAGCAAAAGAGGTAGTTTCCATTTTTAATCATATATTGATTAAGACGAAGTGAAAAAAAAGCGAGAAGTGCTCTGAAAGTTATACTTTTCGCGATACAGCTATACATATACACCTTATATTATAGTAATAAGCTCATGCCAACATCGCGATATCACTTTGTGATTTCACTGAGCGAAATTAACTTCGCAGAGCTAAATTTTACTCGGTGTAAAATACGGCTGGTTATACATGGACCCCTTCGGGCGAGTATTAGTAATTAAAATTATTATACCTATACATATATTTGTAATACGTATACATATATGCATACGTAATAATAATGTAGAATAAATGTTAGATTCGAAATTAATAAGCTGAGATTCGAATAAACCTCACGAGTAAAATCCGATCAATGAAAAAAGGAAATTTTTCAATGACTTTTATGAAACTCATGAAACATTAAAAAATATCGATAGAAAATTCTGTATGTATGATCCATATTTTCGTGTACAAAAATGAAGTAAAAAATTGAAGATTAAAAGGAAAAAATACTAGAAAAAAAAAAGAAACTAATGCCAACACGCGGGGGCGCGATTGGTATATATATGTATATATATATATAGTTCGTCTAACTTGATTCATCGAGATTTCGATTATAGATTACATATCCACCCTGACGTAGCCGTGCAGAACCCATATGGCCCCCTGAGGTAAAGTTAATTAAACAGCCGACAAAATAAACGATAATAAACGTATCAGGCTCGTATATTATTCAACAAATCGCAATTTTATGCTTCCGTAATAAATATGATACATAGGGGATGATGAATTGATCAAAATTAGGTACAGGTGAATGGAGAAACCGCTCTCATAAATAAATTTAGTTCTTTATTTTTATCGAGACATTTTTATAATATAACTATTTTTCTTTTTTTTTTTTATCTTATCTTTTTTCTTCTCCTTCTTTTCTTCTCGCGTTATAAACGCCATCTTTGATAATTTTATAATACGATACGAGCACACGTGAAACGGTGATGAAAAAAAAAAAAAAAAATATATCTCCAGGATGCCCGGACACTGTAAAATACATATATACATACAATATATATATATAAAACGAGACTGCAGGCACGTGCCGACGTATTCTCTGACGTGTGCCGTTCCAGAACGACAGGTGCGAGACAGGTGGAAAACTTGATCGGCGTTCAAAACGTACTGCGGCATAGAATTCTCCATCTGTATATAATATATATATACATATATATATATATATAAATATACACAAAATTATTATCATTAATAATACGCTATATATCTTTTCTATTTCCTAATAATTCTTCTCATAATTCATTGAATTAATACACAGGTATATAAGAGTTGATTTCTTATCCTAAAACCTGCCCTCAAGATCCTCCGTATAAGATATCGAGGATACGACATCTTCGTTTTCAAAACCCCAAACACTCATATAAAAGCGCTTATGCGACCTTATGCCATTAAATTTGGTTTCGCTTTCCATCATCCTGCAGGATCACTCTCTCTCTCTCTCTCTCTCTGTTTATTCCCTTGCGCGTATTGTTTTACTCCGCGTTGAAATCTTATTATCGTTTCTTTTCGCAAGTAGTACGTAGGTATACCAATGTAAGTTCCGCCTTTCTCTTTCTCTCTCTCTCTCTCTCTCTCTCTCTCTCTCTCTCAGTTTGGCAATATTTACCTTGGCTACAGAAATACGGTCGTAGAAGTTAGAATAAGAGGAAGAAGAAGAAGAGGAAGCAGATCCTCGGAGAGTGAACTTAGCAGGTATAGCTGGCTAGGTATAACTTTGGTACAGAGTATAAAATCGTTGTTACTGCAGCATAGCGGAGCAAAGAAGAGGAGAGAAAAGCATAGAAGAGAAGAGAAGAGCACAACACTTTGCACAAGACCAGGACAAAGCGAGGTAAAGTCGGGTACTGATAAATAAGGCAAACACTAGAATCTGAATTATTCATCTCGCAGATACCCCGCAGACTTCTACCAAGCTAGCTACGTCCGCATCCTGCGCAGTACCTTCTACGATCTGTACGAAAATGAGATATAAAGGAATAAAAAAACTAACTAAACCGATAAGAAAAAAAAAAAAACAAAAAAATTTTGAAATAAAAATGAAAGAAATACAGATAAGCAAAAATAGGAGACTATTTTTTATGTTTCTATAATTTTAGTTTTTGTTTATTCCTCCGTTATACCTAGTCGGTATTATTTCGAGTCTCTGAATAAGGATCATGGCAGGTACTCCTGCAGAAAGGAGTGCAGAGGGGTTTGGTCGTTTGATATTCTTAGATCGTAGCCTCTCGCTGACCTTAAAAAAGAAAAATGTCTTTTTTTCCTCTTCATCCTGAATCTTACGCACCTTGAATAGATACGAGGATCCGATCATTTTGTCGGAGATGAAAACCCGTCTGGAAAGTTCGTCGACGGGGTATCAATTAAATTTTTGGTACCGTAAGGAGGAGAGGTAGGTAAGTCAAAAAGGAAAGAGAAGAAAAAAAATGGGTTGAACAGGGAAACTTTTGTCATCTTAGATTAAGTGTACGAAATTTTTTTCGGAACAAATTTCGCTTCATAGTTGTCGTGGAAAACGAAATATTCGAAAATTTTTATGCCGAAAATTGCGATCGCAGATAATGAGTCAGAATATCAACAATGAAATTGGGAGGAGAAAGAGGGATGTACATATCGTTACGATTTTCAATTAAATAACTTGTTTCCACTTTTATACTCCGCGGTAATCCAATACGAAGAAGAAATTTAAACCACGTGGAGTTAGAGATTTAAATACCAAATCCCTTCGGACCTCGAAGACCCGGACAATTTCAACGCTGGGAAGAATCTGCAGATTCGCGATAAATATTCAAACTCTGTTTTGGTCGAGGCTCGTCGAGGTTTAATTTCAATTTTTTATTTTTCTTCTCTTACCTCGGTCCTCGATGTACAGTTTCTGTATGAGAATCGAACGAGTTTTATAATATTAGTAATAATAGTAATAATATGATAAAGAATTAAATCTTCATTTCTAAACTGGATTCGACGAAAATCTTATCGGCGAAATTTAAATGGTAAAATTTCCAATTAGAAATTCATTTCCTTAACCTACGGGCTCGGAGAGGGGTCTGATTTTAATTGATTAATATTTTGGGTCTGAACCTTTATCCCTTTCCCAAAATTAATTATATTTTAAGCTAGAATTTAGATTGGGTAGAGAGGAGCTTGGCTCGGTTCGGCCCTTGGAAACCTGGATCGTAATCATCGGGGGCAAACGGTACTAAAATTCGTTTATAAAATATAAGAAGCTACACGAAGTCGATTTTCAAATCCAATCATTGCATTCCTGATACAAATTAGACAAAAAGGAACAAAACGAAAGGAGATCAAAAAATGGAAAAAAAAAAAAAAAAAAATGATGTAAATTTTCAAAGAAATCCAGAAAGCGATTCTTAGCTATTAAATATCTCCCTAATTGACACGTCGCGTCGTTCTGTTAATTATTCTTCCGCAAAAATTCATTGCCAGAGCGAGTGCTGTGAATTCTTTCGTGCAAAAGTTTCTTCACAGGGAGAATCGCGGGGTATGAAAAAAAGAGAAAGAAAAAAGATAATTGCCAACGAGCCCGACTCACAGGAACGACAGGTGCGAATGAGAAACGCCGAGTATCTTGAGTCTCGAATTTTAATGTCGCCGATTTTTCCACTTGGAGAGAAACTCTCTTTGTATACCTTTTTTCTTCCTTTTTTTTCTTCTCCTTCTTCTTCATCTCCTCCTCGTTTTTCCTCATTCTTGTCGAGAATTAAGGGCGAAATTTAATTAACGAAAATTTTTTTCTCTCTTTCTAATTATTAATCGCACGAAAAAATGACAGAGCTTTTGATTTTTTCCTCCGATTTTAAGGTACAATATTGAGCTAATTTGATTTACGGTTTTGCAAACTGCTACATGGTTTGATTAACAACAAAAGACGCTGCGGCGAGTAGGGCGGATGGCCGATGTTGGATAGTTGACCATCGGTGCAAATCCCTTAACGAACCTGGTACCCAGTCCGAGGAAATGTTTGTTTAGGATAATTGCCCCGCATGAATATTAAAGAGGTGGCCAATTTGTGGCCACTGTTCAGCACGAGTCTCTGAAGCCAGTCGAATTCATAGTCCTCAATATTTAATTGAACGTAACTTATGCAGCTCGATGAAACGGTTACATAGTCGATAAATATTCATATAAAAAAAAAAAAAAACAGAAAAAAAAAAAAAAAAAAAAAACGAATCGAATCGAATAATTTCATTGCGAAAATTTATTAGCATCAGAAAAATTCGGATCGATTAATAAAACGAAGTTTGTATTTCCTTTTTTCTCCTGAACTTCAGCCTTTCGAATCTACACAGAACGTTTATAAAATCGTCGGAATATAAAAAAAATAAAAAAAAAAATCGAGGAATCGTTTTCCATCCGGCTTTTCATATATTCGGAAACTAATTTCGATTCTCGACCATTTCATCGGTGCGTGGGCGGGTTGGCGATACTGTTGAGGATCAGGGGCTACTTGATGCGCGAAAATCTCGTGAAAATTTGTTTACTGCCAGGCAGAGTCCTCGTAAACCGATTTTAAACTGGAAATTTATTGGCGCAGTTTTCTATACCCGAGGCTTTTCATATTATGGTCAATAATTATACCATACGGTCAGGCCGTATTGGTCAGTCGATCATTACAGAACGGTGTACAGCTTTTATTGCAGTCTGGACTGGAAACCGCTTATGTTTCGACCGACAACCCTGCAGCCGCCTCTATTTCATCCCCAATACTGTGCCAAGGCATAACGTCGCCTGGAAAATGAATTTCAACAAAAAATCCGAGCGAGGTTTTTTCCCACTTTTTTTCAGCTTTTCGCTTTTACTCCTCATTCTAGATTCCCTAGAATCAGAATACGCGGAACACATGCCTGGGAAAAATTCGCTTTGAGACTTTTGAAGTTTAAAATGGTAAAAAATTACCAATTCGTTTGAGACGCTTACGAATTTTCAGAAATGTTGAAGTTTAGTAAATTAAATGCTGATAGCTCGAAATCCCGAAAGCCCAAAAATAAACTAGAAGTAAATCTGAAGGCGATTAATTTGTCATCCCGAGTTATTAAACACTGAATGCATACGTGCGTGAATTTCGACCTTCGGAGGTTTGGCCTTTCGAATTTTTATAGCTTTCGGAATTTTTAACCCCCAGTGTTCTTCGTTTCGAAGGTTTTTTGAATCGGCTATGTAGACTTTCGGGGTAATACCGTTTCCAAAAATTGTGAATCGGTAATATTGAAATGCGGGATTTTGCAGATCGTCCGGGACTTTTGAAATTCGGAACTTTAACCTGACCCCGTATCCACGTTTATTGCCACAAACCGCGAAGTCAGATTCATTGAGCCCATAAACCAGATAGTGGGCAGTAGTTCTGGCATTTTGTACTTAGCACTCTACGTCATTGCCCTGTTAATTGTGAAGCGGTTAAACTAGATTTCTAATAAAACTGGGACTCGATTCTACAGATTTGTGACAATTGCCACATTTCGCTTTACAGCTCACCAAAGGAAATGCAGTATAAAAAATTTGCCGATTGTTTCGCGGAACACACACAAAATCGTTTGGGAATTTTCACGTCTGTGTATGTGTGTGTGTGTGTGTGTGTGTCCGTCCCTTGACATAGGGATTTAATTGATTATGAAATTGGCCGACTCGCTCGGGACTGGGAATCGGTTTTGTAAAACCTGATTCGAGTCCCGGATTGCGTTTGTAATTAAAACAATTACGTACTTCAGCTGGTCAATGAGCCGGTCGTATTTTGCGCCACGTTATTTCAAACGTTTGCTTAATTAGTCACTAATCAAGCGATGCTTTACCACAAATCTACTTTAACCAATGGCCCATAAAGCTCTGTGACTTTTTTTTTTTTTTCTTTTCCTTTATCTTTTCCATTACGATCGAGCTGCTTATTAGCTGCACATATACGTATACATACACATGTCGCTATATTTTCGATCATATATCGTGAAATTTCATGGCAATAAAAAAATGTTTCAGACAAAAGTTTTAGAGGAAATAAATACGCACGTTTTTTATTTCATCATTTTTTTTTGTATCACTGTTCCTACGCGAGTTAAACGTATATACCTTCACCCCTTGTATTCACAATATCGGTATACCTTTTTATTTCCTCTATCGTATAGCCGGGCGCTAGGCGAACGTCACTTCGATACACACTCGATAGCACGAGCTTCAAGATATATCGTTAATATTATCCAGACTACGTCTCGCGGAAAAGTTTCGCGCATAAACCTGCATTTGCAAAAGTGCTCAGATTTTGAGCTCCATGGGTTACAGATACATGGGCTATCGCGAGGAGAGACAGAAGACGTGAGAAAAAAAAAAAAAAAAACACAACACAACACAAAAAAAAATACAAAAGAAGATTATTTTCTACGGCACTCCAAGCCACATCCAAAAATCCCACAGTGTATATATATATTCTCAAGAATACGTTCGGAGTGTTAGAGATTTGAAAACGTTTTCTTTTTTCTTTTATCATTTTGATAGTAAGATCCTATAAATTTCAGATTTTTATTCATTCACTTCGGAGCTTTTTAAGACATCAAGTTCCAAATTTCACGTTCCCCATTGGTTTCCCCGAAGGGAATTTCTACTCCAATAAATTTTTCAGGGAATTCGGAGTATATCATAGTTTTCGATGAAAAAAAAAAAAAAAAGACTCCGACGAGTACAAATTTCATTAATAATAGTTCGCGTAAATTAGTAGAACATTTCTCACCAGTAGTTATATGAAAATTTGTTGCGAACTGAAATTTGAAAATGTTGAACGATTCGATAAATCATAAAGTATGGATCCGCTCGAATCTGTGTAAAATATCGTGACCGAAATCCACCGCTTCTAGATCGCGGTACATATAAATAGTATTTACTTATCTAGCCGCGAGTAGGGAAAACTAGCTACTATGTATAGTGTGTCTCGAAGGAAGAGCCTTAGGGCGAGTATGAGGTGGGTATATACTGTATGTACAGTGTAGGTGCAGCGCTCAGGTGGCGGACATCCCGCAGGAGATAAATCCTGTTGTTTACAAAGTTCCCAGCTTCGGTTGAGGTCGGAGGCTTCTGCCCCGGTAATATCGATAACAAGGACTTTCCTGGCGTAGACTTACGCTTCGCCGCGGCTTACGCCTATACCTTTCCCCGGCTTTTCTCCTCTAGATGCAAACTGTCAACTTAACAACACCTCGGCCGTTCAATTTATACTAGGAAAATTTAAACCCCCTTTAACCATGATTATCCTCTGAAGAACAACACATGGATTGATAATGAAAATAATGAAAATTTCAATTGACTGAAATTTTTTTTTCACAAAAACGAAAAATAATTGTATCAAACATTTTCTCGCATTAGTTTATACTAAATTATCTCATTTCTTTGTCTTCATCATTTTATTTATTTGTTACATTTTTTTCTCTATATCGTTTTAGGCGGCAGCCCCGGAGCTGGCAGGATTCATCTCCCTTTTTTGATCACCGAAAAGGACATGGTGAGTCGTTTGTTTTTTAACTTTTTAATTCTTTTTTTCATCCCCGCGTTGATTCCTCGCTTTATTCTCCCATCTGACACTGTGACAGAATACATTTCGATTCATTCCTATTGGGTTGGTTTTATTACATTTCCTTTCTTTTTTCTCTCTGTCTCTCTCTCCCTTTTGAACCCTCGACTTTTTTCAATTCCAATCGTCGATCGACGGTCGAAAGGCAGCCAGGATGACCGCATGCGGAGTTTTGGACACTCATCCAAGATGCGGAGGGAATGACTCATCCTCAGTCTTTCTAGTGACTAAAAATCAAAACCAGTTTCTCAAACGCATTTTTATCAAATGAATCTGCAAGCGGTTCTTCATTCGAGAGTCACAATGTCTCATAATCTCGACACCAATCAGCATCGATTAATCATTCACGTTGAGGTTTCATGTGGAAATTAATTGCAGTTTTTTAATATGTTTTGTGAAAATTTTTCAAATCCTGTCAAAATATTGTGGAAATCTTTTGAAAAAAAATTTGAAAATTGATACAGTATCGAAGAATTCTTTCATGGGTTTAAAAAACGTCTCGATATCATTTCGAGCGATAGGTACTTCTTCGACAAGGTATAGACCGGCGGTATGATCGGTATTTCTATCGATATACTGTACTGCAGCGGCCCTTGATCCGCAGACTTTCACCTCTATACCTGGTCTGCCTGCAGCATGCAGGTATGCATCGTGTGTTCTCTCTAAGGTCCGGGACACGATGAGTCGACTGAGATACCATACCGTGACCAAGGGGCAGGGGAAGACACGGGACATCATGCCAAACGGTCGATTGGTCGGGAAGGAATTCCGCGAATTGAACATAGCTGGACAATGATCAATAATTTTGAAAAAATTACCAAAAATTAGTTCGATCAAAGAGCGAGAATAAAATCTGTCTCCTAGTTTTTACGATGAGAAAAAGAAAGAAGAAAAAAGAAAAAAAAAATGGGAAAATCAAAAAACTTGTAAAACGAACCGAAAAAATGACTAGAAATTTTACAGCGTAATTTATTCGACTATTTTCGTTTTTGTCTCTTTCTCCTTTTCCTAAACTCTGTGAATAGGATAGGCAGCAATCAGCTAATTAACAAAACTTTAATTACTATTCTACGGGCAGAGGTCGATCGGGAAATCTATTTTGACACGTGTCATTGAGCGTAATTAGCTTCCAATCAATCCAATGCGTGATTAAGCTCGAACCTTACAGGCCAAACCGCAGGCTGACCAGTGGTCAGTGTTCAAATGTTGGCTAATTTTCTTCGTTCATATAGGTTTACATAGAACATACATATATATTGTATACATATAGGTGCTCTGATTTATTTCTCACGAAAAATCGAGGCTAAATTTTGATTGGTTTAATTAAACAGATAATTATGTTAATGTCGGACGCAGATCTGGGTGAAATTTAAAATCTCTAAAAATGAAAACTTAAAAATTTCATCTAATATATTTTCGGCGTTGTAGGTTGAATAAAATATTTATTTATTGTATCGACTACACATGGATAATGCTGCTGCAGTATTTGTATATTTAGACGTTGGAGAACTGTGCTATACAGTCAGCACGGATCAATCCATCTCCGGCCATTATCGGCACACTGATCCGTAGAGTTTCGTGTTTTTTTATTGTTGTTTTTTTCCCGAATCCCCCATTTGTTTTATTTATAAAATGAAAAAAAAAAAAATAAAAAAAAAAAACGAAAAAAAGAAGTAAAAAAAACAAATATAACGTCAGGCAAAATTCATTCCCTCTCGAAAAAGCTTTCAGAACTATATCTGTTACAATCGGTGCAGGTGTCGATGGCTCGATGCGAGATATCCGCTCTGTAGCTCTTTAGCGAGAGTAAAAAGCATCATTTGTTAAATAATCCGGGAAAATGTTATGGTTTTTTTTTTTTTTTTTGTAATTTTTCTTTTTATTTTTTTCAATATTCCCGCGTTAAAGAAACGGAAATGAAAATTAACTGGATATGCGTCGTCGAAGAGCCGCGTTGATATAAAATTGAAATTGAAAAAAAAATCAGCAAAAGAATGACAATTTTTTATTCAAATCTAAAAGAAAAGAAAAAAGTGCCGTGGGGGTGAATCCGAAATCTGTTAAAAAAAAAAAAAAGAAACCTATAGGAAAATTAAAGGCCTAGCGAATCAAAGTCTGGGGTTGAAAAATTCTGGAAATTTTGAAACTTCAGAAATTGAGAAACTAATCTTTCGGAATTTCGTCTGCTGTTTTAAAACCGAAAGTGATTCGGAGGTCTAGAAATAATATTGACGCATCGTCACAGTGATCCCGATATTTCAGTAAAAATTTTATTCAAAAGGTTCGAACTGCGTTGGCGGTCTGCAATCGTGAATGAAAAAAATAATTCGAATTACATTTGTTGAAAATGATTGAAGGCCAGCTAATCTTGGGTATTAGTTTTCGACGCAATGTTTTTCGCCATTAGTAACGGAGATTATTTTTTTCAAATAATCACATATCTCATGTTCTTCGATATTAGCCTTCCGCTGTTTACCACCTTTTATTTTAACCCTCTCGACTGTGATTTCCTGTTCGTTTCCTGCCGCTTCACAGAGGCACGATTGGCTTGGCAGTTAATCGCGAATACGTCTAACTGCTAGAGGGTTGAAAAATTTCAAGATATATATGTATATATCGAACGGTGCACAATCCCAGTTGTTATAGCTGTGTTTTCATGCATATAACAACCCCCGGGTCTATCTCTCGCTTTGTCAGGACGTAGGTAGGTACTTCCACTCTAGAGACAAATTGGCCCAGAGAGATCGATTGAATAGTCCAATTCTGTAGTAGTAACGGGTAAATTCTGAAACAGACTAAAGCAGCCCTTAATCAATCTAAAACTCCTAAATTACCAGTGACGTATTAAAGCTCGACTGTTTCTCTATTTTCAATGATTTTATTTTTCCTCTTCCTTTTTCTTTTCACCACCCTTACGATGCGTTGAATCTAACACTTTGTACTAAAAATGAAATTTATACAAATTATTCAGGGAGACGGAAGCCGAATAAGATGGAGCAGAAAAAAAGCGAAAAAAGATTGTTCAATCAGTTTTATTGAATTTGGGTTAATTCTTTCGGGGACAGCGTTGCATAGATAAACCTTCACCATTTTATCATATATATATATTTGGAAACTGAGTGTCGAGCGACAAGCGGGAAGTTTTATGATTATTCATAAAAATTTTATAAAAACTGGAACCCGGTTAATTCATGCGCATAGGAAATCCGCGGACAACGAGAACGAGAGATGACTGGATGGGTGCTGCAGGGTGGATGGATGGATGGATGGATGGATGGATGGGTAGGTGGTTGGTTCGGTGAGACGGGTTGGAGGAATGTAATTTTACAAATTATTAAAAGCTATTCAAAAGTATTTGACATTCAAATTTTGTATGCGAATACCAGCTCAGCAAGGCCCAGCCCTTAGCGAGAAAGCAGTAGGTACCTACTTCGGTTCCTCCTGCGGTACTTTTGCCAAATTAAATTTCTTCTTTGGGGAATACGTGCTGCTGGTGGTGCTGCTCTCGCACGTCTGCGTATAAACGAAATACGAAATTTTTACCTCATACATATATACACGATACGATGTATAAATATGACCAGTTCTATAGGAGAATTCTGGTCGGTTCTTACCCTCTGCAGATATCGAAGAGTGCCACCACCTGCTGAGTGCAAAAAGAGATAGGGAAAAGGAAAAGGGAAAATGAAAAACGAGGAAAAGCGAGAAAAATCGCACGATTCAAGTCTCTTCTCAAAAGGTTTTTATTTATATGCATTATACTGAGTGTCGAGGTACGCGAACCCCTTTCTTCCTTCATCCGAAATCGGTGTATAGAAATGCTACGTTCCTTAAAATCTCGGTCAGGAGGTATACGAACGAGATTCATTGGAAAATATATAGATTTTTTTTTTATTATTATTTTCATACTTTTTACCATCACAATCATCATAATGAAAGATTTTTTCTTTTTTTTTCTCCTTTTCTCTCTTGCATTCGACATTAACCAACAAGTATATCCATGAATAATGTGACGAATGATAAATAGCTGAAATTATACATGTGCAAACAAGTAAAGTCAATAAATACTGCAGCAGGGTCGAATAAATTCATTGCAGAATAATTATGTATGATATAACATACGTAAAACTTTCATTAGACACGTAGGCGCAGGTACGACCCATATAGTATATTTGCTATTCACATGGATATACTATAATATTTGCATTTAAATATCAGCAAACATTATCCACCGATTTGAAAAAGGAAAGAAAAAAAAAAAAAAAAAACAGGAGAGAAAAAAAAACGAAAAGTGGAAATAGAATTTAACGTAAAGGACGGAGGTCCAAAGGACGCGATATTTACATCCGGATACGAAGGATGGGAGCAGGGGTCTGGTCTGTTTCGTCGCATCAATTATTCAGGCATCAGATATGATGACGGCTCCTGGTTAGGTGCCTTATGCCTCCTACTCCAGAGGGTTCTCTTCCCGATCCGACAAACTTTACCTTAAATATATGTATATTATATACGAGAAATTCGAGGGATTTATTTCTTCCAAAAATATGAGAAAATAAAAAAAAATATATCGACGACCATACGTGCACCGAGCAAGGTATACACACACACACGGTTTTGTTATCAACCGATTTGTTCGTTCCGAGTCCTCGATATCTCCGATATACTTATGTATATATGTATTGACTGATACAGGAGAAGGGAGTTTCTTCTCATTTTTATTTTTTTTTTTATTTTTATAACGATAAAACGACAACAACCCGGTCTTTGTAACCCTCGATATAAAAGTGGAAGCATTATATAGACGTGTGAGAGAAATCTGTTTGGCATAGTATGTGATACAAATTTTTATCGTAAATAATCATTTTACAGCCCATTGATAACAGATTTATAATCGTATATGAAAATGGTATGTGTAAAACATCACATGCGACATCGTAGGGTAATTTTCTTTTTTTCATTTTTATTTTTTTTGCTTTTACAGGACAATAACCACGGCGAATATCCTCATCCCTAGAAATGAGACGAGTGTGAATTTGCATCAAGCTTAGCCAGTTATTTATGGAATATGGCGAATGCGGGGGTTGTGTATCGTAGTATATAGCCTCTTGTTAAATACTAGCTATGGGGAATGGAGCCAGAGGTATTATTTGCCTAAAGTATTCAGTATCAGAATCGTTTTTCTCTTAGTGGTTTTATACGAAATTTCATATTTCGGAACTCCCCTTCAGCGTAGCAGCTGCTTATCAATTATATTATACCTATATCATACTTGCGACTCAAAAATTAAAGAACTTTACAACATTTTTACCTCCTTTTCGTTTTATACATAAAAACAAAAAAAAAAAAAAAATACTATATGCCCGGAATACAACGACGTATGAAACGAGGAGGAAAATTCAAGCACCTCTAACCACGATATCAGAGATTTTTATTAGGCACTCAAAAATAGCCCGCGGAGTTGGAGAAAAAATAATTCCCAAAACTCGTATATGACTAACGTTATATATCTCGAAGAACTAATAAAATTATACTAACAAATTGGTGCAATTATTTACCGCCGGGTTATCTGAACGAGCTCGAAAATTGATCTTCTCCAAAAACTTATGACGGCTTGGGGTTCGTTAGGTATAAAAATCGGGTTCGAGTTCAAGATTCGATCTTATCGGGAACTGGCCCTTTTTTATTCTTTTGCTTCTCCTTTTTTCTGTGTTTTTTTTGTTTTTTTTTTTTTGTTTTTTTATTTTTATTCTTCTCTTTCCCTCAGTCTTGGATACTTTTTATTACTGTACCAGCGTTTCTCTCTATTTGGGGTAGATAAGAAAGAAATCCTTGACGAACGACACTGAGGATATCTTCGGTGTCGTTTCGTACACATCTGTGCATACGTATGGTTCGTAGCTCTTGCACAGCTTTACAAACAAACTTTGCCTTTCATTTATACAAAATAAATACAAAATTGAATATAAATTTCAAAGAAAACAATAAGAATAATTTTTTTTTTTTTTTTCATTTTTGTTTAAAATCCTTAAAATTCAATGAAAATTAACATTTTTAATTATTTTTTTTATTTTTTTTCTATTCATTTTTACGTCTAGGTATATAATGAAATGTGATATAGAGAAAAGAAATTTACTTTTCCTCCACATATCAAGCCTGCGTTTAGTATTTACTTATTTATTTATTAATTTATTTATTTATTTATTTGTATTGATAAAAGGCTCGTTATTTCAGAGATATTCAATCCGCTGTTGCTATACGTGACAAATCTGCCGAAATCCTCGGTTATTTAGTTTGGACACAGAATGCATTTTGTAATCCCCACGTTACTAGGAAAATCACGTACCCTGCGCACCCGCACCTAGACAGTATATTTTAGATAATAGAAACTTGGAAAAATCTCACTCCAGGAGATTATTTGAAAACAAGAAAAACAAGCATAGCGTAAGTATAATTAATATCTTCTATGTCCGATGAAAACTGAACTGAACTAAACTAGAAGAAAAAAAAAAACAAAAACGGATTATAAAAATTGGAAAGATGGAAAGCGACGAGTATAAGCGGTATACCTACAGTAGCTACTCACATCGTGATAAAGTTTGTCAATTCGTATTACTTTCCTTCTAATAAAGTCACGTCCTGAGATCAGAGGCGCAATTCCGTTTTTATGAGACATTCTTTGCCCCGACCCTTTTTTTTTTTGGTTTTTTTTTTTTTCTCTGTATTTATTTTCAAAACATTCGCGAGTATACGTGCGTCTCATCATCGTTTCAACCGTACGATAAAACTGGAAAACTTTTAGCAATGTTTTCTATATAGCAATAAAATCGTGTAATTTTCGAATTTTCTTGATTTTTTTTCTTTTCATCGTACGACAAAATTTCGTGGAATTTTTAATTTTTAATTTTTAATTTTTTTCTATTTTTTATTTGGCGTGCGAACTTTTCTCTTATGATTTCGTGTCAGTTTGAAATAATTCAAAGTGTCGTTTTCTTCGTGTATTAATATTTTTTTTTTTTTTATTTTTTTTTTTTTTTTTGAGATCGAGTTCTCGTCTTCTCGACGCCCTTCAACCGCCTGAGGCTCGTTTATGCTAACGGGATTTCCTACGCGATTTTCCACGCATATTTTATGATAATTCTTGGCCAACTCGACTATCACCCAATCAGTCACGTTTCACTTTGACGGACAAAATTTTCGACGACTTTTCTTCTCTCTCTCTCTCTCTCTCTCTCACACACACTTTCCTGCCTAAAATTCAAGACTCAAGATTTTTCTTTCAAATTTATTACACTCAAAGAAACGATTTCGATATTAGTACGAAAAAAAGCCAAAAGCAAACAGTATTTCTATATATTTTTAGTTATTCTTGATATTTTTTTTTTTGATTTCTTTTCTAAAATATGAAAAGAAAAAAAAAAAAAAAAAACGAGAGAAAAAATTGGAAAAAATTCAGGCCACTCTCAATCTCGTTTGCTGCAGTTTGAGGACATTAATATTTCCCCAGGAGGCGACAAGCACCTGATTACCTCGTTCCTTATTTCATAATTCCACTCCTCGACGAAGAGCGAAAACTTTTCCTCTTTCCTTATAGCCGCCCTAAATTTTGTCCTGACCTTTAAGCGAGCCCCATATACCGTTTACTTACGACCCTTGCGGATGGTTGCAGCTACGGTGATAAGAATTGAGATTCACCATTCTCCCGCAGAAAAGGAAAAAAAAATTGAATGAACAAAAAAAAAAAAGAAATAAAAAAAAAAGTTAAAGAAAAAATCAGTCTCCCACAGTTTTTATACCTTTTTTCCTCTTTTATTTTTAATTTTTTTTTTTATTTCTTCTATTCCCCGGAATATCATGCAGGCATAATAACTAATTCGCATATTCCGTATCACGATGTATAAAAAGCGTAGAAAATTATTATAAACCACATATATAATAACGATGTGAATTTCCGAGGTAGGGAAACGAGACAAAAGTAACCAGGCATTCTCCCACAGTTAGTTTTCATGATAGAGAACAAACTCACAGGTTGGTTTCACCGGCTACCTACTGCAAATGCACTATTACAAAATGTAAAATTTTTCCCCGCAAACCATATATACATAGATGTGTGTATATATACATACATGTATAAAATAGGTAGGTGGTGTATATTCTTTTATTCTTGTATGAAATATTTTACTGCCTTATTTCATAGTGGAAAATTCTGCTTGGTCGTATAATACGAGTATGAGGTACACCGTAGTGTACACTGTACAGGTACAGGTATACCTATACCTACCCATACGTAGAACGTAAATATAATTAATTTCAAAATCTCTGACGTCAGATTTGAAAACGAATAATAAAATTTGAATGAATGATTAAAAAAAAAAAAAAAAAAATCGATACCCTAGTTATCACATTATTGATAAAAAAACACATCATACTTATGAATATGTAATCGAGTCTATAACGTTTATCTTAAGATACGTCGTGGCATAAAACAGTTATCAATTTCACCGCGTAAGAATATACTCTGTAATTTGATTAGGCAGATACGAGGTTCCGTTTTTTTTTTGTTTTTTCTTCGTCGTATATAATTTCCAAATTAGTCAGACAGACAAAACAGTCTTATCTATATTTATCCAAACTTTGGGGGTAAATAACGGATTTTTTTTTCTATTCCGCCTAAAGGAGCGGGTTATACTGCTCTTTATCCTTGACCCTGAATAGGAAATGAATCGATAAATGAAAATGTTGCCTTTGGGTAAGATAATCGGCTTGTGTGATAAAATCAAAAAAAAATAAATAAATAAAAAAAGTTCGGAGCAAAAGGAGAGTCGAATTTTTGTTTTTTTTTTTTTGTTTTTTAGTTTTTTGGTTTTTTATTCATTCAAAGTGCATACGATACTCGAGAATATGTATATGTGGGTGAGAATATCTAACAATACAGTTTGGTATGCATAAAAGATGAAGTTCGCAGCCCTAAAATTTGCTCTAGTAACGCCGGAGAAAGAAAGACTCATGAATATCTAAGGCACTGTATGTAGGTATAGACATGTGTATAGTGGACTCGTAACTCTGGAAAAGCAGTAGTAACAGCCCAGAGTACCTACCTACTTGCTGACTATAATAAAAGCTGCAGTGACTTTCGTGCACCACTTTCTCATGCTGATTGTAAAATAACCCAAGAGTTTGTATTTACAACGGGGAAAGTATATACCTGGACCCGGAATACCTGAGAGGGGAAAGAGTAGAAGAAAAAGAAGAAAAAAAAAAAAAAAATTTTTAAATAAGTAAAAAAGTAAATTGAAGGAAAATTTCAGAGTTATTATAACGAAGTTTATTTTTTCTATATTTTTTTTCTTATTTTTCAACTAATTCTAATATCCGATCGAGTATTAACGACGTTTTTTTTCTTTCTTTTCTTCTTTTTTTTTTGGGTAAAATTAGCAGGGGGCTTTTCCAAGTATAATAATTTATTTAACGAAGCTTAAAAATCAAATTACAAGTTCGGGTCTCATCGGCTGTCAATACTCGGGACGTAAAGCTCTAGAATCGAGGAAGTGGGTAACCTAATTTGTCTTGGCTCGATCGAGATTTTGATACGGCTCACCGGCACCACCGGCTTTATATAATATGGTCGAAAGTATTCCTGACGTTACCAAGAGCTCAAAGACCCGATGAGAGGTCAAGCTCCATGAAATTTGGGACTTTGAAAGCTCATCGACGCGATATGAGGTCTGCTCAACCAGGTGATTACCGATCACTCTTTGTCAAACCAATTCTTCTTCTCCCCTGTATCCGAGGGTAATTTTATTTTTTTTATTTCAATTTTTTTGGGGTTTCTTTTTTTTTTCAATATTTTTTTTGCCCGGAATCTTTACCTCCTTTTATTTTCCATTATCAAATGTAACTTTCTCTACCATTGAATCTTTCGGCGAACTTCCGACCTCGCGACAACCTGCACCCTCACCTCTTATAGCCTCGAGGTGTGTGCTGCAGTCTTTTCGAATTGAACCAATTCGGGTAATTGCCGATCCGATCGATAGCGTTCTCTTTAACGTTTCCTATTTCTACTTTCCACCCAGCAAAATCCATTCCTATATAAAAGCTCTCCGATCTATAGTATGATACCTACACTCGTCCTCGTGTTACTTGATCCTGAAGATATACTCGGATCTGTAACCTCTGCCTCCTATATGGTAAAGTCCAGAGATTCGATTGCCTAGAAATACGTACGTACCTATTATCTTACAGATGTAGTAAAATCTCGGAATTATAACCGAGTGTTTTTTCATTCCAATTTTTATTTCATTTTTTTTTCTTCTCATTTTCTCATTTCGTCAAACCTGAAAAGTCCTGACTAGCTAAATTAAGGAATTCAGTATAAGGGGGTGAAAATGAAATTCTCACTTTCGGACGACACTTATACGTACAACTTGTGTGAACACACAGCCTCTTTACAAAGCCGATCTTTATCTCAGTGTAAATTAGTTTAAACTACCATGGTAGGTAATTGCCGAGCTCTTAATTAGCAATAAATTAATGATGCCGGTGGTGCTGCTGCCGCTGCAGTTCCTGAAGAGCGAATTTACTCGTTCGCTTATACGTCCGGCGTTTTATAATTGAAGGTATCGAATGCAGGGCTAAGAGAAAAGAAAAAAAAAAAAAAAATCCCCAATCATGGATGAATTATTATCGTTATAAAATTTTACGAAATATTCTTTTATAAGATTCACTTCGTTTGTCACTTGAATACATTTTAATTTCCATCGTGTTATTCTATTAGTTATTGAATCGACGTGGGAACGCTGTGAGGTAATAATTCATACGATTTCCTTTTTTCTTTATTTATTTATTTATTTTCCATATAGAGTATATAGGTTTAATAGGGTGAGGGGGTGGAATTACGAGGTGTCACCATAAATTATTATATAGCCTAGAATATTATACACTGGTCAGAAAACTGAACTATAAAAGCAATTAAATCCCACGGTCACGTACGTACCTACGTCTACCTATCCACCCGTTACAAGACCCTTTTATAATTTCTGCTCCTGCCAGCTTTGAAATAGCCGTAAAGAAATTTATGTAAATTACTTTATATGCAACGCCGCTGGCTCCTTGTTAACTACCAGGAGTTATACAATCCCTGATTCTCAGATGCAGTTAGTTTCCACTTCGTAGGTCACGATTCATCTACAATCTACATCGTTGAAGGAAATTTCTTATTTTATTCTTACTTCATATTTTAATTTTTTTATTATTATTATTATTATGATTGTTTTTTTTTTTTTTTTTTTTTTTTTTTTTTTTTTACGAAAACAGGGTGAAACCCACCCTGATGCCAAATATTAAAAAGGTTCCGCAGGGCATCACAGCTCTCTAAGGCTAGCGGAATCAGCGGTGCGGAAGTAAAAGTTTCCGTACGACTGAGACCTTTTTTCAATAACTAGAAATAACCAGAGTAGAGGCAATGGCATGGGTGTGGGTGTGGGTGTGGGTATGGCGTAGCATGGCAATGGCAATGAGGTTACGTAGGTACAGAGTGTGGCTGACGTTTGTCAGAAAATCAACGAACTGTGTTAGCCTCTGTGTCACGTGCTGGCGACACTCCTCACCCTGACTCTGACTCCGACTCTGACTCTGACTCTGACTCTGACTCTGGTCTCCAATATCAAAACCAACTGTATATCATATAGACAGAGGTCTAATCGAGACGGAATTCGCATATCACATCGCGACGTCAAGGAGCTACAGATTGAGCCCCAAGTACATATCGAATTACGAACATATTACAATTAGCGGTCTTTCAAACAGACAAGAAAATATATCAGATTGTTAAAAATAGGTTTGAAATTTGGGGATGAAATTTTTTTTGAAAATATATATCAGGTGGTTCAAGATTTGAAACACTTGCCCCAAAGCTCCGAAAGTTTTGGATGAAAAATACATGTGGCTTTTACGACCAGCTACTTTTTTTCCCTTTTTATATATGCGAATGCAGATTAGTTGCGATTACGGTTAATATATAAAATATAAATTTTTAAGTGGGGGTTGATCCCCTTAAAGGTTAAACGATGCCTTAACGTGAGTTTGTGGGGTTATTCGTATACACGTACCTGTAAATACGCGGTTCGTTTGAAGAGTTAATGAATTTGTGTCGTTCATTAGTCTAATTCACGCGGAATTTATCCACCTCGAATTCTGAAGTGACCCAAAGGTCCGTAAGGGTCAGGGATATCGCCTCGGGTCCTGTTCAGCGCCGGGGAGGGTTACTGCTTCCCAATTTTACACCACCCTATGTTATTTTTGGACCCCAGTACCCACCGGTTTTAGAGGGTGGAGTGATGCTCGAGAATCCTGGTAATCGCGTACCTACCTACCCCCCCAGAAACGTTACGGTATAATAAAAGGATAAGGAATTTTCCGTATACTTTTTCATTTATTCAATTTTTCATCATTCTCATTCATCTTTGTATAGTCTATTGAACAATTAGACGATTGTATTATCTTGGGGATGAAAACATTTGATAATAAAAAAAGGATGAAAAAAAAATCCAAATATCCTCTCGGAACTTCGACTTTCAGTCTGAGTGGTGGGCTGGTACTACAAAAGAGAGAGACGGAGGGCTTAGTACCTCTACCCTTCGAATCAGTAATCTTGTTACGTAGGTACGCGATGGGGTGAGTGGGGTAGCAGGATATCGATCGCTTGTAATGTCATTTTGAAAACTGTCACACGCCGCACTCGCAATTATTATCATCCGCTAATCCGATTTATTTACTCTTTTCTCATCGCTTCCCTCTCTCTTTTATATTTTTACGTTTTTTTTCAATTGTTTTTTATTCTTTCATTCTTTCACATTCCATTCTCTCGCCACCCCGGTGGTAACTGCCGCGAAATATCATTACACAAGAAACGAAGAATAAAAAAAAAGCATAAAAACAGAGAAAACGTCGCTAATTTTGAAAGAAAAGAGACGCAGATTATAAAGTTGTTTTAATTTTTTGTTTTTCTTTGATGTGAAAGTTTCAAAGAATCTGATTTAATAACGAATTGAAATTTACAAAAAACTTACAAAAAATTGGGTAAGAGTCAGTTGGAGGGACAGAAACAGAAAAAAAAAAAAAGAAATAAGGAAAAAAAAGGTATGAAAGAAAAAAAGAAAAGGTAGAGGAAGAGAACGAGTTTTCTTGGTCCGCTAATAAAAAGGGTTGGTAGCTGCTAGGTGGTTGAGTGAGGTTAGCTCCCCAGTTACCAGACTGAGGACAGTCGACAGGCAAGATCTTAAAAAGTTTTATCTACCCGGAGCGATAAAAAATAATTGGTATCGGGTCTTTTCACGATCTCAGCCTGCTCTCAGTTCAGTATAGCTCTTTCTCCTTTTCACCCTCAGGGTATATCATCCCGTCTCCCCGTCGCCTCGCTATCCCTCTTCCTTCTTTTCCTGTTCCTCTTTCTCTCTCTCCCTTCCTATTCCACTCTTTCCCTCTTCCTCTTTCTTTTAAAACAAACCCTTAAGCCGTGTATATAAATTGTTAGCTTTATTTACTCGCTCGCTAGTCGCCTTCGCCTCGGCGCACCTCACCGTTGGCTTGCGGTTAAACAAGATCTTCAAAGCTTCGTGTGTTATAGTCAGACTTCACACTCTTGCGACAAAATTGTGTCAGATTCTTGTCCTCTACCGAAGAGATGAGACGAGAAGAGAAGAGGAGAGGAGAAGAGAGAAGAGAAGAGAAGAGAAGAGCGAAGAGGCGAGTTACTGGGGCGTCTATATCCGCCTATATCTAGCTTTGTCTTCTCTTCCTCGCTATACTAGAATTTCGAAGCCTTCTCAAACTCCCGAGAGAATTTCAGGAAAGAAAGAAAAAGTTTAACGGAAATTGCGTTACCGCAGTAAGAACTGATATATAACAGGATTGCGTGTGCCAATCGCCCGTCCGCGTTCCAAAACGATGAGGGAAAAAAATAATATAAAACAAAAGACAACGTCGGGGATATAACACGTTGGTATAATAAAAGAAGAAAAAAAAACAGAAAAAATAACACATTTTTCATTTTCTTCATAAGAAACACAGTCTCATTTCCATCAACAAACTCAAAACGCATCAAGTGTCTGATCAGGAAACTGAACACACGGTTTTCAAAACACCAAATGCGCTCTTCATAGTTTCCATCGTAGCCGCTAGGTGGATACTGAGCTCTCTCACAGTAAAAGTAACTCGCCCAAAAGTCTATATTATCAATTTATCTTTAATCTCTTACCCAAAAACGGTGTGTGTTCAATTTTTCTATAGATATGCATATGAAAAAGGTTTTCAAAGATATTGTTAATGAAGGAAAAAGAATAATCCGTAAAGACTCCTAAAATGATCGAGTTTACTCGAGAGAAAAAAATATCGACTGTTTTAATTTCCATTTCTTTTCCTTCTTCTTCTTCTTCTTCTTCCTTTCCACCGTTTATTTTCATCATCTCTGCAGCATCCCTTGCGGTATTGTTATCTTAGCGTTTTTTACTTTTTCGTCCTACTCGTTTCTGTTTCCTTTTTTCATCCTTTTCTATCTTCGCTTATCTTTTTATTCTCTCCGCCTTTGATCGCAGGGATTAAAAGCTGGGCCTGTTAATTGCTTTACGGGTAATTAAAAATACCACTTAAGTACCTATCAAACGATGTCGAACGTGCCTGAAGACTCTTTGCACGTTCGACGACTGGGAACTCGGTAATAAACAACTACGGCCACCGCTTTTTGATCGATCGAAGAAGATCCTTACCCGTGACAAAGACTTGATTAATCAATTTCAACTTAACAAGAAGATGCTTTCCATTCTCATTCTTTCTTTTTCTTTCTTTTACCATTCATTCAACTTCTTATCTAACACTCATCGATGGTTTATAAATTTCACCAGATACGATAAGCAGTATCTGATCGCCGATTAAAAATTGTTAAAAAATAAAAAGTTGAATGAATTTTTTTTCCCCCCTTCCCCCCTTCCCCCCTGGATTTTCTCTGTATGATGGGGAGACGGTGTGAGAAGGAGGAGGGGGTAATTTTCTATAGCAACGGTATAGCAATTAACTTAATTAATCGGTATAAATCTCGGGCAAGAAATGATAATTAATCCGTAGTAATCGCGGCAAGGATCAGCGGGCCAATGTTTCTCTAAGCCACGTCTTACCTCGGAGGTATACCCACCTACCGTTACGTAGCCTAAAGGGAGAATACGCAGTTTGGTAAAACCCCTTCCTGCAGGAAGGAACCAGGCTTCGAGGCTCCTTCAGCTAATGCCTATTGCAGAAATGTGTAAGTGAAATACCCCGAAAACCTTAGCTTAAGGGTTTTTCATGTACATTCAAGCAAGCAAGCAAGCCGGATGGCATAATTCTTGTACTTTTTTGTTCACATTTTTTTTTCGTTTATTTTTGTACATCTTTAGATCGATCGATGTGATATCGTTGATCAATCCCGGGCTAGAAAGTCCGATCTAAATCAAGAATGACATAGGTAGCTCCCCGGATTCCCTCCACAAGTTTGCGGTTAACAGCTCCAGAGGGAGATTTCGGTCACCCGAGTTCGATTCGGTCTATAAAACATGCAGTCTCGCCTAACCTGAACCCTATGGAATCAAACGGTACAGGTGCCCGTTGTTCGGATCGTTGCAATAATTTATCCTACAGCCAGAAAATAGCCACGATCACAATCTAAACATACAATTTTTTTTTCTCTCTCTTTGTTTCCTTCACTCTTTGGAAATAAAAAGTACTTTTTCTAATTCGATTGAATCTACATGTCTCAGGGCTAATCAGACGAAATAGAAAAAAAAAAAAAAACTTGCATGTATAAAATTTTAGATTCAAATGACGAGCATGGAAAAATTTTCCACATCTCTTTTCATTTTTTTTTTTTTTTATTTACTGACGATCTGTATTCATCACATACTCGATGGTATTTTTGATGTGTATTATACATATATGGGTTTCTGGGGTGATCAAAAGTACCCTAAAAAATACTGTTTTTATGTCTTGTTTTTTTATATATATATATATATATATATATATATATATATATATATATATATATGAAAGTAATTTAACGACTTCTGAAAGAAGCAGAATACCCGGCTATTCGTTGAAGAATTTAATCATTACCAAAGAAGAAATCCGAAGGATTCCTCCCGCGGATAAAATAGCGTATGAGAGAGAACGCGAGAACGATAGGAAGAGGATGAGAGAGGAGAGAGAGAAGAGAGAAAGTGGGTCAGAAATAAGCAGCGATAGCTGAGGAATTGCTGAGAGCTGGCATTGTTCGCAGAATGACCGATGCCCGGGATAAATCCCTTTCCTGACCGTGCCAGGAACTCGGACCTGGAAGTGTGTTTGACTATCGGCTCGCCAGTTACCAACCTGGGCTATATCTCTTGGCCCATAAATTTACCTCGAATAGGTCAAAGGCGTTTTACGATTTTAACTACCAGCCTTTTCTCGCACCCATATCTCTCTCGCTTTCCATATACACATACATGCATGCGTCGATACAAGACTCCTCGTTCTTGTTTATGTTTTTTTTCAAAATTTTCAATAAACTACGGTGATGGCATATCAAATCGAAAATCTGGATCAGAGGAGTGGAATTACACTCGTAGAAAGCGAATTTCGCGAAAAGGCTTCTCGCCGAAACTTTCGCTGAAGAGGCAAAAGTGTCAAGTTACCCCTTCAGCGAACGGCACCTACCTATATTCTATCAACTATAGAGAAAACCATTAACTCATTTTTCATCTCTTATTTATTTTATCTAAGGGTGCGGATCTACCCTGCATACAATATGAACGACTTTTTCTTCTCATTCAGAGAAACCGGAGACTCAATTTTTCCTTCTTCTTTTTCTTTTTTTTTTTTTTTCTCTTCTTCTCTAAGGGCATGAAATAGCCTCGGAGATTAACTAGGAGTTAATTACTCCACAGGTAGATCCTGGCTAGGCTAGTTTAGGTCCAGAGTCTAGGGCCAGTCACTGCGTGTAATTTCTAGGGATAAATGTACGGGATTGGAACCGGTTCTACATAGGAGGAATTTGTCTGAGAACTTGTTCCATTCTGTAATTCGACAATGTGTATAAGTTATGCCGCGTGTGTATGTCACGCGTGTTGCGTTACGTTCACTCGTCTCGGTGAAATCATGAGGTAAAAAATTTTTTCATGTAAATCTACCTAATTCCAGAACCATTTTTATGGGGAGACACAGAAAGAGGGACAGAGAGAGACAAAGACCAAGATACCCTGCAGGGCATGGGGCGTGCAGACACCGTGACTGAAATTCTACACTTTAATATATGAAAAGATCACGACGACTCTCTCAACTCTCTAGTTGAATATATTTTACACTTTTTATTCATAAAATCTTTTGCTTTCTCTGATCCGGTCTGAGAATGTCGTCGCGTATCGCAGGGCGTATCTTTTTTTCAGGAGTTGTGAAAATAGAAAAATCGACATTACTGGGTCTGGGAGGAGAGATGGAAAACATTTTTCGGGACATTAAAGGTCCGTCTAGTTTCACTCTATAACTTTTGTCCGAAAATTTTTTCGGTATCACGTATGATTCGGAAAATAAAAGATTGAACAATACCTGAACAATAATCAGCAATGATCACACGCAAAAACTGATATTACTGTAACTTAGAGAAGAGCTGGAAAAATTATTGCTGAATATAAAATGTCCGTCTTTTCTTCTTCTACAATTCTTGTTGAGGATATTTTTCCGTGCAACTAATGCTTCGGAAGATATAGGACTACCAAAGTCGTGCGAGCCTTGAATAAATTGAATCGATATATTTATCTAGTAGGATCAGTAAATACTATTGTTTAGGTAAATAGAATATATACATACATATATATGTCCAAGGCAGCGGTGTTAAAAATCAATTTTCTCCCTCGCCATATACCCTTCGCTAAAAGATTCAGGGGATACGAATACCTAATTTGAAATTTCTACCGCTGATTTGTTATCGGGGGTAATTTATCTAAACGGTTTTGTTTGCATCCCCTATCGGATAATTGCCAGGTCTGGTACTAGGTACTTCTTTAATTCCTTACTTACACCCCCGCGCTGCTATACCTCCTCGCTACAAATTTACAGGGGAGAAATTGCACGGTGCAATCTTAAACCGCGATCTCTCTTTGGGATTAATCCAAGTACCTCTCTGCCTCGCCTTCATTAACCGTTTTAATATTTAAATCTCATTTATTTTTCCCTCTTTCTTCATTATTCTTCTCCATATTTCTCCATCCTTTTATCTCTTCTCTTTCTCTAATAAAAATGAACAAATAAATAACTCAAAAATATTTTCACTGCCTCTCCGGCGTTGAATTGAAATTTTCTACCTACTTAGTCAGACTATCTTATGGGTGGGCCCGAGCCACGTTTCCGTTAGCTAAGGGCTGAACTGGCGGGATAAGAGGCGTTCTCCAAAAAAAGCAAGGAAGAGAAAAAAACTATGTAACACGGTCGATAATGAGCCTCAGCCGTTGTCAACCGTGTTTAAACTTGAACTTGAACCTGGTGAAGAATTACTGGAAACTACCCTGAGGGTATATAATGTGTGCATATGTGCACGAGCTACGGATGCTGAAAGTCATGTGAAAATTATCAGCCATGATTTAGATGAATTATTTATTCACGCCCGTTTCAGAGAACCGTTTTCAGAGAACTTGAAAGTAAGAAGAAAAAAAAAGGTGTTGAAGACAAAAACGAAAAGGAAAGAAACGACTTTCAGCTTCTCATCTTCTGCAACGCTATATGGATCAGTGTGAAATAAAAACGAACGATTCTCATCTATCGGGGTCTTTACTGTGGGGATAAAATCCAAATGGATACCTAGAGATAGGAAAAGACAGGTTGTTGAGATGGTGAAATCTTAATGGGTACGTTCAAACTTCGTACAAAGTCGAACGTATACTTGCACCTCTTCCAATCATATTTTGATCTGAAAAAAAGTACGGAATAAGGTCTACCGAGGATCAAGAAAATTTAGAAAAAATATATGATGAAAAGTGAAATTGAGAACGGGTTCATCCCCTAATCCACGCTTCAGTCCTTCCTTTCCTTCCTCCTTCCTCCTTTCCTTCCTTCCTTCCTTCCTTCGCAGGATTCTATTTAGCTCACTCACCTATCGCCTTTTGCTGCATAAGTTGAATGGCGGCTCTAGCAGCTAGGTGCTCTCCTATCGTGCAGCAACATTGGCTCAATAAACCTTATACCGATCTTCCTGAGAGAGGCTAGACTTTCCCGAAGGTTATATACTCCCAATTTTTCCTCTTCTTATTCTTATTCTGAAGCGCGAATAAAAGAGGGTATTCCTCCCCTCTTCTCTTATACCCATAATGCATTCTGATACGAAGCATCAACTTCTTCCTTATTCTTATTTCCTTTTCCTCGTAATAATCCCTGAAGGCGATACCTCGGGCCAGAAGTTATGGGTCGTCAATTCTATATAGTCATCCATCCACTGTTATCTGCAATTCTACTTACGCCTGCAGATTTCCTTTTTTTTTTTTTTTATTTTTTATTTTTACACATGTATAAAAATTGGAACTCAGCTATAAAGGGAATTTTTCGGATATTATGTGACCGGGATTATTTATTTATAAAATAATATACCATCCATTGTTTTATCACGGGAAAATGTCAGTCTAACGATTTTTCGTTCGGTTGACATTATATTAAGAAAATATCGCGTCTCTGTGGTGCAGGTTCATTGACATTAGGGCTTTGGGATTAGCTGGCATTTTGAAGAGGAGGAAAATGTTTGTAAAATAATTTGCGATAATTCACCAGGTTTTTCCTTTTTTTTTTTTTTTCTTCATTTCTAAATCGGAGGTAAAAACCGTATTTTTCAATCGAGTTATACGTAGGAACCTAATACACACGGTATGGCACAACCATGAATACTTTCGAATTGGCTGATAACGATTCAAATAAAATCGACAGCTCTACGAAAGTCGGAAATCCCTGATCCTGGCTGTAAACCAACGCCAGGTAAACCCCTCGATTGATGTCGCTTGTTTACCGAAACGAGATGAGGCGCGGTATCGATCCTTGATAAAAAGGCAAAGGAGATTCTCTCTCTTTGTCAATAATTCACTGGATTTTCTCCCCATCCCCTTCTTTTCTATTTTTTTTTTTTTTTTTTTCTAAATTTCTTTTTTTTTTCTCTTTTCTTCGTCGGCTTATTTTCTGCTACAGTTTTCTGCTAGCTTGTGTATATATTTCAATCCTGCGACTGAATATAACGTAATGAGAAACGCTGCCGTACCTTATACCTACACTGGACCCCGTGCAGTATTTGCGGATACGTTTTATGGATACGACTAAGCTTAAAACCGGGAAAGTACGGCTTGTATACAACCGAGTATGTCCCCACTTATGGATTTCTTCGGGGCGCCATATGGCTACAGAGTTCACCGGGTCCCCCAGCTATATACCTATTCAGTAAAAGTCTTGTAAGCGGGCACGTTACTGCCAAATAAAGTTTGCCGATTTTTCTAATACCGACTTTAACGATCCCCTTTACCTATACACACACATGTATATATGTAGGTATACACGATTATATTTTATTCTTTTCCTGGAAATTTTTTTTTACGTTTTTACTTTTTTCTCTTCTCTCCTTTCTTTCTTAGACTACATAAGTTACGAACCGACATTAGTTTTCCTTCATCCCCCATCTAGCTTGCAGCACCAATTTGAAATTCACAAAAACTTCACTTTTACCTCTTAACAAGAAACGTCATGCAGGTGCTGCGGTAGCGCGTGTCCATGTCGTTTTCTTTATTTTTTACTATTTCTCTTTTTCTTTTCCTTTTTTTTTTTTTTTTTTATATCGTCTCCTTTTTATATAGAGGAAACGTTTTCCTATATTTTACCGATGGTTAAATAGGCGTGAGTCGTGACTGATTGCCCACATGTCGTTTTTAAAAAATGTATCTGTTGGATCGTTTTGGTTCCAATTTTCTTGAATAATGGTTATTCCTTATCCTGCATTAGGTGTCAGCTGCCTTCTTCTATAAAATTGACCTGTGTTTTCTGATCACAATTATAGAAAAAAAAAATCGTTTAAAATAAAAAAAAATTACATTTTCATCCCTGTCCTGCAATCCCTTAGTCTACAAAAATTGCAGATTTTTCATATCGCGTATCAGAAGAAGAAGAAGAAGAAGAAAGAAAGAAAAATTCTCTCTCACTGTCGGATGTACATATATACCGTAGTTTTATTTATTCCTCACAAATTAAGTGGATAGAAATGATCGAAGCCATCTGCGTCTTCTTTCTATTGAAATATAATTATTATCCATCAAAATATATAAATGATCGTTTACGTGTAATTATTAGATCAAAGCATCTGCGCTTTTCTGTTTGCGGTTGCGTGCATAGATTTTCGTCTCTTTTTACCTTATTCCCATTAAATTTCCTCCAGCGTTTAGTATACAATAATAGATGTTGATTTTTATTTATTTTTTTTTTTAATTTTTTTTTCGAAATAATTTCAGATCCTGTGATCGACTTTACTGAAACTGATACAAAGACGACTACAGGATAAACTAATCTTGAAAATGTTTCGTCTACCTTGGGTAAGTCGATATTATTATCATAACTAACATATATATATATACTATAACTCGTCGTAGGCGATTGATGATTAATTAATTAGTACACACGTATATATATACACGAATATATATGTGATAATGTATGTATAGGATAATACTCGGTTCAGATTTTAACCCCTCTATAATATAGCAAATTATAATAATCAAAACTGGCGCAGGATGAATACCGGATCATATATAAATTCAGTGGAATTCCATGTTAGCTCGTAATGAACTTTCTTCAACTATAAGTGATGATTAGCTAAACTTTAATCACACTTCGTGTAATTAATATTATTACCTAACTCGTGGTTATTACTACCTCAAAAACTCTACAGTCGGTATATAATCTATACATGTATGTATGCGCGCGATATACGTAATTTAGTTAATAAACATCAAATTACTCATATGCATATCGTGTATTATATGGGTATATATACGTCACGTTAAATATACTAATCAATCAAATTCTCGATATTAAGACAGTCTGGCTAATTAATTCCACGCCTTACTGCATTTCCTGACAATGATTAATATACTCTGGCTGGTAATAGTCACAGTGATAATAACGACTCGGAAAATTTCCTATAAAAGTTGAACAGAAAAGGAATCCTGGCACCGAACATAAAGAAGAAATTGTTTATCGGTTTTTTATTTATTTTTATTATTTTCTTCAATTTTTATTTTTATGATCTACCGTATAAGGGATGGACACGCTCCTGTACTGGTTAAAATCAATTTTTCCCAACCCCCTCTCTCACGTTATTGGTAGTTGTAATATTTCGAAAATTTCTCGGTCAATTTAACCGCCCGTTGGCATTATCGTCAAAACTCTGAATTTCTGGTGAAATGAATAGCAAACAGAAGGAGAATCTACAGGCACAATTTGCTTGCTGAACCTTAAACCGTTCTCTCTGTTCAACGGCCGCCAAACTCCCTCAGTATTACGTATAAGAGGGTAGCCGAAATCTACTATATACATCACAAACGAAATACATGTGTGTATGTAGGGGGTTGCATAACTGACATTTATGCCTTTTGAAGTACAAAATTATTCCACCATTATTGGGTAAATACAGTTCAACCCTCCCCAGAAGTAGGAGAAATTTTGAATTTTTTTTACATATATAATATATAGATGTTTATTGCCGTGGAAATATGAAAAGAGGGGACGAGTTAATTAACTGGCAAACAATTAGTCCAGGACCTGTCTTATTCGCCTATAACAACAGGAGCAGCAGCAGTGGAAACCAGCAGCAGCAGCAGCCGCAGTAGCAAAGCTGCTGCTGCTGCAAAGGAAAATTCAAATATTGACGAATTGAAATGAAACGTTAGCTCTCTCGCTTGATGATTGCCTAATCAATTTTTAAACGCACCCTCAAGCATCCCGTAACACTAATTGCCAGCCTCCGAGCGATCTTTTTGTTCAAACATACTCATGAATCGAAAATATATCATTAACTCACGCATTGTAGTTTACTCGTTGGGAAAATGCAGAAAGGTCCTTAAAATACTCAGGTTTTCTTCTTTTTGAAAAACTTTTTTCTTTACATTCGTTTGAAAATTTTGTGAATTTTTTTGTTTGTTTTTTTACTCTTTTTTCGAGAGAGAGAAAGAGAGAGGGACGGAGGAAGAAGAGGGCGGGGGGTTCTTTTTTACATCGAGTATTATATGGAAATGAAAATATTGAAACGTATGTCGGTTCGTTTTTGATATACAGGTAGAAATTAACGTGAAATAGAAAACGAAAAGATAAAAAATGGAGAAAAATAAAATAGAAGATGAGAGAAATTTGGTTTCATTTTGTCGTCGTGTAAAATGAAAGGGTGATTCCTGTAGTATACGAGGATGTCGACACTTGAGATCTGAAAGCGTGTTATATATATATACAGTGCTGCAGCTATATAGCCACCAGCTACTTAGCGACAGCTACTAAACTCCCCTCATACGACATCTGGGCGACATCAACACTCCTCTTTCCAACCACCCCATACACCCTAGCTTTCAGGCTTCTATTAACATCTCATATTCGTCATATCGTTCGAAAGCCACCCGCTTAAGGAACTGTATGGTATAAGAAACGAGAATGAAAGGGGTGAGGCGAAAAAAAAAAAAAAATTATGGGTATAAACTCCTTCTCTCTATACACATACCCATATACTATATGGGGAAAAAAGAACAACCCTACAGTTATCATTCCTCTCCTCTTTATCATTTTTTTATATCATTTTATTTTCTTCATTTTTTCAAAATCCGCTTTTCCCTGACAAGAAACAACCTGAATTCGTATTAAAACCTCGCAGAAGTTCTCATATATACTTGTTTGCCCGGTTTTTCCAACGAAAAAAATTCTCATCAAGCGTTTCTCTGGCTCGTAATAATGCAGGTGGATTCTGGCGCAGTTTGAAAGCAGTTTAAAAACCTATTTCGAAATTATTTTGCTCATTTTTTTTCTTCTTCTTCTTCTTCTTCTCCTTTTACTTTTTATTTAATTTCAATCTGAATTCAAACAGTCAAAATTCTGCCCGCGTACCTGTGAACCGAAAGCAACTTTAGAATTGGGGGCAGGAAGATATCTTCCGTGAAAACGCGTGGCATGATGATATACTGCTAACGCCATCTTGGATGAACCCGATGGGAAAGTGTTGCTAGACTATTAGCCTGCCAGGGTTTAGATTTAGAGGCTATTTCGACGCTACTGGATTTGAAATACATTTGCAACCACGATAGAAGGTGGCGAGAGAGGGAGGGATGGGAAAAGGGAGAAATTGCGTGGTGCAGAATACCCAGGTTTCGAAACGCCTTTCGAAATCCACATAAATTTGTGTATATAAAACGATCAAGTCACCGTGCAGATCCGCGATGTAGGTATACGTCGATTCCCCCTACCCTAAACTTCGTAAAAATGAAGAAAAACAAAAAAAACTATCCTCCCCATTCCTGATCCGAAGAGCTTTCATCGAATTATTTGAATGCGGAAAGGTCCTTTTTTCTTCACCGTAGGAACGTGCAGATTTTTCTATACATACACATATATATATATAACGATGCTAAAGGCTCATCTTGATCATCAGCCTGAGATGGATCACCGTGATATTGCATCTTCAACCCTATCATCACCATGCTTTTACTTTTTTTCAAACTTATGAACACCGAGGGGTCAGATATTGATGGATTGCATTGCAGCTCGGCTAATCTACATAATATATGTACCCATCCTTAGATATCATGGAATCAAGGGATTATGCTCGTCGACCACAAGGTGGCGAAAGAGCCTCCACGAACACGTTTTAGTTCAAAATAATATTATTTGAAAATTTGTAGGAATAAATTTGAATTAGAAATTCAGAGCTTCTATTTCACCATTGGAAACCGAACTTTTCACGTCGTTCTATGAATACCTTACGTAGGTATAGGTTTGGGGTATATTCTTTCACTATACGTAATATGAGACCTGAAAACGCGACATAAGTTCTCCTTTGCAGTCTGCAGAAGTTCGCGCTTCTATACCTTACATACCCTATACCTACCCTTTAATTCTCTATCAGAACTTATTTCCAGCATCTATTTTCTCATCTTTAATTCTATGCAGTCAGTCTAGTCTGGTCTATGTATCCCTATGTCATCGATAATGGGTTCAATATTTTCCCTAGATGCATATACCTATGTACATCTACTTTACGTACTTTAATTTGATGTCTAAAAACCCATTTCGTTTCTTTCCGCGTACTTGCATATGTACATAGTTGCATACCCTACGTATATGTACGTATACCCACCTACATTATCCGTAAAAGAGAATTCGAGATCGAGATAAAATAGGGGTTGGAGTATGGGGAATCGTCGCGCGTACGCAAGGGGGCACGTCTGGTACATGCAATCGAACCTCGCGTGAATGCGGTATCAGCTATTCGTCTAGTCTCTTTGTCCCGAGGGCGGCGCACGTTACTCCCAAGGGAAGGTATGTAGGTATAGGGGAACCGGGAACCAAGATGTGGAAAGCAGGGAGGCCCAGCTCCTGAAGGCATTCAGGAGCAGGGGCCAGATCGTCAAGCGCGAGTTCTCGGCGCTCATGAATTTCAACGATATAAGTTTCCTTTTTGCAAAAATGACGAAAAATAAAGAGAAAAAGAAAAATAGGTTGAAAAGAGGGAAGAAGAAGCCCAAAAATTTATCATGAAATTGACTTTTGGATTTAGATGAGAGAAATCAACAATCTGTTAGCTCGCGCATAGTAACGAGTGTCGAAAATTTAGTGTAAAGGTATAGCTATCGATCGTTCGAAGAAGTCTGCGTGGTGCAGAAACGTAGAGGAGCGTTGTGGGCGGAGCAGAGAGATGAAAAGGTTAGACGTATCGTCCGGAAGAGAGTTGAAAAGGAAAAGTACGTAAATTGAAATTTTATCCTGAAAGGTCTAGCCAGGACCTGCTGCAGAGTAAAGCAGAGCAGCGCAGATCAGAGCCTTGCCTACCTTTCGGCGAGAGGAGTAAGAGTTTAGGTACATAGCAGCGGGGCTGAAATGGACTGAAATTAAAGGAGAGATGCTTTCAAATTAGGATAACGTAGAAAAAAAAAAAGAAGAAAATTCAGAATTTCTTTGAAAAGATCTAAGAATCAATTAATTCGAATATCAATCGATGAACGATATATTATGGATATATTTGCGAGGATATATCAGCCGAATGAAAATACCTTTTTTTTATCCCTTCCTTCCTCCTCATCCTACTGATTCTTCTTCTCATCCTTCAGGATTTCCTTTGAGGAAACTTTCATACTTTGATGCCCACCGACAGAAATCGGGGGGTCGCTCAGACCCGCCATAAAAACAGATGTTGGCGCGGCGGTCAATGGCGCGTTGCAAGGGATGAAATACGCCGCGTCAAGTCAATACCTACAGATATGTATGTACCCATACGTGGGTGTGTGAGTGAAAAACTTAGGTAAATATAGATGTACATATATGTGTATATATAGGAAACATCTTGATTCAGCAGATATGTTCTTTTCCCCCAAACAAGACTCCCTCACACACCCTAAATTCACCATCACCCCCAAAAACCGAGATCATGCGGAAAACATGGTGATGGCTTCCAAGATTTCGACACATCCGTTCATATCGGATGCATTTATTCGTAAGTCACGGGGGTAGAGAGGCGTTTAAGATTTTTGGTGGTGGATAAAATGTGTGTAAAGATGAAAAATTGAACAAAAAGGAAAAAAAAAATCAAACAAAAACCAGTAGAAGTCGTCGTATAATTGAAAAAAAAAAGTGCCGATTTTTCGAAAGTTACGATTCTTAGTCATCAGAAATTTTCATTCCAATTTTTTTTTTTTTTTTGATACGAAAAAATTCACGAAGTCTATAATTCTTTTGCTCGTCTAGAGTCGCGAGTGTAAAAAAAATTTGCCAACTGGTAATTACAGAATTTTGAAAGGGTTTTAAATCTTTTTTTTTTTTTAATGATAGAAAAGAATCAGTAGATGTATTCAAAGATAAGAAAATTACGTCCCCTAATGTCCGGCGGTCTGATTTAGTATATAGTTCGTAGTCATACTAGTTATATACAGATGTCGAAGGACTCTCTTGCATTAGCGAGGGAGATAGGGGGCTGCAATGATCACGTTGCATTAGTCACCCTCGAGCTATACTAGGTATAGCTAAAGAATCTTGAATTCTTTTGGACCCCAAAAGCCCTTGCGGATGGTGGATTGCGCGTAGGGACACATCTTGGCCTTGGGGAAACTCGCGCAGGAGGAGGGGTTTACTCAAGTACCTTACTAAAGGGGATGAAAACCAGAGGAAGGCAAGCAAGCAGGCAGGCAGGCAGGCAGACTGGCAGACTGGCATGCATTTGTTAAAGTCTAAAATCGATCCAATATATTCACATGGGCATACCTAAAGACGAAAATTCTATGTATACATAATTTCTACATAAGAATTTCATGTATATTCTATACATATACATATAGGTACGTATAATAAATATATATATATATATATATATATACATACATAGGAGGGGTGCAAGCGAGAATTCTTCGCGAATATATTTCTATTTTTTCTTCCAATTTTGTTTTTTCTTTTTTTTTTTTCTATACTTTTACATATACTTATCCTTTTTTTTTTCAATTTTTTCTTCACTTTTCACCAAAAAAAAATCAAGTCGTAGATATTTCGAATATGAAGAGATTTTTCATGATAACGTGCTAGCCGATTGCAAGAGGGGATGAAAATACGGCTTGATATATAATACATATTATATTTTATCGCAATCACATTTTTCTTTTTTGTTTTTTTTTTTTCGGAATACTTACATCTGATGTATACCGATTTTTATTACCTCTCCAAAAATTCTACAAAATTTCACATATCTCGCTTTCTTTCTTGTTTCTTTTTTTTTCAACACACATAATACTATCGAGATACGATTTTTCACGGGGATAAAATCATGTCAGATCTTTATACCCAGCTGTGATCTAGAAATTTTTTTTTTTTCTCCTTGTCTCTTTTTTATTTCTTTTCTCATACCTGTATAGATACACGTAAAATACATATACCTATATACCTATACTTTGCGCGAATATCCCGTGGGTTTAAAAAGGACCGCGTACCATGCCTAAAGTCCAGAGGGTTAGCTTACACTGATAGGGGAGGTTGAATAAACCATAGACTAAAGAAACCCGACGTAAATTTAATTTTTTTTTTTTTTCTTATCCTTTTTTTTCATTTTTATTCAACACACACACACACACACACACATCTGTAATGGTATAGTAAATTTTTTCAAAATATATGAAAAATGGTCAATATATATATTTTTTTTATATATATTTTAATACATATAGTAACATAATAACAAAAATAACAAAAATCTAATCGTACGTATAAAAATAATTTCTTGATTTAGAATAGATTCGTATATGGGGTGAGATCGAGTCGGTACTCTGCACCTCGGAGCCACTAAAAATCAACGGAATTTACACATAAATTGAATCCGCCGTTTCTGCTGCCATTTGCGGTTCCTTTGTAAAAACGTACCGAAACCCGAAGCGACCGCTTATTATTCATAGATTTTAAGCTCTGTCCCTGTATTATAGCTGCTTTGTCGGACGGCTTTTTTCACTTTTTCTTTTTTCTTTTTCATTTTTCCTGTTTTTTTTTTTTTGTTCTTTTTTCTTTCATTTTTATCCACCCCGTATTATAGACGCTTCACTCGCCGTGGGGGTCGCTACGGGGTTTCCAAAACCCCGCGACTCGAAACCAGCTATAGCTCTGACTATATAAATTATTATCCATGAAATATTATCCCTTCAAATTCTAATTTGAATTGATGTATCGCTGATTAAGAGCTAACTTATATATACCATATATATATATTTAGGGTTATAAGGTTATATACCTATATGCCTAATTAGGGTGGTAGTTATTTGGGACCTGAATGAAATTTTTATCGTGTAGCTTCCCAAAATCATCATCATCGATATCTACACAAATTCTCACATAGTTGCAGATTCTTTTTTTTTTTTTTTCTCTTTTTCGAAACAGAAATATAAAGCATGTAAAAAAAAAATCAGAAATAATTTATCTCGATACCGATTCGAGGGTATGACTACGCGATTACAAATTCTTAACAGATCCAAAATAACGAACAATTATTCAACAATTATAATAGTGTTAAGGGATGAAATGGTGTAAAAAATTGAATTTCACTCAGGACTACCGGGGATCTATGAAACAAACTGCCCGGTGTTCGTTTTTTTTTGTTTTTTTTTTCGCTTTTCTTAATTCGAAAATTCCCGAGAGTATAGTCGTCCGAGGGGTAAATGCCGCATACAATGCATAGGCTCTCGCAGTGAGATTCATTGAAGCCAATCAGAAAACAATGACACAATATGGCGGAAGTTGTCTACAACGACGGACAACCCCCCCGCCGCCAGTGTATTGAATTACAAACGTTGAATAAAACGATTACATATACACACACACACGATCACATATAACATATATGTGGTATACACCCTTATAATTCTTCGAATACATATATCGTAATAATATCGCGAATATTTTGTAAATCGAGGATTTCATTTCCACTCACCGATGCTATATAATTTTATATATATATATGTATATGAAGTTATAAAATCATCCCCAAATTCTATACCTACCCATCGTGATAAAAGAGGAAAAAAAAAATTTCAAAATAAATTAATATCAAATTTTCGGCCAATTTTTTTTTTTTTTTTTTTCGTGCTACTCCTGCGAGTCAACTTTATCATACAATTTAGTCATACGAGAGGGAAATAGAGAAAAAGAGAGAAAGAAAAAAAGAAATACCAAGCTGCACGATTATGGGTCGGCGTGACATGTATATACATATATGTATATATATATATATATGCGTGCAGCAGCAGCAGCAACAGCAACAGCAGAAGCAGCAGCACCGAGGAGGTGGCCTAGGATCAATATTTTACTTCCGGTAGTATTAGGGGTCATGCCAGCTCGCGGGTCCTGAGAAAAATGTTATTATACCTGCGGCGAAGCCGAGGTTGAACCACCGCAATATACTTTTATTTCGGTCTCTGCAACTCGCGCTTTGTTCGGAGGCGTTACCTTCTGTTTTTTTCTTATTTTTATTTTATTTTCCTCCCTTTTTTTTTTCTTTTTTTTTTTTACTATTTTTTTTTTTTCTTTCTTTGGTAATGAAAATCCGTATACCTACCCATATACTTTCTCTCTCTTTTCTTCCTTCTTTCTCTAAGTACGCGGTGCAGATATTCATGCATATCATTATTTCACTGCGCTATCTACCCTTAAATTAAAACCAACTGCGATTTATCGTTATAGCGGTGACAAGAAAAAAGAATAAAGAGAAAAAAAAAGAAAGAAAAAAAAATCCAAAAAAGATAAAAAAATTAATAGTAAAACCACTTTGATTCATTATTCTGCGTTTCTGATTAATTAAAATTTTCATATTCATTCAAATATACGTATACGTATAGTATATAGGTATATATAGTATCTGTAGTATGTATAATTATACCTACAAACCATTGTCTATTTTCATATGCCATATGTAACATAATTTTTTCTTTTTTTTTTTTTTCTGTCTTCAATTTTTTTTTCGATATTTATAATATAGTTACATGCAGGGTGAGTTTTTTTTTTTCTTTCTTTCTTTCTTTCTTTCTTTCTTTTTTCAAAGTGTTACACTATGCGTATAAGATTTTATTTTGTGGTTTGAAAAAATTACGATGACCTATGAGATCCCTGAGGTGCCTCGCAGTACGTTGAAATTTTATATTGCCCGGATAAAGTCGCCCCTCCTTCACGCCTTTAATTTTTCGTAAATTATTATTTTTTTTTTTTTTCAATACCATTAACAGTTCTCGAGATATTCGCTTGTAGAATTTGATAAGAAAAAAAAAAAAAAACAACTCACCCCGTATCATATACTGTACGTTATAGATGTATGTATTATTATTTTCTGTTGCTTTTTCTTCATTTTTTTTTTCTGGTTTTTTTTTTTTCTCACTCTTTCTCTCTCTTTTTTTTCCAGACCAACGCCTGAGAATTGTACTTAATTCAGTCGACTCGCCCTCGCTGTAAAGCGTCCTCTGATAATTTCAAATTATACCCTTGGTAGCCTTTTCATTATTATTTCAAAAGCTCTCAGCAGCCCTGCGGTACGTGGTTTACGTACGTACACCACGACCGACCGTGTGTGCAGGCGAGAAATAAAAAATTGCAAAAGTGAAATAAAAACATTGAAGAAAGAAAGAAAGAAAATGTAAGGGAAAAAAGAAAACGCCAATAGAAATAAAATGAACCGAAGTATCGAAAAGTTATGTGGAAAACAAAAAAAACAAAATCAGAAGAAAAAATTCTACCTGACGATTTTTTAATTTTTCAATTTGAATTTTTTTTTCTTTTCGTTTTTTCACGAAAATAAAACTTCAAACGAATCGTTAATTTGATGGAAACGTAGTACTATAATGTTACGTAGTACATATCTTTTATACCCTAAACTAAAGCTTTTTGGTCGAAAATATAAAAAAGAAACTTAACTTTCGGACTGCCGTCTTGAAAACGTCTCTTTAAAAGAATTCTTTTAGCTCTCTTATCTTTCAGATTCGCAGCGGTAATTACCGAGGGGCGTTAAATGTAGAGACGCCATGTTTTTCTCCCTTAATCGCGTGTCTTATCGTCGGCCTATTTTAATACATATAAGTATGTATATACTGCAGGGGTATAGATGAGGTGTGGGTATACATATTAATGCTTAAAATGCTATGTAAAACGTTTTTAAAAATTTTTTTTATTATTATTGTTATTATTATTATTGTGATAACGCGTCCCGTTCAAAATCATGTCCGAAAGTAAATTCATTGCGAGTCATTTGATAAGAGCAAACAAAAAACCGAATGAGAAATGAATGTATATAGAAAGGAGAGAAAAAAAGAAGAAAAAAAAATAATCGACGCTATTTAGGGTGTAGAGGGAAAAAAAAAAAAAAAAAAAACTATCACAAAAGCTCGTATATAGGCGCCTAGAGCTTTGTTAGTAAGAAAGTCAAAGTATATAGCAAGGTTGAAGCCCAGGGGTGGGTTGGGGGTAATTTCCCAGTCGCGGGCACGGGCGCGGCGTTGAAATCCTTGGAAATTAATTAAAGAAAGGATTCAGGCGTTATCGTTAGCAAGATAATTGGCCAGAACCCGTGGGAACTTGAAAGCAAGACCGATTGCTGGTTGCCAATGGAAAGCAGGGCCCTAATGAGTCTAATTTACTTAAATGTTTGCTAATTAATCGCTAAAAGACAGTCGCTTACGCAAGCACTATTCTTCCATTCCCACACCACCCACACAAAACTAATGTAAACGATCCTGTTCGTCTGGAGAAAATTATTTTCAATTGTTTTATTTTGTTTTTGTGTTTTTTTTTTTTTTTTTATTTAAAAAAAGATTTCATTATTGTTATTATTATTATTATTTTTTGTCGAACCTTTGTAAACAAAATTTATTTTCAAATTAACTATTAAACGCATCCTTCGGGACCTTTGAATTCACTATTTATGAGAGATTTTGGAAATAATTAAAAGATAAAAAAAAAAAGAAAAAAAAAAGAGAAGAGGAATTTTGCAACCCTTTGAATCCCTTCTACTCTTCTTCTTCTTCTTCTTCTTCTTCTTCTTCTTCTTCTTCTTCCTCCTCCTCTTCTTCTTCTTCTTTTTTTTCTTTTTTTTTCTTTCTCGCTGAATGAACGGCCTAGAAAACAGCAAACTCGTAAGGGCGGCCGCGAGCGAGAGCAGCTCCTATCTCCTAATGTGTTGATATCCTGAAAGGCGAGGAGGGGAAGAGAACTTCTTGAAGACGATATCGCGGACATTAAACTCCCATCAGTGCGGGTTAGAGGGATGAAAAAAAAAAGAATAAGAAACGATAAAAAGAGAGAAAAAAGAAATATAAAAAAAAAAAAAACAGGGGTATAGCTTGGAGAACACTATGGGACATTTTCAATATTACCAACTATTATATTTATATTACATTAGGGTATCCCTCAAAACGAGTGTTTTCGAATTCCATTCCTTCGTGTGGTTCAATCGGTTCCAAATAAAAATAAAAAAAAATTCTGACGCAGGATTTTCCCTAATTTTGATTCTAAATGGTTGAAAAAAGAAAGAAAAAAAAAACACTTTAGTTATTATTTTTTTCTGAGTCTGCCGAGTGTTTCAAAAATCTTATGAGTACGGTAGAGAGGCTTTTAGAGTCGCTGGATCCAGATTTGATAACAAAATTCCAAATTCTGAATGGCGGACTTTATGTGGTAGATAGAAATTTGGAAATGGTCAGATCTTCGTAAAAATGGGTACTCTGAGGTTTCGGAGCACGCTATTTTGGACTTTGAAATTTTGTCATCAAATTTGGATAAGAGGAAAATGACAAGGGGTATTCGATTCTCCGAGATGAACGTCTGTTTTTTATTCTTTTATTTTTCTCGCATCACCGTAGCTCACGATATTTATTAAACGTATGAATATATACTATATATACAACTTAAATATATCTCGGGTTGTCGGATGCGAAGATTAGAGCCTCTGATGTTTATGAATACAAATGACGTGGTCCAATGATGCAGATAGCTAGCTTGTGAAGGCCAACAAAGGGAATCATTAATTCTAGTTGCATCAGTACGATCCTACGCTCCTCGCTCCTTTCTGCCAGGGGTCTCTTGATTGATTCATTCTCACCATCCCCCCGACCGTACCTCCCTTTAACCCTCACCCATAAAGCTAGTGTAATATTATTCAAGGTTAATTCCCCCTCTATCCTCTTTCACCAAAGTCTTCAAGCTTCGATTTATAGGTCGCCCGTCTTTCAGTGCATAGTATATCTTTCTTCCGCTCTGCGCAATCAGGCGAAGAGGAAGAGAGTAAAGAAAACAAAAAAAAAAAAAACAAATCCATTAAGACCGATCGACTTTCAATCATCTGTCAATTTTTTGAACCTTTTTTTTTTTTGTTTCTAATTCCCCCCGTTACTTCTGTTTCATAATTCTACGAAAATTGTCTAGATGTTCGAATGAAAGGAGCCAGAGGATTTCTCTCAAAAATTTCAGCCTCTTAATATATTTGTGAATTAATTTATTCCGATAAGAATGAAAATTTCTTAATAAAATCAGAAGCAAGGTATATCAAACAAAGGGTAGAACGGAGCAGAGCGAGCCACTGGATAAAAATATAGAAGGGTTTCTTTTTATTTTCTTTTTTTACGTTTTTGTAGAATTTTACGGGTGGCCTGTTTCGCCCCGTTGACTCAAGATGACCTGGTGTTTCGCCTTGCCCCGGTATCTCCTATATTCATAATTTGAAGACGAAATTTGAAAAAAATTCATTGACGATTAAATTTATTTTTTTCACCCTTATTTTGGGGATGATTTTTTTTTTTTTTTTTTATTGTTTAATTTAGACCTCGGTGGTTTTCATATTGTTGGCTAGGTCAAGGTTCTTGTTTCCCCCCGTCTGATAGGCGGATTATATAGTACAATCACTCTGCGACTTGGCTTTTATATATCAGCAAAGGACCTCGAGTATAAAGGGTTCTCGAATTCCTGTAGGTCCTTAATTAATCCCTCTTGTCTCTTGTCGAGAATCTTATTAGAATTAGCCTAGTCGTAAACACTCTAGTCTAATCTCGGAGCAGCACCCGCGGGTTTCACGTTTGGTCTCCGAGGTCCTTTATCCCCCATATTCTCTCCGGATCTTTCGCGCATCCGTACATAGTTAACAATACAATTTTCACTCGTTAAAGGAATTCGCTTTTCCTCAAATTTTCAAACTAAATAAAAACACGCGAAAATTTAGGGTAACTCTGAAAAAAAGTTGGGTAAATGGTTTCTAAATACCTGAAGGGTGTTCAGGCGGTCTTTTGTGTAATTTTTCTTCGGTCCCCCTTCCCCACTCCCCTAAAACGCCTTCGAAAAACTGTCACGGATATCAAAAACAGGAACTAGTCAAGCGTAGTTAAAATTTTTAGCCGCCAATAACAGCAGTTCGAAACGATTTAACGCAGGCATCTGCCCCTCTATAGGATACGTTTAGTTTAATAGGAGGCGTGTATTTTTTTTTTTTTCTTTTTATTCTTTTCCGTTTCAGAGGTAATAGTCCGAGGGTTAAAAGCTATATGCAGCTCACCTTGCACAGTTTTTCCCGACGCGAATTTATACCATCTAGGTATGTATAGTATATGTATTAGTATAGACGTAGGTATAAGGTATAATTGAAAAAAGGTTAGTCTCAAATATACCTATACAGGGAGAAAGAAACCTCACGCAGGCGAAGATGTAAACGCTTCTTTTATTACCCCGGAAAATGGTAAGAAAAAAAAAAAGACAAAAAAGGAACTGCCTAAGAACCATTTTTTTTTTTTTCATTACTATTGAGAGTTTTTTTGCTGTCCGGGTAAAGAGAAGGGGGGAAAAAAAAAAAGGAGAAACTACGTGATTTTTTTAACCGCGCAACGTTTTTCCTGCGGTTTATTTTAGAATCAAGCGTTTCTCTGTCTCCCGGATAGGATACGACTCGTATTTGATAAGAATCCATCAGGAAATTATCAAAAACGAGAATCTTGTACCAAAGCGAGGTTCACGTGTCCTGCATTTAAATTAGACGGATAAGAACTGTACCTTATACCATGTGATGCCGCAGGGCAGCGTAGAAATTCTGTGACAATTGTAGAAAAAAAAAAACCAAAGAAGTAAAATAAGCTTGAAGAATAATAATGATAAATAAATAAATGAATGAATTTTTATTCAATTTCTTTCTGTACGCCAAAAAGTAAACCAAAAAAAAAAAAAAACAAGAATTGGTAGACTAATTTTTTCCCTCGAGCGATTTTTATACCGTTTATTATGCATAAACGGTAGTGTAGTATCGCGTATCTCGGATCAAAGGATGAAAGGGTAACATAAATAGCATATAATCTTACCACCCGTGAATGCACCGTCGTATAAGGGTAGAAGGTATAACGACAAGTAGCGCCCAGTGGGGCAGCTCGCTACGTTATAGGTATGCCGTATGCGCGGGGTTCGAAATGTTACCGTGATAAAGTGGGTGTTTCTTTCGGAAAGACAAATTTGAATAACGTCAATCCCCGACGGTGCAAGGGTGTACGTTATGACATACCTGCTCAGATTTTCTACACACATGTGTATTAAAATGTAAAAATTAATAACGATTTACCCAAAAAGGGAGAAGAAAGTAAAAATTAGGATAACGACGCGTAATGTATGATACATTAAATCGTTGAATTATATATTTTGGGGGAAAACGGTATGCACACTACACATGTATTTCCCTTTCCCTTTCCCTTTCCCTTTCCCTTTCCGATTTCTCATTCTCTGCAGAAGTTATAAGACGTCGTTTGGTCAGGTATAAACGAGGCAGGTCCAGGTGCATTTGGATTTTCACCTCACGCCCAGGGTGGGTCTGACCTGGGTCCATCCTCTTTGTGGATTCTCAGCTTGCCCAAAATAACCAAAATTGTCGAGAATTGAGAAACTCAACTCCCTTATTCCTATGGTTCCTTACTTCGTTCGGGCAGGTATACCTCCCCTGTCAATAGCTATTGTATAAAATTGTCCATGAGCGTCCGTATACCTACTTGCATACGTGTTAAATGTATATTTATATACATACCTAGGGGGTATTGTGTTTGAAAAGTTTTCAGATTCTAGCTAAGCCCAGAGAGCTGGTACTCGGAGGTTGACTTTTCGGTTTTTCTTTCCCTTTTCCTTTTTCTTTCTCCTTTTCTTTTTCTTTACAAACGACTTTGATATCGTTTCTCTTGTGTCTACCTACGCCGATATAAGAAAAGGAGGGATAGATGCCAGGCACCGGGCACAAGGCACCAGGTGTCGCCGTAGTTTCGATGGCGAAACGGTTTGACCGATGCCATAGAGGGAAAAATCTTATTTGTATTGAATAAGAATCGGATTCGTATCAGCTGAACAAACTTGAATAAATTCTTTTTTCTTTTCTCTACTTTTATCATTATTTTCACTAAAAAAATTTAAAGAATTCCATATTTTTTTTTTTCCTCATTTTCCTATCGAGGATGAGAGGAAAATCAAATTTTTTAATTATAAATTTTAACGCCCCTCTTCTCGCGTTCTTTCATGCAATTATTTTCTTCAACCTTTTTCAAATCCTGCACTAGGTACCGTATGATATCTTTGGCGTATACCGCGCGGTAAGCCTGCGGTCTACAGGGACGTTTCATCCCCCTGACTCGAAATCTTAGAAAAATATTTGCCGAAGAGTGCGGGCTTTTCGACGCTCCGAGTTACGCTCAGTTCGGTAAACAAAAACAGTTAAACTTTAACACCCGGTTAACAAAGGTCTTATGGTATTGAAGTCAAATGTTCAGGATTGTGGGTACCCAACCGTAGACACAAAAATAAATTCTATGCAAGTAAAGCCAAAACGTCAATTCTTTTATCCAAAATCCGCAAAGATCCGTGATCCTATGAAAATAATATTTCAAAACGGATTTACGGTGAAAAGTAAATAAACATTTCAACCAAAAGGGGGATTTCTCATTGCAATTACATTTTATTTTATGATTTCTAAAAAGTTGATCAATTTTTTTTTTTTTCTTTTTTTATTATTTCTTCAATATTTTTGATTTTTCTTGATTTTTTTTTTTTTTCTTTTTTCTTTCTCTTTACGGAAGAAAAATTTGTACGACGCGTGTCTGTGCTGAAGCTGCAATTCTCTATCCCCAAGGAACACCTGCCCAACTTCTTCTCTTCTGGTTATTTTCTCTTTTTCGTTTTTTTTTTTTTTTTTTCTTCTTTTCTCTTGTCTTCCTCTTTCTATCCCTGTAGCTTTTATACCTACCTGACTCCTTTTTGGCAATTAGGAGACTCTAATTCAACCGGAATTTATCTGAGTTAGATATCTTTGCGACGGTATACAGAAACTGGGGAGATTTTTTTCCGTATCAAATGCAGTTTTTTTCTCTTTTTTATACTTATGTATAAACGGTGGTCTTGATATTACGGTACTTCGAAAATGAATTTGAAAAAAAAACCAGAAAACCATAAAATTCGCAGATGCAATTTCAGTTGAAATCTTTGAAATCGTCTTTTTTTTTTTTATCTATGAATTGATCTTTCTGAAAATACGGTAATTAATAATAGATATGATATTATTATTTCATTTCATATTTCGTGAAAATTTCTCGCATGTGGCTTTTCTTCCCTCTTCCCTCTTCCTTATATTTGGACAATAATTAATAATATTGTGATGATAGTTATGGGTTTCATTATTTTCGCAATATTTTAAACCGAACTATGTGTAAACCTTTTAAAGCTTTCGTTGGACCACCTGCAAGAATTATTGCCTTCACCCATAGCCGTCGAGTAATATACCTATGACTTTACAACCCTGCAATAACTTGAACACTGCAGTCTTGTAGGAGTTTGAATGGATTTTGAAAATTCGAACTTACTTAGGACTGCGGTATTTCCAAATTCGTTAGGAGGCAGAGGCGTGACGATGAACAGCTCCAGGTACCATACCAAGTAACACGTCGTAAAATCTACCTGCGCGGAACTGGAAAATCGAAAAGGATCTTTCCACCAGTTGGACGAGAGAATTTTGAGGAAAAAAATCTTCACATATTTTATTTTATTTTTTATTTTTCAAACGTTTTATTGCGGTGCAAATCTTTTCTCATATTTTCGTTATTACAAATGAATGAATGAACGAACGAACGAACGAACGAATGAATGAATGAATGAATGAACGGTCGAATTTCTACACAACGATTTCCGCCGAATATTGTGAACATGGCATATTTCACGCTGCAGCATCCGGCCCCTGTATACCTACATACATACGTATATGAAAACGACGAATGGAAAATCAAACCCGCGTTCTAACCGCAGTATAAAAAAAAATATATACAATCCATTCGAGTAGGTGGTATATAAGATTGTTCAAAAAAGGAAGAAGACATTTGAACCGCTGCCAAATTCCCGTACATAAAAAAATCACCCATTTCTAAACGGTATAAATTTGAAAGAAAAAAAGGTCTCTATACATACTGCTATACATATAATAATAAAGAGCAAAAGGAAAAATTGGGTAAATGACGAGAAAAAAATGATCATTTTATTTATCAAAATATACTTATGTATACGTACAATGTATATGCATGTATTATACAAATTTTTCATTAATTTATTAATTAGCGTATGAATTTCATTATACTATATGAAAATCATCATAAAAATATAATATAATATTTATATTAAAAAGAGTATCTTGTAGCCAGCTAGCTGCGACCAAGACCCCCACGAACCAAGACCTGCATTCTAGCTCGACACCCCATGTATTCTTTTCTTTTTACTCTCATCAGCTAACGTAAGCTATTAGCTAGCTTCTAGCTTATCGCTTGGCCAATATAAGCGATAATATGTCAACCTCTGGGTACCTATACGTACCCCTACATGTATATATATATATATAACATGCGACGCCGACGCCGACGCTAACGCCAACGACGTAAAGAGAGAAGTTGATAACCGAAACCCTTTGATCCATTTACCCAACGATTTGCCCCTCCCACGCCCCTATCTACTATATACGATTATGAGATCACTTTGTCCATGAGTAGCGTGTAAAAATATGAACGTTAAATTAGGCTAAATACCGTACATATATTTATATTATAACGGCTATAAAATTTCGGGTCAAAGTTTAATGGCATAATTATCATATCGTAATATATAATATATATCCCAATCGCAAATTTTGCAACGTTTTTATAAATATCAATAATTCCATGTATACCGAACAAATATATAATCGTAATATATTATAGAAATATTTATTTATAATATATATATGGGTATATAAATAAATTTGTCGAAGCTATAAGGATAATAATAATAACAATAATAATTTTTGTATACCATTGTGCAGTCGCGTGGATGAGTTTCGTAAGATTAGGCTTTTATCGTGGGAAAGTGTAAAAAATCTATTATACACACCCATAGTATGCGTATACATAGAAAATTTTTACTATGAAAAGATATCGTGAGATTTCATCTCGTTGACGATATAGTATATATATACCTACCTGTCTAAAAATCGAAAATGGAAAGATACCTATATACATAAGTGAAAATAGTTCATAAATCGCACTTTAATTATTCATTATCTTTATATTTTTATGTATAAAATACATAAGAGATAAATTTGAAGTATACGCGAAGAAAAAAATTAACTTAAAAAAAGAACCATACGCATATAGGTATAGTATATGTACGTATACATACGTATGCGTATCTATGATATTCATATTTAATCTATTCGCGCAGGTATAATACATAGGTGTATGGCGTACTGAATCTACGCATATATATCTAAATCTGGGTATATACAAACTATACATATATACATAGGTATATGATGATATATATGTATAATATGTTTACTATATTTATTCGAATGAACCTCGAAACTACCCTAAAAGTCCGTCACAGAGAGAAAGAGAGAGAGAGATAGAGAGATACAGAGAAGGAGAGAGCGATAGTGGTATGGAGTATAGTACTGAGTAGGGAGGGTAGACGCAGTAGATTCTTCAGCGTTCTCTCTGCCCATACCGAGGGGTTACCAAATGCGAGAGCGACGCGAGGGCCGGGGGGAGTACTGACTACGAGGCGGCTACGCGATGCGAGGCGGTGGTACTTTTCCTCGCTTTTGATGGGGTGGCTTGCTGCCTGGCTGCCGGCTGCCCTAACGGGTCGCGGCGACGCGACTAGGGGACGAGAGAGAAAGAGAGAGAGAGAAGGAGCGAGTAAGAGAGAGAAAGGAACGAAAGAACGAGCGGAGTGAAGGGGAGTAAATAGTACCGATCATTCCCAGTAGCGGCGCCACTGTACCGCGACGACGCGAACCAGCCATAGCCCTTAAGAGCCAGGGAATATCCCCGCTACGAAGCGCCAGTTGGCATCGAGTCGTTGCAACGAGCGGTTGTCGTAACTCCTTTGGTTATTTGGGATCAGTAAAAATCAGTTTGAATTTTACAAGCGTTATGACGTTGACGTTACGTACTTAATAATATTATAAATACGTGTGTATTACACCCTGTGAACTAGTGTAAAATTAACAAAAAAAGTATATATTCGTTGTATCTGTTTAAAGTGTTTATTACAGTGTCTTAATTTTTATATATTGTTTTAAAAAGAAACAAAAAAAAAACAATATCAATACAATAATGAATATCTACATCTGTTACAACACCGCGAATTATATAATAAGATAAAATTCTACAATTTATTGTAAAAAAAAATTAAAAAGTAAAAATAAATTCAACCAATTCGAACTGTGAACTGGATATTTAAACAGATAAATCAAAGATGCGGTGACTGTTAATAAACTTTACGGGCGACGGTCTATCGTCCCCCGTTTATAAATAATTATAAAACGTTTTTTTTCTTTTGTTATTTATTTCTTTTTTTTTTTTTTTCTTTTTCTCGTATTACTTCGTATCTGTGTGTTAACCTGTGACGTGCTTATAGTTATAGTGCGCCATACCACCTCCCCCCCCCCCACCCATATACCCCAACGTTTTAAACATGACTACGAACAACAGTGATTCTCCGCATTATAATCTCATGGATATGTTAGCCTCGAATAAAATACACCGAAGAATATCAAGGGTGAGTTTAAATCTTCGTTCATTTATCGTTCTATTCTAAGATAATCAAGATAATTAATACGAAGAATTATTTTACATATTATACGCGGGTTTATTTTTTTTCATTTAACGTGTCTACATATTATATAAATGACGAAACAATAGTATATATTATAATAATGATAATAATAATAATAATAATATATAAAGTTGTTACGGTGACGTAATAAACCGGTAATACTACGTCTGTGTTACTTTTATGTATAGTTTTCTTTCCGCTGCTATACTGCTACTGGTTCATACCGCGAAGTATAGTATATACACTATGCATCAGTCATAAGATGCCTTTACTCATTCTGATCACAAGGATGATGTTGATAACACCGTATTATACGTGTGTCATTTTAGCTATATAATACGTGATGCAGTGCCCGAACACGTTGTATGATAATATCTACTATGATATACCTGTGTCTAGTTTATGATGAGAAAATTCTAGCATTTCGTTTAATTTCGATATATATTCTTATTATAATCGTATCGGAATAGAGTAAACTAATTCAATCAATGTATACGCTAATAATACGCTATTGAACATACGGTTCAACGTTTAAGGTCTTGATTACTGATTAATTAACTCTGGGTATTGTTTGGTGAGTATTTTTTTTTCCTCATTTCTTCCGAATTCCATGTAGTATAACCAGAGGTATACGTTACAAGTGTAAACAGGGATAAATTACAGATATATATATATATATATATATTATAGGAATACTTATGAATTATTTCATACTTTATCGAATAGGTAGTTAGTTAGACACGGTGTTTTTTTCAAACATTGCCAATACAGATTTTAGTCTGCATGATATTTCCTTCGCTGTTACGATCTATACGTATTTATTATACCTTTTATATTTGAATTTTGTTCTTTATACGTATACAGTTATTGTTATATCGTATACCCGTGTAAATAAAATTTTTTTCTTTTACAGATTGATAAATACAATTGTTGGTTTGGAAAATAAAAATCTCGAGTAAATAAATAAATAAAGAAATAACGAAAACAACAAACAAACAAAAATCTATATACATGGGAGAGAGGGAAAAATTAGGGATATTATATGCATACCCATATCACCGCGGTTATTTTGATCGGATATAAAACATTGGCTCAACTTCATTATTAATATTCATATTACCTACACGATAACTTGTTATATTTACTCCATTATATTATTATAAGTTATATACTATATATATATTATATATAGAAAAGAGTAATTCAAAGAATCTTATATACTCATAGTTCAATACACGTAATATAAATATATAATATAATATAATACTTATTTGTATTATATTATACTGTAACGGTAAAAGTAGAGCCAATAATCGCGAACGATAACGTTGACGATTGTGTTATTCACTTATACTTTGGCAGACATGTGTTGTGTGTGTGTGTGTGTATGTATGATATAGGTAGATATAGTAGTAATTCTTGGGCAGAAAACAAAAAAAAAAAACGTTTCACTTTCGATTTAGCAAATAAAAGAAAGAAAGAAAGAAAGAAAGAAAGAGAAAAAAACTTCATGGAATACGCATAGTATAATCGATATGTATGTATATGTATTATACTATACACGTGTAGCTAGAGTTACCGCACTTTGATGGAAATAGAAGAGAGAAAGAGAAAAAAAAAAAAAAAGAAAAGAATAAGGAAAGAAAATCACTCTTTGCGAAGAATTTAGCCAACTCTTTTTTTTCTGCTTTATTTATTTTTTTTTGTTCCTTTTTTACTTCTTTTTTTTTTTCCCTCTGCGAAATGTCTTCGCCAATTTTTATTATCGTTTCTGAGTTTCGGTTAATGTTGTTGTTTCCAAGTTTATTATAACAATTATATAGGATTTTCGAGGATTCGAATTTCAACAGGGGGGGGGGAATGAAGGAAGTCGAGTCAAGTTCTTCTACAATTTTATTACTATTTCTTCTTGAATTATTATTATCGTTATTGTTGTTCTGTTAACTTTATAAAAAGGAGAGAAAAAAAGTTCCTATATTTATATTTTCTTCTATTCATTTTATGCATCGACGATTCGATGCGAAAATTGAGAAAAAGAAAAATGGAAAAAAAATATAAACTATTTAAAATCGTCTATTCTTATAGTATAATATGTTTTCAAATTGTAAAAGTACATTGCTCCGAAAAATCTGAGACTTGGTACCTGTAGTAGTAAGTACTTCATGAAAATTCAACAGATTGAATTCAATGAGAGAAAAAATTGAAAAAAAAAAAATTTCTTATCTCGAAATAGTGATAAATAAAATTTTATCGAAAAAAAAAAATGTGTAAATTTTTTTCACGGTTAACTACCTACTATAGATAAAAAGTGTGCGGAGTTTAAGATTATTCCAAGCGATAATGCGATATGAAGTAAAAAATCATACCTAAGTACTAAAAATCGTGTTTTATTTAAATTCGAAAGTTCAAAGGCTTTGGGACAGTACTTAGAATTGAGATAGGAACCTGGGATTTTGACCGAATTTTTTTTTATATATTTCGAGACTTTCTGGTCCATGAGAGCATCGACATTCGAATATTGTCTGATTAAGGACCACTCTAACGTGCGCACACTACATAGATGAATAAATAAATAAATAAATAAATAAATAGATAAACTGATAGTTACGTATATTATAATGAATTTTCAAGTCTAGAGGTCATAGTACCCTGCTGCAAGCTTACCACCACCGTAAAATGGTAACCAATAATTTATCATTCTGTGACCTAGTTACCACAGAGAGAGAGATAGATAGATAGACAGATAGATCGAAAGAGAAAGAGAGAAAGATACATATGTATGTATATTGTATATATGTATACCCTATATTCTATAACACTCCACGAACTCTTCGAAGAGAGCAACAGCTTGGCGCCTTTGCCTGTGTGTCTGTGCCTGTACTCGCGCCAGTTACCTACCTACTGGTCAAACTAACTCCGATACACCACCATGCCATGCAACGCCCGTGCTGCACCAATTCTCTATATCTCTATCCTATATTCCGTGAACTGTTATAGGGAACTACACTGTTGCTATATGACCCGCAAATTTACTCGTGTATCATCCCTTTCTCCCTCCCTCTCTCTCTCTCTCTCTTTCTCTCTACACTTATTTTTAATCCAATAACACGGTACTCAATCATCGATTTAACACGTTATTAGACCACCCTTGTATATTAATAATTGCAACACGTTTTATTTTTATCATTAGAAGCTTTTTATTTTTTATTTCTTTTAAAATTCTTTCATATCCAAAATAAAGTAACAAATTAGAGATATAATGAATATTGTATGAAATTTCTTTTTTTTTTTTTCTATCTTTTCGTAATATTTAAGAACAAATAACTGTCAGTATATTATGACGATCGCGTGAGATGATTCGATCATTTCAACAAAGGAAACTCAACGACGTATGGTATAGTATAATAATATAAAATGATTCAGAATTCCGATACCTTTATTTCGTAATTTTGTAACACGTATTGGTTGGTATTTCATCTACCTGTGTAGTACATGATACACATGTATACGTACATATGTATAGTAATCAATCGCGAATTCCATGAATGCGGAAATTCTATCTTCCGTACATGGTATATACATTTTATATACATTTTCAACGTACAATAATAATTATTTGCTAAAATGCATCGTGTATATATATATATATATATATCATACCTATGTACGCGTTATACGCGTATATCCTGCTACGTGTATAGTCAGTACAGTTGCGAGATTTATTTACGCAATACCATGATTCTTATACTAATTATCTATATTTATATGTGTATGTATGTATACGATTATAGTCTACATCCGCATATATATAATAAGTATATTCTAATATACACTTTAATACGATTATAGAAAATTATTATACGAAAAAAAAAAGAAGAAAAAAAGAACAAATTTCACCTGATATATATATTTACTTATATTCTGATGCACCCCCATATGTGACGCGATTATATTATCTTCTCATTGCCGCGTCTCTTTTACATCATACGAATTAAAACTGACCTACTAATTTCCAAAAAAGAAAACTTGAAAAATTACCATTTTTTTTTTTTTTTTTTTTTTTTTTCTCTTTTTCATTTAATATTTTTAAACCGTCTTTTTTTCAAATTATTATCATTGTTATTATATGTACCAAATCCTAATCGGATTATACGTATCTCAGTTATATTTGATGCAACATTGCCGCCTGCACGCGGCAGCTTTAGGACTTTAGGACTTTAGGGTAGGCAGGTATTAGGGCTTTAAAAACTCGGAGCTTTAAATTTATTCATCTTTTTTTTTTTTTCTTTTTTTTTCCATTATTATTATAATTTATTTTTTTCAATTTTTCTTTCTTTCTTTCTTTCTTTTCTTTCTTTCTTTTTTTAGCGTTCATTCAACTACGATGCTCACTTCGTACCTAGTAGATGTGCTTATACCATACCACTCACTACGTGCTATAATATGCAATACCTACTAGCTACCTTGTTATATATATATACGCACACACACACACACACACCTAAGGGAGTCAGGCGGACGAACGAACCAACGCGCGTTGTATTCAACGCTGAGAGATAATACCTTTACCCCCTTTACCCATTCCATAGGCTGTGTTTAATCCTCGGACGGAGTCAACCCTAGCTAAAACAGCTCCTACTCTCTTCACTGCTGCTTATAACTATACAGATCCTGTTACGTCAAGAATCATATCGTCCTTGCAGCTCTTCATGTAGTACGGTGGATATACCTATATAATACCCTGGCTGTTTTTTTTTTTTTTTTTCCAATTTCTGTATAGATGGATGCGAATGAATTATCGAATAATAGATTGGTAGATTTTTTAATTTCTCTTTCTTTTTTTTTATCTCATTGTATAATACATTTGGGAATCGTTGAAAATGTTGAAAGTAACAGAAAAAAAAGAAAAAGACAAAAAAAGAGAGAGAGAGAGAAAAAAAAAATAAAACAGACGTCAAGGAGACAAAATATTGAAATAATTATGCATTACTGACCGATTCATATACCTATGATATATTTTATATTTCACCTATTTTTACTATATTATATTATCTTATACACTTATTTACGCGATTAGTAATTATTCTATAGCTCTCATGCTTTGTAACGTTCGTCACGTTTTCAGATTCTTTTACATAGGTATAGCATATCTATTAGCGCTTTGCTGCCTTCTGCCTGCTGCTGTTACTACTACTACTACTGCTATAATGCTATTGATATTGCTGCTACTGGTATTGATGATGATGCGGATGCGTGGTCATGTGTATGTTAACAGCTGACGATTTCGTAATCTACACACGTTTAAAACCGTTCATTATCTTTCTCTCTCTGTTCTTATGGATAGATATTTGTCGCACAGGGTCGTTCTATGCAGTGTTCCGTGTATATATATATATATATATGTATATTCATTCCTATATCCATGTGTTTTAATATTCGAAAGCCTTTGAAAAAGAAAAACAGAGATATACTAAACTATACTATATGATATATAAATATATATGATAATTAAATGAATGTTTTATAATGCTAATTCATTCGCTGAAACTATATACCTACATACGTATAGGCTAATTACGTGATTATAAATGCGTGTATAATACTAGTGTGTATGTATCATGATTTTCGACAGGTGCTAAGCTCGTTTTGTTTTTTTTCATATATAATAATATAATATATCAATTTTATACCTGGAAATATTACGAAATGATAAAATGGTAATCTTGAGAAACCCTCGGGCATAATTTTCTATCGAATCGCTGTTGAGAAATTATCTATCGGCTCACAATATTTTTTCTTTTTTTTTTTTCTCTACTAATCACTACGATTTTAAAACATAATTCAACATTATATCAGATTTTTAGTATTCCCTATTCCGCGCATAAATTTATCGCGAATGCTTGGATATAAGATACAGTTATCGCATCGTTAATCAAAACTCCGTTGAAATTCCAATGAATATTCTTACATCGATCTAATTTCGGAGCAAAACAGTGATATCAGATGGATTTCTTTTCTATTGATTTGATACGAAATTACAGAATTTTCAAATATTATCCGATCAAGGAATATGAGTCCTGCTGCTTATGCATCCTGCAATTATTAATTTTTCTTCGGTATACTCGATCTATAATTCTAATTTCTCGTATAATTGACAATTCGCGACTAAACATATAGTACATAACGTGTCGGTGTGAAATTATTTATATACACTGTATAATTCGGATTGGTTATATTTATTTAATCCAATGATGCGGCAACTAATTAGTGTCAATCGAATTTTCTCATGGCACAAAGCAGTGAAATATATCCTGTTCCGGTCGAACCGATCCCGATCCCGGTCTCGATTCCCGATTCCCGATTCCCGATTCCCGATTCCCGATCACGTTCGCGTTACGTTACGTTTGATTTTCTATACCCGACGCGGTGCTCTATAGTCTCGATTACACTGCGCATACATATACAGCTATACATAAAATACAAATGAACTAATGTCACGCATAAATGATTCGAAAAGTTGTCACAAATAAAATAGACTGCGTATATAATCGATGATACCTGCCCACTGCCACTGCCACTGCCACTGCCACTGCTACTGCCTGTTGAAGGTATACAAAAAACCGGACACGGGCTTCTAAATCTTCTGCATTTATACACTTTTGCTTTTTTTTGCTTTTGCTTTGCTGCTCATTGGCTCCCTCTATTTCTCTCTCTTTCTCTCTCTCTGTCTATATATATATATATATATATATATATATATATATATATATATATATGTATATATTTTATACTCTCGCTCTATTCTCGACCATTCTAACCGCGGGCATCCTCGATTTTCCCACACCAACCACCGTTCTCACGACTTGAATTTCAATTTCGTTTTTTTTTTTCTTCTTCTTCTTCTTTCTTCTTCACTTTCCTTTCCTTTCCTTTTTTTTTTTTTTTTTTTTTCTTCTTCTTCATCTTTTGCACCTGAAACCGCCTCCTTCGCCTGCAGGTACGATTCCTTGTCATTCAGGCATAGGTATAGATAAAATCGCATTGCAGGTGAAATAGAGGTCTGAAATATCTTTACGAAATTCGAACCCTAATTTTACGTATATATGCGTGGTTTTTCTTTTTTTTTTTTTTCTATCTTTTGTGTTTTCTTTCTTTTTAGTTTTTTTTTTTTTTTCTTTTCTTTTTTCATACCTGTAGAGGGGAACGTATATGAGTCACTATAATGAGAAATCCAATTAATTTTTCAAGTTGTATGGTAATATCTTAAATCTATCATTGTATATCTAGATTCTAGAATTTTTAGTGTGCAAGAAGTTTTTTTTTTTTTCTGTTTTCATTTTTCATTTTTCATCATGTGTATTATATATTCTGATGAAACGACGAAGAGAAGATGATAATTTAATTACCGAGTCGATACGCGGTTTTTTCTTTTTCTCCTCTCTTAACGGATGTGTTAATTTAATTAGAACAAGTTTCTCAGCTAATTAGTTATATATATAGTGTATAGCCAGGTCGTGAAATATATGTATATACATACGTACATAATAAACCTTATACACACACATAGATATATATATATATATAGTATATAGAAAATCGATTAGCCTTTTCATATCCTCAATAATTTTCTTGCTTATAAATATATTACGTTTAAGCCTGGGTATATTTAAATTTCAAATTTGTTTTTTTTTTCTACGAAATAAGGAGGAATTAATCTGTTATACCTACGTTATAAATTTTTCGATCGTTAAAGAAATATTTATCCAGTACGTTTTATAATTTATTACATCAATATAATATCTTAGATAAATATCTTCGACAAATTTTCAAAATAATATGAATCATATTAATATATTAAATTTATATATACAAGATTTTTATTTTTTTTATTTTTATTATTCGAATTTATTAATGAAATTTTAACATACCAATTTTATTGATCAAATCTTAGGTAAAGTAATTATATTATTGAGAAATGTTTAATATTGATAAATTGAAAATTAAAAATAACTTCAATTTAACCTATATGATTGAAATCGATGAAGTTATATCGTAGAAGAAGAAAAAAAAAAAAACAATTCTGCATGCAGTTTGATGAAATTTTTTTTAATAAATTGATTAAAAAAATTGAATATTTAATAAAATACCCCCAAAAAAATGTACGAAATTTGTTAGAAACCAGCGAAAGAGAGAGAGAGAGAGAGAGAAAATAATACCCCTTGATAATGTTCTTACTATCATAAAATCCCATAAACTTTATCCTACAAAAAAATTTTTTTTTTTCTCTTCTCGAGTCTGCGAATTTTCGAATAAACATGTTTACATGTATGCATGTATGTGTACAGCAGTAGATGTATAGAAGTTGACAGATGCGTGAATTGAGTGGGTATAGCAGTAGCCAGTGTCTCGTCAATGAGTGTGGAGGCTGTATAGGCCGATATCACCATGCACAAAGGGTGGGCTGGCTGGTGGTATTGGGTAGATAGGTACGTACTTCTACGTACGTGTAATGGTACTACATTCAAGCCAAGCCTCTTGATGATCCAGATCATCTGGACAACAGAGAAAAGGCGACAGAGAGAGTGAGAAAGAGAAAGAGAAAGAGAGTGAGGGGGATATTCAGGAGTTCGATTTGTTGCCCTAGTGAACAGCATTGTTACGGGTATTATTTGCCACTAATCAGAATAGCTAGGGTCGACTATACTCTGATTCCAGAATGGCTAGTGCCACGCCCTGCTTCTGCTACTGCCACTGCTGCTACTGATTTTACTGCTAGTTTGCAGGGGATTTTCCAACAGATATTATATAGATTCGGGGGAAAAATCGTACCGAAGCCAGCTGATGTGTAAATGCTTATTTGTGCGTTCGTTTCGCCCCCGTTTATATATATATATATATATCTCTTTCTCTTTCGATTTGTATATTCTTTCTTTCTGTTTTTTTTTCTCCTCCTCCCCCCCCCCCCCCCCCCCCCCCCCCGTTTCCGCGAGGGAGTTATAGGAGACAGAGATTTTTGGAAAAATTTTCATCAGCGTGTCATATTCTTTGAGGGTAGATTCCTAGCGCTAAATTTTAGACTCAATTTTTTTCTCACAAAAAATTCGAAGGACCGATACTCTCAGAGATACGAAAGAAAGATCTTGGATGACCAATCGCAGAGCTTATAGGTCGCGTAGATTGGGCACTGCGCAACTTACACTCATGGCTGGCCCCAGATGCGTCACCTACAAGTTCTGCGATTGGTCAACTATGATCATCTATATTATACCTCGGAAACCATTAGACCTTCGAATTTTTGGTAAATGAAATTTAGTCTTAAAATTTTGATTGCAATCAGGTTAACGATCTTTTTTTTATTCCATTCATGATTTTTTGTGAAAAAATTCAAAAAACAAAATATTTGTTTGATTAAAAAAATATTAGAGAAAATTGTAAATATTTCTATCTTTTTTTCTTTTTATATACATATGTATAATTTACATACGCACGTATAATACGAGGAGTAGCTTTATGTACTTTAGTACCTACCTATCTGCGTCTAGTCTGGAAAATTTATACTCTGCATGGCTTCGGTCGTCACAGGCGATAAAAGTGATTACTCAAATGTTGCTAATGTGATTTCATTCGATGGATACTAGTGGTAGTAGTAGTGGTAGTGGGTGGAAAAGGGGGGATAGGAGGGACAGGAACCCATTCTGAAGATTAACAATACGTCCGTTCAACCGTTAGTAACTTTTCGTACATCGACGTGTATTGTACGATGCGAAAGTCGCGTCCTCGACGTTTAGGGGTAGCTCCGAGTCTAATCTAATGCGGGAAGGATACAATTTATCCGCATATACACATACATATATATAATATATAGTATACATGGTATATTCGATTCTAGTCGATTAATTTCGAAAAAAATAAAATTTCGAAAAAATTCATAAAAAAGTTGATAAAAATGATAAAAATTTGTAACTCTATGTATAGAATTCTGATGCGAGATTTTAGTAGACACTTTGGCTTGTAAGTAAAAAAAAAAAATAAAAAATGAAACTTTTAATCATGGTGAGTCACCGCGTAGGTACAGTGTATTATAATAGACCACGTGTCTCGGTAATTAATTGTTGACCCGCGAGCCCGAGAATTTCTCGGTTAGTTTAAATATTGACATTTTCACACCAGCATGGGCATGAGAATATATACCTATGTATATATATATATATACCATATGATGCAGGGTACGGTGCGATAACCTGCATGCGAGTAAGATTTATCCCGGGATCTCTTGATTCTGAGAAAAATTTGTTGCTTAGACGTTTTTTGATTTAATTTTTTCGTTTTTTTGTTTTTTCTTTTACTTTGAGTAAACAACCGTAGGGGGGCTACTATGTCTATAAACGTATCTATATATACAAGCTACACCTAACATATTTAACACCAAGTCACCGTCTGTGACCGGTGCTATGACGTCACTTCCTGTAGGTCTGGCCCGGTGCCCGACCATATTACAAGATACGTCACAGATTACGAAGAAGATCGTAAATTGTTTCGAATCGCGGTTTTTTTTTTTTTTTTTTTTTTCATAAAAAACCAGAACCTCATTAACGTACACGCACATGTGTATATATATATATATATATATACGTGTAGCATTTCGGTGTATATATAATGTACGCTTTGTTAGAATACCCCGTATTCCACCCATAATGTGAATTTTTGTTTGCGATTTAACCGCTGCTTTATATATCTAGCACTAGGTATATGTCTAGGGAATTTTTTCGATGACCTAAAATCCTCTGTCACAATTCCGGATATGGGGAAAAGGGTTAACATTTTTCCCATTACCCCACCTCACATCTATATCTATACCTATACCTATACCTAACCTACCCCACCTACCTACCTATCTAATACTCATAGCGAACGAGTTGGTTGGTCATGTTTCATACCCCGGAAATTACCTGCCATATTATCACGCGAGGACCAAACCAAAACGCGTACCTAGTGGACCCCGTGTCATCGTCTGCGATTTCGAATCGACAAACGTTTCAATATAGTATATATATATATGTACTATGTCATAGAATGAATTTTCAAATTTCGTGCCGATAGATACGAAAAATTTGAAGGGGTTTTCTTTTTTTTTTTTTTATATATATATATTTTGATTGGCGTTTTGTTAACTTGACGAAATTTAACAAATTTGATCTCAAATTCTGCATCAACATTTATTCATCTCTGACTATACGGAAGATCACCGAATTTCACACTGTCGTATAAAAATTTGACGAAATCAAAGATTTCCAAAAATCGTCAATTTTTTACTTCGAATTTTCACGATATTGTTTATTACGGTTTCAAAAGTTGACTAAACCGCGAATTCTGGTTCTAAAAACTTTATTAAACCGTCAATTCCGGTCTTAAAACTTTTCCTCAAATTTCAGATTAGGATCCGAAAGCTTGACGGAATCAGAAACCGTGTAGATTATAATCTGAAGACTTGATAAAGTTCTGAATAACCATATACAATCTAAAAGTTTGACAAAACTTAGAGGATTAACTGCAGCTAAGATTCTTTGAAAACCCAGAGAAGACCGTAGCTTAAACAAAATTGGAGAATAAGGAAAAACTGTAACATTAAATAAAACGACCGTCTCAATTAACTCGAAAACTTTCGTATAACAAATTATACGAATCACTGCGGCTAATATGGCCGAGTGATATCAAACGTGCGATAGAAATGGTACGTACAGAATGAAAATTGAAAAAAAAAAAAAAAAAAATTTAAGTGTCTTTTTTTTTTTTTATCTTATCTTATCACAATTGCACTACTTTCCGATATGCATATATGTATCACACATCAATGACTATCCTCTCTTCGCGGTGCAATTTATAGATATAGAATAACTAACTGATTAACTTTATATGCGTATAAAATAGTAACGTTTTGAAATATCGAAAAGACACATATCGATGAACCAATGCCATAAGGTCGTAAGCGCGAAAAAAATTTACTTTCCATCGATATGTATGTGGTCTGACATTGGATTGAATCTAGGCTACTTATATACAGACGTATGATGAGTAAATTGAATCTCGATTTCGTCATATTATATACTATACCTATATGCATATATATGAGTAACGTCGCTGTTTCTTATCGAATGTCGAGTGCGCTATGAGCTTAGTACCTAAGTGATCTCCGCAGAGGATTTTGTGGTCTCCAGAGTCTGTGTCATACTGTGGTATACATACTCTATAAACTACGCCAACTGTACTAGTATGTGGTTACTTAGCTCTATTTTTAGGACCCTGATTCTTCTCAACGGTGTATATTTAACTTATGAACTCACACCATAAAATTTAAAGCTCTGCTAACCAGCCTACGAATACCATAATAAGCCACAAGACGTAACGCCTGAACCAATTGTCGAAAAAAAAAAAAAAAAAAAAAAGAAAAGAAAAGAAGAAAAAAAGAGACCATGAAGTTTAGAACATTAAAATTTAGTAGGGGCGGAATGCAGATGTAGCTCAAAACTCCAAGAGTCCAGACCCCCGAAAATTTCGTTATATTTCTCAGGATGTGGAGAAAAAATAATGGCTCATTCTAATCGAGACCGATTTTGCGAAAACCCATTTTCTTCGTTTGAAATTTTTTTTTTTTGAATTGTCTATGTAGACTTTCGGGGGAAATAACCTTTCTCAAAATTGTTAGTCTGTGATAGGGGTATTCGGAAGTTTAACACGACGTGCTAAGTTTCGGATTTCGATTTGTTATTCAATTTTTGATTCTCGAATCAGTATTTCTTCGATTTTGCCCAGTGTTAAACCCTTGGATAACTTTTAGAACGAAATCCTGGTGTTTACGACGCGGTTCGAGAAGGGAGAACGTAAATGATAAATGTATTGCAGTGTATGATCAAAGGCCACCCCATTACTCATTTCGATATAAACCCAGGGTCTGTATTATAGCTATAGGTACGTACGTATTATATTATTCGTTTACCGATAATTTACCTACACGTACGATGAGTTTACTATCATATCACCAGACGAAAAATTGGAATTCGCAACCCTCGAAAATGTGTGTATAAAATAATTTCTATTTATTATTTGAGGGTAGAATAAGCCGGGATTTTCAGTCTCCCAAATCGTTGGGACAAGGTTCTTCTCATTCTTTCATTTTTTCTTTCGGTTTTCAATGCAGGGTGAATATTTGTTCAAGTTGAAAAAATAAAGAAGTGATATTAGGAAAGTAAAAGAAGAATGTAAACTAAAAAAGAAGAAACAAAAAAAAAAAATGAATAAGAATAAGAATAAGAATAAGATCTTCATCCCTTATGGACAAGGGAGGAAGGATCCAACGGAAGGTCCTCTGCTTCCCGGAGAGACAGAGAAAGAGATACACAGAGATGATAGAGAGAGAAAACGGAAAATCAATAGCTATACGCGGGGGGATGAAAGGGAACCCTTTCATCTATCCGAAACACACAACCCCCGGACCCTCAAACTCTCAAAACCTTACCGAACGCCAGACTAAGTGAACCAACGCTTCCATACCTAAAAAAAAAAAAAAAAGAAAAAAAAAAAAACCCAATATTCAATTGATCAAATTAAGAACCGCCCTAAAATTTTGATGATGGGGGTAAGATGTTGAAATTTCTAAAAATGAATAGAAATTTATGAAAAATCAATTGAATTTGAAAATTTTTATCGTTTTCCCAAGTCACACCTATTTTATGAAAATGGACAGCCAACCCTTACCTTTCTACCCCGGCAGCTACAGCTTCCATATAGTAGAAGCGTCTCTAGTTATCATGCCGTTTGTTCTACCTGAAAAGTTCTCCCTACTAATACCAGTCGACAAACCATTGACCCAGATTTTCTACCGTGCCTATATAACTATATGTATGTATAAGTACGGGTAGTTCTAACCCCTCGATATAATAATATAGACGTGGTCTAGATTGGACAATAAAAATATTCCCGTTGTATTATAACGACAGCAACTATACTGGATGTATGGTCCTACTCCAATATTCGTTGGGAATAAAAGTTTTGAGCTACCCGACCCGCAGCTCTTTTAACAACGAAAATCAAAACGAAAAAAAAAAAGAAGAAACAAAAAATCTGTAAATTAGGTTAAAAAAAATATTAATACAAACGTTAGCTGTTTATATTTGCGAGTGTGGAAAAAAAAGTCTGGAATTGGGTAGGTACAGGGTGGAAAGTTACCCCGAATTTTACCCAGCTCGCTTATAAAGGGAAAAAACCATTAATCAAAATCTACGCCCTCGTCGTCATTCGCTGGTGTATCGCTGAAATCAGAACAAACGGTTGCCTTGCCAGACACGTGCGTTAGTTCCCATATTAAAAGGACATATATCAGATGCCCGTATAGCGTATGTATATATATATATATATATACAACTAGTATATAGGCATAGAGAATAGATCTATATGCCTGGGTATTGATAGATTTTATTTTCCCCCCGGGATGAGGGACTGGGTTAAACATCGCAATTTTTTGAGTCCCGAACGGTAAATAATAAATATGTAATATTTTTGAAACGAATTCGAAATTTTATAAATGAGTTTGGAAATATTTGAATTTTGGAAATTAAACCCAGCTGATCCCGGAGAAAAATCTCAGCTCAATATTTCGCGTTCGAGTAAAATAAAGTGGAAGAAAATCGACGACAGTATATAATACATGATGATCAACGAACCATCTCTTTTAACTGATCGACTTTTATTTTATTTACCTTTTATTCGCATCTTATAATATCTATATAGGTATATAATATATATACATGAATAGAATGATCGTGAAGAATATAAAGGGAAGAAATTGCGAACAGTAGAAATTGAAACCCTGAAAAGACCTTTTGTCCTAAATTTCAAAGCGCTGCTTTCCCCCCCACTACCATCTTGCATCGAATGAATGAATGAATGAATGAATGAATGAATGAATGAATGAACGAACGACCACGTAATCATTAAATTACTTTCTCTTGAAAAAGTATTTGATTTTAGTTAGAAAGAAAACGAAGGAAAAGAAAAAAAAAGAAAAATTATAAACAAACGATGTTGATTAATTTTATCGTAGAATAAAAGCGGTTCATCGCCGCGTTAATGAGTTGTACATTTTTTTTTTTTTTTTTTTTTTTCTTTTGCTCTCTTTGTCCTTATAATATTGTTTCGCTGATCGAAGCTGTAAAGAAATTAATTCTCTCTCCTTGCTGCAGATCTTATTTTAATATCCAATTATAACGATATATATTTTTTTCTTTTTTCTATAAATTTCTTTATATCTATATAATCTTGGCAAAGTTCGGAATTATTGTGGTGCGACAATTTTGCTAAATTGATCATTGAGAATCTAGAAAATTTGATAAAATTAAAAAATATTTTAAAAACCCGAAGAATACGGTAATAAAAAATTAGTGGAATTCAAAATTGTTGTAGAAAAAAAAAAATCAACGGTAATAAAACTGTTTCACGAAATTTTGGGTTTCTGGCTTCGAAATTTCGCCGAACTTGATTGAAAAAAAAAAAAAAAACATTACATACGAATTACATACAAGACCTCAGCTTGAAAAATATCGCGGATTTTTTATTTATTATTATTTTTTTTTTCTTTTCTTAAGTCAAGAAAACTTTGTCGAGTACCTGCCTATGTTCGAACTTGAAGATAAAATATTTGCAAACTTGATCAAGTTTGCGAAATCAGTACCTATATGAAATAAAAAATCGTAATCCTTGACATTAAATGGTGAATCATCGTGTAAAAAAATGTTTGATAGTATATAATTGATATCATTATATATCCTCGTTATGTACAAATTGTAATAACCGCAAATTATACTCCAGTATTACGAGCGAATTGTTACATCGCTCTAAGATATAGTAAGAGAATGGCGAAAAAAGGGCTGCACATACATACGTATGTGCAAATTATACGTACATACATACGAACATACATACATACATACATACATCTATGTATGAAACTAAAAGAGGTGAAAAGAAATTTAATATGTATGGATGTATGTATTACGTATGTACGTACGTGTACGTATATGTACTCGAGCGTTATCCGAGTGCGTCTCGCTAATGATGCCGAGTTCATTTTCGACCTGGTAATTAGACGTATATCTCTCAGAGTTTTATTACTTCAGTTTCAGTACCTACCCCCTTTCTTTCTCTCTCTCTCTCTCTCTCTCTCTCTCTCTCTCTGACGAGGCAGTTTTTTCTTTTCTTTTTTTCTTTTCTTTTTTTTACAGCTAAAGCAAAAATCTTCATCGAATGTATGTATATATAGTATATATAGTATAGTATAGTATAGTATAGTATATATAGTATATATAGTATAGGTAGGTATTGTATATACGTTAAACTCTAATTCGCAGTAAATTCTACCAACTTAAATTACAGCTTTTTTTTTTTCATTATTCATTTTTTTCTTTTTTTTTTTTTTGTCTGCAAATCTCTGCGAACACGATATCTATATAGATATTAATTAACGAAAATTGGATATTTTTTTTTTTTTACGTTCATTGTTTTATTTCATAAAAAGTAAAAGTATAAGTGAAATATGAAAATCGACGTGTGACGAAAAACATGATCGATTTGATCGATTGGTTTCAATTAGTTGGTATCAATTTTCTTTTTATTCCGGAAAGAAAAAAAAAAACAAACTGTCATTTTAATTTTTAATTTTTAGTTTTTTTTTTTCCGTTTTTTTTATACTTTAATCCGTGAGCAGCTTTTATATATAATAGCTATCTTTACCGCGTAGGTGAACCTGTTGATTAGCCCTCGATCCTAAAATGGAGCCTCTTACCTGTCGAGTGGGTTTAAGAGAATCTATATTTAAACCTGTGTGCAAGTGCTCTGGCGTTGTTGAAGAAAAAAATAAAAAAAAAAACCAAAACTCTTGTCGAGGTAATTTGAACGACAGATTGAGAAAGGGAGGAAAGTGTAATGGAAATACAAATACCTTGAATGAGAATAAAAAAAAAGGAATTTTATTTTTTTGCATAATATATATCGAGTGACTAATGCCGTAAGGTCGTAAGCGCGGAAAAAAAAAAAAAAAATTTTTGGTTTTTTTCGTGTCAAAATCTTTTTTATGCAATATAACATCTTTTGCGGATGAGAAAAGAGAAGGAAAAATAAAATAAACACGCCGTATATAAACATGAATTCTAAACCATATATCGGATATTGAATATTACATCCTTTAATTTGAAAAATTTAATATTTAAAAGGATCTGAAGAAAAAAAAAAAAACTGTAAAAAAAAAACATCTATCTACATTCTACGTAATATATTATTATATCTATATAGGTATATATACAGTTTGAAATTTATAAATACGAAATATATATGTATGTATATTATATATATGAATAAACTAACTTTCTATGTATAATACATCTAGGTATAATATATAATATTGCCTAAAGCGTATATATATGCGCACGGAAGTTATTTAATAATTTCCCATGAGATTATATCGTCTGCCTCTTATATATGTATGTGCATGTATGTATGAATTATGTATATATATATATATATATAGTATACTCACATGTATACATATATATCATATTTTATTTGGCTTGGTTATTAATTATGGATGGGTAGTTCTTTTTTTTGTCGTTTCTACATATATGCATACACTCTGAGTTATTATTTTCTATATGGGTTATATACTATAGTAAGTAAATATCTCGGTTTTAACAGGGATTAAGTGTATTTAATTGTAAATTTATTAGTTAGATCTATTATGGACTTTATTATATTCTATGGAAAGATACACCTAACTTGAGTTATACAAATATTAAGTGACCAGATCCGGAGATACATAGAGATAATACATAAGAGAAAGAGAAAGAGAGAGAGAGAGAGGGACGAGTAAATTGAAGAAGATCCGTTCTCTCTTTCTTCTTTTTTTCTTTCTTTCTTTTTTATATATATATATATATATAAGTATACGAGGATAAAGTACAACTTCAATTAAACTCCTACATTGGTGTAGAACTAGATTAGAAACAGTCCCAAGAATTCAGAGGAGACAACTGATAATTGAAAAATACTTGAAACAATAAAAAGTAGATAATTTAAGTTTTTTCGAAAATTCGATCTCACTTGGCGAAGTATTTTTTTTTTTTTGTCTGTATGTTTATAAAAAAAAAAAAAAAAAATTTCTACTATAATTCTCTCGAAAGTAATACAAAATTCCAATATAATCGATAGGATACGAGTCGTGATCCAAAATCAAAAAAATTGGAAATTAAAAATTAAATATTAAAAATTGAAAAGTCTAAAATCTAATAATTCCTATGAGTTCAATAGACTGATATTCATCTCCTTTGTTTCACACGCAGATTTACCAACGTAGGTGATATATAGCCGTAAGCTCATACACTCAACAGTTCGGACTTTATCTCGGTTATCTATTTTATAAACGAAAAAATTATTTAAACTTTCTTTTATCTAGAAATGAACAAATATCACTATACGTATATTCGACACTTATATCTATAAAGATTCTTGAAAATAAATTCAACGAATTAACATGAATAATAGGTGATAAGATAACGCGTTGAGATGATTCACCGCTATAATTTCGATTTTTTTTTTTCATTTTTTTTCATTTTTTTATCAATGATAAAAATTAATCTTATCTATCTTATTCACCTGCAGCGTCTTTGTCGCACAATAGTCTCGAATACATTTTTTGGTATTTTTTTTTTTCGTTCGTTCCCTGAATTTTTTGTCTCATTTCACTTTTATAATATTTTCGAAAAATCGATTTGCTCTCGCAACGGTTCCTTGTACTCTAATGTATTTATCACGTGAGTTTATAAAATACAGTCGATTTCGTAGATCCGATCTGCGAATAGCATCTGAGTCATTCGACTATTCACTCGTCGAAAAGAGAAACACAGCTAGTTTATCTATATCTTGCTTTTAGTCTTAAATCTATATACGTATACCGATACATGTATAGGGTGCAGGTTTCAAAGTATTTTGCGAATATTTCAAAGCGTCGCGTCGTGTCGCGTCGATTCGATCTTTGTCAAAATTGGGATCAAAATAATTATTTCTAAAGTAATCTTCTAAAATTTTCAAAAATTATTCTTTCTTTTTTTTTTTTTTCTCTCTTTTCTTTTTTATATATTATACATTGAAAAAGGGGTGAAGTTTTCGTTAATTCTTAATCCATACGGATTTATCATGTATAATGGTAGGTATGTATGTACATATTATAGAGATCGGATTTATAGTATGTATTTTGTTGTTGAACATATATACAATATCCAAATCATCGTGTCGATTTACCGCGTATAGAACTAATTTATGATAAATACAATACAATTGTAGTATCTATAATTATGGTTAATAATTTATTATACTCATTATAGTCAATCAGTGTTTATATTATTGAATTATTCGTTATCTGAGCCAGAATGATGTACATATGAACAATATGACGCGTATTGATTCTTAGTTCGAATAATTATTAATAATAATAATAATGATACAATAATGATTTGAATAAATTTGAAAAATTGTATATAAGTATGTAAATAATACCTCGCATTATGTATTACGAATATATAATCAGTTATTTAAATTTGTAGAATTTTATAAGGTCGTAAGCGCAGTTATATAGAACAGTTTGGCATTCCGAAAATCAAAAGGTCGTGATATATATAATTCTTTTCGTATATATACGTATTTACGTAAAAAAAAAACTTGAAAAAATTACTGATTTTTAATAATTAGAAGTAGAACGGTCGTATCTGCCTTGAAATATATATTAAAAAAAAAAAAGCGATTAATCCATCCTCGTATTATGGCCTTGTGCATTTATGTGTTGAAATTTTTAATCACGAATTATTGATGTGTTTTTTTTTTTTTTTTTTTATTTATAATGTATAAGCGAATTATACGGCATGAAGATAAAATGAAACGACGTTATGTAACCGAAATCGCCTTTTTCGTATCTATGACCTTTATATACCATTAGACACGTGATATATATATATATATATATATATATGTATATGTCACTGCACGCATCTGTAAGTAATAAACTAAACCATGTATATTAAACGTGTAGGTAGGGGGTACACATGTGTAGGTATATGTACGAGTCTCGGCTCGGTGGAAACGAAAAAAAAAAACACCAACAAAAAAAATTGAGGAAAAAAAAATAAAAAATTAACCACATGCTGTAGGTATCAGCTATCTATCTCTATCCTATACGCGTATCATATACAGGAGAGAGCTGAGATGTGATCCGTATGTACATATATCGTGGAAGTTGGAAGATTTTTTTTTTTTTTTTTTTTTTTTTCAAGAAAAAGTTTAGCAGAAGAAAGTTTCCACGGTTTGGTATTGTTTTTTTGTTTTTTTTTTTTTTCTTCTTTTTCTTCTTTCACTTTCTTCTAATTCTCTTATGTTCGAACAGACTTTAAGCAAATCACTGTTTTAACAAAACGAAATAAAAAAAAAAGGAAGAAGTAAAAAAGCGACGACAAAGAAACTGAAGAAAAGGAAACGGAAAAAGCAAATTGCGGTTTACTAATTATAATTATTTTGACGACCTCAAAATTTGAAAAAAAAGCTGCTGCTCTCGGTACTGGTGTTAAAGCGTTAAACATCATCTCCTTCTCTATCCCAATACGACTGTGACTTGGTAACAGCACAGTGACTTGGGCACTAAAATAGTAACTGATATCTGCGAGTTTTGTCAGAGTACAGATATTACAGGGTGATTCAAAATAATTTGTAACGATCATTCCACGGCGTCAATCTTTGTCAAAATTAAGATAAAAAAAAAAAGAATTAAGTATTGATCAGTAATTTTTATGTCTTTTCTTTATTTTTTTCATTTTCAAATCGCGATGCAAAAAAAAATAATTCTTATATCAATTTTTCATCTCCTAATTTTTTTTTTTATACCCTATACCCGTACCCAGTTCTACACCGTCGATGTAAATACGTGTATGTTTCACTCGAATTACAATCGTGATGTCCGTGACGTAATTCTGGGTCCGTACGTGCCTCGAGCGGTCCCATTATTCATTTGATATGGCACGGCCTGACCAGGCAGGCAAGCATGCATGCATGCATGCATGGATAGCATAGCATAGCATAGCATAGCATGCATATACATATCCCATACGGCCATACACCGTGTAATGCTATAGCCTCTGAATATACATATATACAGAGAGATTGAAGCGTTGGTTTCCATTCAGTCAAAGCCAACTCGGCACACTCAAGGTTTTTCGTCTGTTTATTGCAGGCCGACCATCTGCATTTTTTCTCTGGTTGAATTGATTTGCTTGCGGAAGATATCGATTCGAAAAAAAAAAAAAAAAAAAGTAGATGGCCAGCCTGCAATAAACAGACGAAAAACCTGGTGTGTTCCGAGTTGGCTTTGACTGAGTAGAAAACCAACGCTTTAATTTCTCTGTATATATATTTACCATATACATATACTGGGACTTTATCGCTTCAAGGAAAAGATATACGCCCTACCCCTTTCCTCTTCCTTCTCTTATTTCTCCTAGCAGCTATGTAACACATATCGCACTAGGTATATATAACCTAGTCACTAAACACACGGTAAGCTTTAGCTATCGGATAGTCATGACTACTTACTTTCACCCCAATATATATATATATATATATATATATATATATATATATATACATACATACATATCGTGCGTGTACACCTTCGCGTTTTCGTACACGTAATCGTAAACAGAAAGGGGATAGAGACACGCATATATGTTAGTATATATAGTACCATATACCTAGGTGAAGATAGGGTGTCTTGGTTTGAATAATTGACTAGTTTATTCAAATATTAAAACGCCCTATATAGTCATTCTTCTTTACCCCGAGTACGCATGGTATATAGTTATAGGTGTAATCATTCGAATTATACCGCGTGTTTAATGATATAAGCTCGTAAGTACTGAAAATGCGATTTCGGTGAAATAAGCTCATACCATTTTTCTTAATACCGTAATTCGCTATGAAAATAAATAAAACGCATAAATAATTCGAAATTAAGAATTTGAAAACCTGTATGCCAAATATCGTATGTGGGAAGATACGACCTTCTACTTCTGGCTTTTTAAAACAACGAATAATTAATAATTGACATTAATCTCTTCTACTAGACAAATTTTGTAATTGCCACGTTTTTGAACATATTTTCAGACTTTTTTTTTTTTTTTCTTTGATTATACATCGGAAAATGATTGTACGATTTTATTATTCACAAACTGTCGTATAGTATAATCATATGCCCCCCGACCTTAAGCCATCTTATCAGACACGTGGATACATAGATCGTGAATTTTTCAAAAAAAAAAAAAAAAAATCATCCCTTCTCTTCCTTATTTTCTTAATCTTTCTTATTTTCATTTAATTCCTCAAAAACGTTTCTCTTTCGTATTTTCTTGTTTGGTCTCTGATTGAGAGGTATGTTAATATTTAGTGTACCTATATATATATGGATAAGCACACGCGGTAGTGGATCAACGACCGTATAAAAGCAGCCATGCTGTAAGTAATAGTAGGATAAAGAGAAGAAAAAAAAGAAGGAAAAAAACTGAAAGAAAAGGAAAGGGATGAAAAAGAAAAAAAAAAAGCAGTATTATAGGAAGTATTACCGGAAGGGCGGGGACGGGGGGGGGGGGGGGGGGGAGCAGCGACGTGAGCATTTTATATACAAATAGCGGATAACTATAAATCCGATAAGGATATCGGGCGAAGGGATCGTGCTAAAAAGGTAAGCACACATTTTCGCGATATCATCCCTCTCGCTGGCTCTTCTTCGGGTCGTAGGAGATAACTATAAGAGATACGACGTAAATATACCAACGTCTTTCTCTTTCTCTTTTTCTCTCTCTCTCTCTCTCTCTCTCCCCGCACCATTTTCTTCTTAGCCGCAGATAAAAATGGAAAAAAGAAAGACGAGACGAAAAAGAGAAAGAAAAAAAATATATATTCACCCGCGACTTATCAGGGTGATACGTTTTTTTTTTTTTTACCTATATATGCATATGTGAACGTAAAAATCATCCGGCGTTGAAAAAAAAATTTAGTCAAGAATTGAGATTGAATGATTTATTATGAATCGGAAATTTATACGAGAAAGGTTATACCGAGTAGAAACAAAAAAAAAAAAAAAAATTCATCTCATTGGCACGGAATCTCTTATACATATAATCTTCTCTTTTTTGTTTAGGGTATTCCGTGCCAATGAGAAACAAATTTTTCTTTTCTTCTACTCCGTGTAAAATGCTTGATTTATAAATCTAGGAATTATATGGTATATTCTAAGTAAAAATGAGTTGTATAAATGCCCTGTATTATTTTCAGTGATATTTTTTTTTTTTTTTTTTTAATTGGTACGGAATGTCCCGTATAATCTTGTACCCCTCGTAGTTATACAGTTGCATACTTTTAATCAGCGATGGCTTAACGTCGTTTTCCCTCAAAGAAGTTCCCGACCTCCCAGGTTTGATATTTGAGGTTAATCTTCAGGCGACGAGTTTCTCGAAAGAAAATATAAGTAAGAAAAAAGTAAAAGAGTAAATATAAAGAGAGAAAAACTGCTCGGGCTTTTTAATTCGTAATTACTTACTTTCAAGAATTTTCTTTTGCTCTTAACCAACTACCCCTACCCCTGCCGCCACCCTATCGTGCGAATACTTTGTGCTCGGTTTTAGCTAACGATTTGTTCTTTTCGTTTTCCAGGTATCCAGACGCGGTTACACCGCCTCTAAACTACATCTGGTCATACTTTTGGCAGCGGTGTTGAACTCCGTTGGAAAAGCCGCGACGTTTTGCCCCAACGGATGTGTATGCGACGATGAAACCCTCGTCGTATCTTGCGTGGAGGCGAATCTCGACGTTATACCGATCGCCTTAAATCCTAGCATTCAGAGGATCGTACTTAAGGAAAATAAGATAAAAATTGTCGACGCTGCTTTCCAGTTTTACGGTGATCTTAAAAATGTAGATCTATCGAATAACCATCTCGTTACGATACCGAACAATAGTTTCGAGGCGCAAAAACACCTGGTTGAACTTCACCTGAAACACAACAAGATATCGGCTCTGACCGAGCGGACATTTCAAGGGTTGAAATCACTTACGGTTCTTAATCTACGCGACAATTACTTGGAGACGTTGAGAAACGGCCTTTTCACTTCTCTCACCAAACTCGAAGAACTTGATCTGGGACAAAATCGTATATCGAATGTAGACCCCGAGGCTTTTCAGAGGCTTGGCTCTCTGAGGGTACTTTATCTCGACGATAATCAACTCAGAGGCATACCATCCCCTGCGTTGGGACCGCTAAACGCACTTGCCGAATTGCACATAGGCTTGAACGCATTTTCATCACTTCCTGACGACGGGTTTAACGGCCTAAACCGACTCGCTGTTCTCGACGTGACTAGTGCCGGTCTTGACAATGTCAGCGAGGGTGCATTCCGGGGTCTTACAGCCCTCAGGACCCTAAAACTAGGCGGTAATAAACTAAGAGAAGTGCCAACCAGACAACTGGCGACTTTACCACGCCTTGAAGAACTTACACTGGGCCAAAACGACTTTACTGCATTGAGAGCGGGGGCTTTTCACGGATTGTCAAACCTCAAGAAGCTCGATGTGTCCGGTGCTAAAGTACTGACTACCGTGGAACGCGGTGCATTTTCCGACAACGCTAATCTCGAGAGCATATTTCTTAACAGTAACAAGCGACTATTGACCATGGAAGACGGAGCTTTAGCTGGACTTCCAAATCTGCGACATTTGGTCCTGAGGGATAACGCCTTCACTAGTTTCTCGGAGTCTCTCGTAGCCTGGGGTGAACTGAGGAGATTAGATCTGAGCGAAAACCCTCTAGTATGTGACTGCGGTATTCTGTGGCTCTCGGTGGTACTAGCGGCGAGAAATTCTAGTCCAGTTGTTTGCGCCGAACCCCAAGAATTACGCGGAAGATCTCTTAAGGGTATGGCAGCGGACGAACTTGGCTGCGCATTTTCTGACCCAAGAAGACAAGCGCTGGTAGCTACCCTAGGAGGAGCTGGACTCGCGCTATTCGCTGGACTTGCTTTGCTGCTTTATTACAGATGCAGAAGAAGGGTACGCGACGCACTTAAGGATTATAAAAACCGGGCTATATCTAGGAAGGAACACGAGTACCAGAAGACATTCTCAGACGATGAAAATTACATCGTAAGAGCTGCCCATGCACAGCAACAAGCACAAGTTGCCGCGGGCCTTAAACCAATACCGGTTACCGAACTGTAGCTAGAACTTAGGGCGGCGAGCCCCGGTAATGGAGGCGTTTGGTTTCTTCCTCACGGTGGAACAGCGCCTGCAGATGGTTTCACATATATCGATGGTGAAACTGCACGACAAATGCGAAGTCGACCGGGGACACTGCCCTGCTCGGGTATACAAAGAGGAGGAGGAGGAGGAAATGGCAATGGCAATGGCAACTTGTCCAATGTTGGTGGCAATAATAATGGAGCTGGTAATTCGGGGGTTGAAACAAACGGGTCAAATCCCAGGATACACATGTCCAGTCATTCTCTTAGAAGGAACAATCATCAGCCACCAGCACTTCCTGCCAGGGGTGATAGTTCGATAGAAAGTACGAGGTCTAGAATCCACAATGGTATACCTGGACATCCTCCACCGCCGCCTAGACACCCTCCACCCTTTACGCAGTCTTCGTATCCCACACTTCCGGTTAACGGACACACACAGCATCATCATTATCATCATAGAGATAGGGAAAGGGAAAGGGAAAGGGAGAGGGAAAGGGAACGTGAGAGAGATAGAGAGAGGGAACATCATCATTATCACCAGAAACACAGAGACGCATTGGAACAAGATCTTCAGGATCATCGTGACAGGAATGGTATTATCGGTACATATAGAGCCTGAGAATACAAGGCCGATTCATATATGGTATGATACGATCCGAGATAGGAGGTGGTTTGTCGAAACGTTGATTTGAGAAGAAAGAAAGAAGAATAAAACGTTTGAAAAATTGAAGACTGAAAAGGTAATTTAAAAGAAAAAAAAAAAAAAGAAAAAATTTAAACAAAAAAATTAAAAAAAAATTAATCAATGTTATACGTGTATATGGACATTTATACGATGCAGCTAATTAAAAAAAAAAAAAAAAAAAAAAGTATATGTTGGGGAATGATAATCAATCCTTTTTAAACACGACGAAACTATATAACTATGTAAAGATGCGAGAGAGAGAAAGAGAGAGAGAGAGAAAGAGAGGAGAGAGATGAATAGGGTTTAAGATGTGCCAAGAAGAAGAAAAATAAGGAGATGATGATGATGATGAATATGAAAATGAATAAAAGATAGTGATGAGACGATATCTCATATTTTAATTAATAACATGATTAAAACTATATTCTTTATTCGTATGTATATCATATATATATATATTATATATATATATATGTTCGGCTGGAAAAATTATATTTCGATAATATAATAAATGATGAATAAATTTAAACCCTAAAATCGTACCTTATGATAAGCAATTCTATTTGACTCTGTGGTGAGAGTGATGATGTTTATTGTTGAATTTTACTTATTATTTTCTTTTTTCTTTTCTTTTCTCTTTTCGCTATTTTTCATTTTTCTATTTATGGAAAAAAGATAATATAGTATAATATACATATGGGTGAAAAGAAAGGGACGAAGTGTGAAGTGAGAGAGAAAGAACCTCGTGTAACATAGTAATAATAATAATAATATAAAAAATAATAATACTAATAATAATAATAATAATCTAAAAAAAAAAGAAAAACTGACGAAAATTTACATATGAATACGATTATATATAAATATGAATATAAATATAAATATAAATATAAATATAAATATAAATGTATAATGTATATTTATATTATTTATATTTATTCTGTACAATATTATGCTATTTATTCTATAAACGGTCGACCTATTTTCTAAAACACCAATAATTGTCTAGTGGCTGACGTGATAGAAGACGTTGTGTATTATATATTATAATAGTTTAGGCTAGAAGCACGTCAATTCCCTGTTTAAATGAAACATACCATATATCTATGTGCGCCTAGTTTATCATTATTTATTTCATTTTTTTTCTACATTTTTTTTTACATTTGATCACGATCATTCCTATAGGTATACACATTATTCTATTGTATCATAGAATTTTTAATTTTCAATTTTTTTATTTTTCTTGTTCAACTTTCACATATGATATGTATATCCTTGTTTTTTAATCGTCTTTCATTTGGGGAAAAAAAAATAGAACAAAATCTCGTCCCAACACATAACCATATAGTATATTTTGGTCAGCGTTCGTTCGATAAATAAATTATATTAAAAAAAAAAAAAATTACATATTCTACCAGCTAGGTACTTGTTGTCACCTGAATGAAAGATTTTGGATTTCTTGAATTGAGTGTACTAGCGGTGGAATTCCATCGCCATCTTGGGTGAGAAAAGGTGATTGCACCTTGGCCGAACCTCGAGAGGTAGGGAGAATCGCGATCAGTGCTTTACTTTTAGCTTATTATACTAACTCTCTCGGTGAGTGAGTAATATCTAGACTATCTCTTTCCGGATTTTATTTGCATTCGCATTTGCAAATTTTTTACGTTTTTTTCGTTCTTTTTTTTTTTTTTTTTTTATTTCTCTTTCCTTGGAAAGGAAAGAAATTTTACGAAGAAGAAACACTGACCAAATTTGTTTAAAAAAACAAAAATTAAATATAGGATAAAAAAAAAAAGAAATACATACAATTTTTGATTATTTTTTAATATGAAGGGGTCAAGCGATTTTTGGACAAAGAAAAAGGAAGCTATCAAGGGAAATTAATAATTCGATAAGATACGGAGACGCATAAGACTAAATTGATATCTCGCGTTTAGGGTGCTCGTTGGTGGGGGTTTATATCGTTTACTTTGAAAGATTTAAGAATTTATATATAAATTGAAAATTATACAAGAAAATAAATAAATAAATAAATGAATAAAAAGAGGGAGATAAATTTAATGATGCAAAAATTTTCAAAAGGAAAAAATAAAATTCGTTTGCACGATGATTAATTTCTCATTTTCAAAAACGATGGAGTACCAATTTTTTATATTGATCATTATTATTATTTTTTCTTTTCTTTCTTTCCCTTTTTATTTTCCGTCTTTTTCTATATCCTCGATATTTATCCAATTGAAAATTTGACAAATTGAAAAGAAAGAAAGAAAAAAAAAACTGAAAATAAAATAAAATAAAATAAAAACAATCGCAACAACAAAATAGAGAGTTGTTATTATTATTATTATTATTAATAATATAAATGAAGAAATATTTCTATATATGTATGATATATTTATTTAATAAGAAAACAAAAACAACAAAATGTAAAAAATAAAGCAAAAAAATAAAATAAAATAAAATAAAATAATAAAAAAATGAAAAAGAACACAGAAACGAAAAAAAAAAACGGTTTCACATATGATATATCAAACATTAATCCTATAGCATCTGCGAATACCGAGTATACAAAAAAAAAAACGAAAAGAAAAAAAAAAACATATATCACTGCCGTTTTTTCTTTTTATTTTATGCATTTTCCATTTCAATCAGATTCTAACAATCGGTGGTATACAAAAGACGAGAGAAAAGTGTGTAAGTTAGAGAAAAAAAAAAATTAAAACAAAAGGGGATAGAGTGAAAGAGAGAGAAGGAGAAAAAAGAAAAATGAGATAATTTATGTAATTACTTGATTAATCAATTAATTGAAAATACAATTATACAAGAAGGAGAATATGTCATGTGTAAATTTTTTAATGCTAGTCCAACAAATAAAAATTGAATAATAATAAGTCGATGAAGAAATATACTATAATAGTGTAACGATTAATAATTAAATAAATAAGTTTAACAATATGATTAATAAAAGAATATTAAATTATTGTACAAAATTTATTGGTATGAAACAAAAAATAAATAAATAAAAAAGAATATTGGTCTAGGTTCTAAGGGATTTATCGTTTATAATAAAAACATTATTATCTATCATTAAAAACAAAACAAAACAAACAAACACTATGGTCTTTATACATATTTAATAATATTATGAAAGAAAAGAGAAGAAGAAAAAAATATAAATATAAATAAAAAAACGAAAGAGAAAGAAAAGGAAAAGGAAAAGGAAAAGGAAAAGGAAAAGGAAAAGGAAAAGGAAGACGAAGAAGAGAGAAATAAAAATAAAAATACGGCTCACTGCTCCTATACATTTATATTATATACATATTATCAAAAATGCACAAGAATTATTATCATTATTATTAATATTATTATTATTTATTTTTCAATTTATTAATAAAATAATTCGATCTTTTTTTTTCTCCTCTTCCTCAAGCACTGCGTATACATATAGCTATACCATACATGCATAGGTATAGGTAAAATATACCTAATATAATTTTTAACCATACGGTGTTTAGTTTTAATTAATATAATTATCGTGAATGATATGAATGAAGGAAATTATTATTTTTTTTTTTCTATTTATAATAATATTAATAATTATTATTATTATTATTATTAATTATTGATTATTGATTCGTTTTTGTTTTTTTGTTTTTTTTTTCTCCTGTGTCATTATAATTATCAGTTCGAAGCAAAAGTTGAAAAGAAATAAACTTTATTGTAAATTCGTGTGTAATAAATTATTAAAAGCACAAGCCTTATCGACAAAGCAATATATAATACACTCGCAGAGGCGCCCATGCAGGAACTGGTTAGAAAAAAAAAAAAAAAAAAAAAGAATATTTTCAAAATTATTATACGTATATATTTGTATAAATATTCCCGTTTAGTACTACCCCCGTAGACCCTTGTATCATAAATTGTTCTATTTTTTTTTTTTTCTCTTTATTATATTTATTTTTAATTTTTTTCATATATAATTTTGTTATTTTATTTTTTGTTTAACAAATTTTTTTTTTTTGTCTTTTTTTTCACATGGCTGCTCTCTCCTATAAATATAAATATATATATATATATATATATATATATATATATAAAAATATATATACTTATAAATTATTATCGCAGGCCTATATTTATTTAAGGTCAGTTATTTATGATTCCTTCAGTCATTTATTATATTCGTTGGCGATTAAAAAGAAGAAAAAAGAAAGAAAGAAAGAAGAAAAAACCGTTCAAAGTGTAATTATAACGTATATATAAATACAACGGGGAAAAGTGAATTCTGATCTTAAATTATTAATATCATTATATGTAAATAATTTATTCTTAATTATTATATAGTTAATTATTCAGGCCTATCTGCGTAATATTCTGTATAATCGGATTTTCACTGCACTCTTATACTATATTATTAGCCGATCTATAAATTATATTAATTAAACGCTGTATATTATTATTGACGAAGAAGAAAAAAAGAAAAGAGAAAGGAAAGATAATGAAACTTAAGAATCGTTTTTAAATTCATTTAAAATACATGATTATTATAAATACGAGAGAAAAAAAAAAAAACTAAAGTGCAGATAAATTAACAATCGATATACTATATATATATATATATATATTTATATATATATATATATATATATATATATATATATTTATATATAGGCGATGTAAATATATAGGCGAACGAATGATATGAATATATCTATATCTCACCCCTTTAATTATATAAAAAGAAAGAAGAGGAAAAAAAAAAAAAAGAAAAAATGAAAAAAAAAAAAGAAAAGTAATTAAATAAGTAAATAAATAAAAACTCAAGTTATTCTGTACTTTTGAAATACATTATAAGAACGCGAAACGACTGCGAGTTTATTTGCCAAATTCAAAGGCGATCGCAACCTATTTCTTTTATCGCCTTTGAATTTGCAGCATATGTGCTCGTACATCTCGAGGTTAAATACGATATTAATTAATAACACTATTATATATATATATATATTATATATATAGGTATATCTCAGCATTATTTTGTACATAAACAACTTTATCAACAGATATTCAAAAAATCATCAATAAATCTATATATAAAAATGAATGTTATCGATATTATTCAATTATGTATACATACATAAGTATATATGCATCACCTAAATCTACCTAATAATTCAATTCTAGGGAATCGCGTCTTCTCGCTAAATTGACGACTTAGGTGGCGGGCTGTTGAGTAGGAGGTGCAGGACTGAAAACTGTACATAGTATGTATGTATGTATGTATGTATGTATGTACCGCGAACCCGCAAACCAGATAATGCCAAAATCATGACACCGGCGTGTCTCTTAGCGGGTTATTAAACTGGGATCTGGCTCGGAAACTCCTGCCACTTCCGTGGGTGCCAGCAGCGTTTCAGTGATAAAACCCAGTTTCAAAACCGCTAACGTATACCGCAAAAAGAGACTCTAATTTATGTATGCAACATAATTACAAAGCGAAAATGCAGCAGAACCTGATAAATTTTCATATTCCTGCACCGGTGGTTTTTTTTTTTTTAAATTTATTTATTTATTTTTATTATTTTTTCAACAATAATATATTCACGATGTATTCCTTTATCGCTAACAATTCCAATTGATTACTCACGCGACTACAGTCACAGTATAACCCAACCCTCGCCCCGCGTATTCGCGTATAACTTTATTAGTTGTATTTCGAAAACTTTGACCCAGAAGAGGGGTGCCGTAGGACCGGATCTCGCAAAAACCTGTTACGTTAATTACGATCTCGTTAATTACCGCCCTGATTATTTCACTCCCCGCGGATACTGCGGCGTTAGAGTTTGAAACACGGGCTAAAATGAACCTTCGGAAATTCCAAATTTTCCCCAAGTCCGTCCGTTCGTCCGTCCAACCGTCCTTCCTTTCTCGTATTACAGCTTCAACAGCTTCAGCAAATAAACGGGTAAGTGACCATAATTTTCATCACATTAAATCATTAATAATGAACGAAAATCAAGCGTCAAATTCGCGTGTAGATAAATCATATATATTTTAGGGGTAGTATACATACCATGTATACCTATACATACGGTATACGAGGATTCACCGAATTTCCGACTACAAACTAAACTTGTAATTACTGGGTGGTATGAGGGGTAGAAAATTATTAATTGGAAGTAGAAATTAATAGTTTGTCGCAAGCCGAGAGCTCGGAATTCACGTACTCTAACTCAGCTCTGAAAGCGTTCGTCCCCTGGCTGCCTCTTCACAGAGTAGTTTGTCGCGAGGGATTTCACGAATTTTCAAACTAGTTTAAACCGAGAACTCGGCTCTGGTTCTCTTTTTCTTTCTCTTTCCATTCCTATTTCTATTTCTTTCCACCTGTATTAATTCCACTTTATACAATTAACGTAAACGCTGCAGTGCTGGTTAATAATTAGTTAATGGCCTGGAGAGGAGTGTACAATATAAATAAAAACCATCAAGTATATGTGTGCGGGGTGTAATTAAATAAATCGTCACTAGTTATTACATAGTTTTGAGAAAGGGGTGCGGGGGATGGCATATCCAAAGTTTCATGGTTCCTTAATTCGAGGAACCAGCTACCGCTAGCGGTGGAGAAGCGCTAATATATATGCAAATGAACTATTTGATAAATAATTCAGTTTTCAGTTGAGCGTCGGGTTAGGAGCGGTTACGATCTGCAGCTGTAATTTACCCGAATTAACTTCACCGGTTCCCTAGCCTTAGCCTTCGCTCCCTTTTAGGTCCCGAATAAACCGCCTTCTATATATTCTCAAACTACGCGACGGGGCACACATTATAATACTACGCGGGTTCTGAGTAGGTACGTAATTTGATTTACGACCTCCGCATCTAGAGCTTTTAATGCTATATTTCATTTAACGCTATCAAATTTACTCGAACGTGAATCGCTTCATATAGTTTCACTCCACAATACTCGAATCAAATGCTAATTTCACTAAAATGTGTTGATTTTTACCGCTTCTCATTTTCGAATGATATAGAAATCAGTCATTTCATCCACTGCATAGTTTTAATTGTTGCTATTGAATTACTGCATGCATTACGGGGGCAACGAACAGTGAAATTAATTTTATTAGCCAAAAACAATAGTTCTATTCAAAGATAATCATTATTCAACGATGATACTTGTTCAAATATTGAATCAGTATATCTTATACCTTTTTGCATGCTGAAAATATCTAAAATAAAAAAGCGAGCACTGAAAGTCTCTACGATGTAAATATATCCGGAAAAGAAGGACGTTCCAAGCGCCTTATTGCAGGCAAGCCATGTAGCGAGCCTTAAACTCCGCCTAGTGATATGCGACCCGCATGCCATTCTTGCGACTCCTCACTCGTCTCGCACCACGAGGTTGTCCAGGCGGTGGCGCTTCCAGTTTTGTGATGGGGGATTCACGAAGTATTTTTGCCGCAAACGACGGGCGGCAATTGGTATGAACTTTCTGCGCTATTGAATTTGTTATTTATTGCTGAAAAATGATTAATACTGATTCGCAGGTCTGTTAAATAGGTTTTTATCCACCAGATCCACCGCAATACCAGACAATCATTTTCGAAACGATTCCGCAGATGAGCCAGCGTATTCTGATATCAGGAACTGAGACACTGTAGGTAAAGAATGCCAGCAAGAGTTGTTTGTTTAGTAGGAATGAGTCGCAGAGAGGAAACGGTGGGAAACAACGAAGCAATTGATCGCTGATATATCTGAGAATTTATCTAATGTAGTATCAATAGAATAAAATTGATTGTCGGAATCCGTACATACAATTTGTAATTGTTTCCCTGAAATAAATACGTTTACATTGCAATTTATCAAATCTTTTTATTTACTTCCTGACGTACATAAGTTATCATAATGAATATATATATATGTATACCTATACAAGCCTCATACAACCTGTACGAAGTATCGTCTAAATTGAGGCCAGCTTGCTTGTCCCTTTTTCCCGCCAAAATTTCAGAACACCTCCTCGGGTCAGATGTTCTCCTGATAACAGGAGCATTTTTCGACTTAAAATTATTCTAACTCTTAAAAATGCTAGTATAGATAAGCGATATAGCGACGTGCATGAAGCAGCGTATGCATGCCGATGTCGATAGGCGACCAAAATTTTCGAACACCTCCTTGGGTCAGATGTTCTCCTGATACCAGGAGCAATTTTCGACTTAAAATTATTCTAACTCTTAAAAATGCTAGTATAGATAAGCGATATAGCGACGTGCATGAAGCAGCGTATGCATGCCGATGTCGATAGGCGACCAAAAATTTTCGAACACCTCCTTGGGTCAGATGTTCTCCTGATACCAGGAGCAATTTTCGACTTAAAATTATTCTAACTCTTAAAAATGCTAGTATAGATAAGCGATATAGCGACGTGCATGAAGCAGCGTATGCATGCCGATGTCGATAGGCGACCAAAAATTTTCGAACACCTCCTTGGGTCAGATGTTCTCCTGATACCAGGAGCAATTTTCGACTTAAAATTATTCTAACTCTTAAAAATGCTAGTATAGATAAGCGATATAGCGACGTGCATGAAGCAGCGTACGCATGGCGATGTCGATAAGAAAAGTCTCAACTGCCAGAAAAATCATCCCATTTTCTGGCAGTTGAGACTTTTTTCGAGGGTCATATGCCTGGCAGTTGATACCTCAAAATTAACTCCTAAAAATGAGGTGTCAACTGCCAGGCATATGACCCTCGAAAAAAGTCTCAACTGCCAGAAAATGGGGTGATTTTTCTGGCAGTTGAGACTTTTTTCGGCGTCATATGTCTGGCAGTTGACACCTCATTCTTAGGAGTTAAGTTTGAGGTGTCAACTGCCAGAGATATGACTCCGAAAAAAGTCTCAACTGCCAGGAATATGACTCCGAAAAAGTCTCAACTGCCAGAAATGTGACCCCCCGACCGAAAGTCTCAACTACCAGAAATATGACCCCGAAAAAAGTCTCAACTGACAGAAAATTTACTCTGAAAATAAGGCATCATCTGTCCGGCATACGCTGCTTCATACACGTCGCCATATTATAGCTTATCTGTACTAGCATTTTTAAGAGTCAGAGTAATTGTAAGGTAGCTGCAAATACATTAAATCTTAAATTTCCTACTGTTCTCATTTGAAATGAATCATTATAGGGACGGGAAAGTGGAAAATAACACAGCAATCGATTATTCATATATCTAAGAATTTATTGTTGCAGCATTGATACAATCGTATTTATCGTCAAAGTTATGTACATACATAAATTGTGATTGGTTCATAGAAATAAATATCAAATATAAATTATTCGACTATCTTTATTCGACTATGCTTCCTGGCATAGGAGTTATCATGAAATAAACTACGTCTCTATTACAATAAGATCCTACTTACAATAACTAATTTGACGAAGAAGGACGAGTGTTATAATATTATTGCGTTCGGAATATTTCTATCGAGTCTTGTTAACGCAACCCCATACGTACCCATTGACGCCACAAGGACCACTGAGGTCACTGATCTCGTGACAGGTACTATTATCCTAGCGGGGCGACAAATGGTATAGCCATCTCGCGGCCGCATTGTTGAACTATTTTCTGCCGATAACGTGCTTTCCCGATAACTTGCTGTGCCGATAACTTGCTCTGCCGATAACGTGCTCTGCCGATAACGTGCTGTGTCGGTAACGTGCTGTGCCGATAACGTCGGTTTGCTCAGTGTGTGCAATAACTAGAGATTGCATATCGTAAGGCGTACCTATGTTTGTGGCCGAATTAGTTTCACAACGTGACCGCCAGATGGCGATACGATTCCTAAGAAAATGGGGTGATTTTTCTGGCAGTTGAGACTTTTTTCGAGGGTCATATGCCTGGCAGTTGACACCTCATTTTTAGGAGTTAATTTTGAGGTATCAACTGCCAGGCATATGACCCTCGAAAAAAGTCTCAACTGCCAGAAAATGGGTTGATTTTTCTGGCAGTTGAGACTTTTTTCGAGGGTCATATGCCTGGCAGTTGACACCTAATTTTTAGGAGTTAATTTTGAGGTATCAACTGCCAGGCATATGACCCTCGAAAAAAGTCTCAACTGCCAGAAAATGGGGTGATTTTTCTGGCAGTTGAGACTTTTTTCGAGGGTCATATGCCTGGCAGTTGACACCTCATTTTTAGGAGTTAATTTTGAGGTATCAACTGCCAGGCATATGACCCTCGAAAAAAGTCTCAACTGCCAGAAAATGGGATGATTATTTTTGGGAGTTAAGTTTGAGGTGTTAACTGCCAGAAATATCGCTCCGAAAAAAGTCTCAGCTGCCAGAAATATCGCTCCGAAAAAGTCTCAACTGCCAGAAATATCGCCCCGCAAAAAGTGTCAACTGCCAGAAAAATGAGTGATTTTTCTGGCAGTTGACACATCAAACTCAACTCCCAACAATAAGGTGTCGACTGCCAGATTTTTCGTGAATTAAAATACATATGCGCCTGATTATAGATGATTTGAATTTATGTATCACTCAAACGGCATGCGGATTGCACATCGTGAGGCGCATCAATGTTTGCGGTAAAAATAGTTCGGTACTTTGACCTTCATGATTTTAAACTTATAGAAGCATGCGATTCTCATGATTTTTTAATTATAGTCAACGAAAGGACTGGGGAAAGCGATTCAACGATTGATTATTTACAATCTCAAGAGATGTTTATTCAAGAATGCGCCAATTTACTACAATACCACATGTTTATTGGATGAACAATCCTAATACATGAATACTTATTTGAAAAAATTGTAGATGTGATCGTAATACGTATAATGTATTACGTATATCAATGAAAACTACGTATTTGTCACTTTTTAGGGCGGAAAATTAGCTAGAACTATAATTCGGCTATACTAAAACTATTATTAGACTCTAAACTAATCGTTGCAACGATAATACACACATATGCGTACGATGGTATATTCTACCGAGTGTCAAGTACGACGTTCGAAGCATATAATTTCTAAATTGGTCTCTACAAAAAAAGCGAGCTGTTTGTTTTTATTTTTCAGGCCGTCGCGGCGGCCAAAAACAATTCCTTGGATTTCTTTTCCCGCCAGCAAACTTGCGGCAAAAGTAGTTCTTAGAATCGTCGGTGATGACGCTATAATCGAGTATTTAAATGTCGTCTTGCAAATTGCATACAACAAGGTGTGGCGGCAGACAAGTTGCATAAAAAAAGGCGCCGTATGGATATATTTTTGTTCCAGCTTTACGGTAAATTGTATATTCTGAAAATGTAATGAACAAATTGCATCTTACCTACTTGATTTACGATGAAATAGAACTTACCTCACAAACAATAATGTAGATTATCCAGGCGCTAAGAATTTTCAACTTCATAGGGAAGTGAAAGCGCCTGCACACAGGCAGCTCAGAAGTCGAGCATTAGGTTTTATTTCGCATATTGCGTGCCCATTGGCTACGTGGGAACAAAACCTGATAGCTTGATGTTTGAGTTGCCTGTATGCAGGCGTTTTATGAAGCGTTTTCACGAATACTCCCGGTATACAAGAATTTAATGAATTATATCAATAGTGAAAACGTTGTGATTATAATACAAGTCGCTAGATTACCATGAAAGTGATATCCGTTGATATCTAATCATAACTTACGATAATAATAATAGTATCTTTCATTTTATTTTATTTATTTTTCTCTTAATCTTATTTACGTTAGAAAATAAATAATAACATTAAATACTGATGTACAATGTTTTTGCTCCTAATGGTTTTTTCTTTAATAAATATTTACTAAATGGCAGTGAAATTGTATAATTCAAGGGTGTTAGATGAAATTTGGCCAGGAGAGAAAAGATAAACTGCGACATTCTATGAATTGTCAACAAATTCGATCATAAGAATTAATCAGTACAGCACAGAGTTTGTCTAATTGAAGACCGTATGACTTGAAATTAAAATTTTTGAATTTTTTGAAAAAGGAGAATACGAAGAGTTCGCTAAACGCAATATTGGTTGATGAAGATAAGCTTCAAAAGTGCGAAAATATTGTTTCATTATTAAGTAAAACGTTCGTTCTCTTACGAGGATATGCGTATTCGATAAAAAATGAAATGGAATAAGTCATTTTAGCGTAACACCCTTCAATTATTGAATTATCAAATCAATAGAGTTATCATTATATACGATGTGATGAATGATTTTATATACTGTCTATTATCAATGTATGTATTTATATTACGCTATGTTTATACCTGCTAAGTTATATTATATTATAATTAATGTCAAATATAATTGTTTTACTTTATACAAAATTGAAATTTGGTAATTTTTAAATAAAAAAGATGGAATAAAATAAAAATAAAATTCTAATCCGCTTACTGAATGATAAGTCTAAAAAATAATAATAAGAAAATACAAGATGAACCAATCCTCACTTTCTATGGCACTTCTCACCCTCGAATTAATTATGTATACATATAGCTTTATATATCAATCAATCAAGATCATACTATAGTGAGAGCGTTCATCTACATATACCTATGTATATGTAACATATATTAAATATAAATGCGGCACTAGGCTGTCTTTGGAACTGTATAATCGTCAAAAATCACAATCGCGATTATAATAAATTATTCAAATATTTATTGCTGTATTGGACACGAGCTCAAATGAATATTATGAAGCTCTGTCATGTCAGTCCAATCCCGTCTCTCCCCACCTATCATAACATTTCTTATACATCCGTTAAAATTATCCCTTGTTATCAGCGTGCCTTTCGCTGCAGATTCTGTAAAATAATAAAAACACAAATAGAAGAATCAATTACTTGAGATAAAAGAAACCAAGATCATTCATTCACAGGAAATATGCTCACCTGGCAATCCGCCGATGTATAAAGGACTGGAAATCACTCCACCGCGCATGAAGTGGTAGTTTCCATTATTTGGGAGACCGTATTTTTGGTCTAATTCGTCGACCTTGAGTGCGAGCTGCTCGTCATTATACAAAGCCTGAATCCTGTGCCATCTATTATCACAAACTGTGTATGGATTTGAAAAGTGTTGTTCAACGTAGAGTGGATTGTTGTCTCCAAGATCACCGGACATTATTACTTTTCCATTGTAAAGCTCGAGCGAAAGAGACGGCGAGCCACCGTTCGCTGTTATAGAAAGCAAGACGCCAGAGAATTCGGAAGTCCTGAATTCTAACTGAAGTTCCAGCACGGCTCCGAGTTCAAAATTCTTCTCTGCAATTGAAATAATTATACGGATTTACAAAACTTCTAACAACTTATATAACACAGTCTTTGAATCAAATCGATTTCTTATTCATTGTGCGTCTCAAACTAGGCATAGAAATTGGTCTCCACTCACTGTATATCGCGTATGCATCGTCTTGAAAATAGGCGCCGCTTTCAACACTAGGAAAGCACTGTCCAACGTTATACGCTCTACTGGTAGATCCGACCATATCGTGAACGTTTCCATTAACAGTTAATCCCCTAATACATCCCTTGAGGGTTTCTAATTTGACGACAACTTGCTCAGGGATGGGTGTACCGCTCTCGGGCAAGCCTCCTATATACATCATTGTAACAAGGCCTATTTTCCTCTGAATTTTTACTGTCTGAGGAGCCTGGTTATCCACCATCATAGTGAGCCGCCTTTCGTCGTGTCTCACTACAACGTGGTGCCAGTTACCATCGTTGAATGTACTTTTAAATAAGATCTCTTTCTTCTGTCTAGTTTTAACGAGCAATAAAAGCTGCCCATTTCGAACCACCATCAGTAGATAGTGTTTTAATCTGATGCCCTGAAACGGTTGATATTATTTTATATAGAATTCAGCGTTCCATTTCATGTCATTCATCGAACCCTTTGAAACTCACCGGAGTGATGAACAGCAATCCGTTAGGATAATAAGTGCGGAAGTCAAATTCTATCACGTATTTTTTTTCCCAAAATTTTTTGAAATTCAGGTAAAGTTGGGTATGACTGTGCGGTTTGTCCCCAAACTTCAGAGCTCCTGGTTCAAGCGAGTAATACGGTACCTTTTGGCACCCTTCAGGCTGTGTTGACATACCGCGTGACAATGAAGCCGACGTCATATGTGTTGCCTGATCCTTTCCCATGCTTGGACCTGGGCGACCTATTGCTGCATGTTCGAAGGACACTGGCTCATCGAGCCTCAGAATTCTGCAAAAGAAATCAATTATACAAATCGAATTTCACACAGTTTCTTCTTACGCATTCACAAGTTCTATGAAACTCACTCGTCGTTGAAAATTATGTCTTTGATGGCTCCGATCAATGCGACGTTAGTGGTAACTAAATTAGTGTCATTTATGGACCCAGGTAATCCTCCGAAGTAAAGCCCCCCGTTTAATTCCGGAGCTCTAACTGCCGCGCCGGTAGGAAGACGGCCGCTACTTTGGTAGGCATCGTCTACTCTGAGCTCAAGGTCTTTTCTCTTCTTTGTGACGGATATGGAATGGTATTTGCCGTCGTTATAAGTGCCGTTAGATTGTAGAACGGCTTCCCGTTTCCCAGCATTAACACGGACTTGTATTTGTCCGTTTATAAGAGCTACTGAATAGTAGCTGTCCTGAAAGAGCGAATATGTTCAATAGCTTTCTACTTATTTAAATCACGCACAGCATTTACAGCTGGAATTACATCTTCGATATCTTACACTCTGATCTCCGAAAGGAATTTCTCCATTTCTACCATCGCTTGGCTTCTGGAATGTCGAGAGCAAGAGAACAGCATTCCCTTGTAAAGTTCGGAATGAAAAACTGAACGACGATGATATCTTTCTCAAAGTGTGAGCATGGTGCTCTAAATATCCGTTCCCGTAAAATCCGGCGATCTTGATATGCTGGGAAGAGAATCGTCGGATTTAGAATTTAGAACTTTCTTTAACAACTCAGAAAAGCTATTGAGAACTTACCTTATTACCACAGCTTGGCTCAACGCCGTAATACTGTTCCGCCATAGGATCGTACCCTTCTTGGACAAATATATTGGACATGCATCCAAGAAACGATACCGGCGAGGGCAGGTTCAGTTTATTATCAGCTTTGAAGCTCGGAGGAACACCGCCGATGTAATACTTGGCATCAACTAAGTCAGGAATGTCTTCTTTCTTCGGCTGCGGAGTAGGAGCTCCAATTTTTTTGTCGCTGTTATTGCCTCCTATGCTCAAGCTGCACTGCTCTATTCCTTTCCTAAGCTGATAGTGTCTAAGAGCGTCGATTTTCGTCCAATTTCCATTGTTGTATTTATGCATTGAAAGCATTTCCATGCTCGTATTACCTCCGTACCCGATGTGCAGGACGACCCTACCTTCCCGAAGGAATATCATAATGTGTTGACTCTGTAAATACGGGATGGATTAGAAAAATGTGATTATTTCAAGTCAATAAAGGAAGATTTTATGACAAGGATATCCCGCTTACATTCTTTGGATTAATAGCTAGGAATAACAAAGCGTTCTCATCGAGTGTCCTGAACGTTATAGATAGTCCAAATGTGTATTTGCTGTAAGGGCCAGATGTGACTCTGTCCCTCACTGCGTATCCTTCGCCGTTGAAACTGTAAGCTATATCGTCACGAGCATCTTCGACTCTGGAACGAAAAAATGATGAAATTTCATATCTACTCAGTTATTTCTATTTTTTATTATTCATATGTTGATGAAGTTGATTTACCCTTCAACACAGGCTTCGCAAGCCATGTCTGGAGCGCTAGTAATAAAGTTCCATAGACCGATGGGTTTTCCATCTAAAATGACCTGGTGAAGACAGCCGGGAAGGCCGTTAGTTGCAATAATTTCAGTCGGTCGCCTCTGGGATTCCGGTATTCCTCCAAGCCAGACTCTGTCACTGGGTGTTATATCAAAACGGCCATATTCTGGGTTTGTTGCATTAAGTACAGGGAGATATCTACCTGATGACGATGTCTGTTTTCGGACACTCAGCTTACCGACATTTCTTGTTCTGAAAAAACGATCAACTATTGCATATTCTCCTGCGTAAATACACCAGAATTGATCTCCTTGATCATTAAATTGAACCGAACTTACCTTTCTGCCTCAATTCTGTACCAATAATTATCTCCTTGGATATCTCCTGCTTCAATAACTTCGGGATGAGTTACAACTCCTGTACCTCCTCCGACGTTCCACAAAAATCTTATCCTTCTATTGACCATTTCCAAAGCGACAAAATCATCCTGTGAATTAAGATAATGAATTTTATTGCAGATTCATTTTATCAACAAACAAAGCACTTCAGATGTTGTGAAAATTCTAGTAATTCAATTTATTCGCACTCACCGTTATACTGCTTGGTAAATAAAATAGCAATCCTTGTTTATGTTTGTTTTCTATAGCAAATGTGATTACGATATTAGTAGTAGTTCCAGGCTGTAGCATGGAAGGTCTATAAGACCTGACGCACTTCTTGGTATCGACACTTTTCAGGGAAATTCGTATCTGGAAATGTTTTTGTTTGTTATTTTTTTGCGATCAGAGGCGATGAACATGCTGGGAGTTTATAAATAATCGTTACCCCATCCGCTGTGTTTCTAGCTTCGGCTATTTTATCTTTGAGATATTGGAGTTTTACTGCTAAAGTGTCGTTCCATTTATCAAATTCGTTTTTTCGCTTTATAGACGCGTTCGTCAGACTGATAAGCTTCGCATCTGCTCTTTTTATCGTACTTTGAGCTTCGGTAACTGAAATTCAATTTTTAATCAACAATTCTACGTCGTATTCACTTTCCTATTCCACACAGCGAGGAAAATACTTACGTTTTTCACTGGCAAGACTGATCTTCGAATCCCCCTCCTGCTTCAATTCCTGTAGCTTAGGCTTCAGCTCGTTTTTGATAAGGCCCTCGTACTTGTGGATATCCTTGTTAGTCTTTTCAAAAGAGTGCATCACACGCTCATTCTCTTGCAGAATTGATCGAAGGTAAGTTTGTGCTAAAATTAATGAATTTCAAGTTATAAACTTTGAGCAAAGACAAAAACGGAACAATTTATTTTCCGAAATAGTCAAGAATTCAACAAACATTCAACGCTGTTACTCTTCAGCTCTCTCAGCTTAACGTTTATCTGATTATCCTTGATCCCGGTGCTGTTTAGCGTGTCTTTCAGATTAGTGATTCCCTGCTTCTGAGCTTCTAATTGATTGCGTAACAAAATACTTGGCTTTTCATATTTCTTAGCCCGATTCCATAAGTCGGAAGACCTTTCTACCATAGCTTCAGTCACTGCTAGCAAAGATTCGAGCCTTCCTCCGCGGGGAAAAACCTTAAGGAAAAATTCAAAGCGTTTAAAAGTCGGTTTATGTTACATTTTTGAGGAGAGAATGTCTTCACGCTCTCATTAACTACCTTGTTGTGAATTTCATCGCTAATCAAATTCGATTCTTGACCAGCTATTTTTGCTGTGTATAAAGCATCGGCAATATTTTTATACGCCTGACTAGCTTTTAACGGATTTACCGCCTCGTTTCTTGTTTCGGCGAATAAACTGTAATAAGAAACGAGATGAAATAAGTTATCAGGAAGTTTTCCATGAAATTTCTTTTACAATTTGCAATAGTAATTGACCTACGAACCTTTCGTACTGATCTACATATTGGGATAAATTGTGAGCATGTCTTTTAGCCGGTAGAACATACATATCTTCATATTCGTAGTTTAATCTATACAAAATTCCCTCCTTACTAGTTAGATGGTCAGTCAGGTTTGACAACTTGGTTTTCAAGCCTGGTAGATCCTGTTTTTGATTAAAAAGGGATTCAAAATCTTGTGGAAAGATAGAAATTTGTTTTATTATTCGGCTTAATCACCTGAAAATTGTTCTGGCTATCGACTAAGAATCCTCTAGCTTCATCGACGAGTGTTCTTCCTTCGTCAATAGATTGAACAGTCTCTCTATTCAGTGTGTTGATCTGGGAATACTGTTCTTTCGCATGGCTGAATCCCATTTCATTATCTTTGTACAATCCATCATAAGTGAATAAATTTTCCATTATATTTTCAATGATGGTTTTAAAGTCGACGACCTTAGCGTTACATTGACTAGCGTATTTCTTTATATCAATAACACCGATCTCCCCGTCTTCCATGGAATTCAACCAGTCTATGTAATCTGTTGCGTTGCTATTAAATGAAAATATAAGTGTAATAAATGGCAGTTCATTATTTGCTTTGGGAAGTCTATGAAAATCTTCGAGTATGTGAACTAACTTTAAGATCGTTTGTATGTCTTGACTCCTTCCGGATAAATCCACAGATTTAATTTTGCTGAGGACTATCGAAGCCTGTTTCAAAGCGTTCTCTATTTCTATTTTACTTTCATCATCCACGTAGCCAGATAACTGGATTGTTGTATCTGTAAGAATAGAGAGAAGTATATATATATTATCGATACACAGTAAGCGGCTGTTTGATATTACCGTTCAGGTTTCTCTGTATATTCGCAATCTCTAATTGCACGCTATAGATGTTGTTCTTGATGTCGTTGCTTCTTGACTTATGAATCCCGGCTTGATTGAGCAGCTTGGTAGCCTAGGATGAGAAGTTCTGATAGATTTCAAGCTTTCGATATAAATTTTTTTTAATATTTTAAATTGTATCACAAATCTTACCCTTTCTAGTAAACCACGAACGTGTTTTTTCCATTTTTTATACTCCCGCCATGGTATGTTTTTCATTCTATTAGTCAGTTGCTTCTTGTACTCTATATCATCGAGTAAACTCGTCACGTTGCTATTTAAATAAGAAAGCCCTTCCCAAGGTGGTGGAATATATCCGTTAGCAATATGTACAGTTTCCTCGATCAATTTACTAGACATAGTGTCCAAATAGTCGAGCAATATACCCGTGCAGTTATCGTTACAAGCTGTAATTAAATAAGGAAGAATAAACTGAAGAGATTTACGATAAAAAACGCGGATAAGATAAGAGAATCTAATATAAATGAAAACACACAGGTACAAATATCCTCGATAAACACATGGCGCGGCTTTGTGCATCGAGAACAATCCCTCCCGGTCGATCCAGGCCTGCAGTTACACTGGCCAGTCTCTTCCCAACATTCGTCGCTCAAACTTCCTGCAGGATTACAATTGCAGGGGACGCAACTGCCTCCTGGAATAGTAGGGGCTCCGTAGTAGCCAGGGGAACAGCGTTCGCACTTGCTGCCGGTATATCCTGTAAGAAAATGTTAAAATAAAGTAGGGAACAGTAGAATAGGGGATTCTAATTATTTCAATAAATTGCGATGATGAAACGCACCTGGCTTACAGTGACACACTACGTCATAGTCTGAATAAATTTCGCAGGTACTTGAAAATCGTTTATCTGCATGAGGACAGGGGCAAGATTTACAACCGCCGTTATCAGGATGGCCGTAAAAACTGTCTGCACATAACTCGCAGTGTTCGCCTTTAGTGTTTTCTCTGCAATCCTGTTAGAACAGATTTAAAAATTTATTGTAGAGCTAAAAAAAATGGCTAAGGATAATCTTCCAGCTTGGTAATTAACGGAATATACAAACCAAGCAGTAGCCAGTTTCCATGTTGCATATTCCTGACCTTCCGTTACACTGGCAAGGCCTGGCTTGCCCTATAAGATCAATAACGATGGTTGAAATAGCAGTCCTGTTATGATACCATCTGTAATGCCCGATGCTAGGATCTTGGCAAGAAGTGCCATTATACTCTGGCGAACACTTGCAGATTTCAACGTCTGTTGCAAAGGGAGGAGAACGGGTAGGCGTTAGCACCGCAGCATCCAGCGAGGCTTCTCGGAGTCTATAAACAATGAGTATCATTTTCTGCTACTATAATCTAATGGAATTCTAAAATGGTTGAGGATTTCAATGCTTACGTCGTTTTTTTGAATTCAGAATTATCTGAGGCCTTGACCAATATGTGCTGTAAGTTTTGGAGAGCAATCATCAACGTCTCTCTTGATACTGGAATGTTTGGTTTACCTTGTAACTGCCATAAGGACTCGTGTAATCTGTAAAATGAACAATTATATCCAATTGTACGAGATATATCCCCCTTGATTGAATTTTAATAACTTGTACCAGTTTCTCCGGCACAAATTCTGTTCTATTAAACATCGCTGATCAGAACCGAGTTTGTTATTATATTTTACCTAATTTTATAGTGATTATTTTGCACAGGCAATTGTGGATAGTGTTCTAATACGACTCGGTCATTTCCCTGCATCAAGACAACAGGATATCTAAGATTAACTGGTAGGGATTCCCCGCCTTCGGTTACTGTTGTGAATTGAATGTATCCGCCATACGAAATGACCTGTGATAAAAACGGTATTAAGTTTCTGGAATAGAAGAATACGGAGTTCAGAATGAGAGTAAAAACTCGCTCACTTTGTCTCCGAGAAATGACCTGGGTAGCGACCAATAGAGAGGGTAATTGTAATACAAAGTTAAAGGCAGCGTCACGTCTCCTTCTGTTCCAGGAATTATTGTATGACTATTGGTGGTGTTAAGACCTCCGTTAATCGATGGCAGAGCATAATATGCCCCGAAGTTAGTTATCTGTGAATTAGGTAAATATAGACGAGTGTAAAGCAGAGTTAAACTCAAGTTTTGATGTATTAAAGAAGTATTTATATGTGACCCACTATTATCTCATCAACAGTCTCATTTATGTACAAAGTTCGAGGTCGAGTAAGCCTCCTTTGTCCCCAGCTAAACTCTGCCTCATGACAAGACGTTGATCGACCAAAGCAAAAACACTCCGTGCATCCTTTCGGGTTCTCTAAGGCCAAGCCGAAAGTTCCTTCGCTGCACTTGCTGCACTGACGACCGATAGCGTTTTCCTGTATCACAAGGTAAATGAATGCTCGAATAAATGGATCAATGTATTGACATAAATTGGTGGTAACAAATACCTTGCATGGACATTGGCCAGTCTGATTACACGGGCAAATATTATTACCGCATAATACAGTGCCAGAGGTGCTACACCCGCAAGGTCTACATCTTGGATATCCGTAGTATCCCTGAGCACATCTGTCGCATCTTAAACCGTCGAATCCATCTCTACAATAGCATTGTCCGTCAGGATCACACTGAGCTCTTATAGACCCTGGACTACAAGCACAGGACTTACACCCGAGCCCAGGAACAAATCCGTAAGCTCCGGATCTACAGCGATCGCAATGTTCGCCAAGGGTCAGAGTTGGGCATACGCAACGCCCTGTGTCGGGGTCGCAAATGTGACCTGGTTTGTTGCATGGCTCACAAACTGGAGGAATAAAAATGATATGTTGGGATTTGAAAGACGAATGAATGAGGGAAGGTATCCCCATGCTTATCAATTATCTCCTTACGCTGGCATCCCTTATCAGAGAATCCGTAGTAACCAGGCAAACAAGAGTTACAACGAGGACCACCGATTCCTTGGCGACAATGACAGTGACCTGTATCCTCCTCGCAGGAGGAATTCAATGCACCTATAACGTTGCATTCGCAAGGCCCACATCCACCGCCGCTAGACATACCCCAGAATCCTGTCTGCGATTTATTGGAAAACGATCTTTCTTATTTTCATAGCTAGTTTTTGTCAGAATGGACACGGAGTTTTGATTTTTTCGTGTTGAACTGATAGATTAAATATTCTATGATTACCTGACATCGATCGCAAGCTCTTCCTGTAACTCGTGGTTTGCATAGGCACTGTCCAGTGACAATGTCACAGGTCGATGAGGTTGAGCCAACAACATTGCACCTACATCCTGCAACATAAATCGTAATTTTTCGATAAATAAATGGTAAAATTTGTAAAAGAGTAATAAATAATTTTAAGGAATCATTCCTGGAGTTAAAAATCTGCTAAACATATACTTGGAACGAGAAATTGTCGTTTTACAGATTTTTAAACATTATAAAAATTCGCTTCATGGTGATGAATGAAGTGATTGTGGGGTCTGTGAATAGTAAACATGAATATCGTTCATTCAGAAGTTTGTTTAGGTTTTAGATTGTGGATTTTTTTTTTAATTCATGAGTAGGAGATAAGAGGGAGAGATTTGCAGTGGCACGTAGTGGGGTATAGAACGTATCATAATCAACGTATATTTTGGAAATGACTAATATATTTTCTTTTTCCGAAATACAGAAACGGAGAAAGTTGGGTATATAAAAAAAAAAAAAAAAAATGGGATCTGGCAATTTGAGATTAAACACTGTTTCACATAGTCGTTAAATCTCTGTGGTTTGAAAATTGAGTGAGTAGGTATTTGACGTAAAATAGTGGAGAGACTGGAGGTGAATAAATATGCAAATGGGATTGATATACCGATACAGGAGAGTTTTTCTGGACGAAGTAGTTTTCCCAGTATAATATACTGTTGATAACAAACCTTTCAGTTTTACTACTCCCGTATAGATAGTTGCTTCAACTTTATAAATAAAAGCTAGAACTCTTATATTTCCGATATCCTGCAGACCTTTACGTTTATTATCCCACTGATTTAACTGTGAGATGAATTTAACAGAACCAACATACAGGAATAGACGTTAAGAATTTTGAGGAAAACAATTCTGTGTATTTTTCACGTTGAAAAATAATTACCCATTTATATATCATTTCCCTGGACGTAGAAATAATCAAAGAGAAAATGCCTTTCGATATAAGAAGAAAAAGAAAAAAAAAAGAAATGTATGTAATGATGAGTAGAATTTTCTCATGCAACAAGTATCAAATACTTGCTTCACCCTATTTTTCGTATGCTAGAATCTCGGCTTCAACGCCGTTATACTCATTCTCTCGCTGTTCATTTCATTTCATTTATTTTTAGAGTTTTCAGGGTAATGATTACGAGAAACAAATACTGATGCGTTTCAATCTTTCAATCAAATTATTTCAGGTATAACCAGCAGGTTTGAGGATTTGGTCGACATGGAAGCGAGGTTCGCTGACTATCACCAAAAAACTCGGTCTAAAATTGATCCTTGATTACGTACCTAATCATACAAGTAACGAGCACGAATGATTCATACTGTCTAAAAATTGTACCGAACCATACACCGATTACTACCTTTAGAACGAAGAAGTAATTGACGCGCACGGCGCAAGTCAGCCACCAAATAATTGGCTTAGTGTTTTTTAACAGCGGCAGTGCATGCGGGAATTGGTCGAAGACCGTCAGGCCTATTATCTTCATCAATTCTACGTGGAGCAGCCCGATCTTAACTTCAGAAATCCGAAAGTAATCCATGAAACTAAGGCGCGATACAATCCTTCGAACAAAATTCAATTGGACCAATGAATTTCTATCTAAATCCTTCAGTTTCCAGGATATCATGAGGTTCTGGCTCTATCAATCCTGCGACATACATGGTTCTCACATTGAGGCAATGCCTTTTCTGATGGAAGATGTATCACTGAGAGACGGAGCCTTTGTCTGATTTAGCTGACTATACTTCAACCGACTATTACTACCTGGACCATATCTACGTGAAAGATCAACCCGAGGACTATGATATTGTGCAGATATGGAGGGATCACATCAAGAATTACACTGGCACAAAGGGCGATGACGTTGTCAGAGTGATGTTCACGGAAGCTTATGCTAATACATCCAGTGTCGTAAAGTACTGCGATTACGGATCACAGCTGTACCGTTAAATTTCTTACATTTATAAAAGACAGAGAAGGCATATATACGACGCTGATTCAGGCACTGCAAATAATTTCTAAGACGTAATAAATTTACGGATGTAAAACATGCAAAAGCTATTCCCTGAGCGAGTGGTAAGCCGGTGTTCATTTCTTTACCAGTTCGTAAACCACGATAACAGTAGTCGCAAAGCTGGAAAAATTTTGGAAAACAGTTTAGACGGTATATTAATTTTTTTACTATTTTTACTCCCTGGTGTTGCTACGATTTATCACAGTGATGATATCGGGATAAACGACACGTTCATTAAATGGGAATAAACTACAGACCCGCAAGCATGTGGTACGGACGAAACTCGTTGCCAATTTTATTATACTCCCGAGATCCTGAACGTACACCTTATCAGTAGGACAACGACGACGTTTGTGTTACACGTCTTATCTACGTATGTGCAAAATACTCGACTCACAATCAACGATTCTTCAAGACTGCTGACGCGATTCTTTTTCCCATGTCTTACAAGATTCTCGAAAAATTCTTCCACCGTATTGCGAAGATTATCTGACGTTGAAATTCGCTGTTTGAAAGAAGGCTGATATCAGTCATTAAAAAAATGTATGAGCTGCAATCAGCAATTCAAGTTATAAACGAAAGCAAAAGCGAATTTATCCGTTATCCGATTTTCACTTCGGATATATTTACACCATATCAAGTATCACACTACCGAGTAATGCCGCGGTGGCATTACGAGGTGTTAAGCAATCGTCAAGTAACGAGAATCCTTCGCAGGATCCAGAGTCGACGTCGGAGTCTGAGTCATAGCGACTCGTCAACTATGTAGTTGATTGAATCAAACTTGGATCCAACTGCAGTTTATTATTATTCATTTTGTTAACGAAAAACAGTATAATCATTGTACACATGCAATTACCTTTAATCTCAATTTTTTAATAATCTCTAATCGCTGGTCGTAGACAATGATTAAATTACGTAACGTACATAGCAGTGATTCGATCGCACAGCGCATACAGCTGAGCGATATAATATAAGATTGAAAAAATTGATACCGACTTCCTCTATAAATATCAGAAACGATGTGAATGATTTTGCAAACATAGTTACGAAGTCGAAGGTAGACATCGTGATGTGTGATTTACGGGCTCTCCTTATTCTGATTTTCGGTACAATTTCAATAAATGGTGAAGCAGTCGGTATAACACAGCCAACAGTATGGTGGCAGACGACGACTCTCTACCAGATTTGGCCTCGTTCATTTAAAGACAGTGACGGTGATGGAATTGGCGATTTAAACGGTAAGTAAACCAATTACAAAAATTTCGACGAAAATAGATGAGTGGGTAAAATTCTTTCAGGAATAACGAGCAAATTAAGCCACTTGGTCGATCTGGGTGTAGAAGTGACGTGGCTATCGCCTTTTTTCGCTAGTCCATTGATCGACAGTGGCTACGATATTTCCGATTATCTAAGCGTGAACCCAGTCTACGGTACGCTCGATGATTTCGACAACCTGGTCAAAACCGCGAAAGAACTTGGGCTGAAAGTGGTGCTGGATTACGTGCCTAATCATACAAGTGACGAGCACGAATGGTTTATACTGTCCAAAAACGGCACCGAACCTTACACAAATTACTACATTTGGAACGAAGGTGTAATCGATGCAAATGGTACTCGGCAGCCACCTAATAATTGGCTTAGCGTTTTCAACAGCGGCAGTGTATGGGAATGGGTCGATGAACGTCAGGCCTATTACCTTCATCAATTTCATGTTAAACAGCCTGATCTCAATTTCTCGAATCCTGATGTAATCCAGGAAACTAAGGTGAAGTGTTATCGTTGGGTTAGACGGGGACAGAAATTATGAACCTATTTGCTTCTAGGATATTCTGACGTTCTGGCTAGACCATGGTATCGACGGTTTCCGTATCGATTCGTTACCTTATCTGATAGAAGATGCCTCACTTGCTGATGAGCCAGTGTCCGGATTGGAGGGCTATACACCAACGGACTATTACTACCTCAGCCATATGTACACGAAAGATCAGATCGAGAATTACGATATTGTGCAAACATGGAGAGACCATATTGACAATTACACTGCTATACAGGGGGATGGGATTGAAAGAGTTATGTTCACCGAAGCGTATGCTAATATTTCCTGCATAATGAATTACTACGATTACGGATCCCACGTGCCGTTCAATTTCTTCTTCATAAAAGACGACAATGGGGTAAATAATGCCGTTTTAGATAGCGCAAGCGATATTGTAAGCGTAATAAATGCATGGATGGACAATTTGCCGGATAATAAAACGGCTAATTGGGTGGTAAGTGCGATTAGATCCTGTCTAAAAGATCCCTCGATCCTGATAAAAGTAGCCAATTTTTTTATTCCTTATCACAGTTTGGAAACCACGATAACAGTCGAATAGCTTCAAAACTTGGCGAAGAACGTGTAGACGGTATTAATTTTTTATTGTTTCTACTTCCTGGTATCGCGACGATTTATAACGGCGATGAAATCGGTATGATCGACACGTATCTTACATGGGAAGAAACTGAAGACCCCCAAGCATGTAGCACGGACGAAACTCGTTACGAATCGTTCTCCAGAGATCCTGTACGGACTCCTTATCAATGGGACAACACGATTTCTGCGGGTGAGTGGTTCTTCTCTCAAATTCTCTACCTCTGTTGAATCGATCGATTACGACCTATGAAATTACAGGTTTTTCGACAAACTCTACGACCATGTTACCCGTAAACGAAAATTACATGACGTTGAATCTCGAGGCTCAAAAGGCGGCGGATTTTAGTCATTACAAAAATGTGCAAGAACTGATCAAGCTGCGAAACAGTACAGTCATTAAAGAGGGAAGTTTGGACGTACAAACTATCGATGACAAGGTAGTAGCCTTCGCGAGAGAACTTGATGACGAATTACCGATCGTTGTATTAGTCAACTGGGATAATACCACCGCGATTACAATCAGTCTTGAAGTTTATCCGAACCTTCCTGATAATTTGGAAGTCTTAATATCTGGTCTGGACTCTGGTATAACCGTTGGGTAAGTTTGGTTAAATCGTAGATCAAAAGTGATACTGATATCTAATCCTAATCGTAAAATAAGTTTTTTTGAGTTTAACTTCAATATTTCAGAACCAAGTACGAGAAAAATAGCGTTAATCTTCCCGGTGGTGCTGCTGTCGTATTACGAGGTACGAGTGGGTCCAGTGCTCTGGAATCTAATCTGTTAAATCTGTTCGGATTACTGTGTATTCTATATGCAAATTCCAAGTGATATATATATATATATATATATGTATGATAATTTTGATAACGTTCAATCATTAAATAAATTTAATTAAAAATATCTGAAAATTATGTACCATAATGGGAATCTGTAATCTTAAAATTCCTCACGATTCTTGGTCACTTTTATACGATCTTACATTTTTTATCAATTTCTGGATGAGTTTATCGTGCTTTTAATCAATCGAAAGTTATTGAACTGATTCATCCATATAAATAGGTCTAAGAATACTTGAAGCATTGTAGATATATACCTTCTTACAGCCACTCAAAATTGTTATTGAAATGTGATGGATTAAGGTTGAAGTTTGAAACATATATGCATATATTTATATATGCATTGAACAACTATTAACTTAGTTTTTTTTTTTTTTTTTTTTTTCTTTACGAACTACTTAGAGGTTCGAGAGATGAAAAGCATGCTTACACATCTGGATAAAATTAAAACAAAGAAAATATCGAATCGTCAACCACTTAACAGCATTCTTTCTTGATATATGGGTACTTTAAACACTTTCCCTTCCATATTAAGTGTTTAACTTAACCCGCCGTTCACAATCAGTCCGAAATCGAAGTACGTATATACGCAAACACGTATAGATAAACGCTTTGATTATATATATATATATATATATATATATATGCAGAATTTTTTCAATCTGATATATATAATTCACACGTAATTAAATTTTTTTTTCTTCCTTTTATTTTTCTCTCGCTAGATATTTCTTATCAATTCAATTATATATTGAATATAGCTTACAATTAACAAGGTCGTGTGAACACGCTTGTAACTGATAAGACTTTGTTTCTGAATACCACGGCGATAATTAAATGGAATTTTTTTTTTCTATCTTTTTTTTTCTTTTTTTTTTTTTTTTTTTCTTACAGATAGTCAAAAGACATTTTTCGTCGTGATACATAATATCAGGCAATGAATTGAAAATCGATTGAATATAATCAATACGAGTGAAAGAGAAAAGAGAGAAAAAAAAAAAAAGGAAAAATGAAAAAAAATTAGGCAAACTGAGCGGATTAATTCTGAAACAGTCAGTCCTGATCCGCTTAAACCGTATTGGCTCACGAACGACATATAGTAATAAATAATTCTATTTTAGTTGAAGTGGATACTACCGATTGCAAGCCACGATCGAATATATATATAGGTATACATATATACCGATGAAATAAATACGTAAATGTTTGTACGACATAAGTTTTTTATTATTATTATTTTTTTTTTTTTTTTTTAAATATAGCAAGAAGACTAAGTCGACGGCGTCTTATGTAAATAAATATATATAGAAACGTGTGCACGAAAGCTACGAAGCTTTAAGCTCCTTATAAACGAAGGAGAGATAAGTTCCTTCAGCGCAAATTGAATCTCGAGAGTTTTTTTTTTTTTTTATTTTATTTTTTATTTCTTATTTTATATACCCAAGAGTTCAATATGACGCAAGCCGTGCCAACTCGACCCTGAAGAACATAAATGGATCTTGATAAACTGCTCTAGAGAAAAAAAAAAAAAGGGTAATTCGCAGATGCCAATAATTAAGAGCCACCACGGAGTAATTAGATGATGAATATGAAAAAAAAAAAAAAAAATCCGCACGAATGAAGATTTTTTTTTCTTTTTTTTTTTGGTTTAGTTTTCGTTTTTCTTATATATCTGACGTATGTTACATTGGGCATACGTCTATAGTAAGTATCTATGGGTTTGATATAGAGGCTTGAAAAACAAGGCATAAAATTCTTATGACTATATACCTACCTAACTTGAATATATGTATATTGTATCATAGAAGAAGGTATGGAAAAATGATTGATGAAAACCAAGGTACGATCATGACGACCGATGTTTGTGTATATACGAGTCCCTTTTCCAAACAGGTATATACATAACACGTCCTTATCCATTCTTAGGGATATGGTGTAACATGTATATATATGTATATGCTATAGACGACACGAGTTCGTTGATTCGTTCAGGTTGAAAATAAAAAGAGAGAAGAGAAGGAAAAACGAAGGCGAAAAAAATAAAAAATAAAGTTATAGAAATACAATATTCAGGACCGTGACAGAAGAATGAAGAATCAAATATCTGGCTATATACTTCAAGGGTACATAATTGATTCCAAGAGATATTTTAAGCCATCAAAAGATCGATTCTTATTCATATCATTATCATTGTCTCGTATAAACGCGATGAATTTTTTTTTTTCTTCTACGATTAGTAAAAAATAAAAATCCAAAATACGATATGAACTGAATTAAAGAAAAAAAATCCTTCGCACAGCCCTGCCAAAAAAAAACCTCGGGCCATATATCACGTCTAATAATGCCAAAGCGCAAAGCAATAGGCATATACATATTTGCTGAGGAAAAAATCGTTCTAGAGTATAACAGATCGATTGAATATATCGGTGTAGCCGACTGTATGTTGTGTCAAATTTTGTGTATAATAAATAAAAATGAATAAATAATAAACGATATTCTTTGATAATGCTTTCCCTCAAAAACGAAGGATCGAATTAAATCAGATATGCCAATTTTCGAATTTGGCGATTTTTTCGTAAATTTATTTCTTGGTTTGTAAAAGTCTGAAGAATCAAAAAATTCGTTGCAATTAGTAAAAATAATATCCGACCTAAATACACCGGTACTTTTCTCACGCATAGCCCTTGGTGATGAAAAGTGAAAACATTTACTAGATGGATCGAGGTCTATAAACCGATTGAAAAGGTGTTTAAAATCCACGTTACCGCGAGTATATTATTGATTACTGTTTATTATCGTCTGGTAATAACTGCAGCAGGAGTCGTTACAGTCTTATACCTATATATCCAGGAACGTAGGTATACATACATAAATGTCTATCTTCGTATGGGTATGTGTTATAGAGGAGATTTAAGAAGCGTGAAGATCGAGGCGTGAGTATGCGGATAATTGGGAGCCGGAGGGCTATACAGTACCTACACTGCAGCCGCATGGCTAGAAGAAGAAGAGTTTATCTATCAATTTAAATATACCTAGGCATACATAATAGTTAAACGAAAAGTTTCGTGGGCGGACAGAAGAACGTATCTCCTTAATTTTATAATTTTTTTATTTCTTTTTTTCTTTCTCCGGTATAAAAATTTCTATCCGCGAACTTCAATTACGAAATCGATAATCCAAGTATACGTATGATTATAAAAATTCAAATTTCATTCCTTTCTAGTGCAAATGAAGACTCTGTATATCATTAAACTGGCAAGTCTTGGTACCTGTAAATACAATTATTAAATTATACAGGCTAATTTTATTCGGAGTAAATCGACGCAAAGGTAATTTTCGTTACCGGAAATCTTACGCAGGCGAAATATAGGTATAAATATGAGCGAGTTATAGTTCATATGTTACGTCACTTTACGATACAAAATATGTGTAACGATCTCCTACAGCTCGTCGATCTATCGCCGATAGAAAGCAGAGAGCTGTGATTTAATTGAATTATAAATACTGTTGATTATATTTAAATATTTTTCCTTTTTTTTTTTTTTTTTTTTTTTTTTTTTCATGTAGAACGTCGATTAAGGCGAGACTGATGACAAAGTAAGGTATAATCGTGGTATATATATACGTGTACAGTAATTGTCACGTGTCACTTTTACGTAGGACGATATCAAGGCGCTGTCTCTCCCCCTAATATTCTGATTCAAGTTAGTCAAGGTGTATCCCTTCTTGCCATGCCAATCACATATCCTTTTATCAGAGCCGCACCACTCTATAAATTCCTATCCTCGATGACAATCGTAAATCGATTGTTGGCCGGTCATGGAGCTCGTACAAGGGAAAACCACTTTTGAACGACAAAGCATTGTTGAAATTCTTCGTAAAATTTCTCCTCATTATTCCTTCATATGTATTTTCTTTTAACGGGGTACATACACACAGGATAGTACCTAATTCGATCATTTTCGAATTTCAATGCTCTCGCATGAACCATTATATTAAAAATACGTTTTTTTTTTTTTTTCTTTTTTTTTTTTTTCATGCCAAAACGCGACGTCTTTCAACGTAATGATTTTTCAAATAGCATCTTGTACTTTCTGCTGTCAAATCGAAGAGCCTGTAATATAATCTATCGTCAGGTGTGTTTACGACGTTTAATTTTTTTACTTCAGCTCAACTGAATAATAAATATTATATATATATATAGATATTTATATGCATAGCTAGAGGTGTCTATGCATAGATGATATAGTATCGAGTCGGACGCTTCTGCATCCTCTGACATTCTTATTATTCAAAGTTTAAGAGCCCTAGGGGGTTGGATATGTCGAGAAACAAGCTCTTCGCTGTTTTTAACCAGTCTATAAACGGTATAGTAAAATTTACTGCGATATATTTTCATATTGTCGAGTTTAGATCGTAAAATATAAATTCAGAATAAACATTTTCAATATATTTTGTACAGTATAACGGTATTTTGAAGAGGAGAAAATTTTTTTTTAAATAAAAACAAACGAAAGAGAGAGACTAGAGAGAAGGAAATAAATTTAAAAAAAAGAGAAGAATTTCATCTCTGCACTAATTGGCTTCATATATTCTTAATGACTGTTAATTAATCAACGTTTCAGTAATCATTCTTAGAATTAGGTCATTTATCCGCTCTTCGTAATATACCATTAATTCCATATACTATATATAGCAGGTACCTCTATATACTTATACCACGTGGTATGAAAAAATAAAAAATAAAAAAATAAAAATTCATATTATCAAACGTTACATAGGTGTCAGATAATTATATAATGTTAAAACGATTAATTAACTTTGAATGTATATAACGTATGCGACGTATATAATGTAACAACCAATTAATTTTTAATCAACGTTAATACATAGAATATATATCTATAATTAATAATAATTATATACCCAATAATAAAGATTATTAATTATAAGATAATCAATTTATCACAAACTGTATATTATATTATATTATAGTGATCAGAAAATAAAAACGAAAAATGAAAAATTTACAAAATTGTATGTATTAGGATTATTTTCAAAATTAATAAATACGTAACGTGTAATTTTTTTTTTTTCCCCCATTCTTTTTCTTTTTTTTTTCAAAATTCTTCACACGAATAGAAATTTCAGTATATTATTATTATTATCATTATTATTATATTTTTTTCTAATACTATATCTACAACATATAATAACCGACCATATAATACGATATTGATTTACCAGTAGCCGACGTCCGCGTTATAATATTAGCGGTATGTGATTTGATACGTGAAATCAACGAACAGTGATATCGTTACCTGTAACTAGTATATCGTAAAACCGCGATGTGTGTAGCGAGTTGCTACAATATTTCCTGTATTTCTCTTCGCTAGATTTGTCAAGAAATTGTTTTTTTTTTTTTTTTTTTTTTCTCTTTTTTAATGGAAATGAAAGTTTTTCCGAGTTAAAGAAAAACATCGAATTTCTATCTTTTTTTTTTTTTTTTTCTACTGCGCGTTTACGTCATTCTCTATAAATACTCGTGTGCAATTTTTTATCGTATCTTTATTCGACCGTGATTACGTGTGGGTGAAAGAGAAGAAGAAGAAGAAGAAGAAAGAAGAAAAAAGAAGAAAAAAGAAAAAAGAAATCATCTCCGCAGAGAATGAGCTGTTGCAGTATGACCGACAGGAAGGAAGTTGGCGTGAGCGGACACGAGTTGAAGATATTGCGAGATACCAAAGTACAAAAGACTTACCGCTCGAGCCTATAGATCGCCAACAAAGACGAAACAAATTATTAACAATCTAAACAACAACAAAAGTTAAAAAAATTAAATTGGAAAAAAAAAAAAAAACAGATAAAAGGAAAAAAAAAATGCGAATTTACACTCGATCCATTGATTCTGCACATACAGCATTGTGCGTTGTCTGTATCGCGAGGGATATATAGGTGTGTGCGTGTGTGTATACAAGATATATAACTCGTTTTTCACGTAAGATGAAGAATAAAAAAAATAAGATAAAATAAAGGTAAAAAGCGAAAAAAGAAAAAAAATAAAAATAAAAAAAAGGCAGATGCGTAGGTGCGAGTGTCGAGCGTATTGGGAAAGATCGAAGGAAAAAGAGAGAGGAGAAATATTGGAGTAAAAAAACAGAGAGAAAAAATAAAAAATAAAAGTTCACTTAAAATCTCGTGCTCGAGAGAGTTTCCGGCCCGAAGTACATATACATACACCAAGCTATACCATCCATTATATGATCCTCTGCTGCAGCAGCTGTGTATAATGTGTAATGATAGTTTGAAAAAAATTATGCAATTTTTAACGAGCTTTGCGAAACGTTTCGGGTATAATATCAGTTGACGAAGCCCAAGGAACCAATTCAAAAAGGGGGAAAAAAAAAAAAAAATTACATTCAAAAAGAAATCACCTGCGATAATCGATGGTTACATAGGTGTGGTTTTATCGGCTCATATACTATATATATATACGCTACGTTATATATTACCGCAAATTATTATAGGGACCCAGGATGTAATGGCTATAAGGGAAATGATCCGAAGAATGGGGGAATGGAAAAAAAAAAAAAATGGGATAAAGAATGTTAATAATTTTTTTGTCAATTTTCTAAATTTTTGCGATTGTTTCATTAATTTTGTTATTTGATTCAATTTTCTTTTTCTTTTTTTTTTTTTGTAAACGAGCGTTTGTGTTCCTCCTCAGCATGAATAATTTAATTCGCCATTCGCTACGGTGATCAGATTCAATTAATACCATTTAAAAAATATTCCATGACACTTGTGCAGGGACGCGACACGATCAGATCCCGCGAATGTTGGTGAACAACTTTATTTTCTCTCATATTATAAACTTGTCCGACCGAGTTCGAGGATCGAAAAATAAATCCAACAACTCTTGTATATAGGTATATAATATACACATAGGTATATCAAGACACCGAAACTAACACGCGATCATTTTTATATCAAACCCCATATATAACGATTAATCAATTAATTTTGCTCTGAATAAACTCATTAATATATCACTGTCTATTATTTTCTAATTTACTTATTCATTTTTATTTTAATTTTCTTTTTTTTTTTTTTCGAAATCGATTGAATTCCAACTCGATGAAAAATTAATTCTTTAGATTTCAAATGTTTCATTTTTTATATTCAAACGAATTTATCCGATGTTTTCGTACAATTTTCATACTAGTAACTTAAAAATCATTCTTATCAAATAAAAAGCGATTAGATCTGCGAATAGCGAAGTTCAATTTAAACTAAACGTTAAATTTTTTTTTCCCCCTAATTTGTGAGCGCTTTATAATTGAATCAATTACGGTTATTTCTAGATCGAATCAACGTCCCTCCTCGATTTTCATCAACGTGATAAATCACACGAATTACCACGGACAGAAAATTGCCCAAATATCATATTTTCCGAACAGCCACGACATATTTTGTATGAATTTTTTTTTTTTGTAAATCAAACTAACGATGTGACTTTTTTGTTAGTGCTTCATAATTAAAATTAGCACAAAAATGCATAGAGATTTCGAAGCTAATTAAGAGACGGTGAAAAAGAGCTCCGCTTTTTTACCCTGGGGAACAGAGATCCTCGGTTTATTGACACGATGGGCGTCAACGATTAATCGCTGATATACGAACGAATAAACGATCGCGTTCATATGCATTTAATTAATTTTTCAAACTATCTTCGAGCAGATTTTTAACAGTAAATCTCATTAAACGACGACGATTGGAGGAGGAATTGATTTTGAAGAAAAATTGGCTTAATCAACGAAGCGCTTTTCTCTCTTGCAGACATTGTAAACAGTTAACAAAAAGTTTAAAAAACAAAACCAAAATATAAAAATGACGAACATATATGTGCTTCTCGCGTGAGCTAGGAAAAACTCGGTGTGATTATTAAAACTTGAAAAAACCATGAGAATAGCAACAAAAAGACTCAAATTTTGATCAATAATTCTTTTGATTTCACTTCTGTCCTCAGATTCCTAGTTCCGATTAATAAAATCGTAGTTCAGGCGAAAGGCGCATCGACACTAGTCATTTTGATCATCAGATTTGATTATTCGGTCCAGTTGCTTCTGGTCTGCAATGTCCACAGTGAAACAAAAAATGATTTTCCACAATTTATAGTGCGTTTTGTCGAAGTGTTTGTTTCTTCAATAGATCGAGGATCGACTTTCGGTTCCCCGGTGAAGATTTTCGAAAAAATCAAAATGAAAAGAAAATACAAGAAAACGAACGAGAATGGAAAACTAGTCTTCCGCCCCTTACCTCACCATAATAAATTATAAATACACGTCAAACCCGCCCTACACTGTTCTATATATACGTTATATACTATAAAAGATTCTCATATGGAGGACCGATAATATCCGCTGTCAGATTAGCGAGAGAACTTCGAGACAGACGGTTCGGGATTAAACTCTCCCGTCTCTTCCGTTGACAAGCTACTATATATCTTCCCGTTTCGAAACACGCGGTAGACCCCGAGCTTTTCTTCCCTATCTCACATGGCCCATGGGATAAATAAATAAATAAATAAATAAATAAATAAATGTGAGAAGAAGGAAAGAAAAAATGAAATTTTTTTTTTTTCAAAAATGGGGAATAAAAGGAAAAAAAAAAAAGGCAATAAAAATATACCCACCGTATTTCAACCCACGCCAGTTGACCGCTGGACCACTGTACTTTTTATAAGTGGGCCAGACTCTGACAGGTTGATGTTTAGCGATCGGAGAATTGCAGGGATTGTAGTAAATCATACAACGCGTGCATTTCCTTGGATATGAAGAAACAGCCCTAGAAGCTGAGGGTTGTATTTGAACGTAAGCAACAGGTTTACGATTTTTACCATGGGGATATCTGTCGTAATAATTTCTATCAGATCTGTGAAAAGGCGGTTGTTTAGTGGGTGTATTAAATTTTCTATTATCTCGTATTTCGGAGTAAAAATGTGCCGAATTTTTCCAATTTCTATTTCCACCAATTCCGGTATTATATGTTCTTCCTCTTTCATCTCCAATATTTCTATTCACACTTCCAGCTCCCGCACTTATACCACTTAATGCATCCGTTGTTTCAATTTTTAATAATAATATTATTTTAACAATAAAAAACAGTACCAATACACTTCGACCCTGCTGCAGCAAATACCGCGATAATTTTCTTTCCAACATGACTACCCCATAATAAGTTTGGTTTTTATTTTCAGTTAATTATTTAGAGAAATCCAAAAACCGGAAAAAAAAAGTATAATAAAATGAAGAAAAAAAAAAAATTTTTTAATATATTCGAAGATAGAGGTGTTAAATAATTCGCGACCGCGTAACTGCTTTCCGATTTACGATAATTTGTAAAACCATTTTTTTTTTTTTTTTTATTATTATTGATTTAATTTTTTGGTTCGTTTTTTTTTTTTTGATTTTTTTTTTTTTTTTTTTTTTTGAACTTTGAACCACTGCCACACAGCGCAAGATAAAAAAGTGCTGTTTTTTTTTTTTTTTCGAAAATTAAATGAAACTGCGGAATAAAATCCTCCGTGTTCACGCCGCAGTCTGTCAAGTCGCGTAGCTCGCGGTACACTGTTCTTACTTCTTCCGCGCGCTAGCATTAGCCTCTTTTCCTCTTTCCTCCTTTACTCTCTTCATCACGGTTCCCGTCCCTCTCTCCCGTACCGCTATCTCATCGAAGTACGAGTCTCTCTCTCATTCTCTAATTCTCTCTTTATCTCTCTCTCTCTGTCCCGCGAGCTCGAGAAATAACTATATACATACGCCACCTCACTCACACTCTCTCTCTCTCTCTCTCTCTCTCTCTCTCTCTCTCTCTCTCTCTCTCTCTCTCTCTCTCTCTCTCTCTCTCTCACTCTCTGTTATGCTGGACCATCAGATCTCCGTAGCGAGTTGCTCTTATAGCTGCTGCTGGTGCTGCTGCTCCTGCTGCTCATGCAGCCACGCACATCTCTCGCGCGTCCTCGTGTTTACTATGCGATGCACGTGGGTGCACCGGGCGAAGATATCGCCGGGGAGTCTGCCAGGAGGCGGCTGATATATAAGAATTAAAAGGGCGTACCACAATGTTGTAAGATAAAAAAAGCACCTGTTTCAAACCGTACGTCTAAAGACTAAACCTGGCCTGCGCTAGGCATCGGGAGAATAATAGAGAGGGAAGAGATTTTTCTATATATATATATATAGATATTTTTTTTTCGAACTTTTAGGTAAGATAAAATATTGAAGAAGAAAAAAAAAAAAAAATAGTAAATCACCAAAATTTTGATTAAAATTTTTTTTTTTTTTCAATTCAAGAACGTTTCCTGGCACATGAGTCCTTCTTACACCGAGTTCGAGCCGTATATATAGATACCTACACAAGTATAGGTTGTACGATATGATGATAACGTAGAAATTTCATATACAGACTACAAAGCAGATACTGTTATCCTGTCCAAAGTTATATTTACGTTTAGATTAATTGCCAGCTTATTACAGGTATAGGTATAGGTATAGGTATAGGTATATATATACGAGCAGGTGACAGAGACCTAGTTTTATTTTTTTTATTTTGAATTTTTCTTTTTTTTTTTTCTGCATTTTCTTTTTAATTGTTGAAAAATTGATGGAAATTAAAAATAGAAAATTTGATAATAATTCATAGCGAAAGGTCAAGACTCTCTTTCTCTCACACTTCACGTCAATTCCCCTATCATATATATATATATATATGTATATACATATACTATACGAAAAGCGAAAACGATTAAAATGTCAACCTGTCATTTCCCTGGCTATGGCTGACTGACTGGCTCTCCGAACTGCAAGCGCAAGCGTCTGTTAGTTTTACAAAACGTTGCCGTACATTGCATGAGAGAGGCCAAAGGACCCATAAAATGCCGCAGGTGATCAAGAGGGGCCCCGCAAATAAACTATAGTAAATACTTCCGCGGTTCATTCCACCCTTCATACTCTTTATCCTCTTTATACTCGCGACTCAACTCTCTGCAGTTGATGCGATAGTATATAATAATATATAATACGTACAGGTATATAGGTATACACAAGTGGGAAAACGAATTGAACCATACAGTCGCAAGGACGAAATTTATACCTGTATACTACCAACCTTGATTTCATTGATATTATCATTATTATTATTATTATTATTATTATTATTTTTTCATTCATTCATCATCCACAGTCATGATTCAGACCACGAACTTTCACACGGCTAATTCAGAATGAGGATAGAATTTTTTTTTTTTTTTACTCCAGAATCTCATGTCGTAATTACCGAAAATACCATCGAGAATGAAAAGGACATAGATGTGCAATAGAAAGGAGAAAAAAAAAAATGCAAAATTTTGATTTTCAAGTACGTAAGGGTAAAAATTCTGGATTTCAATATTATCCCAACTTGCAGTTTTCAGAAGAGTTATTTTTTCCGGAAATCTATATATATATACAACCGATTCAAGAAACTTTGAAACGAAGATCACCGAGCTATGGTTCAAAATCCTGAAAATTAAAAATCCGGAAGGTGGAAAACACCGAATTTTTTAATTCACACATGTATTCATTCAGTGTTTAAATAAGTCTTGAAATTAACATTTTGGAAAAAATAAAAAAATAAAAAAAAAAGTTTAAAAATCATATAAATTAATTATTTATGACATGATGAAAGTTATCGATTGAAGTTAATGAAATAAATTTTCCGATACGATTTTTGTATACATTATATATTATTCGAGTCCCAAAAACGTAAGTGTACGTTGAAATGAAAAATAAAAATTATTTTTTGACCGATATAATTTTTGGCATTTAAAACTAATGTAATAGGGCGATATGATAGAATATATATAAGTACCTATATTACATACAATATTATATACCCATATACTGTACATAAATATAAATATAGATATATGTCAAGAAAAAAATATCGGAGGGCAAAGACCTCAAAGGATATATATTTTCATGGTGTATAGTTATCCATCATCTGGCACGATACAAATGGTCAAAGTGTGCGCGCTTATGGTTATGGTCAGTTTTACGATGCCGCGGTAGGTAGGTAGATATAAACATGAAGGTAGGACTTTTGTATACGCGTTTGTTATACCTTTGGAATACTAAAGAAAAACGAAAGTCAGTTTAGCCCGAGAAAATCCGGAAGCAAACCCTTATTGGTATACGAATTAATTTCTATTTTTTTTTTTTTTTTGAGAACTGATAGACAGATCTTCGAGCACGTTACCTGTGTATAGATCGAGTATGAAATATAGATGGAAAAATTCGAGATAATAATATAAAATAGAAGATAAAAAAAAATGTTATGCAACGTTTATAGTAAAGAATAATTATAAATTGGAGATTTGTGAACAAGGACGAAAAAAATCGGAAGAAGAAAAAACCGCGAATCGGAAAACGAATAATGCATAAAAAATATGGTAGGAAAAATAAAATGAATAAAAAAACGTAATGAAAATGAAATAGAAACTTTTTTTCTTGGCATTTTGAGACAGGGCAATGTATATATAAGGATTACAGGTGTTACAGGATTACGTTTCTTACATATGTTACATACACAGAGGTGGACTGGACTGGTCGTTGGTTTAGACGATCGGGCTATAATGCGGCGGTAGAGAATGACGTAGTGAAATTTTTCTACTAATAAAACGCGTCATGGAGCCATCTAGGACGATAGAAGATAGAAAAAGTGAAAAAAGAAAAAAAAAAAAAAAAAGAAGAGGAAAAAAAATTACAAAAAGAAGAGAGAGACAGAGAGAGAGAGAGCCCAGAGGTTCTATTGCGTAACCCCCCAGTGCGAAGCTTTGGAAATGAAGGAGGTTTTTTTTAATCACTGGGCTAGATTAAATTATTAAGGTCGGTATCATCAGAGGAAATCTCTTATCCAGTAGGTATACACCTTCTTACGCAAACAAGACCGCCTTCCTTACTCGCGATACCTCGGAGCTTACGCTCTATATACCTCAGAGGCCAGATTCATCTCTCGAGATTTTACTAAATAATGTCCCCCGAACATCAAAGTCGAGCATCAAAGAGCTATAGAGACATTAGTAGATTTTTTTTTAGTTTTTTTTTTTTTTTTTTTTCCTATCAAAGAATTTGCAAAACAAATTCGAACGACGAAATTTTTAGTCAACTCCTATAGTGAATTTACTCGTTAGCGTATATCAAGTGAAGAGAAAAAAAGTATTAAAAAAAAATCGAAATATCGCGGTTAATAAGAATGTGAAAAAAAAATAAATAAAAAATCGTTCAAATTCTTCGACTCCGTTGATTCGGAAATATGTTATAATTTTTCTTTTTTTTTTTTCTTTCGTTTCGTTTTTTTTTCATTTCTTACGTCGCGTCATAGTTCCTCGTTCGTTTCACTACGCATATCATTCACTATCTGGCAATTCGATCAGCCATAACGATCATCGTGGTATAGGATTTTAGGTATCGATATCAGGCAACGATCGATCTCCATACATCAAGAATTTCAGTTAAGAACAGAATTAGAATTATCCAATCGCAATCAAATACCTCTCGCCTCTCTTCTTCCTTCCTTTTTATTTCTGTTTTTTTTTTCTATTTTTATTTTTCCATAAAATGAAAGAAATTTCGAAAAAATTTTTTTGTACTGATGCTATTTCAAAAATATCAACGTATACGAATTAAGGTTATCGTAACACGTGCCTCCCTGGTATAATAAGCTGTGTCAGCTATACAGATAGCGAGAAAACAGTTTTGCTTCTTTTCTGTTTTCTCTTTTTCTTTTTTTTTTTTCTTTTCTTAAATTTCGCTTTTTTTTCCTATTTTTTTTCAGGGCAAGGGAGAGGGGCACAGAGAATCCCATTATATATTCTTATACGACGAGACTGCAGAGATTAGACGGTTGTATACCCCAAGCCGCAACCAGTCATCACCTGAATTTTTTCTTTTCTTCTCGCTGCACGCATGCATCGTAGGTACTATATATATACATATATACACACACACTATATGCACGTATATGGGGACTCTCTATGAAGCTCCAGGTGATACAACAAACTTTTTTTACCCACCGCCACTTGAATTAGAAATCCAGAACACGTGTCGTTTTCACGAGCGTGTTCTTTTTTTCTTGTTCGTTTTTACCTCGAAAAAAAAAAAAAAGAAAAAAAAAAAAAAAATTCAATGGATTTTCATTTTCATTTTCATTTCTAGTCAAGATTGAGTAATTTTATTTTCTTTGTCCGTTCGTTTTTTTTTTTTTTTTTTCTTCTTCACTTTCTGAAATTTTCTGAAATTTTTGTTTTTTCTCTTTCTTCTATCAAATTTTCATCTCGTATTTGACGCGATCGGTTATTAGTTTTGCGAATATCGTATTGTATTGGAGAATTGTCCGCGGGTGTATGGGGGGATGAAACAGTTTAGGAAACCAGGAGCTGCGGAGGTATATAGTATATATATGTATAAAGAGACAGATGATAAAACGCGATAAAAAGCATCAACCCGCGAGTATAGAGAAGTATGGGATCGTATCTTCAGAGAGACCGCGTCACGCGTCACATATACCTATGCAAACGCATATAGTATATAGTATAAAACGCGACGAGTGAGTCTCGGAGAGATACGATCAAAGAAAGGATCGCCTCTTGTTTGCAGTGTCGAATGCTGCAGAGGAGACCGACGCGACCAAAACCCAAATACCGAAGGATCGAAGGACTTCGAACGCATATCACAATATAGGTATATGCATTCGAACAAGTAGTCTCAAGAAAATTTTGTCAAAAATTGAAAAAAAAAAAAAAAAAAGAACATCTCTAACGCTATTATTTTATTTTTTTCTTTAATTTCGAAAAAAATTTGCGCTCCGTTACCCGTTCTAAATTCTCCACAATTTAGGATTTGCAGTATTGCAGTTTTTTTTTTTTTTAATTCATCGCAAAAAAATAAAAGAAAAAAATTTTAATCGTATCCTATACGTATTATACATCGATGGACTAATACCATGCGGGGGTAAGGAACAAATTTTTTTTTTTTTTGCGAATATGCCCACAAGTCTTCATATTGCATGAAAAATATTTTGCCACTAAAAGAACGAATTTTTTTTTTTGGTCCTTACGTCCGTATGGTCTTAGTCCATCGATATACACTATTGTGGATTGATTGAAACTTTTCATATTCGGTATGGCAAAAGAAATAAAATGTGTATCGATATCATATTTAAATATAGCGAATAGCGAATATCGAGGGAATAGAATGATAGTCTTTAATTTTTTTTTTCTCTTTTCGTTTTTTCCTTCGTTTTTATTTTCACAAATGTTAATATACTGGTGCGAAATAATTAGATTTTATTTTGCATTTTTTTTTTTTTTTTTTTTTTTTTTATGATTCAAATCGTTGGGATGATATTTTCAATATATATAGTATATCACGGAGAATTAGGGTCGTCGTTGAATCGATGAGGTAATAAAATCGAATCTTTCAGTAAAGCCTCAGGCCATTATAATTTAGTTATACCTAAACTAGTAGGCAGTATACCGAAAACTGATGTATTCACCGCCCTGTATTTTGTAACGCCCCTCAATACTACCGCGAACTTAATTTCGCGTTCTAAACGTATACCTGAATTTTTACATCATCGAGGTGAAACTCCGAAATTATTTTACGTATGGTAGGTATGTAAGTACATCCTTGCACGAACGGTGTATTAAATTTTCTACCTCATCTTCTCGTTTTTCTTTTACTTTCTTTCTTTTTACTATTTTTTTTTTTTTTTTGTTTTTTTTTTTCCAAAATAAAACGAGCTAAAACGATCCAAGATATACGTGGGGGAAACACGTATGAAAGATGTTGAAACGATTTATTTAAAACTGTTCGCAAAAGCGTAATTGAAAATTAGAAGAAAAAAAAATTATTAGACGCGTTTGATGAGCAATGAATTTTTCTTAAACAGTTTCTTGTCCTTTTTTTCACCATTCGAAATGGAGAAAGGGGAGAAAAAAGTTTTGAAAACGCAAGAATTGAAGAAAAATAATAACGAAAAAGGAAAAGAAAAAAGAAAACGTGGTACGAAAAAGGCAAGAAAATTACTTAATACTCCAGGAACCGGGTCCCTCGAGGCTTCAAGTCCAAAGATGCCCGGTGGCGTTCGGTACAGACCACCCAGGTGGTGATTGCCATGGAGATGGCACGCTGTACCAACTCTAACTCCAATCCACTTCAGCTTTGGTATACGTGATATTGTACCTTAACAAACCGCGACTTGGTGCGCGAGTCCTTCGCCTAGGATACAACCAGACCTAGCTGTATCGTATAGTTGAATGCGTCGATTTAGATCGACGTGGATGGTTTGAAAAAAAAAAAACATATTCTCTGAAATCTATAATTTGGGATTTTTATTTTTCATTTTTTTTTGCTTCATTTTACGAAACTTATTCTTATTATTTTGATTATTAGTACCCAGATGATGAGTCTATGGGTATTAATTGATACTTTGAATCGTGCGATCATTCAATTATCGTTATTCCTCTTGAAAATGAAAAAAAAAAAAAAATAAAAATCGTTGAAAAAATTGAATTTTTCTTTTTTTATAAATTTGAATTTTTGCTATTTCTTTAGATTAAAGATCGCGAGGTTACTTTCAGCTCCAGTTTTCCGTTTACTCTACATATCTACCTACACTTCTACCTACCTACAGCAGCGACACCGAAACATTAAGGTAAAAATGTTTTACGATGCAAAAGAGAGAGAAAGGGATCAATTTACATAACAAATTATTGATCACGCGATAAATCATACGGCGATTGGATTGGGAAAGATCTGAATCTGCCATAAGCCGAATTGAAAGTCTCGATAAAGTCGGAGTCGTATCGCCTTCGCGATTATGAGCAAATTTTTTTCTTTTTTTTCTTTTTCAACGCGGAATCAGACCGTAATTATTTCTGCAATTTTACTCATTTTCAGATTTCGAAAATCACTGCAGACTGTGATAAGCCTCTGTGTCATTTCGTATATGAATTATATTCGGGGGTCCGAGAGGCGACGATTTTTTTAAAAATCGATTTGATTTCTTATTTTTTATATTTTTAGTGAAATCGATGATGAAAAAGTGTATCGAAATTATCGGGGATTTAATTCTGGGACAATTTTTAAGAAAACATTTTGAACCGCAGGAATAATAAATCGAAACTTAAAAAATAAATCGTGCTTTAGATGTAATATTTTATTTAAAATATGCAGGGCGTATGATTTTATTCGTTTCGTTTATTAATACGTTCATTTTCATATCGCGATGTGTTATTTAAACATGAAAGACTGAAATCTGCGCGAAGTGGAGTTTGAACGAATATTTATATAGATATATGAATATGCGTACTACTGTGTATATGTAGTATATTGTATGTGTACGGCCCTGATAATATACGAGTTCTTCTTGGTTTGTAATTCCTTTAATTTTAATTGCTCGTATTGCAATAAGCTTCGCCAAGTTGCGGTTCCGAGGTGCAGTTCCATTAGGCGTTAACCGGGTATTTCACACCTGGTAATCGTTTCGATGAATAAGTAGGTAATTATAGAATTTTATTAGCTCATGCCTCTCATGAAGCTCGAGAAACAACTCAGGTAGGTAGGGTATATTACCTTATACATATTAAACGAACGAAACGATGTATAGGTATGTATGTTACCCACATCACAGAGAGATATACGTTCCATATACGACGAAATAAAACCAGTAGGTAGGTATAATTATATTCCATGTATGTATAAGTAATCAATATCATTTTTTTTTTCTAGTTTTCAAACCAATCAGAAGAATCAAAAAACAACAAAAAAATAAAATCTGCTCTTTATTAGTTTATTCCTAGAATTATCTAATTCCTGGAATTAAGAATTCGAAAACCGAAATGCAGAAGGTCGTATGCGGGCGGATGCGACCTTCTGCTTCTAGGTTCTTACAAGACCAAAAAATCAATACGACCTTCTGCTTTCAAATTTTCTGTTTTTCTAATCTCAACTCTTTTTTTCAAATATTGTAAGCCGGATGCGACTTTTTGCCTCAGATCGTTAAATCGGTTATTTTTTAAAGTTTTTTCCAAAATTTTCATGTTTCTACTTTGACAAATGACGAAAAATCGTATAACGTCACTTACGATCTTATGCCATTAGCCACGCGATATGTATACTATACTATACAATATATCACAGGTCAAAGTTTAACTAAATATGTTATAAAGAAATGGGGGAAAAAAAAACGAAATTAAAAAAAAAAAAAAAAAAAGAGTATAAAAATGAATGAAACTCTCATAAATTTTGATAAGATTTTAATTAGGAAAGCGATACCGTATTATAGATCGTTAAACTGAATGAAACATGCTTCCTGTTCGTTTCGATAGTTATACGGTCAAGTTAGATAAAAAAAATGAAGTAAAATAAAATAAGAAAAAAATCATTTCGTTACATTTTCCTATCTATTAATTTTATTTCGATTTTTTTTTTCTTCTTCTTCTTCTTCTCTTGATATGGAAAATTGGAAATCTCAGTTTTCGCGTAATAAATCAAGTTGGGCTATGATATTATCGTCGTATTTCGTTATACCTATGTGAAAATCGATCGCGTGCATTGATCGGGTTCAGGGTATAGTATATATGCGATATTCCGCACGCAGATTCTAAAACGTGTTCGTATCTTACGGGTTACATGAGGATAAGGAGTATGAGGAGGTGAAGGTGGTGGTGGAGGACGTAGGGGATTGTCGATGATGATAATCTGATAGGAATTCGCGACCGCTATACTAGTCGCAATAAACTTCCGTACGAGAAAGATCCGGTTAGTTATAGAGGCGCGCCTCGCTCGACCTCCGCATGTTACATATATATGTCGTATATAGTTTAGTTTAGTATATATAGTTATAAATGTCCGTATGTAGGTAGCTAGCTACAAGGATTCGAGGCCAATTAAAATCGGACAGTTTTATTAGTAGATTTCGAAAAAGAAAAAAAAAAAAAAAAAACCGAAAAAGAAAAAGAAAAAAAATTACGAAACTACAAAATAAAAATAGAAACGAGAACGGAGTTGAAAATCACGACAAGCCCTAAACAGCAAGAAAAATTATTGCCCCTCGAATTTTATTCTACTTTATGAAATATCAAAAAATATACGGGAAAGCATTGAGACGCGTTGGAAGAAACTAAATTATACTAAGAGATGACGAACTTAGGTAAAAAAGAAAGTACCGAAACATGCGAAAATGCGAACTTAAATGAACTGGAATTCAGTAAGAGAGAAGAATTGGAATTAGAAAAGTACTAAAAGCAGTTTGAAAATTTTATGGTAAAATATTCCCGAAAGTTAAATAGATTATAACGATAGATCAGATAATCGGGCGAAAAAATATATAAAATTAAATAAATAAAGTGTGAAATTGTTTGAAAAATGAATTGAAAAAATAATCGATTAAATGATCTGAATTGTAGTTACAGACGATTTGAAAATACTTGAGCTATTTGAAAATTGTTGAGAAACGAATTTGAATAGACTAGAAATCGTGGAAATTTCCTAAATTTGACTAAAAGACGATTAAATCTTGTGAAAATTGCAAAAATCGGTTGAAAATGACATGAAAACAGAAAAAAATATATACTAGGACGAAAGATGAAGAGCCTCTACTCAAAAAACCTTAGACTCGTGGGAAAAGGACTAAAATCTGTCTAAAAGATACGAAAAGCGTAAAAAAAGTTTTTGAAAAATGGAATCAAAGTATAGAATTTGGCTTGAAAAAATTGACCTCAATTTTCTCCGATGAGCTTTCAGTATCCTGTATTATCATATTAGGGAGAAAATGTGTGATGAATCGTTGCAGGACAATAAAATACACAAAAGCAAATATAAAATGTAAAAAATTGATGAAATTTAAAACTGGGAAAAAGACTCACCGAGACAGCCCTCAGTAGATATTCCATAATGTTGATCGTCACAACGGTCACAAAAGGGGCCATTAACACCTTCGAGACATTCACACTCCCCGGTGATAACGTCGCATATATTTTTCGCAGATCCTATACCACAGTTACACTCTATACAACCAGCACTAACGTTTCCAAATCCTTCAACACAATTCGAACAAGTAACTCCGGTGAAGAGAGGTCGACAGAGGCACTGACCACTGTCGGAATCACAATGAGATGACGAACTGCCCAAGTGGTGACAATTGCAGGCTGAAAGGGCAAAAAGAAAAGATAAATTTATAATTGGGAGAGAAATTCGGGTGGAAAAAGATAAAAGGAGGGAGAATCGATCCTTTTCTTATCGTTAGAGGCGGTTTTTTGATCCTTTGGATCATTTTTTCGAAAAATTGATGATGTTAAAGTTTGATAATAAATTTTCAAATCCCATGAAATGAAAAGAATCTTGATATTTTTCATATTTCTATTGAAATAAATCCGAGATCCTTACGCTCGCAATTTAATTCCAGGGGATTTCCGTAATGCAAATCTTTACATCGTTCGCATTTCCATCCGTCAGTATTACCACGACATTCTAAACACCTTCCTGTTTCTTGATCGCATTGTCCACCGTTACAGGAGCACGGTTCACATATATTTCCTTGAATTTTGGGATTCCCGTAAAAACCGACGTCGCAGCTGTGGAATTTGATAAAATTCATTACTATTAATTATCATTATTATTTAAAACGATTATAATATTAATTATATTAGAAAAAATGAAAATAGATAAAAAGTATCGATACAGTATCTGAATTATTCTTTATAATAATAATTATTCACCTTTCGCAATGATCCCCTGTATACCCCTTCGGACATTGAGTACATACGTATCCACCACCGAAATTTCCAGGCTGATCTAATTGACAAATGGGACTAAAATTATTCGACTCAATATCAAGAGGACAAGCACATTTTCTGCAATCATTTTTAGTTCCTTGACTAGGATCTCCGTAGTAGCCTGGAGCACAACGATCACATTTTGGTCCCTGTGTATTGTGCTCACAGATCTGAAAAATAAGAAAAAAAGAATACAATAAATAAATGAAATAAATAAATATATGAATAAATAAGGAAACGTTATTTCATTTATTTATTTATTTATTTTTTGATTCAAGTAAATAAATTTTGAAAAAAAGATATAAATACTGACGCACAGTAAGTTCCCATCTTTCGGTAAGGCAAATTCCTACCAATAATCATTTCTAAAGGTAGGTTATATAGAAATTTCCCACAGGTATATGATATGACGTTATTATAATAGTAATTCTAACTTTTATTTTTTTTTTTATTTCATAATTTTTATTAAATTTTATTGAAATAAAATAGATTTTTCAATATTTTTAATTTTTTTTTTTTCATTACTTTTCGATTTTTCTCTTGAAGAAAAAAAAAGAAAAAAAAATAGAATGGATAGGAAACTGGATTCTCACCCCACATTCGTCTAACAAAAGATCGCATGAACCAGCGTGCATATTGCAGTCACATTTAACGCAGATTAAATGATCGTGATGATCGGTATTGTTCGATGGTATTTTGGTGTAACCCCAGGCGCATTTTTCACATGATAGACCCTCGTAGCCTGGAGGACAGTTGCAATGTTCTACCAATGTGCCTGCATCCTCTTCGTCAGATTGAATCAATTCACCAGACGTTAGTATCGCCTCTAATAAACTGAAAATGAATTTCTGTGTTTAATTTTATTATTATTTTACGGACAGAAAAAACGAACAGAAAATAAACAAAAAAATTTATATACTGTGTAGAAATATAAAATCGAAGAAAATCGCGGCTGAAAAAATCGTTAGTAAAAGTTGAAAAAAAAAAAAGAAAAAGACATCTGAATCGTAAATAAAAAACTAAAAAAGTAAAAATAAAACTTGAAATAAGAAACAAAAAGAAGGAAAATAAATTCGAATGCAAATTCGGACTAAGGGATAAAAGTTGAAAAATTAAATCACATAAAATTTGGTTTTTGCATAGTTTTAGTAAAATCGCAACTTCACTCACCTTCCTTCGATTTGTTCGGAGTGATATTGAGCCCTGATCAAAAGGTGTTTGAGATCAGCTAATATTCTAAGAATTTGAAATCTGGTAACCGGATCCCCGCGGAATTCAGTGCGTCTCAATCTGGTAGGTACATCTCGAATTTGTTCTTTGACATGATACCATCCTCGTTCGTGAAGAGGTACGGAAATCACAGCATCTTGTCCCGAGTATCTTTCCTCCCCATAGGCAATACGCATTCCGTTATTTCCCTGTCAATTAAAAGTATGTATGCGCCTATAGGTATGCGTAATAATAATGAAGCGTTTAATATAAAAAAATAAATAAAAAACGTTCAACGTGGAACGCCCCATATATACAATGAATAAAAAACAAAATGTCTAAATAACGTAAATTTCATTTTTCCTCGATTTTACTTACGACGATAATAACGTCCGGTTCTGTAGTTGGCCTCCCGCTGCTATCACCTCGCATAACAACCCAGGTAACGACGAAAGTCAAGTTACTACCGTAAGAAGTGAGCCGGTTTCCTCCATAAACTTTAGGCGCTAACCAGTAAGGACTGTATTCTAAAGCCGATGAATCGATGGCTAAAGAACCGCTTTCGTTATCGACTTCTGGAGCCACAGCTCGCGATGTATTCATATCCGTAACCATCCAGCCTTCACGTGTTGAGATCTTAAGGGTAAAGGAAAAAGAGTGCAAAAGCCGAGAGATAAGAGACCAGGGTTTTTTATTTCCATAAATTTTTGGAAAGATCAAATTTTTTTTTTTCATTCCTTAAAAAATTATTTTTTATATCGACGAATCATACCATTCCAAAAGTGAGCCTCGCGCTTCGGCACTCTTGAGTAACACCGGAGCAAACACAGGGAAGACATCCGTCCTCGTTGTCGCGTGTTAGTGCAAAATACCCGGATTTACATTCGTCGCAAAGTTCACCAGCTACGTAACCTTTGCAAAGACAATCGCCCTCGCAATCATGGGACGGAAGTATACCCCTCGAATCACAAGGGCACGGCATACAGTCAGGAAATTGTCTATAACCAGCCGCACACTGGTCACATTTGTACCCTGAATAGCCAGGTTTACATTCGCAGGCACCTGCTACCTGGTGAAAAGGCGAAAATTTCGCGGATTCAAATTTGTTTTTTTTTTTTTCTTTCTTCTCTTACGGTTTTAAAAATCCACCGAAATACCCAAAAAAAAAAAAAAAAAAAGTTCCTAAAAACAGTCTGGGTAAAGCTTTGTATTATTTTACCTTTCCAAGTCTAGTAAACGAGTCATCGGGTGTACAGAACCCAGTACTTCCGTAAACGTTACAAGTGCACGGAAGACAGGGCTCGGAAGCGTTAGGCAAAACCCCGTTGGGTCTGTAGAATCCGATTTCACATTTTTCGCAGTTAATTCCTGTCGTGTGTTCCTGAGAGAGAGAAAAAATGAATTTGTAATTTTTTAACCGAGTTTTTGGAGTCGGATTTTGAGTAATTTTCTTCTTTTAAATCAGGAAATTATATATTTGCAAAAAACGTAAGAAAATTATTTGCAATTATCTCGAGAATATGTACACACATGGAATACGAGATGATTTTTACCGTGCAATTTATGCAGACACCACCGCCACGGTATTTGTCTCTAATGTCTAGAGACGATCTCTGATTAGCGATTTCTGTATCGTATCTACACGCCGTGGCATGACCATGACAATTACATTTTTCACAGTGAAAACCTCGCCCACTATTACCTGGACGCCATTCAATTTGATTAAACATTGGACAGCATTTGTTGCAGCGTTCGCCACAAGTGTGACGTTCGCATTCGCATTCTTGATGCTGAAATAAAGGATATCAACACGATTTTCTGTATTCTATTAGATTTATTCCGTTCTTAGTTTCTTTCATTTTATTTTTTGGTTTTTAGATAGTTCAAAAACAACAAAAGAAAAAAATAAATAAAAATCAGACAGTTTCGAGGTCCTATTTTATTCTTCTGCGGTTAAACCGTCGCGTCTGCGGTTTTGAGTGTGCGGTTTGGGGGTCGGGGTCGAAACTCAGACCCGCGCGCGGAGGCGAAAATTTCTACATCGAATTAGACGAAGAAGAATCATCCAATTTTTACCATTTATTTATTTATTTATCTTCACTGAATATAATATGTTGGGGAAAGAAATTTCCGGACGTAAATCTGTAGAAAATTAAATCACTTCTTTATATCTCTTCTAAAAATAAAAATCCCGATCCGCATGAACGTTGTAAAATTTTTTGCGAATCGCCTGCTGCCCGGAGGCCATAAGGCGCAGATACCGCGTCCTGCGACTGTATTAGAATCGAATTTTGGCAAGCCAACAGCTGCAGGTAGGTAATTGAATTAGTTTTTAGTTTGAGAACTCCGCGAAGATCCAATCCACTAAAATTCAACCCTCGAATCTCTCTCATACTACTATTTTGGCGCATAGGTAGAATTTTTCATCGCACCCAACGAGAGTCCTCATAGAATTTTAATCATCAATGAATATCATGGCTCAATCTGATCGAAAATTTTGTGAATTTAGATTTTCGCTATTTTCGCGTAAATTCTCCCGCACCTCTTATTCAGTTTTCATTAATTTTTCGCCTTTTAAAATTTTCCCGAAATTCTCCAGAATTTTGAATAGAAAATAAAATAAATTTTTAGATTCTGTTTTACACGCTTGGCATGCTTTCGCAATTGAATATATAAATTATGTGAAACTTATATTTAGCGAAATGCAGTTTGGAATAATCGGATTCGCGATTCTTCAGAGTCTCGACGATAATATAAGGTAGTTCTATTCCGATCGCGTGCGCTTTGTGAAAGGTATAGAATCATCCGTGTCATCGAAAAATGCGAAACTAACTAATTGCTTTATTATACCACGCGCGGGTTTCACATTCTTTGGGTATATAGTGTATCTTTAGGACGAAAAATACCAGCTTCACATACCGTCTAAATTGAATTAACAATTTTTCTTTTTCCGTCCTCAATTCGAGCTGATTAAAAAATACGATTTTTAAGAAAAAAAAAAAAAGAATAAAACCCCAAGGAAATTAAGATCAGAATTAGGATCACGCGAAAAGGACTTATGGCCGAAAGTCCGAGTAAAAGAATCACGGAAATGAACAAAAGATGATCCTAATTCAAGGAAGATTGAAAAAAATCTTCAATTTTTTTCTTTTTTTCTTCTTTTCTTTCAAAGTTTTTAAAAAATTCTTTTTTTCTTTTTATTTTTTTCAACTCACCCCGTGATGTACGCTGTAACGACAGTGGGAAGCGTGTCCAGAACAGAGGCAATGTCCACCTACGTTTATTTCTTTAATAGAATAAAATGCTCTTCTTTTATCAACGATGGTTTCACCCATAGGTCGAAGTCCCTGAAATCTAAACCGTACAAACCTAGCCTGAGTAAATTCCTCAAGTTCAGAAGTATGGTTGAAAGCACCAGGCCGACCATTCGTCAGAGACGTATGAATCTAAAAACAGAATCAAAAAGAAAAAAATAATAATAATAATAATAAGAAGAAAATATATAAAAGAATTATATTTTCTTTTAAAATCCCAATAACTTTCCCTCAAAAACTAAGGCTATAAATTTCAATTATTCACCAGCGTTAGAAGATCTCAATTATTTTAACACAGAAAGAGCAAATCTAAAAACGAAGAAATTAGTAGATTACAAGAAAAGAAAAATTTTTTTTTTTTTCAGATTGCGAATTTGACGAGAAGAAGCTCCAAAATATTTCAACCCTATTTTATTTATTTTCCTTTTTTATTAGCATCTATGGAATAATTTCGGGATATTTTTATGACTAATTCCATCAGAATTGATCGAAGACAAGAAATAATTTAGAAATTCTGATTTGCCTAATTATCGTAGCTATGTGTGTAAAACTTTGACTGTCTATTTATTTATTTGATAATTTTCCTCTTTTTTTTTCTTCATTTCTTAATTTTGACTATATAAATCCCATATATCGCGTCCCATGGGTATATTTAGGTACATAAATCTAAAACACGTATCGCATCATGTAAGAGTTTCGCGTTGCAGTAGCCAATGGCAATAGCGAACGTCAAGTAAGGGCCATTTACGGAATCACCGAGTGCAGCAGTGCTTGTTTTTTGGATCGTTTAACTTCTCTCACAGGGCGCTCTCTACCCTCGACTATACAGGTTGGAGATTTACAGGTTGCAGGAAGAGGAATTAAGAAAAAGAGAAAAAAATAAATAAAATCCCCCCGGAGAAGAGATCAGAGAGAGAAAATAGATACGAGTAGAAGAAATATTTCGCGAGACGGATAAGTCGCGATTTTATACTAAATCTTCTTCTTCTTCTTTTCCTTCTTCTCGCATCTCCTGTTTATTTTTAATAATCGGGACAGCAACATCGATAATAATAACAATGATGATTAATAATAACGATAAAAATAATTACCATTATCCTCTTAATTTTTTCAACATTATTTTACATCCAAAAAAACCTAAAGATCGTGATTATTAAAACCTCCTATCTATAGGTGCAGCAGCCAAGTAATGTTTCCGCTGTGCCATATGCTCGCATCAAGCAGGCACGCGGTCAATTTGTTAACGTGATTAAAAATAAGAAACGATCCATAAGATTCCTTGTAGCAGCCCCACAAAATGAGAAAAATAAATAAAAAGGAAGAAAAAAAAAAAAAAAACAAGAAAAGACAAAGAAAAACCACATATATCTATACCCATACAACTCTCGACTTCTCGATCCTCTTTGCAGCCTTTTACGGCTATAGCCTTCTAAGGGCACTATATGCGGCACGTTTTCTTCAAGATATACCCTCTTCGCGATTATTATTATTATTATTGTTATAATTATTGATAAAATTACCATTTTTATAGAAAAAAAAAAAAAAAAATTGTATACGTCGTCTCTTTTTTTTCTTTATAAATCTATATAATAAATGAATAGTAGAGGGGAAAAAAGAAACGTTTTTCTATGAGAATATGTATAAAACAGTGGACTTGGCCGGTTTTAATTCAACACCCTTCGTATTATGTTATTTCTGATTTCTTCTTCTTATTTTCCTTAGTTTTTTTTTTCTAATTTTATTTTATCCCGATTACCCATAACTGCGGTTGAAGAGCAATTTTGATGATTGAGGAACGGTCGTGCGGCACGTAGTAAAGGCAATTATCGGAAAACGTGTATATGTTTGTAGCTATATAGTATATGGCCGAGTATGGTCAGAGATAAATAACGAACTGAGGATCACTGATTAGACATATTAGTTATAAGTGAGTAGAAAATAGAAGGCGGTAATAAAATAAGGGAAAAATTCCATACTTCGTCAATTTTTTTCTATCGAATTTCACAATTTGTGTAAAAACAGAGAGAAAAGAATAAAAAAAAAAAAAAAAAACAACGAAAAAAGGACATTAAAAATTAATTTAATTTATTATTCATTTATTTATTATAATTAATTAATTTATTTATTTATTTATTTATTAATCGTGCGGTAATGAGGAACTCACCTCTCCGTTTTCCATCGGTGTTGGTCTCGAGTACGCACTAGTACATACTACTTCGGTGTCACTGACGTATGTTGGCTTGCCGGTAACCGGGGGCACGGAATAACGTGTCCAACACTCCTCGTCTGTCGGCGCGTAGTATTGCCATGGATAAAAATTTTCACCGTCTATAGATCGTTCCAATATCCATGCCGCTGGACGGGGAGAATTGGCTGACTTTACGATGACATATGCAATTTGGTAAATCTGAAAATGAAAAAAATGAAAAAAAAAAAAAATCATCAAAAAATGAGAGAAAGAGTAAAATCAATATTCACGGATTGATAATAGGAAGCGCACAACTTCGACTCGAAATATCTCGAAGACTATATGCTTTTTTGGAAAAACCGTTCGAACGTTTTTTGTAGAAAATTCATTCAGCTTAAAAACCTTGTGGTTAGATTTTTGAAGAAGATTTTTTTTATCATTTAAAAACGCGTTCGAAGTAGAAGCCGCGTTTTACGAGACTTATATCTTTGCTGATGAAATAATTTTCTAAATTTAATTTCAGATTTGAATAAATCTGAAAGATTCATCGATGAAATGAGCGATTCTTGATAGTTGGCGAAATCGAACAATACAAATAAATTCGCAAGGCCAAAATCCGTGGGTTTCAGTGACATATGCACAAATAAAAATACATGTATACGTATGTAGCATACGGTGAAATAAAAATATATGGTCAGAACTACATCTCAGCAGGCAAGGGAACGAATCAGTAAATAATTGGAGGCGGTTCCTAATCGAGATGGTAGACTTTCGACGATTTAAGTTTTGGGGACCGATTCCTTACATGGAATTACTACTGGTCCCGAAGTAGTCACTCAGTCCGACTCTGAGACTCTGAGAGTCTTTCGACATCAGACGTCGTGAATCTCAAGAGACTCAAGACAGTATTGCAGCATAAAGTCAGGATATTAAGGACCATAGGCGAACAAGGGCTTTAAATGAATATATATTTCGTATTATACGAACTAACCAGATGAAAAAATGTCCTTTTCCTAACGCTTTGCGCAAAATCGAGTTTCGCACACGACGTTAGGAAAAATAGTATTCTCGCACTCATTGCGTACTGTACTTTTATTTATTTATTTTTTGTCCTTTTTGTTTTTTTTCTTCATTTCTTCTCCATGTCGTAAAATTTTTACTCAAAAAGTCTATAATATATTCTAAAAGTATGAAAAGTCGAAAAAAAAAACAATATATATCAGCTGTGAAGAGAAGAAGGGTTGTTAGGGTAGCCTGATCAAACCCAGTCTAGCACGTGCATCCTATGTAAATATTTGAACTAGGAAGCGCATTTCCAGACTCCAAAACCTATTCTCGCATTTGCTTGCACCAGCTCCACATCTTGTTCTTCATCTCTGTGCTGTCTACAGTTTAGTTCAGTATCCACAGTGTTAGGATAAGTCTACTCCTTCCTTTCACCGGGTATGTAATATAGACTGTTTGTCACGGGTTAAGGAAGCCCCTAGACTTTAGGATAAATATTTAAACAAGAAGTCTCGTCCCTACCAATACCTACATTTATACCTTGAAAATTTTCATCATTAAATGAAAAATAGGAGCTATAGAGAACCCATTGATCTTCATTTTACATACGAAGATGATTTAATTGAATTCACTCTCTTCTTTCTCTTCTTTATATAAGGGCGGAAGGTACGAGTATTCGGGGATGCAAAAAAAAAAAAAAAAAATATAAAAATATAAAAATCCCTTCTCGTATAGTAATCGCATTTTATTTTTATTCAGCGACTGTTCAGGTCTGTCAAGATTACTTTGCTGAGTTCCCCGGTATAAATCTGCCGGGCAATCATCATTCCATTCTAAATACGGAGTGTTCATAGCTCCGAGAAGTGAGCAAGTAAAATAAGTAAGTAAGAAGTTAGGAAGGAAGTGAGGAATTACTGTTCAACTTGACATAGGGCGATATCAGAATTGTCTATAGAATTATAGGCTCTTAATCGATCTTCTATGTCACAAATATAAAGGAATTTCTGATCGACCGATCGGAGTCGATGAATCAATCAATTTGTCGAAGAGAAACGATAAAAGTAAAAAAATTCACATCAAAGGACAAATTGACTCGATAATACCACCCTTTGGGGTTTGAATGTTATTAAGTGTTTGAAAATTCTCAAATTTCCAATTATTTTTGCGTTTTGTTATCATTTTAAGAAATATTATACGACCTCACGGCACCGGAGTGCAAGCTGCGATCTCATACAGGTATAAACGCGAGGCATTCTCGCCGTATAAGGAAGTAAGAATGATAATAAAAATGATTAATTAGTAATTGACACTGAAGAAAGTATTGCTAAAATGCGAATATAAGATATAAAAGAGTAGAGAAGAACGAGAAGGAATGGCTAAAGAGGAGGACTACTAACAGCAGTCGTTGTCCTGTTAAAGAACGACGACGTTTACCTTTTAAGGTCCTAAAGATAGGTAGGATACGATGGTTATTTATTAGTAGCCACCCTTAGCGGTCTTCCTTGGTAAAAGCTCGTGCGGTTGTCCAGATCGTTGTGGAGGTATTTCCTTAACGGGAATTCCGTTCGTGAGAAACTCTCTCGGATCGCAAAGTGGAGCAGAAACAAGAAGAATTGAACATTATAGTAGAAGTATAGTGGTAGAACTTTACTGTAGTTGTAGAATTTTAACGAAGTATAAAGAAGAAGAAGAAGAAGAAGAAGAAGAAGATAAGTAACGGATGGGGTAAAGAGAGAAAAATTTATCTCCGAGAAAAGCGGAGAAAAAAACATACACAAAAAAATTTTTAAATATCAAAAATAAATAGGAGACAAAAATTTACGAACACTGTGTCCAGGAGTTTTGACGTCCTAAAGGAACCCGTATCCCGAAGTAAAAGGACGAAGAGCGAGTATAGTGGCTTTATAATCGGATTACCTACCTCGCTTCGTAGTGCAATTTCACGGATGATTATTACTGACACATCTCGGAGAACCAGAAGTCCGCGATACGACGATCAAGATAGCTTCTTATTAAATCTGTCACACACCGTGTGGTGTCTGTACGACATAAAGTTATTTCTTTTCTTATTTAATTATATTCGAAGAGGATTATAACGCGCATGTTGCACATATATGGGGCATTCCGGCTCACTTCAGCCACTTTAAAAAAAAAACCAAAAAAAAACGAAAAAAATTGTTTTTTTGATTTTTTTTTCTACACTCATTACGGTCAGATTTTTGGTCAGATTTTTAAATCG